>OY776130.1:34913187-35566901 GCA_963675135.1 Galeopsis tetrahit | reverse complement strand
AAAGTGCTCGCAAAAGAAAGACGAGCACTCTTTCTTAACGATGCTCGCAAGGTAGTGGCGACGACGATCACTACCTACCAAACAAAAAAGAGTTCAACCGACGAATGGTTAACTCTAAAAGACGAGCACCCTTTCTTAAAGATGCTCGCAAAGATAAAAGACGAGCACCCTTTCTTAAAGATGCTCGCAAAGATAAAAGACGAGCACTCTTTCTTAAAGGTGCTCGCAAAGACAAAAGACGAGCACTCTTTCTTAAAAGACAAGTACTTATCAAAAAATGCTCGCAAAAAATTAATCATAACATAAGTCAGAAAGCAGTAACGAGAACGATCACTCAATATTTAACAAAATAAACGAACACATCATAAGCAAAAAGTTTCATTCATTGAA
The DNA here is from genome assembly GCA_963675135.1 of Galeopsis tetrahit. NCBI lineage: Eukaryota > Viridiplantae > Streptophyta > Magnoliopsida > Lamiales > Lamiaceae > Galeopsis > Galeopsis tetrahit. The sequence goes on along the minus strand of OY776130.1, from coordinate 35,566,511 downwards.
AAGCCTTAAGAGGCTGAAATTACAAAAAGGCCTTAATGGCCGAGCAGTCCTAAAAACAGAAATAAAATACAAGTAAACTAAGCTACTGGAGCATTCTCCTCGGCAGGAGCATCCTGCTCGCCTGCAACTTCCTCCTCGTTCACAACCTCCTTGGCAGGAGCATCTTGTTCGCCCTGTTGAGGTGGGGAGTCTTGTGGAGGGTTCGAGAAGAGGACCGGAACACCCAACAGTCCGGGGAACAGGAGTCCCAACTCCATCAAAGGAAGCAGAGGGAGATCTGTTTCCGGCTGAGGATTCTCCTTCATAAGGAGGTCGTCCAAAAACCCGCCGAGTGGAGTCACATCCACTCCTGGATGAACTTCCAGTAACCGATGAATGAGCCCGTGGGCAGTAAGCGCCACCGATAACATGGCCACGCTCCCGGCGACCTCATTAATCTCATCTCGCTCCTCCGTCAGCTCGACCAGCTGTTGCCGAAGAGTGGCCAACTCTTCCTCGTCAGTTGCGGATTTATTTTGAAGAGTTCTTACCTCGTCCTCGGAAGTCTTGAGGCGAGCACGGAGACGTTCGATCTCTTGGAGATCTTCCTGATCCTTCTTTCGAATCGTCTCAAGTTGGGCCTCAGAATCGGCCAACTTTGCCTCAGAATCGGCCAACTTTGCCTCGAGGTCGACCACCTTCCTCTCAACGATGGCTTTAGCCTTAGCCATTTGGACGAGTCTCGCGCTCCTCTCCTCGCTGACCTTGCGGCTCTCGGCGATCTAAACGGCAAGCCTCTCGACGGTGTAGGAGGCACGGGTCAGGTCGATGGCGGCCAGGCGCGCGTTCTCCAGAGAGCTCTGGTTATGCACCTCGTCGAGCAGCGTGGTCGTCAGCGACCGAGGTACATTCTTCATAACCCTTTGGACGAGCGGGTCCAAAGGTTCTTGAGTGGCCGCATCCCGCGACCGGTAGAAGCCGAGGAGGTTGTCGTTGTAAGGCTCAACGACCGAGTTCTCGGCAACCCTAAAGAAAAAAGAGAAAAGTTAGAAAAAGTACTTGAAAAATATTCTAAAGTTATTGATAAAAAGCTTACCTGGCAACCCTTGCGGCGTCCCAGCCGAGCAGTGTGTTGTCTCCCTGAGCCCTCTCCCCGGCCGACGAGCTCGTTGCAGTCTCTCGTGACCGAGTACTTCGGGGAGGAGGGGATACGACCTGTGCAGGGGGAGGCGAGTTACCCCTCGGCGGAGGAGATCTCCTCGGCGAGATCCTCTGCTCGGCAGCAGGTGGGCGAGAAGTACCCCCTCGAGTTGCTCTAACAACTCTCTTAGGTGGAGCCCCCGAGGTCTCCGCCCCCTTCCTTTTCTTGCCGGTGCCATCAACTACCTTGCGCTCACGGAGCATCCTCGCCTGTTGCAGCATCCTGCTCGATAGTATGCGATTTACTTCGACGGTTGGAGGAAGATAGGTGACAACCCTTTCAGGAACCACTACTAAGAAAGAAAAGCGAAGAGTTAATATTTACGAAGAGCAATTTCGAAAAAACTTAGCAAATTTCGAAACATGTTGATACCTGGAGGGAATTCTCGGGTGAAGTGATGAGGAGGTACTCTGAGACCTGCTCGCTCACGCATACACTCCCTGTTCAAAAAGCGACAGGACCTCTCCAGGTACCGACGATTGAGAACGCAGCAAATGTGATATTGGAAGAGAGGCGTAAGACGGTGCTCGTCAGTCTTCTTGCGAGCAGTTTCACCTACAAAAACGAGGAGTTAGTCAGTATAGAAAGAGCGAACAGAAATAAAAATAACTTACCACGAATTCTTTGATACTCGGTATCAAGGGGAATGCGATCAGAGGAGCCATCCGGCCTCACTGGACTTTTCCAGTCCCCGGCTACCCACCACCAGTTGGTTTTCCAGTCCCTAATCTTGTTGGGAACCCCTTCAATCAACTTGAAGTTATCACGGCCCCTCACGTAAAAATATCCATGGCCCACGTTCTCTCCGGCCTCGGCCACCTGAAGGAGATAATTAATCTCTCTTGGGCTCAACCATGTGTTCCGACATCCATTTTCGGCCGCCACCAGGCCGAACAGTGTAAGAATGCCGATCAGGTTCGACCAACCGTTCGGCAAGATTTGAGAAGGGGCCACCTTCAAGAAATGTAGAAAGTTTGAGATACTGGGGTGCAGGGGGAACCTAAGCCCTGCCTCCATCATGCCGATGTTGACGGCGACCATCCCTTCAGGCGGCTGGTCGGCCCTCTCATCCGGGCGAGGAACAAAGAAATAAACATCGGCCGGCAGCTGATATTTCTTCCTGGAATTTTCTAGCTGTGCCGAGGAGACCTTGCTCGCATACTTACTTGCTTCGTTTTCGGTCTGGAAAGCTGCTCGATGTGGGCGAGGAGCCTCTCGAGGAGGGTATTCGCAGAAATATTTATAATAGGCCTCCCTCGAGACCTCGTCGCCATCCAAATTTTCCCTACCACTCAAAATGTCCTTTATGCTCTCCGCATATTGAACAACCTCCTCCTCGGAGTCCTCGCGGAGACTCCTCGTCAACGTCTCCTCGACTTGGGCAGTTTCTATCTGATCGCCCACCCCTCGGTCCAAACCCTGGTCGCGCAGATCAGAACTAGTCTCGCTGCCACCCTCCTCGGCATCATTGCCGGCATCGTCCCTGTCAGATTCATCAAGGTCGTCGACGTCGACGACCACTGCCTTCCCCAGATTTCGGACTCCAACATTTATAGGGTCGACGGAGTGGATCCTAGAGTCCGAGGAGGATGCCCTCTCCAATAAGGCCAAGGCCAAGCGATCTCCGCCGCCGGAATTTTCAGAGCCACCAACCAACGGCGGCGGACCACCATCGGAACCACCACCAAAACCACAAAAATCCATTTTTTCTATAGAAACGGGGGAGAAAGAAGTTTTAAAGAAGAAAATGCAAGTTGTTTACCTTATTGACGATCGAAAACCACCCAAACACGCCGGAAAAGCTTGAAGTAGAAAGCTTGGAAGGAAGCTCGAGAGGATTTCAAAAATTGCAGAATTGTGAAAGTGTTTTTATGAGGAAGAAAGGCCTATTTATAGGCAAATTCGTGCAGGGACCTATGTGCAAAAAACGGGGTCAAAAACGCAAACTCCCCAAAAAATTTGGGGTCATTTCCGAAAATGAGCTCGGCGAGTGGTCCCCACGCGCGACCTTTGAGGTCGGCACGCGCCCCACGCGCCAAATTCAAAATCTCCTTGCGCCGCCCACGCGTCTGACACGTCAGATCAGTCATTATTAAAAGTTGCTTCGATAATCGTGCTCGGCGCTGGAGACGAGGCGACCGCCTCCAATTTACGTCATCAAAATCTCAAAATTGATTGTGTTGTCGAGGACAATTATTACCATTTAAGAAGACGACCATACTGCTCGCCTTACCATTCTACGAATACGAAGAAAGGCGACCAGGGGGCAAATGTTATACCTAGTCAAAGAGGTCAATCTTTGACAAGTCAATCCTAGTCATCAGCTGATGTGGCGAGGACCAGTCAACAAAGTCTTGCGACGACTAGTCAACAAAACCAAGAAAGTATAATAGAATAGATGTATTTAATATATTTAAGTGCTCGCTCAAAGATGATGGCGAGCACATGTTTTAGTTAGCTGCTCGCCCAAATGTGTGGCGAGCACGTGCCTATCTTAGCTAGAATAGTCTAAGTATTGAAGTCTTGGGAGACAGTATGGAGCGTGGCGACCACACTCCTCGACATGGTCCTCCGGCGACCACCGTAGCTCAGCTCCTCGGCATTCCGGCGAGGACGAGCACCAAAGGCGGTTTAGCATTAAATGCGCCATCAAATCACCTTTTCGGGCAGTAGACAGGTCCAATGAGGGCGTGCCACGTGTAAAGGGCGGGCAGCCCCTAGAAACCACTATATAATGCCTAAAAGAGGCTCATTTGTAGACAAGTTACCCAATTCCTAGAAATCACTCCCATCCCAAGCAATAAACACTCCCAAGCTTCTAAAGCTTTAGCTTCTCCAAGAAGCTACTTTTGTTGTTCTTCTTTGTTCTTCTTTAGATCATCAAGATCATCATATAAACACTCCTTAAACACGTAATAAACCCCCGATCATTATACATGTTTGTCTCGTGCTAACAAATAGTCCACATACGAATCAACCATCAAAAGCACGTACAACAACACCATTGCTTATTAATTTAACTAGTAATTCTTCCGTGCATTGCACGACGAATTGAATATTAATAAATTTTAATTAATTATTTATAAAATACATTCGTGCGATTTAAAATTTTCAATGATTGAATTTTACAGAATTTGAAGAACAATAATACTATGTGAAATCATATCATTGATTTCATCTTGTGAATGAAGCTTCAATTACATTTTTTAAAATCTATTTTCACTTATAATTATTGATGGAATATTACTCCATCCTTCTAATTATCCTTCTAATTATCACAGAATTTGAAAAAAAATTAATATAAAATGAGGTGTAGTAAAATTGATATAATTGAAGAGAGGGAATAAAATGAAGTGTAGCATAATTTAAGAGTAAAAGAGGTGGAGTCACAATGTATACACAAAAATAAAATGAGAGCTTTTTTTGTGAGACATCTAAATGAAAAGACTGGAAGCTTCTGACGAAATAAAGTAATTAATTAAAATTCAATTTTATAAAATGGATTCATGAAACTATCTCATACAAATTTAACTTATAATTAAAATCTATATATAACATTGGGAAACAAAAGTATATGTACAAATATACATAAATTAATTAAAAATATTTTTTAATAATTAAAATTTATAGGGATATACTTAATTACAAATATTTTTTAATAATTAATTTGTAATTGGACTAACGAATAGAATAAAAAAAACATTTAAGGAGTGATATAAGCCAAAAACTAAAATAGTGGACCTTTACTTAAAAAAAAAAAAAAAAAAAAAAAAAAAAAAGAACTTGGGTTCACAATAATTTTGGCGGGAATTGATAGGAGTCAACTATGCTTTTTATATATATATAGATTGCACTTCAAGAATGGAACTTTCGACTTTAAAATATGGTATCTACAAACTTTTAAATTGTTGTAAAAAAAAAGAAATTTCCTCACACAAAGTATTTTCGTAGATTTCTCAAAATTGACCCTCCTTAAAATTTATTCCGTTTTCAAATTGTGTCTTACTGATCTCTTAAATAAAAAGGAATTATTATTGCGTAATTTAAAAAAAAAAAACGTATTTTAAAGGAAAAAAAGAGGGAAAAAAAAAAAAAAACTTAAAGAAGAGAGGAAAAGGGCTAAAAACGGTGCGTTATCAGACCAACTGTCAAAACTCAAACGAGCTAACCTCTGAGTTGCAATGGCGAAATCGATATCACTGGTTCCCGCCATTACCATATTCGTATCTCTCTTTCTCATATTCGATGCCCTAGCTTCTCCGGCTGATTACCAAGCGCCGTCTTATTGTTCCGATCCGTGGAACCAAAATTCCTTCGAATGTGAGTTGAAATAGGCCAAACTCAGAATCGCTCGATTAGGTATTTTTTATGTTTACCCTCGGTACAAAATATCGTTATTAAATTGAATTGATACTGAGTTGCTACTATTCTAATCGCAGAATTGACACTGGAGGAAAAAATTGGAGAAGCAAATGCTAAAATCGAGTATTTCAGAAACTCCGAGAAGAAAATTGAGGGATTGACTGCAGAAATTGATCGTTTGAAAGCCGCGTTCTCGAATTTTGAGCATGATTACTCGCGTGAAAACGTGAAGCTCACTACTCTTGAGGAAGAGGTATAATTTTTATCAGTTAAATTGAGTTCCTCGCTCTTCGACTACTTTTCCAATTTAGGTTTCGTGGATTAGGAAAAAGGAAATGTGTTGTAATCATGTAGGTTCGACTTCTATGGGAAGCATCTCGGAAGAATAACTTCGAAATCCACAATTTGGACCAGAAAGCATTAGATGCTGAAAGAAGACTAAAAGAAGTTACGTCACGAGTTGAAGAGGTAGTTTCATTACGCTGTTACAAAATCTTACTGTGCCCATTCTGATTGTAATTGTGAAACCTGTTTGCTTAATCGTTATCTATTTTTGCTTATTTATTGAGGTTTGGGTGCCTTTAGAATTATCGTATAGTTAATTCTTCAATCCTAACAGCCGTAGCTTTTAATTCAAGGGTGTAAGCATTATTCGCTTGCAGAAGATTATTTTCGGAAGGGTATATTTTCCTGTTCATATCCTCTATGATATGTGAAAAAATTGCAAGAAAAGCTGATTGCATCATTCGAAAGTTCGACTTATCTATCTTTTTTTTGTATTCAGAATGTTGATATTGTTTCAGAACAGTGGATTCAAATTCAGCAACTCGAGCAGGCTGTTCACATGGCAGAGGTCTCTATATATTTCCTATTTTTTCTTGCAAAGTATGTGCAGAAAACATTCTGAAATCCACTGTATACCAGTCAATTACTCACTCAAGTTTTACAGGTGCGAGTATCAAAGATTAGAAAGGAACTGTGGGGAAGATGCCCATTTATTAAGGTATAACGTGACAGTAATTTGACCCATGTGGAGTAATCTATTTCTTCCACATTACTACACTTTAAGTGTAGCTAGTACAACTACAATCTCAATCATTTTTATATGCCGTGTTGCTTTGTACCGAACGCTGCACACTGAGAATGATGCTCTTTTCTTTGTAGTTCTTTATGAATCTTTACGATGATTGTCACAAGACACTAAAGTGGATTCTGGATCGTTATGCCCCAAGGAATGAATCCATGTTGGCTTATTGCAAGTCTCGAGCTTTCCAGACATATGCAGCTGTAAAACATTATCATCATCAGGTACTAACGTTATGCATGCCTTGCAAGTGCATTCGTTTACTAACTCCTACATCATATGTTTGAAGACTTGAAGTCATAGAAAATTGTTATCACATAGTATGTGGGTGGGGATGGGGGTTTGATATCCTAGTAAATTTTGCTTTTGTGGTGTTGCCTCTTGTTTCCTGAAGCATATCTAGTTTCTTACTTGAGATGTGTTAGCTTGGTTTTTGAAGAATAAGAATTTGTATGGCTTGACATGCATTTGCTATGGTTTAATCTTCGAGTCAGATACTAGTATTATATTAATTTAGACACTTATACTTGAAATAGGTTTGAAGAGCCATAACTCGAGTTGACGTGAAAGAAATCATCTCTCTCTGTCACACACACAAACACGTAGTTAATAGCTTGATTTCTAAATTTATAACAGTGGTCTAAAGCAAGCCCCAGAAATTAGAGTCTGAAAAATATGGTAGGTCAATGACTAAAGTAGTAATCTATTGCAAGATGGAAATTGCTATACCGAATGTGAAGTTGTGTGATTGCTTCATTAGTTCCCAAGGCAAATAATTAATCACTCAAAGAGCTCCTCTGTTTATTTCTGTAAATCTTGAAGGTTTTTATTGATTACGCTTTCTTCAATGTGTATTAGCTTTGTCAATCTATCAGGAAACTTGTTTTTTGCTGAAATGGCTGCTGTAGAAATTCAATCTTCTAATAGCACAGTGACAAACTGATATAGCTTTTGGATCTTTGTGCTGAAATCAAATTGGAGAAAATGGGTAGTTCAGTCATTTCTTGAAATTGGAACGAACGGGATACAAACTAATTAATATTTTAATAAGCAAGGCTGCTTTGCTATGTTAAATTAATTTCAGAAGAAAATGTTAGTCTTAAAATTTCTGTATAAAGAAGAGAAATTTAAAATCTAAATAATCCTTGGTAATTGAGAGTGATAAATCTTATTGCATATATATTACGTGTTGTAAACTAACATTTTCTAATTTATAGTTGCAAGATTTCATAAGACAAGAAATGAAAAGCAATCATCTAACAGCAGCTCTTGCCCACAAAGAGGTGGTCTTTTTCTTGGTAGGTTCTTTCCCATACCTTATCGGAATAAACATGCCACAATTTTCCTTTTTACCCATTCACCCTTCATTCTAAATAATTTGCCAATTAGGCATCGGCCCTGATTGCTTTCCCCATAATGAGCGCCTGCATGGTACTCCTATCACAATTTAGCTAGCTGGAAGTATAATTACTGCTGTGTGGACAAAGGTAATCTCTAATCAACTGTGAATAATGTTATGATTTGTAATCATATTTTATCGTACGAATTATTGGTGCAATTGTAGTGGTTGATTGTCAGGAAGACGATGATGACAATTATCTAGCAAATACATAGTATAGTTGGGGCAGTTTGGATATTTTGAACATAAAGTGCTGCCACGGTTTGTTCGATCCGATAGAAAAGTCGATTTTGCCCATGTGAGTCCAACTGAAGATTTTCATTTTGTTTCAGCATGTGTATGTGTTTGGTTGAAAGTTGCATATGTTTAACACGGAAAGCCATGCAAAGAAATGTAGCTTTTGTTATGAACTTAGTTTTGGGCAAGGTATATAGATGAGGCTCAGTATTGTAGATGCGACTTTTGGTGGTTTATATAGAAAAATCATTTTAAGACATTCGTATCAAATATTTGACTACATTTTCTGTACATTTTGCATATATATGCTTTTATGGCGATGAAAATTTGTGGTTTAATGAATCCTTTGAGACAAGTTTTAATTTATTCCTCTAAATCATGCAAGAAATTCTTAAAATTCGAGGTACCCCCGTCAAGGACGGACCCAGGATTTGAAGTTAAATCATGCAAGAAATTCTTAAAATTCGAGGTACACCCGTCAAGGACGGACCCAGGATTTGAAGTTAAGGGGGCAAACTTTTTTTAATGATCTAAAACACTAACTTAAATATATTTACATCAAAATACATTCATATTAAGTTTATCAATATATATATATATATATATATATATATATATATATATATATATATATTATAAATGATGATAGTAAGTTGCGAGAAAAAATATTGTTATTGCATTGTATCGTCTAATATTGAAAATTGAAAAAGAATGAACATTCAAATTATTGAACAATGAAACGATGTCATAACCAATTGAATTGGATTTTTTTTATTAATTGATTTAGTATAATTTAAGTTTGGTTTTACTTTCACGTTTTTCTTTATCATTTTCACGTCTAAAAGTTTCAAATTTAAAAATGTTTTTAATTTTATTTACTATTCTACCTCAATATAGTCTATATATATATAAATGCGACGAGACATTGAAAATATGAAATATTTAAAAAAAATGATAGGAATAATTTTGACGGTTGGACTGCTGATCAAATCGGTCCAACCAACAACAAATATTCAGTTCGATTTAATCGTTGATTCGGTTATGAAAATACTTACCGAAACAACTACCAAGGATATGTTTGTTTTGGGATTTTAAATTTGGATTTGAAATTTTGAAATCTAATCCACGTTCTATTTTGAGATTTAAAATTAGAATTTTAAAATTATACTCTATAAATACCTATAAATTTTACAAAAATCAACTTTATAAATATTTACAAACCCCAAATACATACCTATAAACCCTGTATAAACAATAAATCTTATAATATAAAATTAAATCATATTTTGCTTAAATCTCAAAATAAACATAAAATATACATTAGGTTGTGTTTGGATGAGGGAATTTGATTTGAGGAGGGATTTTAAATAAAAAAAATTAAATGACATGTTTTTAGTGAGAATTTAGGTTGTGTTTGGATGGAGGGATTTATGTATGAATTTTAAATTCATAATTTTAATTCACTCCACTTGTTTGGATTAAAAAATAAATGAATGAACAATAGAGGAATATGCATTTAAATAAATAACCTCTATTTCCTTAAAAGCAATTAATATAACACCTCTTGTATTATTCTACATTTCTAATTCTATTTACACGATAACATAAGATGCTAATATCATAATTAATAATAATAATAAAAAAGAACGGGCAAGCCAGCTCATTTTACCCGTAAGTTACTTGGTCCGGGCCAAAAAAGTCCAAATATAAATGGGCCTCCAAAAATTCTAACCCGACCCTTCATATTCCAGAGCTAAATAGGTCGGCTCAAGAGCCCACACCCTAATTAACATTTATAAAATAATAATGTAAACACAATAATTTAAACTTTTTGAACCTTTGGAGTTGGATCCGCAGCCGAATCCTATCTGATCTTGATTTTGTACTTTATAACGTTAATTCAAGGGCTAAGCGTCGTATTTTGGATTAAAAGTTGATTTTAGGGACTTTTGGGACGAACGCCGTTAAAGATCGTTCTTGAACTTGGGACTTTATAACGTTAATCCAAGGACTTGACGCCGTATTTTGGATTAAACGTTGATCTTAGGGACTTTCGGGACGAACGTCGTTGAAGATCCACGAAGACCTTCCTTGAGGGGCTTAGCACCTTGATCTCGAATCGAACACTGCTTCTCGCCGCTTTGCACGAAGAACGTCTTTGAAGCTCCTTTGAATGCTGAAGAACACTCTAAAATCTCTACAGAGAATTTTTAGAGCCTTGAATACTTATAATTATTGATATCCAAATGAGTGGAATGAAGCCCCTCTATATAGGTTCTAGATTACTGATATCCAAATGAGTGGAATGAAGCCCATCTGTGTAGAACTTATGGCTTTTGTGAGCCAAATCTGATGGGCTTTAGATATTTGTGTTATTTAGTTAAGACTTACTCTTATACTCTTATCCTTATCCACAACTTGACTTGGTGGGCTGAATTATTTGATAGGCTCAGAATATCAGATTTGGGCCCGATTTAATTTACTGGACTTTAGAGGCCCATTTTGATTTGTTGGGCTTTAGAGGTCCGACTTGATTTGTTGGGCTTTGGAGGCCATCTTGATTTATTGGGCTTTGGAGGCCCAAATTAATTGAATTTTACTTGTCTACAAATTGCCCCCTCACATTTCATTCACGAGAATGTTTGTCTTTGATGTGGACGAATTGCGAATTACTTTCAAATGCTTTCCCACCTCTAAATTTTGTATCATCGGGCTTTATGAGTTTGTCATTTTTTAGTATTCTTCGATACTTACTTGTGTATATTCATCAAGCCAACTTATTTGAACAACTCTATCCGAATTATGACTCTACTTAGAAATACACTAAGCTCATTACGTACCTCTTTCAAGGGGATCAAGTCATAACGTAGTTCAAGTAAAATATGATTTGATTTTAGGGGGGGACCGTTCACAATTTTCACTCATGCGGGTCAGGAGTGACTATTTTTTAACTATTTTAAACAAAGTAGGGATTTAATTATTTAACCACTTAAAATGCCTTTAGTGGAGTAAGTTAACAATTTAACCACATGTATTTACCTTTAGCGGTTTTCGAACACAGTTTAGACTCGTGCGGACCAGGAGTAATAAGCAGTTTAGATTCGTGCATCATGGAGCAATAATCAGTTTAGGCTCGTGCATCATGGAGCAATAAGCAGTTTAGGCTCGTGCGTTTATGTAGCAATAAGCAGTTTAGGCTCATGCATCATGGAGCAATAAGCAATTTAGGCTCGAGCATCATGGAGCATACTTATTTTCTTTACGCGTAGTAGACAGCTAGCATTTCAAAAACTTCTCATTCATGATTTCTTTAATCTAACTTATCCTTGATCTTCCCAAGTATGATTTCTTTTAGTCGGTCAACATGCACCAAACCATCGGTAGAAACGTGTAACTCCTTAAGAGTTGGGTCAATTTTCATCTGCTAACGTTCACTGGAAATCTCAACATCATGCCCTTCGACTTGCTTTCCTTTTGCACGACTTGACTCCCCTTTGTCTGCATTGCTCATCAGCTTAGCAATCTGAGCATCTTGTTCTTAGACATGTTTCGTTAAACATCGTTCTTTAACTTGAGATTTTATAACGTTAATCCAAAGGCTTGACGTTGTAGTTTGGATTTAACATTGATTTTAGAGACTTTCGGGACGAACGCCGTTGAAGATCATTGAATATATACGAAGACCTTCCTTGAAGAAACGTCGAATTGAGGGGCTTAGCACCTTGATCTCGAATCGAACACTACTTCTCACCGCTTTGCACGAAGAACGTGTTTGAAGCTCCTCTGAATGCTGAAGAACCCTCTAAAATCGCTGTAAAGAAATTTTAGAGTCTTTGAATGGTGAAGAACACTCTAAAATCGCTGCAGAGATTTTTTAGAGCCTTGAATGCTTCTGATTGCTGGTATCAAAATGAGTGGAATGAGGCCCTGTATGTATATAGGTGTAGAACCTATAACTTTTATGGGCTAAATCTGATGGGCTTGACATATTTGTACTATTTAGTTAAGACTTAGTCTTATCCTTATCCACAACTTGACTTAGTGGGTTGAATTATTTGATAGGCTCAGAATAACAAATTTGGGCCCGATTTAATTTACTAGACTTTAGAGGCCCATCTTGATTTGTTGAACTTTAGAGGTCCGACTTGATTTGTTGGGCTTTGGAGGTCCATCTTAATTTATTGGGCTTTGGAGGCCCTAATTAATTGAATTTTGCATGTCCCATTGGGTGTGCCAAATTTGTAAACACAAATTTCGTGAACAATTTATTTAACTTCGGATTAAATTTACAAATTTCATGAACAATTTATTTAACTTCGGATTAAATCGGGAATTTTACGGGTATTTAACTTCAGATTAAATCGAGAATTTTGCGAGTTACAATCTCTAATTTATTCCTCTGATTCTCTCTTCGTTGATTTTTGAAAGAATTTCGCCTCATCTAAAAGTTCGAACTTGTGGAGAGGTGAATAATTAATTCTTGTATATTACTGTAATTCTTATTACTCCCCCTCACTCGTGGGCCGAATTATCACCTCTTACCCTTTGGGGAGGAGGTCCATCGAGTGGACAATTTAAATGGGTGGAGTTGCTTCCAGCATGAATCGAACCCAGGTCGTTTGCTTGGAGACTCTAATACCATGAAAGAATTATGTTTCATCTAAAAGTCCGAACTTGTAGAGAGGTGAGAAATTAATTCTTGTATATTAATTCCTATTAACTTTAACTTAATCTTATTAGATTTCTGGAGTTGGATCTGCAGCCGAATCGTATCCGATCTTAAATTTGGAACTTTATAACTTTAATCCAAAGGCTAGGCGTCGTATTTTGGATTAAATGTCGATTTTAGGGACTTTCGGAACGAACGCCGTTAAAGATCGTTCTTGAACTTGAGACTTTATAACGTTAATCCAAGGGTTTGACGTGTCGCTTTACACGGATAATGCCTTTGAAGCTCCTCTGAATGCTGAAGAACGCTCTAAAATCTTTGCAGAGAATTTTTAGAGCCCTCAAATCATAGTGGAATGAGGCCCCTTTATATATGTGTAGAACATACGACTTTTATGGGCCAAATCTGATAGAGATTTAGATTTTTGTGCTATTTAGTTAAAACTTAGTCTTATCTTTTTCTTTTTTTTTTCACAATTTAACTTGGTGGATTGAATTATTTGTTAGGCTCCGAGTATTAGATTTGGACACGATTTAATTTACTATACTTTAAAAGTTCGATCTTAATTGGTTGAATTTAAATCTGGGGATTTCACATAAAAGGTCTTTCCACCTAGTGTTTTTTTAAATAAGGACCTGGTTTAAAATAGTTTCAAATTAAGGACAAAATGTAACATAAATGTACCATCATGCCCTTACTATCTAATTTTCGGAATTAATATAGAGAAAGTCAATAAATTTTTGATATTTAAATCAATGTCTATCAACTCCGTGAATTACGCTAATGAATTAACACCTTCCAAAATTAAAACCTCTCAATAGCTCCGGTCAATCAATTAAATGATTTGCAGAATTTTGGGGAAGAAATCTTTGTATGATTATTCTACATCCCCAATCTTGGTATTCAATTCTTCCCTAAATCTCTGATATTCAAGTCTTTTATAAATATCGCATTTTCCCAAAGCTCTGATATTCAATTTCATTGTTAGACTTGAAGATCTGCACAAAAATCGTCAAATCAAATTAGATATTTTCTCCAGAAAAATCTCTGACTTGATTATGCAGAAAGCTCTGCAAGAAAATCGCTGAATGCAGAAAAAAAAAAAAACTAAAATTGCATGAGCATATAAATAATGCAGAATTAAAATTGCATCAACATATAAATAATGTAGAAGTGTGCAGTACATTATGTGCATATACAAATATCATTATGCAGAAAAATGTCTTTAATGCAAATTTGATCTGCAATAATAAAATTCGTCTATTAATGTAGGCCACATACCAGTCACTTGATTCAAGACTTCTAGAAATGTTGAAGATTGATTAGAACGAACCAACTTGGTTTTTCCATCGAATTCGATCTTGAGTATCACGAAATAATCCATTGATTGATAATCTGTTATTTATCAGAAAACCCTATAATAATAACAAAAATTAAACCAGTCACTTGCACCGTGTCTGTATTGTCACGTCGCCGCGAATGAGATTGGGTGGGGGGTTCGATCGTGAACGACGACGACAAGGAAGATCTGCCATGTAGAAACGATAAAAAATCAGTCTCCATCCGTGAGATTCGCAAATATATGCAGATATAATTAGAGAATTTTTAGGGCAAAACTCTTCATCTCACCGGATTAATGGTTCCCATGTGGACCATACGCTGCGTCGCCCCACTCCTAGGCGACAAAATCGTCGTCAAAGGCCCACCTCCGCCTCCTCCACCACCTCCGGCGTCCTCTTCGTCTACACACACCGAACACTCACGGATCCAATCATCCTCTCCGCCATCCTTCGCCGTCACATCCCCCGCCGTTACCTACTCTCTCTCTCTCCCGCCTCTCAGAAATCACCCCCTCGTCCCCACCGTTCGATTAACCCGGATCCGAGATGTCGACTCGGAGAAAATCAGACCGTGTCGGTGAGCGGTGGTGAAAAATTACAGATTTTGTGTAAATCTGAGAATAATTGTGCATCTTTGATTGGAATTATGGAATTGACTGAATCTGAGAATAATTGTGATTGGTTTAATTGCATATGAATAAGGAAGGTCAGATTATTATTGGGGATTTCACATAAAAGGTCTTTCCAACTAGTGTTTTTTTAAATAAAGACCTGTTTTAAAATAGTTTCAAATTAAGGACAAAATGTAACATAAATGTACCATCATACCCTTACTATCTAATTTCGTAATTAATATGGAGAAAGTCAATAAATGTTTGAAATTTAAAACAATGTCTATCAACTCCGTGAATTACGCTAATGAATTAACACCTTCCAAAATTAAAACCTCTCAACAGCTCCGGTCAATCAATTAAATGATTTGCAGAATTTTGGGGAAGAAATCTTTGTATGATTATTCTACATCCCCAATTTTAGGACTTTCCCAAAGATATGGTATTCAATTCTTCTCTAAATCTCTTATATTCAAGTCTTTTACAAATATCACATTTTCCCAAAGCTCTGATATTCAATTTCATTGTCAGACTTGAAGATCTGCATAAAAATCGTCAAATCAAATTAGATATTTTCTCCAGAAAAATCTCTGACTTGATTATGCAGAAGCATCTGCAGGAAAATCGTACAATGCAGAAAAAAAAAACTAAAATTGCATGAGCATATAAATAATGCAGAATTAAAGTTGCATCAACATACAAATAATGCAGAAGTGTGCAGTACATTATGTGCATATACAAATATCATTATTCAGAAAAATGAATTTAATGCAAATTAGATCTTTTCTTGAATCATCCGCTTCACCAAGGAAAGCCCAAGCAAAATCCCGTGTGGTGAAGACATAGTCTTGAATAAGTCCATCTCTGAATTGCATTGAACAAATGATGAGTGTACGAGTAAATAAGAGAAAAAGCACGAACAAAAAAAATACTAAAGTTGCATAAGAATATTAATAATGCAGAAGTGTTCAGTAAATTATGTACATATGCAAATATCATTATGCAGAAAACCCTATAATAATAACAAATATTGAACCAGTCACTTGCACCGTGTCTGTATTGTCACGTCGCCGCGAATGAGATTGGGTGGGGGTTCGATCGTGAACGACGCCGGCAAGGAAGATCTGCAATTGGAAACGACGATCTGATGAGGTGAAACCACCGCCACGACGGATTAGGGCAAAAACTCTTCGGATTAAGACGCCACGACGGATGAGGTGAGATTGGATTAGGGCAAAACTCTTCATCTCACCGGATTAAGACGCCTTTTCGGCAGAGAAGAGCACGAGAACCTATGCAATTGGAAACGACGATCTGATGAGGTGAAACCACCGCCACGACGGCAGTGGATCCGACGAATTTGCACTCTAGAGATACCATCTCGCATCGGCATTTGGCGGCGGCGCTACTTGACCACTCTGTGTTATCCTGATCCATTTTTAAGAAACTTTTACGCATTATATGCTCCAACGAAGAATCAGCGCCGTTTTCCACTTCGTTTTTCACGATTTCGTGCATTCGATCATTGCATCTGGATGCAACCTGCAATAGATCGCCAAAATCAATAAGAAAAAAACATCAAAATACTACTACTAATTTAATGGTGAGGTGCTTACATGAGAGCAGCCATGGCCGTCGAAAACTCCGAAGTAGTCAGAAAAATTAGAAAAAGAAGGGTGAATCGCAATCTCGTCTTCCATATCTTTTCTTAGTCCGCAAACAGTCGTTATCCTGAACTTCGGGCCTTGCTGAGAAGTTTCCGGCGCCGTCAACGGCTTTGTTTCCGGCGATTTTTAAGAATTATGGAATTGACTGAATCTGAGAATAATTGTGATTGGTTTAATTGCATACGAATAAGGAAGGTCAGATTATTATTTACATAGCTGTCATATTAAACAGAATGATTCTTTATTGAGTGGAATGTGGTTGAATATATGGCTACAAATAAGGAAGATGACGATTTGTTATTTAATTAATAAATTAATAAATTAATTTCCATATTTAAATATAAGGGCATAATGGGTTATTAACATGCGTTTTTGTCCTTTATTAAGAAGGTAGGTGTATAAATGGTCTTTTTTATAAAAATTCTCATTATTATTTACATAGCTGCATATTAAACAGAAGGATTCTTTATTGAGTGGAATGTGGTTGAATATATGGCGACAAACAAGGAAGATGACGACTTGTTATTTAATTAATAAATTAATTTCCATATTTAAATATAAGGGCATAAGAGGTTATTAATATGCGTTTTTGTCCTTTTTTAAAAAGATTATATTTTAGGTCTTTTATTAAGAAGGTGAGACTATGAATGACCTTTTTTATAAAAATTCTCAATTATTATTTATATTAAACAGAAGGATTCTTTATTGAGTGGAATGTGGTTGAATATATGGCGACAAACAAGGAAGATGGCGACTTGTTATTTAATTAATAAATTAATTTCCATATTTAAATATAAGAACATTATTAACATGCCTTTTTGTCCATTTTTAAAAAGATTATATTTTAGGTCTTTTATTAAGAAGGTGAGACTATGAATGACCTTTTTTATAAAAATTCTCAATTAAATTATTTTAAATGACTTTGAAAGCACATTTTCATTTATTGAACTTTGTATAGGACCAAATTAATTGAATTTTGTCAATCTACCAATACATAACCTTTTTTTTATAGGATACCCAATTAATTAAATAAAAGGTAAAAAATATCCGATACTGTATGCCATGTTTGTCATCAGAATTCTTCACTTACGTCTGTGATATTTTTTTTTAATTAATTTAATAAAGAACCCATACTATATGCCTATATCATTGACTCAATTATAACACGTCTATATAGTACTCCCTACGTTGCTACATCCTAAAAATAGAAAAGTTTTCGTAAATTTATCTGTACAATATTTATAATTTAATATAAAATGCCATTAATTTCAAATCTTTGTATATACACAATTTTAGTTTGTATACAAAAATTTATAAAATTACACTCTTAATATCCGAATCATTATTATTACTCTTTCTTATTTTGTGTGTGTAATTTTAGGTCCAAGTTAATCCGAGGAGGGAGTGAATGCAAAAGAAATATATAGAACGAAATGCATCTCTTAAATTGAAATAGTTGAATCAATTTAGGGAGTAACATGTCACATGCTTAGTTTAGGTTCGAGTCAACGTATATTTACAGATAATAGATAAGAATCTAAATTAAAGAAAGTGTCTGGAAAGTTGAAACAATAATACATGTCGATAATATCAAATATTTTATACAACATCAAATAATACGACACAAATGAACAAATACAACAAAGAATCTTTCAGGAAAACAAAAAAGAGGGAATCTAAATTATGAAAGAAAAAAAAATCAAGAGTAATTGTGAGAAACAGAGAATTTGTTTTGACAGGATCTGAGAAACAGAGAATTAATCACCATGGAAAAGGAAATTGAATTCAATTCAACTCTAGCAAGGAATCTGGTTAGTGAACCACTTCATAATCGAAAAGGGAGCCTTGATCAACGAAAGCGCTAACTCTACAATCACCGTCACACACAGGCAACACGGACACAAGCAACTCAGCAAAATTCTGCACACATCAATAACGCTCGATTTCAATTTATTCATCCAATTTCATGAAATTAACCGTTCAAAAAGGTTGAATTACTGAAGGGAAGAGAGAGAGAGAGAGAAATAAATACCCGACGATCCAGATGACGACGCCAATAACGGAAAGGATAAGGGCGACGAAGGCGAAGGGAAGGCCTAACAGAAACCCTAAGGGGCGGCATCTACAGTCGTCGTCGCCTGACATATTGTTGGAGATATTTGTTGTGGGGATTTTCTCTCACTAGATCGAGTTTTGCGTTTTAAGAATATGAGTCAATAATTTGGAGGAGTATTTAGAAACAAGGAAGTTTCCACTTCAATGATGGTGGGGCCGCCTATGGAAAAGCTTTACGCTGGCTTTCGGAGGTTACTCTATTCATATAATCGCCCCCTCCAATTTACAAACACATACCGGGACTAAATAACTCTTATACTAATAAAGATTAAAATAAGGGAAAATATCAATTTTGGTCACTCAATTTTACCTCTTTTTATATTTGGTCACCCACACATTTAGTCACTATCAAAATTGGTCAATTTATTGACTAACGGAGAAAGAGTTTTAAGCCGTGAAATTTCCCAAAACCTAAGGTTAAAAAATTCTCATGAATCTTTCAGAACTAATGAAACAAACGCAGAAGCAAGAATGAAACATGTGCAAAAATTACCAATATTACATTTAGGTCAGAAGGAATTCTGATGCATCTTCTAGAACGTCATTCAATCAACCATGTTGGTGGTTTACTTTTTTTTTTATTTTATAGATAATTAGGAAATGAGAAATTCAGAAAATAGAAATTTATATCAATTAATTTCAAATGCCCAATAATTTTAGAAAATTCTTTACCATAATTTTAACCACAAATTATGCTCCAATAATTATAAATAGGGAAATGAATTGAAATAAGTTTATATCTCTCATTATTATACAAATTCAATATGAAACCAAAGAATTGGAAAACAGAGTACAATTGTTAAAAAAAAAACCAAAGTACAAAGTTTCAGACTATTTCTTGAGTTTCTCATTTCCTGTAAAATAAAATAAAAAGGTAAACCAACAAAAATGAATTCATAATTGAGTTAAATAATTATTAAAAACTTACTGAATTTTTTTTATTATCCATTGAATTGATTAAATCAGATGCGTGAGAAAAAATTCTCATTATCTATAAAATAAAAAGTAAACCAACAATCTGGTTGATTGAATCACGTTCTAGGAGAAGATGCATCAGAATTCCTTCTGACATATTATAAATATAATGTAAATATTGATAATTTTTGCAGATGTTTCATTCTTGCTATGCATGAGAAATTTCACGGCTCAAAACTCTTTCTCAGTGAATGACAGAATGATCAATTTTAATAGAATATAATAAATGGGTGACCAATTTTGATAGTGACTAAATGTGGGTGACCAAATATGAAAAGAGATAAAACTGGGTAACCAAAATTGATATTTTCATCTAAAATAATTAAACAAATAAATTAAAAAAGGGTGAATCTATTATTAACATATTAAATACATCATACTAAAATTTAAAAATCAATCTTTATTACTAAACACATTCCAAGTCTTCTCTATTTACCCTTTTGACACTAAAAACAAAATAAAAATTAAAACAACATTTTAAAAATTATATAAAACTTAAAAAATATATATTATTTTAAAAATCAAATAAATATTTTTTTTTAAAATTGAATATAAAAACCAATTAAAAATATAAAACATTATGAAAATCAAATAAATTTTCAAAATAATTAAATTTATTTTAATTAAATCATAAAAAAATAAATAAATCAAATAAATAAATTTTAAAAATAATTAAATGAAAAACATCAATTAAGAATTCAAAGTTTGGAAAACTAAAAAAATTTGAAAGAAAAATCAACTCAATCTTAAAAAATTACTAAATTAAAAAATCATATAAAAAATAAAATAAAGTTAAATAAAATTTTAAAATAGTAAAAAATCATCTAAATCTTAAAGACTAATTTTATTAATTAAATTTTTTTTAGCTTTAATTAATTTTTGAAGATTTAAGTGATTTTTTTGTTAAAATATATTTTAGATTTTTTTTTTTCAAATTAATTTGAATTTTTATTTTTATAATTGTCTTTTTTAATTTAAATATTTATGACTATTTATTAAATATTTTTATGATTTTATTTAATTTTAGGCATGGTCTAAAATACACTCATGCACTCGAGTTGACCAAGTCCTTTTTTTTTGCTGTTATTTTTTGCTATTTTTTTTTCTCTTTTTTTTTAGCTGTTTTTTTTCTTATTCCCTTTTTTACGCTGGTTTGTTTTTAGTACTTTATTTTTTCTTTTTTTATTTTGTAAAAAAAATATTTTTTCCTTTATTTTTTTCAGTTAATAAAAAACCGGGTGTTTTTTTTGCTGTAATTTTTTTTTAAATTAGTATAATTAAAAAGTGAAACATAATATTTTTAGACGTGCAAGTCAATATAATTGAAAATTGTAACACAATATTGATATAAAGTATAAGTCAATATAAATAAAAAGTGCAACACAATATTACTAAAAAGTGTAAATCAATATAACTGAAAAGTGCAACACAATATTATAAAAAAGTGCATGTCACTATAACCGAAAAATGCAAAACACAAGACTTTGTGCTAATTTAATAATATGATGACCATTGGGCCACAACCCAAGTTTTGTTATATTGATGTTCTTATTAATTAATAAATGATTACTGGACTCGAGTGCACAACATGCACTCGAGTTTACAACAGACCTACCCTTAATTTTAAGGGAGAATTACACTATAGACCATTTCACCCTAAGTTTTTGTAAATCAAGAAAAATTTATTTGCTATTACATATCAAGCCAAAATAACAAATTGAAGTACAATTATACTCCTAATGTGTTGATACAAATTTAAATTTTGAAATAATTAGATTTAAACTCTATAATTATTAGAAAGTCAACTAGTAGAAGAGAATCAATAAAATCTGGAAGATATTTTCCTCGAAAATCGCGCACTCCTATTAATTCAAAAACACTTTCCTTATACATCAACTCCACATTAATTCCTCCCAACATTGGAATTCTCTTGCCATTGAAGGTGAAAGAAGATAACGCAGAAGAAGAAAAAAGTTTGTGCGTAGAATACTTAAAGGTATTTAGAGCACAAATCGTGTCTTGCATGTTATTATTTTTCGATTGTTACTAATTAAAATGAATTTCGAATTTTAAAAAATTAATTTCAGCAAAATTAGTATTATTATTATAAAGTCAACTATTAAAAAATAAAATCTGTAAAAATATTTCTAAAATTCTGCCCATTTATAACTTTCTAAAATTAAAAAAAAAATTATTAATCTCCAAATTCGATTCCCATAAATATGTTGCATATTCTCATTGACATTAAAAAAAATGTTGCATATAAAAAAAATTGTTGCATATTCTAATTGATATGCAAAAATATGTTGCATACCACTTTTATAAATATGTTTAATTTATTATATTTGGACATGTCAATATGCCCAAGATTATTATTGATAGTTTAAAATTGTTTAATATTTAATTTTATATAATTAAAATACAAATCTATAGTATATGAAAATTAAATAATCTCGAAAGAAAAATTGTATAACAGTACTATAAAATTTATAATTTATTTAGATAAATTATTTTAATACATTTTTTTTTTTGGGCGGGGGGATTTTTATACATTATTTTGATAACATGCATATTATTTAACTGTGTGGCAAAACAAGATATTGTGATTATATTTAACACTATTTGAAAAGAATATATTTAACGCATATATTTTGATATATGCATAAAATAGTGCATACATTAAATGCATATATAAAATATGCGTACATATAATTATATACAGTCAAATCTTCACCTTGATCTTTAATCTCCTCCTCACCGTGGACGATCTCCTCGAACCCATACGACCGCTCCGGCGACCTTGCCAACAAAACCAGCTTCATTAAATCTGGAGAAATCTCATGATTGATGACTTCAAAACACCCCACTTGAGAGATAAGCTCGCAAATTTTAAAACACAAAATTACATACCTTGAACAGATCGACGACGTCGTATTCGAGTGGATCTGGCCGAACCTTGGACAGAATTACATAGCTTGTCGGTGCAACAATGACAGTTCGTGACGGATTTGGCCGAACCTTGAACAGATCGACGCCAAATTTTTAACAAAAATGAATGACGATGATAGAGGTTATCATCGATTCATGGAGATAAACGCTGAAATTGAATGCAGTTTTTTTGGAGGAACTAAGAGGGAGACAATGAGAGATATTGATTACGCTGAGAGATTTTTGGATGGAAAATTGGAAATGAATGATTCAATTGGAAATAAATCCAATAAGGAAAATTCGGCCAAAAACAAGGAAGGTTCATTCAATTTTAATATTAATTCTTTTAATATATTGATTTGAGGGCATATTAGGAATGTCAAATATGGATTTGTCTTAATTTGTAATATCAATAATTTTTGTCTTGAATTAAAAGATGGGCTAGGATCTTGGTCTATAATGTCAATAAACTCTAATTTTAATTGTTGTTTGAATTTTTTATTTGATTATTTTAACTTACTTATTTAGGAACACTTATATGAAATATTTCATATGAGGTACTAGTATATTTAAGGAAGGGCAAAAAATTTGCGGATCTTTGACGGGTCTGATCGGGTCAAGCGGATATTACCAAAAAAATCGCGCAGAAGTCTAATAGAAAAATGGTTACAGGACTGTTTTACTATTAATGTAATTATATGTTACTGTAAGTACAAATAACACATAACTTGACTTTTCACATTAAATATTAATACCATTAATTTAAAGAAGGATAAAAAAATGTAGATTTTTTTCAAGTCATATCAAAGTAATACCAAATCAAACAAATCTTAAAAAAAAAAAAAAATCACTCAAAAGACAAATAGAAAAAACAGGTTTCAGGTCTGTGTGACTGTAAATGTAATTATTTGTTATTGTACGGGGCAAAATATGTGTTATTGTAAGAACAAGTAACACATAATTTACTTTTTTAAGTAACATATATTTGTCCTTAAAGTAACACATGTAAGGTATTGAAAATTGTGTTACTATATAAACACAAACGTATTACTTTATAGAGAAAGACGTGTTATTGTATGAATAAAATGTCATTACTGCGTGAATGAAATACTCATTTTATCCCCCAAAACAAAAAATATAGATTTAGATCCGCACATCTTGAATAGTTCATCTCTAAAATTACAAAATACATAACAATCAACTGTTAATAAAAACAGACCCACATATGATTTTATCTTATTCCATTCTTATTTTTATGTTTTTGTATTTTTTAGTAAATTAAAAAACGTTAAACATATGCCAAATGCTAGTTTAAGCATTAGAAAAATGGTTCTGACTCTAAAAATGGTTTTTCTGATTCATAAAATAGGGGGACAAATAACCGTGGCCATCCAATATTACGAGTCGGCCCAAATCTTTTTTTTTTTTTAAATATTAGGATGTGAACTCATAAAATAGGGGTGTAGATAGACTGAATATGGTGGGTCAGATCCAGATAGCTATTTGGGCATATTTCACAATAAGACTATTGTAAAATATTGTATATAAGTTTTTGTCTACTTATTTAAGTAAATAAATCAATTAAATTTTTTGAAAATAAAAAGAAGAAATTAAATAATATCTAGAAATTTAAAATTAAATAAAAAATTCAAAATTCAAAATTCAAAAATCAATTAAAATTAAATAAAATTGTAAAAATATTTAAAAAATTTAACAAATCCTCGAAAATATTTAGATTAAAAAATTAATGGAAAATCAATTAAAAATTAAGATTTTTATTTTTTAATTTAATATTTCTTTAAGATTGAGTTGATTTTCCTTTCCTTTCATTTTTTATTTTATTTAGTTTTAAAAAAATTTGATTCCTTAATTGATGTTTTTAATTTAATTATGGGCACACAAACTAAAAAAATGTGTAATGAGTGGAGTGTTGATGGGTAATTTTGTACTCCCTCCATCCATGAAAAGTAGGGACATGGGGATGAGGCACAAGTTTTAAGAAAATGGTAGATAAAGTAGATAAAGTAAGGGTATTATAGGATATTGTGGGGTCCATTGTGAATAAAGTGATTGTTTAGGAATAAAGTTGATGGCAAATTGAGTAATTAAGTGATAGTTGAAGGGTGATAGTTTCCATAAAGTGCATGGGACTACATTTGGTGGACAAAGAATATGTGTCAAATGGGACTACTTTTCGTGGACGGAGGGAGTAACTTTTAAGAATAAAGTAAAGTGAATGATTGGATTGAGGGTAAAAGTAATGACATTTTGTGTAAATATGTGGATATTGTGAGGGTGAGATTTATGAAAAAGTTTCCCTTTTGAGTAGTGCAAACAATTGTGGGACGGACGAATAAGGAAAGAGTGCAAACAATTGTGGGACAGAGGGAGTATTATTTAAAATTTATTTGATTTATTTAATATTTTTCAAATTTTATTTATATTTAATTGATTTTTATTTTTTAAATTGATATTTTTCAATTTAATTATTTTGAAATTTTAATTAATTTTCTTAATGTTTTAGATTTTTTTAACTAATTTTTCCATTATTTTTTTCTAATATTTAGTTGATTTTTTTAAATATTTTTATTCTCTTCATCAACTATAAGTTTCTCTTTACTTTTGGACACTATTGAATTACAAAATGGAATTCCATTAATAAAATTGAGAGAAAAGTATGAGTTCTTCAATGAACCAAAAAGATTTACAATCGCAATAAAGAAAGGGAAAGGGGACTATGCCTTTATATGCTAATTGTCCCTTATCCTACTAATAACTGACTAATAACCAACTAATCAACCTACTAATGAATCTAACAAACTTACAAGGGTGAAGATACTAATACAAAGGGTAAAATAAAACAGGGAGTAACAAATAACTAAACAGGAGGTGTATTTACTATCCCTTTATACCCCCCCTCAAAATGAGAGTGTATGTTCATCAATCCCATTTTGGCCTTGTGAGTGATGAATGTTGAAGGAGAAAGAGGTTTAGTAAGGATGTCAGCAAGATTTTCTGTAGTGGGGATGTGAATGAGAGTGAGCAATCCTTCTTGAATCTTCTCCCTTGTGAAGTGGTAGTCCAAAGATATGTGCTTAGTCCTTTGATGTAGGCAAGGGTTGTGAGCAATGGAGTGAGCACTTTTGCTATCTGTATACATTGTTGAGGGAGTTGAATGATGGATCTTCAAATCAGCCAGGATATAGTGTATCCATTGGAGTTCACAGGTTGTAGAAGCTATGGCCCTGTATTCAGCTTCGGCGGAGGACCTGCTAACAGTTGATTGTTTCTTGGATTTCCAAGAAATGAGTGAGTTACCAAAATAAATGCTATAACCTGTAATACTCTTTCTTGTGTGGATACACCTAGCCCAATCTGAATCGGAAAAAGCATGGAGTTTAAAGGTGTTGCAAATGGGGTAGAAGATTCCAGTACCTGGATTACTTTTGAGATACCTTAAGACTCTATGAACAGCAATCAAGTGAGCTTCAGTAGGTTGTTGCATGAACTGACTCAAGGTTTGGATGGCATAAGATATGTCAGGCCTTGTAACAGTTAAGTAAAGAAGCTTTCCTACCAACCTTCTATACAATTCAGGATGTTTCAAAGGTGGAGAATTATCATCAAAAGATATTTTAGAATCCATAGGAGTGGAGCAAGGTTTGCTTCCCAAATAACCAGAGTCATGCAATAAGTCTAGAGTATATTTCCTTTGACAAAGTGTTAGCCCTTTATCATTTCTGGCCACTTCTATGCCTAGGATATATCTCAAAATACCAAGATCTTTTATAGTAAATTTGTTATGCAAGTAGTTCTTTATGGTTTTAATGATATCAAGACTAGTGCCTGCTACAATAAGATCATCCACATAACAAAGAATAACAGTGAAATCAGAGCCATTTTGTCTAGTGAATAAAGAAGTGTCAGCTTTGGATTGGATGAATCCTATTGTTAACAAAGAAGTAGTTAATTTGGTAAACCACTGTTTGGAGGCTTGTTTTAAACCATAAAGACTCTTATGTAACTTGCAAACTCTTTTATCAGTAGGTGAACAGTAACCAGGGGGAGGTACCATGTAGATTTCTTCTACTAAGTCACCATGTAAGAAAGCATTGTTCACATCTAATTGATGGATATGCCAATTTTTAGAAATAGCAACAGCTAACAAGATTCTTACAGTGGTGATCTTAGCAACAGGGGAAAAGGTGTCAAAGTAGTCTATGCCTTCTTGTTGGGTATATCCTTTAGCAACTAGTCTAGCTTTGTACCTCTCTATTGTGCCATCAGAATTGTATTTTACTTTATAGATCCATCTACAGCCTATACAGTGTTTTCCTGAAGGTAAATCAACAAGAGACCATGTGTTGTTTTTATTTAGGGCCTCAAGTTCATTATTCATAGCATTAACCCAGTTTTTGTCTAAGGCAGCCTGTTTATAAGACTTGGGCTCTTGGACAAGGGAAATAGAGGCTGTAAACTTCTTATAAGTAGGAGACAATTTAACAGTAGACAGAAAATGATGAATGGGATACTGTTTTCCAGAAGTAGAAGAATTTAGTTTAACATGATCAATAGATGCAGGTAGAGATGTTTCATAAACTTGCAAATATGCAGGTTGAGTCTTGGTTCTAGAGGGTCTAGAGTGAGTTTGAGTTTCTGGAACATGAGTGGTAAGGTCATGAATATCATTATCAAGAACAGTGGCAGGTGTGTTGTCATTTTGAGAAATGATAGTGTGTGAGTCAGAGGTATCATAGGAATCAGAATCATCAGTAAAATCATCAGTGGAGGTGGCCCATGAAGGAATATTGAACAAGGGCGGTTTGATGGTTTTGTTATCAGCAAAAGGAAATATATCTTCAAAAAATTTGACATTCCTAGAAACTAAAAATTTTCCAGTTTGGATGTCAAGAAGCTTGTAACCTTTTGTACCAAGGGGATAGCCTATAAAAACACATTTGGTAGCCCTTGGGTCAAATTTGTGTCTATTAGAGACTAAAGTGGTAGCAAAACACAAACAACCAAAAGTTTTAAAACAAGAGTAATCAGGTTTCTTGTTGTATAACATTTCAAAAGGGGATTTTTGTTTAAGAATCTGTGAGGGAATTCTATTTATGATGTATGCAGCTGTTTTGATACATTCACTCCAGTATTCTATAGGTAAAGAGGATTGAAACAATAGAGCTCTAGCCACCTGTAGTAAATGTTGATGTTTTCTCTCAACTATCCCATTTTGTTGGGGTGTCTCAACACAAGAAGTTTGATGAAGAATGCCTAACTTATGATAAAAGTCAGAAAGAAAAAACTTAGTCCCATTATCACTTCTAAGAACCTTGATTTTAACACCAAACTGTGTGAGGACCATATTATGAAAGTTTTCTAAGGAAATTTTGACATCACTTTTAGCTTTTAGGAGATAAATCCATGTACATCTGCTAAAGTCATCAACAATAGTAAGGAAGAATCTATGGCCTGAAACAGATTGTAGAGAATAGGGGCCCCAAACATCACAGTGTATAAGGTGAAAGGCATGTGTAGAAACAGAGGTGCTTAGAGGGAAAGAGTTTCTCTTTTGTTTAGCCATAGGACAAATCAAACAATTAAGGTGAATGGCAGTAGCCTTTACATTCAATTCAGGGATATGCATCATACATTGTCTAGAGATATGTCCAAGTCTTTTATGCCACAAATCAAGCTTACTAGAATCAGAAAGCATACAACTAGAAAACACAGATGGTCCTAATACAACTTTAGTAGAAGGCAGAGCAGTTTGTAAAAGATAGAAGCCTCTAACTTGGTCAGCAGTACCAATCACCATCTTGGTCGTATTGTCCTGCAAAACACAGTGTGAGGACAAGAAACTAACTGTGCAATTTGAATATCTAGTGAGGTGACTAATGGACAAAAGATTGAAAGTGAAATCAGGGACATATAAGACATTATACAAGGTCAAATACTCATTTATAATGATGTTTCCCATGTGTGTGGCTGTGGAAATGGCATTATTAGGTAGGGAAATTTTGATGTTAGCAACAGAGGGGGGGCTTGTAAATAAAGATATATCAAATATCATATGATCAGTTGCCCCAGTATCCAAGATCCAAGTGGCAAGTTTAGCATTATCTTGACAAGAGTTAGAGGACATACCTGAATCCTTGGATGTGGAAGGGTCCTCAATGTGAATAGTGGAGGCTCCTGCCACAGAAGAAGAAATGTTCCTCCCCTCACCAGAAATCTGTGCTTTAGAAAAACTAAGAAACTTGTTAAAGAGTTTTTGATCAAGCAAAGGGTTGGAATCCTTGGAAATGTCCCTCTGAACAAGGGGTTTGATGGAGACAGAGGCAGCTTTAATAGAATCTTTGTTTGTAGGACCTCTGGGGCCTTTCCAGCCAGGGGGAAAACCTATGATGTGGAAGCATCTGTCTTTGGTGTGCCCTAAGCCATCACAGTGGTCACATTGGAGTGGTTTTCTTTTGTCTTTATAGAACCTAGGATTCTTTGCTATCATAGCAATAGAATCTGGTGGGATGGGATTAGGGACAATGTTTAAGGCTCTTTGGGATTCTTCTTGAAGCAAGAGACCATATATTTTGGACAGGGGTGGAAAGGGTGATTGCAGCAGAAATTGGCTACGAATGGAGCTATAAGAGTCATGAAGACCTACCAGAAATTTCATAACAGCATCCTGTTCTTGGGTTTTAGACATCAATCTAGGCAAATCACAAGTGCACCCATCCATGGCCCCACAAGAACATTTAAGAACAGGCCTAAAACTCAAATATTCATCCCAAAGATATTTGAATTGGTTATAATAGCTAACTAGGGATTGAGAGCCTTGAGAAATAGAACTTAAAGATTTCTCTAAATGATAAACCCTAGTCCCATCAGACCTAGCATAACGAATTTGTAATTCATCCCAAACATCTTTTGCTATGGAGAAATATTCTAGGGTACGCTTAATGTCAGGAATGATAGAATTTAAAATCCACATGAGCACTAAATCATTAGCTCTTACCCAGGCAGCGTAGACGTCTGAATCATCGTCCTCAGATGGAATAACCAACGTGCCATCGATCAGACAAGCTTTGTTCTTGACGCTCAGGCCCCTTTTTATCGCATGACTCCAAGAAACGTAGTTGGTGCCGTCGAGGGGTTCAAGAACGATTGCAACAGCTGGATTATCGTTCTGATGTAGCGCCAAGGGGGAGAAAGGATTCAGTGCCGGATTGAGAGATTTCGCATCAGTAACGGTGGGAGCCATCGGAGTAAGGAAAATCAGCGGAAGGAAGGAGAAACGCAGGTAATAAACCTAGACGAAGAGGATCGAAGGAAATGGCAATTTCTCGAAGAAACTGATACCATATTGAATTACAAAATGGAATTCCATTAATAAAATTGAGAGAAAAGTATGAGTTCTTCAATGAACCAAAAAGATTTACAATCGCAATAAAGAAAGGGAAAGGGGACTATGCCTTTATATGCTAATTGTCCCTTATCCTACTAATAACTGACTAATAACCAACTAATCAACCTACTAATGAATCTAACAAACTTACAAGGGTGAAGATACTAATACAAAGGGTAAAATAAAACAGGGAGTAACAAATAACTAAACAGGAGGTGTATTTACTATCCCTTTATAGACACATAGATTAATAAAATTTATTAAATTATAGATATAGTACAAGTGATGTGATTGATAGAGAGAAAAATTAATATATAAAGTGAAATGTAAGAATAAAAAATTAAAAGATGTTTGCCAAATACAATATGAGAAGCTTATAGGCGAACCAAAAAAATGAAAAAATGGAAAAATTGAAAAACTTATAAACGGACGGAGGGAGTAACTTTTATTTGATTTTTTCGTATTATTGAATGTCTTTTTTGTTAACTAATTTTATATATTTATATATTTTTTAGAAATTTAGTTGTGTTTTATAATATTTTTTTTATTATTTAATTTGTATTTGTTTCGACTTTTGAGGGATGAAGGGTAAATAAGAAAGAATTGAGGTGTGTTTAGTAATAAAAAATAATTTTAAATTTTAGTGGAAATGTGTATATCATTTTATGGGGTGTTAGTAGCCCACCCTCTACTCATTCATCCACAAAATTGATGAAACTTACTCATCACCTCAGTAACACCAAAATTTACTGATTTACTATAAGGGAAAATTGGGCAAACCTACGTTTGGCCACGATCTTTAGAAAAAAATGCAAGCCCAAATTTTATTTGATTAGAGCTTCAAAATGGTTCATGAAGTTACAATTTTACCCTTCACTTCCTTGTTCCACATTCCAATCTCAAAAAAGCTCCCACACACACATCAAATCAATTGTCATGCATTTTTACTACATTTTCTCTCTTTCTCTGCATACATCCAAAATTTTTTATTTTTCTTTCACGTATTTCAAGATTAAAAGATGCAGGTTTGAGAAATTAGTTTTTTTTTATTAATGTCACATAATATTGTGGTTTATTAATTACTATTCATATTATTATTAATTATTAACATTGGTTTAGTTGTTTAGTTTAATACGTAGTTTATTAATTATTAATATCAGTTAATTTTTTAGTTTAATACTATTAATATAGTAGTTTATTAGTTATTAATCTTTAATTTAGTAGTTTATTAATTATTAATACTATTATTAATATGACATAATATTTTCACTTAATATTTATATGTAGTTTAATACGCAGTTTATTAATTATTAATATCACTTAAAAATTTTAATTTAATACTATTAATTTAGTAGTTTATTAGTTATTAATCTTTAATTTAGTAGTTTATTAGTTATTAATCTTTAATTTAGTAGTTTATTTGTTATTAATACTATTATTAATATGATATAATATTTTCACTTATTTATTTGTTCAAATTTTTTTATTTCGATTTTTTTAAACAAAAGGACACTTAACATTCTCAATTCTTATAAGTATGACACTATTTTTTTTCCTCCTAAATAAGATAATTATTTTTTGTTCAGATTTTTTTATTCAGATTTTTTTTAAATGAAATTAAGAAACTAATTTTTCTTCTTTTTACTTTTCTTTCACATTTTTTTCTTTTTTATATTATACTGTATAGAATTGAGAAATTAATTTTTCTTTTCTTTTATATTATATATTCATTTAGATTTTATTCAAAAATTATTTTAAATTATAAAATAAATTTTTTATTTCTATTTTATTTAGATTTTTTACACAAACACATTGCATACTAGCAATAAACAATGCATATGACACATTGCATACTAGCAACAAACAATGCATACTCACATTGCATACTAGCAATAAACAATGCATATACTCAGTGAATTTGCATATTTATAAACGAATTTGCATACGGACCCAAAACATTGCATATTTATAAACCAATTTGCATACGGACCCAAAACATTGCATATTTTACATACATTTTGATAACATTTGCATATGGTTTAATACCATCCGCATAAATTACAACTTCACTCTACCGACACAAAATAACAAAATCACAATTGGGGGCAATTAGCAGAAACCAAATACACTCCATAATCATGAGATATCACTTTACAGCCACAAAAACCAAATAACCACATTCTATTAAGCTATTGAAAATATAAATTAGGATTTAAGAAATATAAAACTATTGAAAATATAAATTAGAATTTAAGAAATATCCAAGAATAAAAAATTCCCCGATTTGAAATTGAAAACAAAATTAATACATTTGAAACAAAAATATGTATCTAGGAGGGTGTATTAACTGAAACTGGGGGTGTGAATCTTGGGGGTGTATTAACTAAAACTGGGGGTGCACATCTGGGCTGACAAACCCTAGCCCATTAGTAAGCCTAGTAAGTCCATTGGGAAGATAGAACCTAATCTCTGCCCTAGCACCTGTAGGGATGGCAATGGGACGGGTCCAAACCCGGACCCGCATTGAATCCGACCCGCATGGGCCGGGTACAGACCCGGTTAAGCGGGTATGGGACGGGTCGTGGTTTTTGCCTAACCCGCCCCGCCTACCCGTACCCGTACCCGCCATATATAAAATATAGTATTGTTTAGTATATATATGTTTCTATTTATATAAATTTATATGTATATATGTTTGTACAAATATTTTTTATGTAGTTTTTTAGTATAAAATGAATACGAAATGTTATTTAAACAATTATATATCTAATTTGAATTATGTAATATCAAAATAAATATATTATATACATTAAAATTAATTTAAAATAATTAAAAAAATTAAACGGGACGGGTAGAACCCGGCGGGTAAAACCCGACGGGTTTTTAAGCGGGACGGGACGGGTCCGGGTATGGGAATTTTCTGGCGGGACGGGTCCTGGGACAGGGCATACCCGTCCCAGACCCGTCCCATTGCCATCCCTAAGCACCTGTGTGGCCGCCGTCGCCACTTTGGAAATCGCCGGCAACGGCAGACCTCCGGCACCACCACCACCACAGTCGTCAACGGTGCGACGCGCAGAGCTCCGCCGCCTTGGAAATCGCCAGCTGCAACGGTAGACAAAGAATTTGTGTGGCCGCTGCAGCCCGCCCACCATGGCCGGAAAAAATGAAACACAAAGCCGGAAAAGTACATCAGATTCGAAAACGTAAAAAGTAATACCAGAAATCGAAAAAAATCGACAAACTCCTTCGTCTTCGTCTTCAGTCACCGCCCTCTTCGACTCTCACAGTGGAGTTGCAGATCGGAAACGACGTCGGCTGACTCCCCACGACATAGATCGGCACACGCTTCGTCTTCACCGGGAAAGGAGTTGTTTATCGGCGATGGCCCCTACAATGTCTTCGACGGCGGTACCCAGAAATCGAAAAAAAATCGACAACCCCATCGTCTTCAGTGGTCGCCCTCTTCGACTCTCACGGTGGAGTTGCGGATCGGCGCCATCCCCTCCTCCTTCACTCCCTCGCTTTTTTTCTTCAGATCTGTTACATCACGACGGCGGCGCCTCTTCCCAGCGCCGCCGCCGCCGCCGCCCTGGAAGCGGAAGGACGGCCGGAGGAGCACAGATTGGCGCACGCTTCATCTTCTCCGGCCACAAATCTTCATTTTTGGGATATTCGCCTTCTTACAGAGGTGGGCGGCGGCCATTGAGCTTCACGGTGGAAAAAAAGGCGATGGTGGTGGCCGTCTTCGCCGGAGAGTTGGAGGCAGCAGCCATGGTGGGGCGACAGCGGTCAGGGGGTGGCTAATGAGGATTAGAGTTTTAGGTTGTGGGATTTTGAATAAGAAGAAGAGAGATAGAGGAGAGAGAAGAAGAATTTGGGTTTGGGAGAGAATGGAGAAAGAGAGAGAGTTGTAAATTTGGGTCTAAGTAGGAGAATGGAGAAAGAGAGAGAGAAAAATAATTTTTGATTTGGAAATGGGGAGAGAGAAGGAAAGTGACCCAAACATGAAGTTAAGGGGTAAATTTGGGTTTTTGCCTCATTTTTGTTGTTTTAAATAATACCAATTTTTTTGGTTGTTTTACCTAATTAGGAGGCCTAAATTAAGGGTCTAAGTAAATAATCACTTACTATAAGTTGCATTTTAAATCATATTTTCTTTTTGTAATTTATAAAAAAAAATTATACATTTAATTATTATCAATAATTTATTAAATTATTAATTGTTAATAAAATGAGATATAATATATAGTCATATATACACTCTCTTTACCTCTTCAAAAGTTATCTAATTTGTCATTTTAGGTGTCTTATTAAAAGTTGCTCATTTTCCTTTTTAAGTAAAATTCATTATCTCTCTTTACATTTTCTTTTTAATATCTCATTTACATTTTCTGTTTCATACTTAAATTTTCTCTCTCTCTCTAGTCCCTACCACAACAATCCATTATACATACAATATTATATTCCTTAATCAATGTGCAAAAAATAAATGAACAACTTTCAAAGGGACGTAAAGAACATAATTTTATTAGATTAAAATATACTGTTTGCCATCACTCAAAGTGTACTTCTTAATCTCCTCATCAAAGTATACATTTAATTTGTAAAAAAAAAACATGAAAGATGTTGGGATATCAAGTAGATATGATATTCATATGTATTCAACTTTGATGATTGTCACCAAAACAATGTAATTAGATTCAAGTAAGTATTGTGTAATCTGATAGATCTAATTGCTGATTGTATAGAACAACTTCAGTATTAAAAGTTATAGATTATATGTATGCATCTCAGTTGTATCCATATTGGTTAAACACACGCTCGCTCAAGATGTTAAGAGTAGAAGACAAGATCGAAGACTACTATAAAGTCAACCGATTTGATAAAGAGATAATCAGAATGAAATGACTAAGTGTCAAACATAAATCAGTTGACAAAGGAAATGGTAAATCATTACTGATTTGACACTCATTCCTTTGATTTATATCCGTTGATAAGTCTAACAACCCTAGCTGACGTGAATCAATGAAAAATCAACAAGAAGTGTACGAAGTTGACTAGTCTGCTGGTAAATATAGCAAAATAGTGCAATAGTACAAATGCATTAAAGACATTTTAATGCACATTCCATTTATGAAAAGATATGTATGAAGTCCCGCGTAAAAAATAGATGGAGTGTGCACAACGACTAGTTTTCCAATAGCTAGTTCGATTCAAATCCACTTATAAATACAAGATATCATCTAAGTGATGAAGTTGCGTAAACTGCTGAAAAATAGTTTTGGCCATTCTCTTCAGTTTTGTACATTATTTCGATGTTTGTGTAGCTTTCTTTTATAATTTACTGAAAAATAATTTTGGCCATTTTTTTTTCTCCTTGTACTTATTTTACACTTATGAGAGCAAGATGAATTGTTGAATGCTTGATGAAGCTAAAAACAGGGAAGAGAGGATGAAGGATATAATGGAGAAGAATGCAGCTCAACAAGCACAATTAATTGTCTCTCAAGATGAACTAGTTGTTAGCCTTCATCACCTTGGGAAAAGGTTCAAGATGAAGAAAGACTTGTCGACCCAAGGGAGAACAAGTAAAAGTGTTGTAGTTCCAGCCATCACTGTTGAGCCTGGAATCATTGCAGCTGAGCTAGAAGATGAAATTGTTAGAAGGACAATGGCTAAGAAGAGAAAGGCAGATGACATATGGTAGATCCAGAAAGGGCTAAGGAGGAAGAAGCTCTTAGAAAGAAGAAGCTTAAGAAAGCTGTTGCAGTGTAGAACAAGCATGAGAAAAAGCTTGCCCAGTCGAAAAGTAGAAAAAGGATGAAAACATTGTTGAAGACACCTACTTAGATATGGTTGTGGACCTAAATGAGCTACCAAGATGGTATGACATCAAGAAGAAGTGGCAAATTGCACACTTCATAATAAGGAGATTTGGCCCACTACCAGAAAAGGAAGATGAGTTCCTTCACTTTCAACAATTCACGGAAGCAGAAGACAAGGAATTTTGGGACAGTGCAATGAAGTCAGCATCTGATGTTGGTTTCAACATTTTAGTTCTTGAAGAGCCAGTATGGGAAGCACCAAAGACTGATTCTGGAAGGATTGGCTATAGAGAGATCAAGAATATGGAGACTAGAATCATCGAGGAAGAAGGAGTTGCAGAATTGGACCATATGAAAGCAATTCATGATCGTTTGTATCTTGCCTTCGAATCGCTTGAAGAACTAGAAGGAGATGAAGACTACTTTTGTTAGCTGATAGGAAAACTTGTAATCTGTATTGAATGCTCATTATTAATACAAGTACTTTTTCCTTCGGCTTATAAAACAACTTCTCATTGTCTTCATCTAATCTAAGCCTTTGGTGTGTTTATTGCTTTATAAACTACTTTAATTTATCTACTTGTTTAGCTTGATAGATTAGATTAAGTGGTTTTAACTTCATCAAAAAGGGGGAAATTGTTAGAATATTCACCCATCCCCAAGGGTAGTAATGTAATTTATGTAATAATTTTGATGGTTAAACGACTTAATAGTTTATTTAGTAAGTTTATGTTATCTGATAGGATAAGCTGAGTTGTATAGAACAACTTATAGTTTCTTAGTATAGTCATGTGAGATCAACTGTATGTATATCAACTGAGATCACAACTTGGATTTACACGCGCTCACTCAAGATTTGAAGAGTAGAAGACTAAGAAGACTTTGAAGATACAAAGAAGACCATGTTTTGAAGATCAGATGAGAAGACCCTTGTATGCCTTATCAGCGTATATGGGCTTCTGAAAATGTCTACTGACCTAAAGCCTCGAGAGTTAGAAGATATCAAGATAAGAAGAGAAAGCTTAATCAAGAGTAAGATGAAGTGGACTCATCTGTATCAAATCAGAGTAGAAGACATCATTCATGCTAGAAGACTGTTGTATCAATCCAGATCAAAAGACTTGAAGTCAGCCGACTAGAAGGAAGTATGAATATTCTAAGTGTGGAATCTCGGTCAACAAGCAATTAATGTACATTCCATATCTAAAGAAGACAAGTCCCAAATTTAGTAGAATCGAATCAATCAAGATTAAATCAAGGGATCACACTTCAACTAAGGATGATTTACAACGTGTAATATTCATAAATTTTATAATATGTATATATATATATAATTATTTATTAAATTTATTTTAAGGCTATTTAAATTTATAGTATAATTAAATATTTGTTCAAAGCCCATTTAAATTTTAATATCAAGTTCAAGACCAAAGCTAATATTCATTATATATGTGAGACTTGCCTTAATCTATTCACTCAAAGAAAATACTATTCTCAAATTAGGGTTTCTCTCTTCAAAAAAAAAAAAAAAAAAGCACAACACTCTCTCCCTTCTCAATTCTCTTCTTTATTTTTTCCGTTTTCAGCATGATAGTACTATTTCTCGTTTCTACTAAATATGTTTTAGATTGCTCAAACTAATTTAAATCTTAAACTCTGAATCTGTAGAGAGTATTATGCTAAATCCTTTTATTTTAAAAACCAAAATATTTGTTTGTAAATACTTTTTAATTGATATAGTCCTCGCCCAAACTGTTGTCGGCGATCGTAG
Source organism: Galeopsis tetrahit (assembly GCA_963675135.1). NCBI lineage: Eukaryota > Viridiplantae > Streptophyta > Magnoliopsida > Lamiales > Lamiaceae > Galeopsis > Galeopsis tetrahit. The sequence goes on along the minus strand of OY776130.1, from coordinate 35,528,940 downwards.
TTTCTTTGTCAGTTTGCTTATATCCCCCTTATTACTAATATTGAGTTAGTTCTTGTTGATGTGTCGCTCTAAGAGTCATTTTGCTGTGTAATTTTCTTAAAAATCGAAATACATGTGTCATTTTAATACTCAACTTCATTCCATCTTAAAATCTGATGTGTACATCCACGTTTGATTTGTCTAATCTATAGAAAATGTCTAATACATCGTATCTAGGGTTTACGCCTCTTCTAGCGCCCCCTCCGTATTGCCTCTCAATTTCGCGTCTCCTCGCCAAACTTTCGCTGTTGGCCGGCCGCTGCATCAGAGGCGATTCTCTCCATTTCACGTCTCCTCGCCGGTATCACCCCCTTTATGTCGTATCTCCTCGCCAAACTTTCGTTGTTTGCCGGCCGCTGCATCAGAGCCGATTCATCATATCCGTCGTGCACAAATGTTAATTTTTATGCTCCATTTGTTCCAGATCCACGTTTGTATTTATGATCTACTCCCTCCGTCCCATAAGTGTTTGTACCACAAAATGGGCACACTTTTCAAGAAAAAAGTGTAATGAGTGGAGTGTTGAGGGGTAATTTTGTAAAGTTATATGAATAAAGTAAAAAGGTGATTGGAATGAAGATAAAAGTAATGACATTTTGTGTAAATATGTGAATATTGTGAGGGTGGGGTTTATGAAAAAGTTTCTTTTTATGGGTGTGCAAACAATTGTGGGATGAACAAATAAGGTAAGCGTGCAAACAGTTGTGGAACAGAGGGAGTATATCCTAATTTATATTATTTTCTACTGTCGATTATTATATTATTTTCTACTGTCGATTATTATATTATTTTCTAACGTTTTCTTAACCGAATCTAGGGCTTTTGCTGTCGATTATCACCTCTATATTGCCCTCTATCGTTGCTCTTTCCTACCAACATAGAAACCAAACCCAGTTTGATATCATAAATATCTTTTGGTTTAGACACATTGTTTAAGCAGTTTATTGCTTGAAACACTAGTTGGAGATAGATAAAAAACAACCCAAAACCCTACACTCTAACCACTACAAGATCAAGTTGTTAACCATTGTAATGAGTACAAGTTTTCATAAAAACTTGTGGAGACTGAGCACTTTGAAAGTTGCTCAGAGCTCAAAGTCCTTCACTTGGGACTATAAAGGACAAGACCATTTCTTGTGATTAAAGGATTAATATCACGAGTGGATCGTGAGAGTGGACGTAGGATTTGGAAATGTGAACCACTACAAATCTCGGTGTTATTTACTCTTTTGCATTTACATTTCTGTCAATTTACTTATTATTATCTTATTGCATATTGTGATTTTGTGATTTCGAAAAGAGGTCAACATAAGATTTAAAACCAGTAGACACCAAATCAGCTGAGTAGTTTTAATTTGGCATAAGCAAGGTTTTCAACTAAGGACGAGTCTAAATAAAAAGGGTCCACAATATTCACCAAATTAACTTAGCTAATTATCTAGTAAGCTGGATCAGCAGACTTGCCAATCCAACATACTAAGTATACAACCGAGTGACGACCCATCTGATAGAAAAGTTTTAAAGTGTATTCACCCTCCCCTATAGACTTTAACCCATTCACTACTCGTTCAGGGACCAACACAGTCGGACTTTAACTGGCCATGTGAATTAGAATAGTGACCCCGTTTGGGGGTTATATCAAAATTTACATTTAAGTGATGACCACAATTTAACTACAGTTATCTTGAATTATTCTTTACCGATGAAATCATGGATGATACATCCGATAGGGAATATCACACACTTCATCCAAAGATTAAAACATTTTGATTAGAAGTCTTAACTAGTACGCTCGTTACGCTCGTTAATGTTGCATCCGTTAGGGGAAGTCTCCCAAGGTCCCACTAGCAACATACACCTTATTTAAAGACCAATTGTGGAGGCTTATGAATTAATTAAAATTCTATTATCCCACTTAGTCATTTTAACATGAAGATTATTCACAGGCATAGCAAATTAACAAAAATTATACAAGCATGCCCATCATAACAAAATGCGATAAACAAAGGAAAAATAAAATAAATGCACATCTATCGCAACACCTTGAAAACCTATCAAACACAACCTATTATAAGCTATTAAAATGATAAAAATAGTGGTGCGGACGGATGCCTCGCATCGGCGTCTCACGCAATGCAAAAACCTCAAATTCTCGTCCACAGACTAAAACTGGTAGAAAATTTCATCAAGACATGTAGATCTCTTTGAGACGTTTCCGAAAAGGTATTATGGACCGAAAACGGACACCCGAGTTAAAAGTTATGGGCAAAACAGTTTTCATAGTAAAAAAATAGTTTTCACCGTCCAAGGCCATAACCCAAAAACTCGAATCACCATTTCCAGATCCTCCATCGACACCGCCTATTCTCGCAATCAAAATTATAACAAAAACAAGTAAAAAAAACCCTACTATAGTGATCTATGAAAAAAGCCTATACTACCCACACTTATTATCTAGTGGGAAAATCGATTAAAACATTCATCACATAAGGGTTGCGATAGAAAATAAATCATAAACCATAAACTAGAAAAACCAGAAACGAATCATACAACGAAAAACAAATCATACGTTTTTGGCATAGCCAACAATCTATGAATTCAGGCTCTAATACCAATTGATGGAACGCGCCGACGAAGGCGGTGCGTCACCAGGATCGTTGTCGGATATCAAACGTACAAAATAAATTTAAACCTAAAACTTGCATCTGAAGAAGAGATCATAATCGTTACCCTTGAAGATCGAATCTTGATTCGTACTACGAATCTTCTGATCTGTCTCCCAACCTCGTTCGAGCACTAGGTAGACGCGCACTATCAAACGTGGAGATGGTGGTCTCAGTTTCGTCTCTTTAAAACCCTAGACATTTTTCTCAATTTCGTGTGTACTAGGTTTTCAGACTGACTAAGGCCCTTTTATATACTCTCCATAAGTTTCATGGGGCAGACTAGGGATCCATTAGAAGGTATAGAGTTTGGGCTTCTTACAAGCCCAAATACTCTTATGTTTAGCTCAGAACATTTAATTTGGCTCGAGAACATTAAGTCATCCCACTAGAGAATTAATGTTGCACTCCCGTTGATCCTGAACTGAATCAGGGCTTATATTAGACTTTATAATTCCCCGTGTTTAAGATATCACACGTCCTTTAATTATTAAAGCTTCTGACTACTTTAAATAATTAATGTCTATAATTCCTTGAGTAGTACCACTCAACCTTGTTGTCGTTACGGAATAAATCCACGTGCAGGGTTTAATATGAAAATCCTTATGAGTTTCTTTAAGGGGACGTCATCAACTTGGATATTCAAGACACGACGCCCTAATGCCAATAAGTAGACGCCATGCGAGCGATGTCACTACCCAAAATACGGAGCGTGAAGAATTTACCAGGATTCTCACCTATGGTACATCAAAGTAGTGAACAAGCACGCCACACATCTAAATATCACACTTAGGGGTTAAGAATCATAAAAGTCACCAAAACCTCTAGTTATCATAACAGTCAGAACAGAAGAACATGTCTTATCTGTGATCCATTCAGTACGCCACAGCACACTAGTATAAACTAATGGCCAAGACAAGCCACTAACAAGTTTATACTACAACGTAAACTAATAATTGTGTCCAAAACTATCTCAGTTGTGAATACTGTTTATATCTTACAAGGAACTGACAATGTGATCTTCTGTATGACTACAAACCCTCCACATCGTCTACAATGTAAGATAAACATATATACAAGTAAGCACAAAGAATGCAATAATGTGAAAAAACCATTTATTTCAGATAATAAGGAAATCGAATATACATCCACAAAAGTCCACTAAAAGTTTACTTTACAATATACACCAACAAATACCACATATGGAACAACACACGCTTACTCAAGATGAGAAGAGTAGAAGATAGAAGATTAGAAGATCTTGAAGAGAAGTTCGTTAGTTAAATCAGATGATAAGGTCCTTGTATACCTATATCAGCTGATAGTAACATCATGAAATCAGCCGATAAGAATATGTCAGCTGATATGGACTTCAAGCCTTTGAAGATCTTGTCTATCCTAAAGTTTCAGAAGAACTGCTCATCTGATTGATCAGATTAGAGTATGCAAATCAGAAAAGGATATCAACCTTAAAAGATAAGAGAATGTCGGATCTCATCTGACAGCCTCATCTAAAGACAAGACTGGTAGTCTAAACAACATAGCTGACGTGGACCAATGAGAAGATGCTAGGACAACTATGAAGTTGACCAAGACTAGGGCTTCAAAGATCGTACAACTGCATTTAATGCACATTATTTTAGTAGGAATGTTCGTACCAGAATCATATGAAACATCAAATCCATGAAGATCTCGACCCATACTTAGAAGATTTATGGCAACGCCTAGTTTATTCAACGACTAGTGCATGCTCAAATCTCCTATAAATACAAGATATTATCCTCAGTGATATAACTATGGAAACTATACGTAAGAACTCATACCATCAGAACGTGCAAGTTTGAAGAATAGCTTACTGAATCCTTTAGAGCCAGTATTTGATCCTATAAATCATTAGCTCTAAGTTTCCTAATCTAAGCATGAATTCCATTCATATCTTAAGCTTAGAAAAATGTTGATATAACTTGTTGTTCATCACACTAGTTGGTACATATATAAACCAAACTCTTCTATCCTAAACTCTAGAAGCTTAGTTTGTTGTTTATAACAACCAGATTGTAAAAGTACTTGTTTTTACAATAACAAGTAGAGCCTACTGCACTTTGAGAGTGTATCATGCTCAAGTCTTATTCTTGGGACTATAAAGTACAAGTATTTTAGTGAAATGAATTAATATCACAGTTGGTTGTGAGAGTAGACGTAGGACTGGGATGCGAACCACTATAAATCCTTGTGTGCTAATTTACATGCTTATCTTATTATTGCTCATATCATCTGATCATAACTATCATAATTGTATTTGATAAAAGCATTCTTTAAGTGTCAAAATTATACAAATTATTTTATCCATCATCAATTGATATCAAGTCAGCTAATAGGTCATTCATTGATTTGCCAAGCATACTTTGAAAAAGTTTTCATTTAAATCACAAGTCTAAACATTTAGGGCCTACACTATTCAATCCGCACTATCAGCTGTTAAGATAGTTGTCCAACTGACCAGCTAACAAGCAATCAGTAGATTGATTATCTTTCCCTGTTGTTTTACACTCACACTCTAAATCAGATCATACTATACTTTCATCAGACGACTTAATATTTCACTAAGTCTGTCAACTTATCTGATTATTTGAGAAAAGTTTTAAAAAGTTAAAAATTGTATTCACCCCCTCTAGAATTTCTCCATCATACTCATTTTAAGGGACCAACATGGCGGTAGATGGGACGGCGGCGACGCACATGACGAGTGAGGTAGGAGCGACAAAGACACGCAGGTTGAGGAAATTGGAAGCGGCGGGGACAATACAGGTTGAGGGAGGTGGGAGCAGCCTAATAAAGTGAGAAAATTGAGGTGTAGAGAAATTAAGGTTTGAAGAATGTATAGAGTGGTGGATGGGTGTACTTTGTAAAAATGAGGAAAATTGTAGTGAAGGAAAAGTATATTACAGGTAAGGTAAGGGGTAATTTAAGTTTTTCAACGTGGGTATATTCATGTTGGGATGAATGTTTTAACCTAGTGGGTGTCCTCATCAAACCCGTGTAGGCATATAATTGTGCCCTTAAATAATAAACTAAGAGCCCAACCCAACAAAACCTTTTTAAACAATTTATTAAATAATAAACTAAGAGCCCAGTCCATCAAAACTCTTGCAAACTATTTTGGGTATGTTTGTTTATAAATTTCCAATTTTGCCATTTTGGTCCGTCTACCTATATGCTTCTCATACCACTTTTGACAAATATATTTTAATTTTTTGTTCTTACACTTCTGTCTATCTTTCTCAATCACATTACTTGTACTATATTTAATTAATAATTAATGTGTGTATGTGTGTGCCCAAAAGTAGATTGTACAAATGCAAAAAAAAAAAAAAAAAAAAAAGTGTTGTGATGCTAATATATAGAGGGATATCAGAAGACATGCTTGCCATGCTTATTTAATTGTTCTAACTTCGAACTTAAAAATTTAAAACACTAATTTTCGATTTTGGGATGCAAATCTTGATAAAGTGTGATATCACACTTCAATAAAACTATTGAACCTATAAACTCGAGCCTTTTGGAGTAAAAAAAGTTCATCAAGATTGGCAGTGCGCATTCAATATTAGCACATTTAAAATAGAGGTTAGAAAAATTGCGAATGGGCCAAACATACTTATCACAAATGGACAAACATCTTTGACAAAACAAGAAAAAAAAATATAAAACCACAATTATTATATCAGCCAAATCACAAAAATAAAATTAATTTACATCATTGTAAGATTAAAATCGTCCTAAATTTAATTATATTTAAGAAACCATTAATACTGACAAATAATTGGTGACATTACAATTAACCATTAAGATTCAAGAATAGATATGATGAAGTGGATCAAGTCCTCGAGGCTTACTCCGGAAGCCCAGTTTTTGGTCCATCTTCTTCCTTGTAAAGTCAGTCAGCTTCCACTTTTAAGTACTTGCAACCACTATGAGCCACGATGATTTTCGAGGCATGAAATCAGGAGACAAATGTTAAGGTTCAATGTCAATGATAGGTACTTCAAACTACTTATGTTTAAGAGATCACTAATTAACTATTATCATACAACCCTTATTTATAAGAAAAAGGAGACCAGATAAACTAATTTCAATACACATAATAGAACATGAGCACAAACATATTGTATATGCAATGGAGTAACATAGTAATTTAGACTTTTGTAGAACATTAGAGATTGCAAGGTCTTACCATGTAATTGCTAGAAAAATTGATGTTTGATTTTCCGTAGCTCCGACAGAGTTTCTTTCATATTTATCCTGTCTGTAGGAGATTCAGCTGAGCACTTCAAAGCCAACACCAATATGGAGAATACACAATACATCATCTTGTTACAACATTCATCATCGAGATTTGTGAGTAAGTTTATATCCATAATTTGATGGAGCGATTGTGGAAGCAAGCTTTCAACCCAACTCTTCAAACTCAAATCTCCACCAAACATATCATCACTTGGCCTTTTTCTTGTAAAGGTTTCCATCAACATAACACCATAACTATAAACATCACACCTCGTAGAAACTAAACCTTTCAACCCATACTCTGAAACAAAAATATTCATCATTACAAAAATATGTAGTGAAATATAAAATTAATGGTGATTCGAAGAGGAATAAAATAATCACCTGGTGCGATGTACCCAAATGTGGCAAGGGTCTTAGTTAGCACAATGCTATCCTCTTCACCTAACATTTTAGATATCCCGAAATCACTTACATGGGCTATCATCTCTTCGTCTAACAACACATTACTGGGCTTCAAGTCACAATGAACAATGGGTGTCGAATAACCATAATGAAGGTATTCCAAGGCTGATGCGACATCAATCATTACATTCAACCTTTGTTTGATATCCAAGAAATAGTTGTGGGAATACAACCATTTTTCAAGGTTTCCCATGGGCATATATTCAAGTACTAATGCCCTGAAATCTTCGTTTGAGCAACTGCTTATAACTTTGGTCAGGTTTCTGTGACGAATGTTACGTAATACATTGCATTCGACATCAAAACTCCTGAAAGCAACTTCAGTTTGAAGATTAAATACCTTCACAGCAATAACATTCCCATCTTCGAGAACTCCTTTATAAACAGAACCAAAACTCCCAATGCCGAGCAAATTACTTTCATTGAAATGCTCAGTTGAACGCAAGATTTCATAATAGGAAATTCTTTCCAACATAGTAGAGTGCACATGCTCATCAATTCGAGAAATTACAATCCTTTTCTTTCCTTTGTACCTTAAGAAGACGAAGGACAAAGAGACAATGGTGACAAACACAACCACCACAGCAAGAATAAATAAAGAAAATTCCACGGTCTTTCTCCTTGATTTATGTTTGGGAATAACAGAGCAAAGTGGGACATGAAACTTCAGAACTCCACACAAAGCTCTATTTGCTTTGAAAGAATCCATTGTGAAGTTTCTGAATGGACCACCTGAAGGAATTTCTCCACTTAAATCATTGAAAGAGACATTTAAGTAGTCGAGATCTCGAAGTGTCTCCAAGGACTTTGGGATTAGACCAAAAAGGTTGTTGTATGAGAGATCTAGAACTGACAAACTGATCATGCTTCCCACCGATTCAGGAATAGAACCTTGTAGTGTGTTATGTGCCAACAATAAATATATCAGATTCTGTAACTTTCCGATCGTGGTGGGGATAGTCTCTGAAAACTGATTCATGGCTAGATTGATACTAGTTAATGCCACTAAATTACCCATATCTGGATGTAAAGGTCCACCAAAGGAATTTGAGGATAGGCTGAGACGCAACAAATTTGTGAGGCGCCAAAAGCTTGACGGAATGTTTGAAGTTAAGTTGTTTGAATCCAGATAAAGCTCTCTTAAAGAAGTGATATTTCCAAAACATTCAGGAATCAGGCCTGATAATTGGTTGTAGCTTAAATATATAGAACTGATGCTAGGCAAGTGGCACAAAGACTCTGGAATGGAACCCCTGAGATTGTTTTTACTTAGATATAACCCTTGAAGGTTATTCAAGTTTTTTAGAGTGGGTGGGATAATACCCGAAAACTCGTTCCCAGATAATGAAAGTGTGATCAAGTTGCTTAAGTTGCCTATGGAATCAGGAATGGTGCCCTTAATACTGCATTTATCGGCATAAAAGTATTGCAACGAGGAAGAAAAATTTCCAATGGAGGATGGAATGATGCCACCTATAGGATTATCAGCAATTGCAAACATCTTCAATGATCTGCAGTTTGTGGCAGAAGTAATGAAGCTCAATTCGGAAGAAGATGATTCAAACCTCAGATTGTTTCCTGCCAAGTGCAGATTCTCAAGGAGAGTTAGGTTGCCAAGAAAGTGGGGCACAACCCCAGTGAATCTATTATAACTGAAATCCAGAGTCGTGAGATAAACACAGTGAGAGATGGAGTTGGGAATAACTCCACTCAACCTATTATCAGTGAGGTAAAGTCCTTGAAGAAGAGGTGTTCCATAGACCATTTTCAGCAAGTGCAAGACTACGAAGAGTTGAGATGTTAAAAATTTCTGGTGGGATTGAACCAGTTAAGGCATTAATTCCTAATTGCAATGTCTCGAGTTGGTAAAGTTGGGCAATTTCCGTGGGTAAAACGCCTGTCATGGTTTTAAATAATTAAACATTGCAATAAGAGATCAAGGGTCACATGCATTTACTAGTAACCGAGAGGTGGTGTTACCTGTGAAGTTATTTTCCCTGAGTTCCAAGACTTTTAGCATTGTAAGATTTGCAATATCTGCTGAGAGGCTTCCACTCAGGTTATTACGCCATAGACTTAAAACTTGTAAGGAAGTCAAATTGAAAATGTTTAGGGGCAGAGGGCCACTAATATTACTCTCTTGAATGAAAAGTTGAACCAAGTTTTGAAGATTGCTAATCTCCTCCGGAATTGCACCTGTAAAAAAGAAATGAATTTTACAAGTAAAATGTAATTTAATTTATTAACACATGGAGAGAGAAGCATGCATATATACCATTGAAGTTGTTACTACCAAGTTTTAATATCTCAAGAAATTTCAACTCCCCAATTGCTGCGGGTATCACCCCACTGAAAATATTATGAGATAGATCCAGTCCTTGAAGATTAAAACAGTGGGACAGATTAGATGGAATTTGGCCGCTCAGCTCATTGGAAGAAAGGTCAATCCATCTGACAAAAGGATGATTATGGCACATGTTAATGGGAAGGGTGCCACTCAATATTCATTCAATGAGAAATCCACATTTTGTAAGGTGGATATGTTAAAAATGGTGAATGGTATAGCACCTGCACACAGAATCGAGTAAACTGAATTAATGATCGATGATGTACACTGTACACATGAAGGCAGATAATAATTGAACATGTGTATACCGAAATAATTTCGTTTTATCAAAAAGTTCAAATTTATAGAGAGGTGGAGAATTAATTTTTTTTTTTTTATGGAAGTTAAATACCCATCCCTTTTTTCCCCTCCCGATGACTCTCGAACCCATAACCTAGGCTAGGTAGTGGTGCTCTAACCAGAGCTATCCCAATTTGTCTGGAGAATTAATTCTTCTATGTTAATTTCCTAATACACCTGCTCACTCGTGGGCGGGATTGTCACCTCTAATCTCCCCAAAATAGATAATTTAAATAGGTGAAATTGCTTATTTAAAAGATTAACAATATAAATGTGTGGTTATATTGCTTAAATATTATATTTATTTAATTCAGAATTACTTAAAATAGAAAAAAAGAAACTTCGCAGAATAATTTGAAATTATATATAAGACAAAATCCAATAATTATGTCTACTATATAAAAATTATATTCCCTATGTTACATTGTAACTTTCACACTTTCAAATTTTCACATTCTTTTATAAACTTTATACTCACAATATCCTCAATTTTACACAAAATATCATTACATTTGACTCACACATATACACAAGTTAACTGTTTTATTTATTTCATACAAAAAAAAATTATATAATGACCCTTCAAAACTCTACCCATTATTACACTTTTTTAATTTACTTGACCACCTACATCTGTGAAATTAAAGTTATTCCGGAATGGAGAGAGTAGTAATTAAAGTTTTTAAAACAATATATATATATATATAATCAAAATTGAATTAAAATTTAAGAATTAGATAACCGAGATATATTAAAATTAAATAACGAAATTAAAAAATAATTTAATTATAATTAAACATTATGTAATATTATAAAAAAAATGAATTAAATTTGAATATCATTAAAAATATAGAACAATTTATTTAAACCACTCATCATTATTTATATTTCAAATTAAAAAATGAAATTCCAATATATATATATGATGCGGCCTAAAAATGTCGTTCAATAAGAAGTCGACACGTGTATAAAGGATAAGATGAAAGAGAAGATATGGGATTATGGAAGGGGCTCTGGATAAAGAATCCCTTCTGGAAGTCCCTCCGGAGGGAGCTCCTGGAGGTCCTCCCGGAGAGACTTATCTGGAGGACCTGATCTTGATATGAATTGGTAAACCGAGAATATAGGAGATCTTCGCATGAATCGGACTAAGGCTGACCAAAGAAAGATTCTTCCCTCCTTCATTTTAGTGGAAGGAGTCCACTAGGGGGAGTGGCCCCGGTCTTTCCGGAGGTGGAGGACTGGAGGACTTCGTCCACTCAGCAGGGCCGAGTCTTATGGGCAGCTCCAAAATAAGAGGAAGGCTTGACTTCCTCTCCAGAAAGTATCTCTACAAATAGGTAAATTCGAGGAGATTTCCAGGTTAGATTTTTTACTTTGACAAAACTTAATACATTTCGTATCAAACATACTTCTGATATTCTTTGAGAGCTTGAGCCGATAAATCAAGGACTTTGAGGTCCTTATGATATACAAAGATTCTGATACTGACTTGAGCGTCGGAGCGTCCGCACCGGAGCCCCCTCCGGTGTGTCTTTTGCAGGTCCCTGGAGGATCATTCCAGCGGAAGCAGTGTACCCAAATCAGGTCTAAGCACTCGGGAATTTGGATATCTGACCCCGAGGATATATAATCCTCTCGTGCAATTTTTGGCACATCAACTGGCGCCGTCTGTGGGAACCGATTTAAAAGATTTTCTCACGAATTTCTATCTGTTCGAGTGATGGAATTGGAGATGGACCATTACTTGGTAAATTCTACGGGCAGTCCTTTGCCTAGATTTGACACAGGTTCTTCCTTGAGTTTTCTTATATATGCTGTAGATAATTTTACATGTTGGAATATAATTGTTTAATGATGCAAAGAAGCCAGATGCAATAAATGATTAATATGGACCATTGAGTGAGATTTGAGAGCAGAATTCTCAATTGTGATATCTGATGTCATTATTAATGTCTTGATTTAAATGTCCATAATCAATATAGTTCTGCTAGCAGTGTGAACTTATTCGTTTGCGAAAATTCCTTTATTGTAGAAAATGTTCATTTATGGAATTGAAAAATAAAACAAGAAATAAAACAAGGTAGAAAGCTATTAGCATCTTGCTAAGCCCCGACTGAAGATTAATGGTGATTGTGTTGATTATGATGGGAGTAAGGTTGATTTTGCTCTAAATAATATTTTATTGATAAAACTTCACTCCAGTGATCTATTATTATCATGTAATTATGAGTATAAGGATTGTCGAACATATATGTGGAGTGTGCAATTACCTGCTCCGAGACTCCAGGAAGAGGCTCGAGACACCCCTATCTCTACAGGGGGTGATATTGTTAGCACGTCTAGAGCCCTCGGGAGTGGACCTGGCAAGGAGATACCTCCAGGCACTGCAGAGGACGACAACATTCGTGCCCCTCCACGAGCAGCAGAGTATTTAGGGCCTCGAGGTCCAAAATCTAAACATGGGAGTATGAGGCAAAGATATGATAAGTGCATCGGTGCTACAGGTTAGTACAGGTGTTTGATAGATCCTAAAGTATTAGATCTTTTATAGTAATGTGATATTGCTATGAGCATATTTTAATGATATTGACATATATGACACAAACTTATTTTTTCCATTGAATTAAACATGATTCTCCTAAACTTACATGATTGATACTCTAGAAACAATCTTAGAATTAAGAATTACTTGAAATCGTAGAAGCATGGGTAAGCAATTCACATGTTGAGTCTTGTGATTACTTTATGTGGTAGAATTAACGATTAGACATTGATGATGATTAGACGTTGATGATGATTAATGATTAGACGCGGACGATGATTATGATTTTTGCACACGATTGACATGTTTCCATATTTTAGATATAATTTCATATTACAGACCGAGCCTACCCAAGCTCTGGAGGACCTCTGGATAGGTTCAGAAGATTTCAGATTACAGATTAAGTCTATCCAAGCTCTAGAGGACCTCTGGGTAGGTTCAGAAGATTTTAGATTACAGATTAACTCTATCCAAGCTCTGGAGGATCTCTGGATAGGTTCAGAAGATTTCAGATTATAGATTAAATCTACCCAAGTTCTGGAGGACCTCTGGATAGGTTCAGAAGATTTCAGATTACAGATTAAGTATATCCAAGCTCTGGAGGACCTCTGGATAGGTTCAGAAGATTTCAGATTATAGATTAAATCTACCCAAGCTCTGGAGGACCTCTGGATAGGTTCAGAAGATTTCAGATTATAGATTAAATCTACCCAAGTTCTGGAGGACCTCTGGATAAGTTCAGAAGATTTCAGATTACAGATTAAGTTTACCCAAGCTCTGGAGGACCTCTGGATAGGTTCAGAAGATTTCAGATTATAGATTAAATCTACCCAAGCTCTGGAGGACCTCTGGATAGGTTCAGAAGATTTCAGATTACAGATTAAGTATATCCAAGCTCTGAAGGACCTCTGGATAGGTTCAGAAGATTTCAGATTATAGATTAAATCTACCCAAGCTCTGGAGGACCTCTGGATAGGTTCAGAAGATTTCAGATTATAGATTAAATCTACCCAAGTTCTGGAGGACCTCTGGATAAGTTCAGAAGATTTCAGATTACAGATTAAGTTTACCCAAGCTCTGGAGGACCTCTGGATAGGTTCAGAAGATTTCAGATTATAGATTAAATCTACCCAAGCTCTGGAGGACCTCTGGGTAGGTTCAGAAGATTTCAGATTACAAATTAACTCTATCCAAGCTCTGGAGGATCTCTGGATAGGTTCAGAAGATTTCAGATTATAGATTAAGTCTATCCAAGTTCTGGAGGATCTCTGGATAGATTCAGAAGATTTCAGATTATAGGTTGATTCTATCCAAGTCCTGGAGGATTTCGGGATAAGCTCGAAAATGGAAAATGAAGATTGAGCCTATTTAGGTCCCTGAGATCAAGGCCAATAGCCCTAAACAGACAAAACGATAAGTCCGAAAACTAGAATGGGTGAGAGGATGATTGATTACCTGAAGCGGGTAGAGAACTTAAGAATCTTCAGAGCTGAAAAGTATCTCACCCTCGAAGAGGTGAGGCAAGCCAAGAGGCTGGAGGTGAAACCAGCTAGTGGAGAGAGGAAGAGAGAATCTACAGCAAGGAGGTCCAGCCCAGAAGCTCCCCGAAACTCCGGAGGAACAGGAAACCGCAATGCTGCGGGAGGATCCCGATCTGGGCCTCGAGGGACGTTTTAGAAATATACCCAACTGAGATTGGAAACTACAGAAGTCTTGGAGGTTGCTGGAGATCATCCAGATCTGAAATTCCCTTATTCGAGAAACCGAGGTCCTCAAAAGCCCAAGTCGGACCGATTTTGGAGACCCCACAATGAATATGGGCACGACAACAATCGATATTACCATTTGGAGGTCCTGGAGAGAGTACAGGTTTCAGATCTAATAATGCTGCTGGTATGAGTCAGTTTACCTGGTCTATGACGAATAACGAGCTCATGAGGAGGGGCTGGAGAACCTAGAAGTACTAGAGGAGCTCTAGAGAGCAAGATTACCGAAGAAAGAGCGAAGCCAAACAACGTTGAGAGGTTGGAGATTCAAGAAAAGACCATGTGAAATGAAGGTCATGTAGTCCAGATTTGCGATCGATAACTCATAGAGAAGGATTTGACTTCTAGTTTGAGATGATAAACTAATGATAAACCTCGACCTGCTCGAGGAGCTGCAGATGTACGAGAGATATGTGCAACTCCGGAGATGAATATTGGGGTAAGACGTTGAGACGAAGATAGATGCTACCTGACGGGCTATGAAGCCAACTTCACCATGCGAAGCACTGGAGATCAGATTTCTACGTTCCAAAAACTGGAGGGGACAGAGTTCGAGACTGGGATTTGGATGATGGATGCCCAGAAGCTGAGTTATGGGGTTTAAGACCCAGACTTCGAGAAGATGAGAGTGATGACAGGCCTTTTTACAAGATCCTACGCTTGAAGTGGCTGAGTAACGCTATAGAATTAAGGAAGAGATGAAACGAGTATCTAGGACCCCGAGGTCCAAGATCCAGATAAGGAGAGATGAGGCGAGTATCCAGGACCCCGAGGTCCGGGACCTAGAGGTGATGATGTGACTGATGTGAGCCAGATGAGTCTAGGATAATTAAGAATGTGGAGGAGCTCGACGGAGCATGATCCAAATAATTATGGAAGAAAGATGAGTATTCGGGATTGAGAACTGAACACGAGAAGAACTACAAAGAGGATCTTATGCAAATGATCCAGATTCAAGTGGGATGAATAATATCAGAAAACATTTGAGGAGTTGAAGCTCCACCGAGCCCAGCTGCTGAAGCTGACCAAACCCTCCCTAGGGTGCTGAAATTTGATATTCAAAAGTTGAGAAGAGCTGAATAAAGGACCAGCCCCTGCAGCTTCTGGAGAAGCTCGAGCTTTGCGGTTAAGATACCACATCTTGGGTGGCCAATTATACAAGCGATCGTTGACCCATCCCTATCTAAGATGTCTCCCGAAGGAGATTACGTGATAAAAGAAACCCATGAAGGATGAGCAGGTAGTCACTAGGGCTACAAGGCTACTGTAAAGAAGGATATACCTAAGAGTCGATCTATTAGGTGAGTAAGATCATCTAGGATGTTGAGATGCGACATTCGGAGACGAGCATGATGACGGACCTTGCAAATGCCTTACACTTCGATGCTTAAAGGGGGTGATGGAGGGTCTAGGCCTACTACCTCCGAGATGCTGATATGGAGCCACGTAAGTGAAAAGTGTATATTTTACTTTTTTTACTTTAGATTTTACTTTGTAATATGATATGAGTTACCTAGACGTAGTTGTTTAGAACATAAAACCTCGAAGCATATGAGCATTTGCTAAAGCTTCAGAAATGGTTGATTTGAGAAATGCTAAGGTGATTACTTAGGAGAATTTCGTGATTAAATCGAGAGAATGATTGAGAATTTAGGCATGGTTAAGAACGTGTTTCTCACCCTACTCTAAATCCAAGCGGATTACTTGAACTTGAAAGGTCTTGATATGATCAACACCTTGAACTGAGAGTGAGAAACACTCAGAGGCCTAGAGGCCGAGGAGCTCCAGAGAGCCCTCACCATGTTTGAGACCCAAGAGGGTTAATCAATGAAATGAGAAGATTTTATGAACTAAAATCTTTTAAGAATAAGAGTGAGAAACACTCGGAGGCCTAGAGGCCGAGGTGCTCCAGAGAGCCCTCATCCTACTCGTGACCCAAGTGGGTTACTGAAATGAGAAGATTTTATGAATTAAAATCTTTTAAGAATAAGAGTGAGAAACACTCAGAGGCCTAGAGGCCGAGGTGCTCCAGAGAGCCCTCATCTTACTCGAGACCCAAGTGGGTTACTGAAATGAGAAGATTTTACGAATTAAAATCTTTTAAGAATAAGAGTGAGAAACACTCAGATGCCTAGAGGCCGAGGTGCTCCAGAGAGCCCTCATCTTACTCGAGACCCAAGTGGGTTACTGAAATGAGAAGATTTTATGAATTAAAATCTTTTAAGAATAAGAGTGAGAAACACTCAGATGCCTAGAGGCCGAGGTGCTCCAGAGAGCCCTCATCTTACTCGAGACCCAAGTGGGTTACTGAAATGAGAAGATTTTATGAATTAAAATCTTTTAAGAATAAGAGTGAGAGACACTCAGAGGCCTAGAGGCCGAGGTGCTCCAGAGAGACCTCATCTTACTCGAGACCCAAGTGGGTTACTGAAATGTGAAGATTTTATGAATTAAAATCTTTTAAGAATAAGAGTGAGAGACACTCAGAGGCCTAGAGGCCGAGGTGCTCCAGAGAGCCCTCATCTTACTCGAGACCCAAGTGGGTTACTGAAATGAGAAGATTTTATGAATTAAAATCTTTTAAGAATAAGAGTGAGAAACACTCAGATGCCTAGAGGCCGAGGTGCTCCAGAGAGCCCTCATCTTACTCGAGACCCAAGTGGGTTACTGAAATGAGAAGATTTTATGAATTAAAATCTTTTAAGAATAAGAGTGAGAGACACTCAGAGGCCTAGAGGCCGAGGTGCTCCAGAGAGCCCTCATCTTACTCGAGACCCAAGTGGGTTACTGAAATGTGAAGATTTTATGAATTAAAATCTTTTAAGAATAAGAGTGAGAGACACTCAGAGGCCTAGAGGCCGAGGTGCTCCAGAGAGCCCTCATCTTACTTGAGACCCAAAAGGGTAATTCAATGAAAAGAAAGATTTTATAAATAAAAATCTTTTAAGAATAAGAGTGAGAGACACTCAGAGGCCTAGAGGCCGAGGTGCTCCAGAGAGCCCTCATCTTACTTGAGACCCAAAAGGGTAATTCAATGAAAAGAAAGATTTTATAAATAAAAATCTTTTAAGAATGAGAGTGAGAGACACTCAGAGGCCTAGAGGCCGAGGAGCTACAGAGAGCCCCTCACCATACTTAAGACCCCAAAAGGGTTACTCAATGAAAATAAATATTTTATGAATCAAAATCTTTTAAACGAAAGTGAGAGACACTTGGAGGCCCAGAGGCCAAAGAGAGCTGGGGAGCATCTCCCCATAACCAAGACCCAAGATGGTTACTTAGAAAACAAAAATTTTGCAAGCCAAAGTCATTTGCCGAGACCCTGTTTAAAAAACGAAAGAAAGGATAAATATAAGTCTGGAAGTCAAGGAAAACCTCTTCGAGCCACCTGAAACTAGAGGTGATCCCTTGAAAGGGTGAGAGGTTCCCTGAATTTCTTGAGAAAATTCTTTGAAGGTTATGTAACCAGGAGACGATAATGGTGCAACCTACAAGACCAATAAGGGGGTTAGGATCGAGGCTTCTCCTCGAGAAACTAGCAAGAGAGAAAAAAATTGCGACTGTGTGGGACCCAACCGCAGAAATCGAAACGTCTTCAGAACTGGGGGCGGGAAAAATTTTCGGACGAGAGCATTTTCGAAATTTCACTCCAAAGCAAGAATAATACACGTCTCTCCAGAAACGCCTCTGTGTTGGACTCACTTGAATTTTCTACTCTCACAAAAGATATACTCCTTTTACGAGAGTAGGGGGGAGTAGATGATGCGGCCTAAAAATGTCGTTCAATAAGAAGTCGACACGTGTATAAAGGATAAGATGAAAGAGAAGATATGGGATTATGGAAGGGGCTCTGGATAAAGAATCCCTTCTGGAAGTCCCTCCGGAGGGAGCTCCTGGAGGTCCTCCCGGAGAGACTTATCTGGAGGACCTGATCTTGATATGAATTGGTAAACCGAGAATATAGGAGATCTTCGCATGAATCGGACTAAGGCTGACCAAAGAAAGATTCTTCCCTCCTTCATTTTAGTGGAAGGAGTCCACTAGGGGGAGTGGCCCCGGTCTTTCCGGAGGTGGAGGACTGGAGGACTTCGTCCACTCAGCAGGGCCGAGTCTTATGGGCAGCTCCGAAATAAGAGGAAGGCTTGACTTCCTCTCCAGAAAGTATCTCTATAAATAGGTAAATTCGAGGAGATTTCCAGGTTAGACTTTTTACTTTGACAAAACTTAATACATTTCGTATCAAACATACTTCTGATATTCTTTGAGAGCTTGAGCCGATAAATCAAGGACTTTGAGGTCCTTATGATATACAAAGATTCTGATACTGACTTGAGCGTCGGAGCGTCCGCACCGGAGCCCCCTCCGGTGTGTCTTTTGCAGGTCCCTGGAGGATCATTCCAGCGGAAGCAGTGTACCCAAATCAGGTCTAAGCACTCGGGAATTTGGATATCTGACCCCGAGGATATATAATCCTCTCGTGCAATTTTTGGCACATCAAAATATATATATATATATATATATATATATATATATAAATGAATTTTGAATTAACCCCAACCATCCCATCCAAAATTCATCCCCATGCCCCAGCTCCGCTATATCCACGTACTCTTCCAAAAATATTTTCGATTTTAATTAATTTACAAGATAATGGACGACTAAATTTAGAGTGCCACCGTTTTATTAAAAGCTATAAATACATAATAAAGAATGAACATACCATTGAAGTGGTTACCATCAAGATATAATATCTGGAGAGATTTCAACTCCCCAATTGCTGCAGGTATCTCCCCACTAAATATGTTGTAAGATAGACCCAGGGTTTGTAGATTTGAACACTGGGATAGATTAGATGGTATTTGGCCGCAAAACTTATTGGAATAAAGCCCAATCCAATTAACAAAGGGTAGATTGTGACACATGTTGGTAGGAAGAGTGCCACTCAATTCATTAAATGAGAAATCTAGAGTTTGTAAGGTGGATATGTTGAATATGAGGGATGGTATGGGACCTGTTAGATGATTTGAATATGCGCTTAGATATTGCAGATTATCAAGTCTTGCCAACTCTTGTGGAATTTCTCCATGGAGAGAATTGAAAGTCAAATCAAGAGAGAGTAGATTTGATAGGTTAGAGAGGGAGTTTGGGATGAAACCTGTGAAACTGTTGTTTCTTAGTAACAAGTACTCAAGTTTACTAAAATGGCCAAACCATGGTGGAATCTCTCCTGTGAAGTTGTTAACATCCAGTGAAATAAACTTCAAGCGGTGCAGGTGAGAGAGCTGTAGAGGTAAAGTGCCACTAAAGTGGTTGTAGGTGAGGTTGAGGGAAACGAGAAAGGAGAGGTTTCCTAGTTGCGGTGGGATAGTGCCCGAGAGACCCATATTGAATAAATTCAAGGCCGTCACTCTGCGGTGGCGCAAGCCACAAGTGACACCAATCCAACTGCAAACGTCACTCGAACTGCTCCAATTTGTGGTAAGTATTTGATAAGGGTCGGAAGTGACGAGTGCTTTGAGGGAAACAAGAGCAGATTGATCAGTGGTGAGGGTGTTGGCTTCTTCACAAGGCAAAAAGGCTAGTAATACTGCAAATGCACACAAGTAATAACAACTACTACTTCTTTCCATGGTTGCTTAAATATTAATATTGTAAGGCTAATTTTGTGAGTTGTTGGAGATATATAATTGCAACACTAGCTATATGTATGTATAGAGGAGGATATCGTGCTTGGGACGGCAATATAGTATAATTTGTGGTTAATATGGAGTGATGGTACGTAGATATTGTGTATGTAGATTGTATTGAGTCTCAAGTCTTGTCCAATTTCTAGAAG
The DNA here is from genome assembly GCA_963675135.1 of Galeopsis tetrahit. Classification (NCBI taxonomy): domain Eukaryota; kingdom Viridiplantae; phylum Streptophyta; class Magnoliopsida; order Lamiales; family Lamiaceae; genus Galeopsis; species Galeopsis tetrahit. The sequence continues at coordinate 35,508,659 of OY776130.1, read as the reverse complement.
GTAATTAATATAGAAAACAAGAAGCGGTACATCATATTTTTCATAGGAGAAGAAGTTGTTGTCTGTATTTTGGAAATAATACAAGTGGTCCAGATATAATAACCCCACCTCCACTCACAATTGCGTTGCAGGATGTTGTAGATTTACGTTTTGTTAGGATTAATGCAATATTGAGATGTCATCTAATTCTAGTTTCTATCAGAAGAGTAACTAGTCATCTGATTTTGGGTCAGTACAAGTTGAGTTTGGTTTACTCAGCTGATAAGGTTAGTCGTCTGATTTAGGAGTCAACTAATTTGAGAAGAGTAAGGACAACTCTGCTGAGTCACTGAGTGCAAATCGTCTGATCAGATCAGAAGAGTTTGTGTCTAAGTCTGCCGAAGCCAAGAAAGCAGATAGGCATATCAGCTAATGTTAGTCTGCTGATCCGTTATTTTCGGTTATTTTGTTAGTTAGTTAGGTTGTTAGTGGCAGTTTCAAGTGAAATGTACATCTATAAATACACCACTAAGTGCATAGATTGGGGTTGATAGAATTGTGTGAGATCAATCTAAGTGAAATTGTATTCTTTGTGAGTTGAGCAAGTTAACAAGTTTTCTTAGTGATCGTATACTTGTATTTGTAAACACTTGTTCATAGTAAAGAGAGTCTTCTATCCTCCGTGGACGTAGATCATTTGATCGAACCACATAAATCCTGTGTTCTTACTTTTGTTCTTGTTTGTTAATTCATTGCGTTTCTTGTTGTCTTGTATTATGATTTGTGAAAATAATAGAAATTTCATCAAAACGGTAACAAAAAAAGAAAGAAAAAAGTGACATTAATTTCAAGTCTTATTGAAAAGGCTGATGTAGCATTGAAGGCCAACAACAACATGCATGATTAGTGTGAAAATTGCTCGAAATTAATGTATTTAATTTGCATAATTGTATATGATTTTGTGCATTATTTACACTAATTTGACTTATGGCTCTTGATTTGGAGAAAGGTAGTGTTTTGCTATTTTTATAGAAAAATGAGCATTTTTGAGCAAAATACGCCTTGAATGTGTATGAAGTCAATCGAAGGACAATTCAAGTAGAGAGAAAAATCAAAGGGGAAGCATACAAGGGCGCGGCTAAAGACACCCGGATTTCCTATGAGTACACCCATCAAACATTTTTTTAATTTTTCAGAACATGTGAAATGTCCCATATACCCCTAGGGTAAAATTTATGAAAAAAGAAGATGAGTACACCCACCTATTCTATATCACCACCACCACCACCTCTCCTCCTCCTCCTCCTCCTCCTCCTCCACCACCACCACCACCACCACCACCATTCAATAAGAAAAACTTTAAAATTGGAACAAAAATTAATCCAAAACACCAACTGTTCGAAAAAATTTCCAAAACAAACATGTTCGAAATTTTTTCCAAAACAAACTCAACATGTTTTCCAAAACAAACTCAACATGTTCGAAAAAAATTTCAAAACAAACTCAATATGTTCGAAAAAAATCCAAAACAACTCAAATTTGTTCGAAAAAAAAGATTGAACATCTTGTTCGAAAATTTTTTCAAAACAAAATCAAGTTGTTCGAAATTGTTTCCAAAACAAACACAATATGTTCGAAAAAAATTTCAAAACAACTTAAATTTGTCCGAAAAAAAAAATCGAACATCTTGTTGGAAATTTTTCCCAAAACAAACTCAAACTCAAGTTGTTCGAATTTTTTTCCAAAACAAACGCGCTAAGTTCGAAAATAATTCTCAAACTTCAAAAAAAATCCTAATTTTTTTCCCAGAAAACCCTAATTTTTTCTAATCAGAACTAAACTTACCTGTTGTTAGCGGCGGCGGCGAGGCGGCGAGGGGAGGAGGGGGTTGGCGGCGACCGCGATTGTGGGGAGGAGGGAGGGCGGCGGCCGCGAACGAGGGGAGGAGGGGGGGGGGGCGGCCGCGAACGAGGGGAGGAGGGAGGCGGCCGCGAACGAGGAGAGGAGGGGGGCGGACCTCCTCGAGGGGCGGTTGCTGTGGAGGGCGGCGCGACGGGGAGGGCGCGAAGGGGAGGGGAAGGGGCTGCGACCTCCGCGACGAGGTGGGCGGCGTGGGCGAAGTGGGCCGCGCCGGAGGTGGCGAAAATGGAGGTGGGAGGTGGAAGGTGGGTGTCCTGTTGAATGTGAGAAGAGAAAGAATGGGTTTAGGGTTTTAATTGAGAAAGGGGTAATTTTGGGTTTTTCAGGTGGGTGTCCTCATCCAAACGGCGTGTGTTCTCATCCCCTTGGTGTACTCATAGGAAACCCGGGTGCCTTTAGCCGCGCCCATCATACAACTTACAATTGCAGCCCATATCAGCCATTAAATAGGCCCAATTTCAAGTCAATTTAAAGCCCACATATATTAACGCATACCTGCTATGTATTAAAGGCCCTGACTATATACCCCTCCAGCTTTGTTAAGTATACTCCCCCACTCCATTTATTATTTTAATATTAGTGTAAAATACCAAATTTGCCCATATAATAAAATATGTTAGGATAAATACACCCCTAACCCTAACCCTAACCCTCGGAAAGCATCTGCCTCCCCAAATTCTGTCACCGCCGACCGTCGCCCCACCTCCGTCAACCACCGCCGCCCCTCAAATAAATTTAGAAATGAAAAAAAAAATTTATTTCGACGAATCAGAGTCGACCAAAAACACCAACGTCAACACTGGTTTATCGACCAAACACACTTTCGTCGACCTTGTCGACGAGAGTCTTTTTTGTCGATCCATCTTTGTCGAAACGACGAAATTAAAAAAAAAGAAAGAAAGAACCTGCAGAAATGCACAGCGGGGAAGGATGCGACGGCGTTCTGGGGTTCGGCAGACGACGGGAGGGCGGCGCTACGATTGATGGAGGCACGGCGGCCTGGGAACGGCCGTGAGGTGTGGCCGACCTCCGTGGCCTATTTCCATGGCAGAAATAAAAAAAACGCAGAGGGGCGGCGGAGCAATTTTTCATGTATTGCGGTGGGGAGGAGGAGCGACGGCGGTGTTGGGCGAGGGAGGGGCGCCGCCGCCGACGATTGTTGCAGGAATTTATAAAAAGAAAAAAGAAAGACGATTACGCACAGAGGTGAGGGACGTCGGTTGGGGCCGCGCGCAGCGGCGGGGATGGCGGCTGGGGTGTCGACGGCGACTGGGGAGTACATCTAACATTTTGACACAGATTGGGAAGGGACGGCGACTGGGGAGTACATCTAACATTGTTGCTGACGGAGGCGGCGGCGGCGGAGCCGACACTGGGCAGGGGCGGAAATTTGTTTTTGGGAAGAGGAAGTTTAGTTTTAGGGTTTTAAAGAATTGGGGAAACAGATTGAAGGAGATAAGGAAAAAATGGAATGAGGGTATTTTCGGTAATTTGAGGGGAGTACATCTAACATTTTGACACATTGAGGGGAGTTCATAAATCGGGGGAGTATACTTAACAGAGCTGGAGGGGTATATAGCCTGGGCCGTATTAAATTAAAAAGCATGTTGGTCCTGAAAGGAGTATATAACACTTGTATGCAAGGTTGTCTTGGACTTGTATGCAATTCTTTTTCAAACTTGATCAAACCAGAGATCAGCAAGGTTTTCTTGGACAACTCTGCTGAAGATGATTAACTCTTTAAAGATAAACAAACTACTAAGTACTATTGAGTACTTAGTTGGATAACTATCTAAGAGAGTTATATGTGCGGAATTAGTGGTTGGCCCTTTAGTTTAAACTCCTTTTAAGTTCTGAAATCACTTAGGCAATCAATACAGTCCAGTTTTCAGGGAACTTGTCCAAATGTGTTTTGCACAGTCTTTGAATGTTTATCTTTGAAAAGGTCAGTTTTGTGTGTAGTGTTGGATGTATGAAAGTACTTGTAAGTAAATCAACACAAGAGTTTATAGTGGTTCAGAGACTCAAGCTCCTACATCCACTTTCCCTGATTTAACAGGATAATTCCTTCACTCTTGGAATTAACTTGTTTTATAGTGCAAAGGTGCACTTGATCAAGAACACCACTCCTTGGTGAATTGATCCCTAGGATGTCTAGAGTCCTAGTACCCTCTTCTCAATTCAGAACTGAACTGTTCTTCTCTCAACAGTCAGCTCCTACCACTTCTACTACTACAACAACCTTCTCACTTTCTCACTTGAAAGGGTAAGGATTGAAGTAAGGTTCCAACTAATGAGATATCCTTTACAATGAAGATCAGTGTATAAGGATAGGATATATCTCTAAGCTTTGTATGGATATACGATGAAGTTCAGCTTAGAAGAAGTGTATGAAGACTAAGGTAGTCTTTTGAAAGCTTGAAAGCACTCTTGCTTGTAGGATAGTTGTCAAGTTGAGATTCAGTTGGATGCTTTCAAATGGTCTTCACACTTCTGTATTTATAGACAATTAAGAATTTGCCCGTTGGAGAGGCAGCCTCAAATGTCCATAAATGTCTTCTTCTTCTTAGAAGACAGATTCTTGATAGTGACATGTCCTCATTTAGGAAATAAACGGCTGTATAGACTTTGTCTTCATTCTGCAGCACCCTTCCCAATGTCTGACTTCAAGATTCCTTTGTTAAGACTTGGACATGGCTTCTGAGGGTTGATTCTATGATAGGACAACATTCCTTATTAATAGACAACTCTCTTTATAACTATCAGCAGACTTGCTTATCAGCATGGTTGGCTTGCTCTTTTCAGATGACTTGGCTCTTTCCCTTTGCTTCACTTAGAAGTGATCTTAGCATGATTCTTTGAATATCTTTAGGGTATAGTTGTCTTTAACTCTTCAGCATGGTTGACCTCAAGCTTTCAGAACACTTGTTCTTGTTTGATTGTGCTGAGACAACTCTTCTGGACAACTCTCCTGATCAGCATACTTGGCCTTTCAATGGACTTAGTGATTGTTCCAGAATTTGAGCCTTGAGGGGACATGTTCTTGTTAGTCTTCAAAGCATATGTTCCCCCTCAAATTGTGCATCTAAACAACTAAGAGCTGCCTAACATATTAGCTCCTCATCTAGCCTTATTCTATATGTTCTAACATACTTAGAACATAATCATCTTGACTTAGGCATGTCTCAGGGGGTTTTGGTATTAGATCAAAACATATCTCATTTTATTCCCAACAATTTCCCCCTTTTTGATGATGCCAAAACCTATACATTTTATGCAAAAGTGACTTGACTACACTTATTTCATTTATCTTCAGAAGACATGACTAGGGTCAATATTCCTGAAAAACAATGTGTTAGTGTACTCACTGTTCATGTTGCAAATATGTTTCAAAGATAGGCATAAAGAGGTTTCTGCAATAATGTTTCTTGATTCAAGGTAAGTTCAACTATCATTCATTTGAGAATCATTACAAGCATGTTGATAGTTGAAGTTAACATATCAGAGCATGAATTCAAGACACTATTACATTAGATCATTTCATTTGCAAAAATTCAGAGCATATACTAATCACAAGATCTAGAGTATCAGAGCAAAAACTAAACACTTAATAGTATCTAGATCTTCAAGTATCAGAGCACAAAACTTATGTCAGAGCCAAAGCATATCAGAGCACACCACATCAGCATTCTTGACCAAACTTCAACATAGATGACCAAATAAAACATATCTTCAGGTAAGATAAGTTTTCATCTATAAGAAGGTCAGAAGACTTAGCCATTTCAGAGATCATCCTCCTTTGGTGGCACCATCCCATATTGTGCCTACACTCTTCTTTTCAAATCCATGGCTTCTTGGTTTGTTCCCTTGGGTCCAAGAACCATCTTGTTCAGCTTGAGGATTTCCAGAAACTCCTTCAGAATTTTTGACAGGTCAATCCATCCATCAAGCTTTGGAGGCATATATGTGATTGGCTTGGGGGCAGTGAGTTCAAATCTTGCAATATCAGCAGCTGCAAGTAGTTGTTGATAAAGCTCTCTGTGATACTCTATCATGAACTCAGCAAAAGTGGAGTTGACATCTCTTCCATTCCATCTGTCAATGACATATAAGTCATAGACAAACTCCCTTTTGGCTTCCTCCCATGAGTCATTCAGCTGAATTGGCACCCGTTTATCCAAGTGAGGATATTTGGTGTCCATAGGGATCAGTAGCTGTGGCTTCAACTTGTTGTATGTTGCTCTTTTCCTTCTGGGCTTTTGGAAATCTGCTCTTCTTTTGTCTCTTGCTCTATTTGCCTCATCCATCAAATCCATTTTCTCTTGGGCCCTCATCATGGCCAGCTTTTGTTGAGTTTCAGGGTCTTTGCCATACCCTTCATGAAACAACTTTGATGGATCATTTAGCAACACAACTTTCTTTTTCTTTGGTCCTGGTCCAAAGCCTTCTTCATACAGCTCCTCCACATCTTCAGCAGCTTTGGCACCATCAGTGGACTTAATCTCAGCAGACTTTTCTTTCTCAGAGGATTTATCTTTTTCAGCAACTTTGGACACTTCAGCAGTCTTGTCCTTTTCAGCATTTTTGGTCTTCTTGGAGGTAGGCACTTCATCATCAATTCTAAACTCAGGTGGCAAATCAAGGCTGTTAGGAAAGTCAGTAAATGTCTCAGCTTTTCTTTTCTTTCCTTTGGCCTTCTTGATTTTCCCTCTAGTTTGGACACCTTCAGCATCTTTGTCCAAACCAGACACCTCTCCTCCTGGTCTTTGCTGTAGCCTAACTCTTTCCTCTTGAGCTGAGGCCATTGAGTTCTTCAAGGCTATTGCTAGCTGCTCCTCTTCATCAAGATCCTCTAACTTTAGCATTGCTGTCTCTTTTCCTTTTCCTTCAGCAATTTTGTCCTTCCCTTTAACTAGGCTTCCAATGACCAAGGCACCTTTTTCCCTTGCTTTTTCCCTTTCCCCCTTTTTGGCGGCATCAAAACATTCAGGCTTAAGTTCACTCATAGTTGATGCCATCAAGGACTGGGCTTGGGTTAGAGACTTCATCTCCTCCAACAAATATACATTTTCATCATGTATATTTTGCATTCTGTCACTGCTCAAGCTAAGGAAAGCTAGAACAGGCTTCATCTTTTGTTGGACAACCTCCTCCAAGGTTGCTTTCAGAGATGCATCAAGTTTGGCCTTAAGAAGCTCAGTGAGGTTGGCCACTGCACCTTCAGCAATGTTGGCCATCACCTCTTGGGAAAATTTCTCTGAAGCTGCTTTCACCATTGCAAGCCTTTGTGCCTCTGCTCTTTTCTTCTGCAATGCAGTCTTCTTTCCAAGTGCTTGCTTGATGGTTAGCCTAATAGCTTGAACATTGGCATTGTGATTATCTCTTAACAACTTCTGATCCTTCTTGACCTCCTTTGAGATTTTCTCCATACTGACTTTGGCTTTGTGAACTTCAGTGGAAATGGTTTGAAGACCAGATTCCACTGCTTCTATTCTTGCTTCCAATGTGGGTAGCACCACATCTTCAGAGCCAGTTAATCTCATTTCTACAGATGCCAAAGTTCTTCCATGCTCATCCAAAGCTCCAGAAGTTTCTGCATGAGCTGATTGAACTTGATGAGCCAAGGAATCCAACTTTGCTGATTGCATCCCAAGCAAAGCTTGTGCTGATCCAGAATCCACTTGGATGGGAGCATCTGTTAAGAAATCATCTGCAAAAATTTGTTCAAGAGAGATACCTGCAAGTTCAGAGAAATCAAATGGGTTAGTGAAAACACACTCATCACCCTCAGTTTCTTTTTCATAAGACTCTGATACATCAGCAGTCTTCTTCTCATTTTCAACTCTTTCTTTTCTCCCTTCATCAATAATGTCCTCACACAAGGAATCAGGCCTCCTTTCATCAAGGGATTCTTGAAGTTCAAATTTGACTTCAAGAATAACCTGTCCTTCCTCACTTATACCACCCTCATTTTGTGGTACACTCACTATCTTAGTGATCACAACCTCTCTTTCATCCTCTACTCCCTCTGATTTTTCAACTAAACTCTCCTTTTCAACACCATCACCTAGACCTGCAACATCTCCACCTTCAACAAGGTTCAAAGATGGCAGTTGTGGGGAGATCACAGTGCTTATTTCAGCAGCCACTGAGTCATCCTGAATGATTAAGGGCTGATCAGTGTCCACCTCTCCTGACACTGAATAGGCCTTAATCAAACCAACCTCTATAGTAGGAACCTCAACATCTTTAGGTTGTGCCTTGGGTTCAGAAGAACCTTCATTGGCAGATGTATCTTTGGTTGTGTTACCACCCTTGGTCAACACCTCTGATGAAACAGAGCCTTTCCTATGATAGGTTAGAAGGGGAGTTGAAAGTAATTTGGATTCAGAAGGGTTGGGATTGGATTCAGGAGGGTTGGGATTGGATTCAGGAGGGTTGGGATTTGAAGGGTTTGAGGGATCATCAGGGGAATCATCATCATTTGAGCTACTATCAGGGTGTCTGATGCCCTTAGATTTTCTCTCTTTCTCCTCAATGATCTTCTCATCTACTAACTTTGCAAAAACCTCCTCATCAATGAGGAATCTTGTCTTTAACACACCAGTAAAGTGTAGCAATCTGCTCTCCTCCACTTGCCACCAGTTTGCACCCTTATCTTGGATGACTTGTGATATCTCCATTATGGTTTTGTCTTTCACATCAACAAACATCCTCAAATCATGGAACATTTTCTGAATTCTTGGAAATTCAGCAAGTTGTGGATACAAACTGTCCACAGTAGCCTTGGCTCCTCCACTGAGCATACTTTCATAAGTATACTCCTCCTCATCTCCACTTGAATGGAGACTTTGGGTTATAGGGGAGTTGGCTCTGTCTTCTCCTAGAGTAGCTTCTGGAAGGGTAAGTTCAGGGATATTGGCTTCAGAAGTGTTGGGTGCAGTTGAAGGTACTTCATTTGCTTTTGAGAGCAATGGATCTGAAGGGGCTTTGCTCAGGGGGGTTGGCTCATGAAGTGCAGCTTCTAAAAACTTTGAATGGTTGAGCATAGATGAATCAAGGGGTGATTGCAATCTTGTCTCATCTACTGCTAAATATGCTAGCACATCTATCCCACTTCTTTGCACACTCCCTTCTGGAGAATATCTCTTTGTAAGATTGAGAGGGGTGATTGGTTGGTTGGTTGGGGTTATATGAGTTTCAGGGGAGTTGGGCTCAGGATTCTGTGCTTCAGGAAGGTTGGCCTCTTTAGGTTGATCTTCAGGGACTTTGGACTCTGGAGTTCCAGAACCAGAAGAGTTGGTTCTAGACTTAGATTTTGTCCTGCTTTCAGCCCTGCTCTCCCTTAGAGCTAGTTGGAGAGATTTTGCTTCTTGAAGCTCCAACACTTTTTCAGTAGGCTTGGCCCTTCTCTTGCTAGCCCTACTGCTCCCACTACCTTCATCTTCGGGGACAACTTCCCTGGGCCTCTTATCACCCTTAGACTTTTGTCTAGTCTCATTGTATTTCTGTCTCAACTCTTCTGAGTGATCAGAAGGCACATTCACTCCCTCTTCAGCAACTTCTTCAATCTCAGTTGAAGCTCCTGAAGTCTCTTCTGATTGAATTTGAGACATTTTTCTTGTCTTTACCACTCTGGCCTTAGTCCTCTTCTTCAACTTTGGCTTTTCCTCCTCCTTTTTCTCAGCAGGCTTGGCCAGTTGCATCCTTCTTTGTTCAGTTTTCTTGCTCAATTTTCTGAACATGATCTTTTGAGCTGGAAGAGGCTTGGCAAAAGTTTGCATTTCAGAATAGTGAGCAAGCTTCTCAATCAGGAGACTTGCCCTGGTGCAATATCTCAGTTTGCCCTCCATCACAACCTTGTTGTGAGTTTTGACCTTAAACTTTGCCTTCTCCTTCATCATTTCAGACAGGATGAAGGTCCTCCAAGCTCCCTGTGTTGCTCAGCAAACTCTTGGCAACTACTTCAAACAGTGTGAGAAATTGGGGCTTGAGAGTCTTCTTATGTTGAGTAGAGGATATTGGCCCTGGAGTAATAAGCCATTCTTGAGCAATTTCTTGCTCAAGTCCATTGCCATAGAATTCTGGATTCCTTCCCTCTGAAGGCAATCCAAAAGCAGCATCAACCTCCTCCACTGAAAATTTCACTCTATGGAATCTTTCCTCCTCTTCTCCCTCTGCAACAAAAGACAGTCTTGTTGCTACTTCACCATCTTCAGGCTTGCCTCTCCATTTTAGAAAGGCAAAGAACTCAGCCATGTAAGATTCAAGGCAAGAATCTGGCTTTTCTTGCATGAACTTTTGGAGACCTGCTCTCCTCAGCCATCTCAAAGTTGGATTAACTTCAGGTTCTTCACTCTCAAAAGAGAGGATTGGCTCAAAGGTAAGGTTTTTTTTGTGACTTAGATACCCAAAGTCAAGGTCTAAGTCTCTATTGGTGAAATCAACAACCTTTTCAGACTTAGCTTTGGGAGCCATTGAAGGTTTCAGAAAGAAATTTGAGAGAGTTTTGAGAGAGTTTGAGGAAATGAAGGCTAGGGTTTCGAATACTTGGGGAAGAAGTGTTTGTGAGGGTTCTTAAGACTTGTGAATATTCTAAAAAGAATGTTTGTCAATGAGTTGGTGAGTCTCAAGAGTTTTCAACGATGGATAAAAATGGAAATTTCAATTTGGACGGCCAGGATTGATTTCAGGGGAGTTGACCAGTTTTGATCCAATGGTCATTAACCAATGAAACAGTAAAAAAACTGTTTTCTATTCAAATGTGGAAGTTATTAAATTTTGGTTAATGCTTGGGGAGTTTTAGAGATAGATCATGGCTTGAATTGTTTAATGCAAACAAGAGTTAAATCTTGGCATTTAATGCATGGAAAGCGACCTTTTGGGTGGGAGACAAATTAAAATCCCAAAAAGGTGATATCTGTAAAAGGAATAGGACAGATATCAAAATAGGCAATGATTGCCCAAATTAGGTGCTTATCAAACCAAGAAAATTGTTTGATAGCCTAGACAACTTATCTGACCCCACTTGGACAAGTGTCCTGAAAGATTGTGGACAAGTGTCCTGAGATTGAATGGACAAGAGTCCTGAAACCTTTTGAGGTCATCTCTTCTGAATTTCAGTAGACTTGACCAAGTCTGCTGAAAACCATTTTAATTCCCCTTAACCTTATTAACTCCAATGGATTTACTTATCCAACTTCCCTGGATCAAGTAGTCTCAATTCTGCTGATAGCTCTAGAAATCTTGCCTCTGCAAGTGGCTTTGTCAATATATCAGCTTTTTGATGACCTGTGTGGATTTTAACCAACTTTATGTCCTTCTTCTCCACATGATCTCTAATGAAGTGATGCTTGATGTCCACATGTTTGCATCTAGTGTGCAAAACAGGATTCTGTGATATTGCAATTGCACTATTGTTGTCACAGAATATGGGCACTTCAGTAGAGTTGACATTGTAGTCTCTTAGTTGTTGTCTCAACCAAAGGATTTGAGCACAACAACTTCCAGCTGCAACATATTCAGCTTCAGTGGTGGAAGTAGCCACTGTGTTCTGCTTCTTGGAGAATCAAGATATGAGTTTGTTGCCCAAGAATTGACAAGTCCCTGAAGTGGACTTTCTGTCAATTCTACATCCTCCATAATTAGCATCTAAGTAGCCAGTTAACTCAATATTGTCATCAGCAGGGTACCAAAGGCCTAGATTCTCAGTGCCTTTGAGATACCTTAAAATCCTCTTTGCAGCCTCAAGATGGCTTTTCTTAGGATTTGCTTGAAACCTTGCACAAACACCTACTGCAAAGGTGATGTCAGGTCTGCTGGCAGTGAGATAGAGGAGTGAGCCAATGATTCCTCTATACTCAGTAGAGTTGGTTGGAACACCACTCTCATCAGGACCCATCTTCCAATTTGTGTTCATTGGGATCCTTACTGGCTTGCTAGTTGCACACCCAAACTTTTTGATCATTTCTCTGGTGTACTTAGCTTGGTTGATGAAGATCCCTTCTTTTGATTGCTTAACTTGTAGACCCAAAAAGAAGTTCATCAACCCCATCATGGATATTTCAAACTTGCTTTGCATGAGCTTTGAGAACTTCTCACACAGCTTCTCATTGGGGGATCCAAATATTATGTCATCCACATAAATTTGGACAAGCAAGATGTCCTCTCCTTCAGTGATTCTGAAGAGTGTTCTGTCCACCGTTCCCTTGGTGAATCCATGATCCAAGAGGAATTGTGACAGTGTATCATACCAAGCCCTAGGGGCTTGCTTGAGTCCATATAGAGCCTTCTTTAGTCTGTAAACTTGATTTCCAACCTCAAAACCAGGTGGTTGCTCCACATAGACTTCTTCTTTCAAGAATCCATTCAGAAAGGCACTCTTGACATCCATTTGGTACACTTTGAACCTCTTGTGGGCTGCATAGGCTAGAAAGAGCCTTATTGCTTCTAGCCTTGCCACAGGTGCAAAGGTTTCATCATAGTCAATGCCTTTATGTTGGCAGTAGCCCTTTGCCACTAGTCTTGCTTTGTTTCTGACAATCACATCATTCTCATTCTTCTTGTTCTTGAACACCCACTTTGTTCCTATAACATCTTGATGTGAAGGTCTATCCACCAGCTCCCATACTTCATTTCTGGTGAATTGGTTCAGTTCTTCCTGCATGGCTGTTATCCAGTTGGCATCTTGAAGTGCTTCCTCAATGTCACTTGGTTCTTGTTCTGACAAGAAACAACAGAATAGAGCACTTTCACCATGAAATCTCCTTGTTTTGACTCCTATACTTGGGTCACCAAGTATTAGATCAGTAGGATGGTCAGACAACCAAGTCCTTCTTTTTCTAATCTCTTCAGTAGAGTTGTCCTCTACTGAAGTTGAGTCATTTTGATCATAAAATTCAGGATAATTGAATGCAGGATCTAACTCAGGATCATAATCAGGGGTGTTGTCCTCAATATCAGGGATATTGGTATTTTCAACATTTTGAGTTCCCCCTTGATTATTTGACCCATTAACTACCTCAGCAGGAACTGCTTCTTCATTGGTAGTTGTTACCTGGATGTGAACTGGGATTGGTTCATTCAGTTCACCAATTTCTTTAGTGGGGTTTGCCTCAGGAGGATTGCCTTCAGGATTGTTGTCCAGTGTAGATTTTTCAAGGAGATTGGCTTGGACAACATCTATGAATTCAGTGTCTTTGTCTTTTAGGCTCAGCCGGGTTGTCCTCTGTGTGATTTCTTCTTGTTCTAAGTTCTCATTCCTGAACTCATGAATAGATTCATCAAACACAACATGAGGTGTTTCCTCCACAATAAGGGGTTTCTTGTTGTAGACTCTGAAAGCTCTACTGATTTGAGAATATCCAAGGAATACTCCCTCATCAGCTTTGCTATCAAAGGCTTTCAACTGTTCTTTCCCATTATTGTGAATGAAACACTTACAACCAAAGATGTGAAAGTATGACACTTTAGGCATTCTTCCTTTCCAGAGTTCATAGGGGGTTTTGCCTTGCCCCTTAGTGATCAAACATCTATTTTGAGTATGGTATGCAGTATTTATAGCTTCAGCCCAAAACCTCTTAGGTAAGTTTGAATCAGCAATTAAGGTTCTAGCAGCTTCTTTTAAAGTTCTATTCCTTCTTTCTGCAACTCCATTTTGTTGAGGAGTTCTAGCTGCTGAGGTTTCATGAGCTATTCCATTTGATGTGCAATACTCATTGATGTAAGAATTTATGAACTCAGTGCCTTTATCAGATCTTATCTTGATAATGCTAAGGCTTTTCTCATTTGACAGTCTCTTAAGTAGTTCAGGCAGTTTGACTTGTGTTTCCTTCATATTAAGGAGAAATACTACCCATGTGAACCTAGAGAAGTCATCTACTACAACCAATGTGTATTTTCTACCATTTATGCTTGCAGGGGTAATTGGTCCAAATAAGTCCATATGTAAAAGTTCAAGTACCCTTTCAGTAGAGATGACTGGTTTTCCTTTGAATGAGGCTTTAATCTGTTTTCCTTCTTGGCATGGCTTGCAAATATGCTCTTTAATGAAAACCTCATTAGGTAGTCCTTTAACTAATGCATTTCTAGCAATTTTGTTCATTGTTTTGAAGTTCAAGTGGTTTAATCTCTTATGCCATAACCAACTTTGTTCACTAGAACTCTTAGCAATGAAGCATGCAGCATCAGTAGACTTGTCCCAGTTTGCAAAATACACATTTCCTTTCCTAGTTCCAGTCAATAGAGTTTGTTGAGTCTTATCTTTGATTAAGCATTTTCCACTTGAGAACTCAACATTGAAATCTTTATCACAGAATTGACTGATACTTAGGAGATTATATTTGAGACCAGTCACATAAGACACATTGGATACTTTGATGTTACCAATCATAAAGTACCATAACCTTTTGTTGTTGCTTGTGAGCTGTCTCCAAATGTGACATTTGGGCCTTCTTTTTAAATAAAATCAGTGAGGAGTTCCTTGTTTCCAGTCATGTGCCTTGAACATCCACTGTCAAGGTACCATGCTGACTTTTTACTCATGCTCCTCTTCTTGTGGCCCATTGGTACCTGCAATTAGATAGGTTTAGGTACCCTTTGAGTTTTGGGTCCTGAGAGGTTAGTTGTACCTTTAGGAACCCAAACTTGCCTAATAACCCTGATTGATTCAAGGTGGCTAAGTTGTTTTCCTCTAGCATCAACATACACTGTCTTTCCCTTAAATGTCTTTGGGAAAGTATGTGTGAAAGTGTTAACTCTGTAAGTTTCAGGAGAGTTGTCAAATCTCCTGAACTTATGAGTTCTTTGTGCTACTTGAGGGAATCTTTGAGGAAAGGCTTTCTTATGACCATTACCCTTTGGCATGAAGGGTTTTGGTTGTCTCATTTTATTTTGCCTTTGAGGATAGTTGTCCTTAGGTCTAGTCAGCTGAGGCTTTCTCAGTAGAGTTGGCCTAGGCTGATTATACCTTGGATAACCCCTCTGAACATTGCTCAGGAGAGTTGCCCTACCATTGGGTCTACTCTGCTGACCAATATTTCTCTTGTGTTCAGGGACTTTGGCCATTTCCTTAGGTTTGGGCCTAGTCTCCTGAAGCACTTGAGTTGGCAACATATCCATTTTGCCCTTTCCTTTGTTCAGTGGCTGAATAATTTCATTTTCAGCTTGTTGTGCCATTGACTTAACAAAGATTCTCTTAGTGTTACTTGTAGAAGAAACACTAAGACAAGGTGAAGATTCAAATGGATCAAAGCCTAATCCACTTCTTTGAGCCATAGGTCTTTGGTAACTCTGAATTTCCTCTATTGCTTTAGTGGATCTTCTCAGAGCAGACATCTTTAATTTCAGGCTCTCTTCACTTGTTTTAAGAATGTCATATTCATGTGAGAGGTTTTCAAACTTGGCTTGCAGAATTTTTAGTTCAAAATCTTTTCTCTTCTGAGATAGAAGTTGATCATCAATATCCTTTTGCTGGTCAACTATCCTGAGATTTGCTTCCTCAAGCTCTCTCAAGATTTGTTGATACAACTCAGTAGATTTGACATCAACAACTAGCTCAGAGTTTTTAGCAAGCTCAATTGCCAATCTTTCATTCTCTCTCACACAGTTATCATGAAATTCTTGTAACATAGTGAAATCTTCCATCAACTTTCCAAGAGAAAGTTTCAAGTTGACTTCACTAGTATTTTGTGAAATGAATGATGGTGAGCTAGAAGTAGAGGATACCTCATCATCCTCAAGGGCCATGTTGCACACATCATCATCATCTTCACTGTTTGAGAACAGTCCATCAGAAGAGTTGAAGCTTTCAGCACTTTCAGATTCTTCACCAGCCATCATGGCCTTTCTATTGGTGAACTTTTTGTCTCTTTTAGCTTGCCTTTCTCTTCTTTCCTTAGAGCTCAGTTCAGGGCAATCATACTGAAAATGCCCTTTCTTTTTGCAATTATAGCACAAGTCTTCATCATCATCTTTCTTTGGTTCTTCTCTTCTTCTTGATGATGAAGGTTCAGCTCTACTGAACCTTCTCCTATCAGAGTACTTGTCCTCTGATCTTTTCTCTTCAGGCTTCTTGACCTCAGCCTGAGCTTCAGGAGAGTTGTACCTTCTCCTGAATTTGTTGTCTTGGTAGAATTTCTTGTATCTACCAAACCTTGAGTTTAACTTTTCAAACCTCCTAGCCATCAAGGCTAGTTCCTCCTTCATTTCAGTCTTGGAGACTGACTTTGATGATCTAGGAGTGGACTGCATTTCTAGTTCAGCAGTTTTGGCTTTGAATGCCACTCCCTTTGTAGGATTTGAAGGTTCCTCAACAGACTTTCTTCTGTTGAGATCGAACTCATAAGCCTTGAGTTCAGAGAAGATTTGTTGCATGGGCATGGTAGAGAGATCTTTGGTGTTCTGCATCATGACAGCATAGACGTCCCACTTTTGGGTGAGACTCCTCAATATTTTCAAACCAACTTCTCTCTTGGAGTACACCTTGCCCAAGGAGTTGATTTCATTCATCACATCAGTGAATCTACCAACAAATTTATCAATGGATTCCTCAGACTCCATTGTGAATTCTTCAAACTTCTGCACAGCCACTTGGAGCTTGTTCTCCTTGATCTTTTCAGTATCCTCACACATTTCTGCAAGAGTATTCCAAATTTCTTTGGCAGTTGTGTAGTGGTAGACCCTTCCCATGATTGCATCTGGAATTTTTTGGTAGAGGGTGTTCATGGCAAGATAATTCAAATTATCTTTCCTCTTTTCATCAGCAGTGAAGTCATCTTCATCTTTGGGGAGCACATCTCTTGTGTCTGCCTTTTAAGCCTCAGTGACTCTGGGATTAACTAGAGTGAACACAAAAGGACCTCTTGTGATCACTCTCAACATATCAGTGTGTAGAGATGCAAGATGAGCCCTCATTTTGATTTTCCAGAAATCATAGTTATCTATTGAGAACATGGGCAGTTTATGATGTGAGATGTGGTTGACTGGATTTGTGGCCATGTTGTCCAATCCTTGAACAGCAGGAGGTGGAACAGCAGCATTGTTGTTGGCCATATCTCAAGAATAAATAGTCAGTCAACAATCAATTTGGATTTCAGATAGATCAGTTCAGTGACCACACCAAATATGTACTTTTGAAAATCAAGATGGATTTTCAGAAGCAGTGGTCTTTGAACCCCTGCTCTGATACCACTTGTTGGTCCTGAAAGGAGTATATAACAAGTGTATGAGGGGGGGGGGGGGAATACACTTGTATGCAATTCTTTTTCAAACTTGATCAAACCAGAGATCAGCAAGGTTGTCTTGGACAACTCTGCTGAAGATGATTAACTCTTTAAAGATAATCAAACTACTAAGTACTATTGAGTACTTAGTTGGATAACTATCTAAGAGAGTTATATGTGCGGAATTAGTGGTTGACCCTTTAGTTTAAACTCCTTTTAAGTTCTGAAATCACTTAGGCAATCAATACCGTCCAGTTTTCAGGGAACTTGTCCAAATGTCTTTTGCACAGTCTTTGAATGTTTATCTTTGAAAAGGTCAGTTTTGTGTGCAGTGTTGGATGTATGAAAGTACTTGTAAGTAAATCAACACAAGAGTTTATAGTGGTTCAGAGACTCAAGCTCCTACATCCACTTTCCCTGATTTAACAGGATAATTCCTTCACTCTTGGAATTAACTTGTTTTATAGTGCCAAGGTGCACTTGATCAAGAACACCACTCCTTGGTGAATTGATCCCTAGGATGTCTAGAGTCCTAGTACCCTCTTCTCAACTCAGAACTGAATTGTTCTTCTCTCAACAGTCAGCTCCAACCACTTCTACTACTACAACAACCTTCTCACTTTCTCACTTGAAAGGTGTCAAGAAATTCGGGTCGGTTAGACGTCTCCAACCAAGTAGAATACTTGAAGATATAAGAAATAACTGCTCTAGGATAGTAATTCAAAAAGTAAGCAACGAGACAAACAGCACACAAGGATTTAAGTGGTTCAATCAATGTGATCTACATCCACTGGACCAGACGAGTACTTCTTTGATTGATCAAGAATGTTTACACACTCATTCACTCGGAATAGGATATTTCCTCACTTCACTCGTGAACTCACACAACTCAAAGATTACAAAACGTACTACAATTCCATCCAACCTTTACAATGTACACAAACAAGAGTTTATAAAGACCAAAGGTAGTTGCTGCTGTTAGGAACTGTTTGAGTAGTTATCAACCGTTTGCAACCGTTTGTAACTCCTCATGTGCTCTGTTATTTGCCCAACTGAAATTGTAGTTATGCCCTCGAGTAGTTGTAACTGTAAAACAGCTAGTTAAACTAACTAACTTCGAACCAGAAGACTTGTCCATAAAGATCAGATCACTACTTAGTGTTCTGATACTCAACTCTTCTGCTCTGATGATCAAAAGCTAACTCTGCTGATAGACTTCATACTGTGTTGATCTTAACTGCACTGACCAAGTACTGTGTTGATCTGGTACTGAGATGATCCAGTACTGTGCTGATTTAGCCAACTGTGCTGAACTCTAAGCATCACCTTCTCATCTGATTGAAACCCTTCAACTCATCTGATAAGGCCTAAGTTATCTTATCTGATCCTATCAGCTCACTACTCACTTAGTGTGCTGATTCTGAGATTATGAGATAACACTCACAATTCTCCACCTTTAGCTCATAATCGAACTAACCTCCACTAAAACATAAAACACTATCCTCCTCAAAGAATAGTCTCCACTACTGATCTTCTGCTACAAGAACAGTAGTCTTCTCCTCAGAGGAATTAATGCAGTCCAATAAGTCTAAGACACAAGCCAAACTTCTCTTTTGGCAATGCCTTAGTGAACGCATCAGCAGGGTTCTCCAATGTAGCAATCTTCACTACCTGGACCACCCCCTTCTCTACAATATCTCTTACAAAGTACAACTTCACATCAATATGCTTAGTTCTCTCATGATACCCCTGATGCTTTGCAAGATGTATTGCACTCTAGTTATCACAGAAGACAGTCACACTTCTTTGTGATATACCAAACTCCTTCAAGATCCCCCTAAGCCACATGCTCTCCTTAACTGCCTCAGTCAAGGCCACATATTCTGATTCTGTAGTAGATAATGCAACTACGGACTGATGTATTGACCTCCATGATATAGTTGTACCAAATAAGGTGAATACATACCCTGTCAAGGACTTTCTTGTGTCTACATTGGCTGCATAGTCGGTGATGCGGCCTAAAAATGTCACCCAATAAGGAGTCGACACGTGTATGAATGATAGGATTGAGAAGAAAGGATTAAGCCCTCTAGTGTTCTCTGGATAAAAAGTCTTCTCTGGAGGTCCCTCTGGAGGGAGCTCCGTCTGGAGATGAATATCAGAATCAAACAGTTTTGACATGAGATCGTGGGTCGTAAATATAGGAGACTCCCGCTATCTTCGCTCTAGACGTGATAAAGGGAAGACCTTGTTCTCCTTTATTTTAGGAGAATAGGTCCACTAAGGTATAAGGCTGCCGAGTCTTCAGGGAGTGGAGAGAAAGGAGGACTGGATCCCCTCAGTAGGGCCGAGTCTCACGGGCAGCTCCGAAATAAGAGGAAGGCTTGACTTCCTCTCCATAAGATATCTCTATAAATAGGTAATTTCGAAGATATTTCCAGGTTAGACACATATACACTAAAACTTTACTATACTGAATATAAACGCCTTTTTGATATTCTTTGAGAACTGATCTGAGATATCAAGGATCTTGAGATCCTTGGGAGATTTGATAAGCCCTATACTGACTTAGGCATCGGAGTGTCCACACCGGACTCCCCTCCGGTGTGTTCTTTGCAGGTCACTCGAAGATTTCAAGTGAAGGTAGCCTACTCGGAACGATTATACGCATTTGAAGAGAAGGACATCCAATTCAGAGGATACCCAATCCTCTCGTGCAAATTTTGGCACATCAACTGGCGCCGTCTGTGGGAAAGAGTTGAAAGATTTTCTCACGAGTTTCTACCTATCTAAGCAAATGGGTGGCGGAAATAAAACATCTGTTTCTGGGAAGAAGAATCTTCCAACAGAAAATTTCCCTTTGCCAACTGATCCTCCACCAAGGGGAGGCCGGGGAAAAGATCCAATCCACGCACCTTCTGGATCGAATCAACCATTAGCACCTACTCCAGGCTTGAATGACGAAAGTCATCCCCTACCGGTCGGAGAAGGAATGGCAGGGAATCCGGAGGCCCCCGAGTCCCAAACTGCAGATCCTCAACAAAGGGACACTCTAGACTCAGGGCCGCTCCTGATCTCTCCCGATCAATTGAACGCCCTCATCAAGCAAGCCGTAGAGAAAGCCTTTGCTGACCAGAGGGATCGGATTCCCAGAGCTGCACCGGGAGATCCGGAGGCACCTGCCCCAAGACCCCAAGACGAAGCACCTGGAGCCTCCCAAGTGTTGTCTAAGGAGATGGGGATGCGGGTAGAAGAGGATGATATGGTGCCCTCCCGAGCAGAGAGAAGCGTTCCCCTACGGGGCACAAGAAGGAATGCAGATCTGACACCCCGAGAAACAGAACCCCTTGAGACAGAAGAAAGTACAGATGATACCTACGGAGGGCCTGTCAGCGATCAACTACTAGCCCTACAGAAAGAGATGCGAGATATGAGGAAGCAGATGAGCAACCGAACCAGTAGATCCGCTCACGCCTCTGGATGTCAGTTCTCCCCTAATATATTACAGGATGAACTACCATTCAATTTCAAGCCCCTTAATTTTGAATATGATGGTACGGCAGACCCGTACGAACACCTAGTAAGGTTCGAGAATGCTGTATTGCTACACCGCTATGGAGAGGGAATAAAGTGTAGAGTATTCCTAACTACCCTAGCAAAAGTCGCACAGCAATGGTTTACCCAGTTGGAACCTAACACAATCCGATCTTGGGAAGAATTCAGTGAGCTCTTCCTTCATCAATTTGCCAGTGCCCGGAGACAGCCGAGGGCCACTTTGACCCTCTTTAATTTGAGACAAGGAGAGGGCGAGAGCTTAAGAGCTTTCCTCCGGAGATTCAATCAAGCAGCTCTGGAGGTCCCTACAGCCTCTCCGGAGGTGAAAATCAACGCTCTTACCAATGGATTGCGTGATGGAGACTTTTTCTCCTCTTTAGCTAAGAAGCCGGTTAAGAACTTTGATGAATTGCTGCATAGGGCAGAGAAGTACCTCACTCTGGAGGAGGTCCGGAAAGCGAAGAGGTTGGAGGTTAGACCACAGGATCGAGAGAGGAGAAGAGAAAGGGAAGGCCCCTCCAGACGATTCAGTCCAGAGGTCCCTCGAACCTCCGGAGCAGCAAGAGATAGCAACCCCTCCGGAGGTTCCCGGTCTGGCCCTCGGGGGAGGTTTGAGAAATACACACCCTTGAGAATGGAACCCGCCGAAGTACTGGAGGTAGCAGGAGACCATCCAGACTTGAAGTTCCCATATTCCAGGAGTCGAGGACCTCAGAAGCCCAAGTCTGATCGATTTTGTCGATTTCACAATGAGTATGGACATGATACGAACCAGTGTTACCACTTGAAAGATGAGATCGAGAGGATGATCCAGGCGGGTCATCTAAAAGAATTCATATTTAGAGACAGGCAGGGCCCTCGGGGGCAGAAACGAAAAGAACTTGAAAGAAAACCAGAGGAGAAGGAAACCAGGGAGGCGGTCGAGGATATGCCCCCTCCACCACCAAAGAGAGGAGTAATCCATATGATTGTGGGAGGGCCAGCAGATGGAGATTCCTTCCGGAAGAGAAAGCAGAATGTCCGAGCTCTAAAAGCAGAGCAAGGAAGCCAGTTAAGAGAAGTGGGACGTATGACGGAAACGCCCAATATCCGATTTGGGCCGGAGGATGTGAAAGGAGTCAAGGAAGATCACAACGATGCTCTGGTAATCACTACCGACATAGCTGGATTCGATGTTGCCCGAATCTTCGTAGATACGGGGAGTTCGGCTGACATTATGTTTTTTGAATGCTTCAAGAGGATGGAGCTGAGTGTAAAGCTACGTCCGGTAGATACCTCCCTGTATGGCTTCTCCGGAGGTGTCATCCAACCTTTGGGATCAGTAATGTTACAAGTAGGGTTGGGAGACGCCCCAACCCGGAAGGTCCACTTGGTAGAATTCCTTATTGTAGACATCCCTTCATCATACAATGTCGTGATGGGACGACCCAGCCTGAACCTCTTTCAAGCGATCATTTCTACATTTCATATGAAAATGAAATTCCCTACAGCCACAGGGGTGGGAGAAGTAAGAGGAGATCAGTACCAAGCACGGAAGTGCTATGCAGAGTCTGTGAAGATGGCGGACAGAGCTCTGACTAAGGGCCTGGAGCGGACAAGAGGAGATGACCCTGAGGTCAAGAGGAAGAAAGTAGAGGGAGCAACACCTGAACAGGTGAATGTTAAAACAAACGAGGAACTGATGAGTGTGGAGCTCTTCCCCGGAAAACTCGGCTTTGCTACTAAGATAGGTACCCAACTGGGGCCTGAACTCACAGAGAAGGTAATATTTACATTACGTCGAAATTCCGATATATTTGCATTTTCTCCAGCTGACATGACAAGAGTCCCTCCGGAGATAGCAATACATTGCCTTAATGTCGATCCAAAGGCAAGACCCGTGAAACAGAAACTACGAAATTTTGGGGTTGAGAAGAACAACATTGTGAAAGAAGAGGTCGAGAAGTTATTGAAAGCAGGGCATGTGGTGGAAGTCCAATTCCCAGAATGGCTCTCCAATGCCGTGCTAGTGCCTAAAGGGGGAGGAAAATGGAGAATGTGCATCGATTTCAGGGACCTCAACAAGGCATGCCCCAAAGACCACTATCCGCTGCCAAGGATAGACCAATTAGTGGATGCAACTTCAGGCTTCGAGTTGCTGAGCATGATGGATGCATACCAAGGATACCACCAGATCCAACTGAACCCTGCAGATGTCTCCAAAGTGTGCTTCATAGCAGCCTGTGGAACGTTCGGATATGTTCGGATGCCATTCGGATTAATCAATGCCGGAGCGACATATCAAAGGATGGTCGATGCTGTCTTTCGAAGGCAGCTGGGAAGGAACATGGAGATATATGTAGATGATATGCTGGCTAAGAGTGTGAAAGCAGATCAACATGTAGAAGATCTGGAGGAAATTTTCCAAGTAATTCGAGAGAATGGCATCAAGTTGAACCCAGCCAAATGCTCTTTTGGAGTAAAATCAGGGAAGTTCCTCGGATATATGGTCACTCAAAGAGGTATAGAAGTGAATCCAGCCAAGGTGAAAGCTGTACTGGACATGCGGCCACCAAGAAATATAAAAGAGCTCCAGACACTCAATGGGAGGATTACAGCACTGAGCAGATTCATAGCCAGATCTGCTGAAAAGAGTCACCCCTTCTTTAAAATTCTTAAGAAAGGGACCAAGTTTGAATGGAACGAAACATGCCAAAAAGCCTTTGAAGACTTGAAGCACCATTTGTCTCAGTTGCCGAAGCTGACGAAACCTTCTCCAGGGGATACCCTCATTTTGTATCTCTCTGTAGGGGAATTCTCGCTAAGTACTGCCTTAGTCAAAGAAGAGGTATCTCTGCAGCACCCTATTTATTACGTCAGTAAGGTCATTCAAGGGGCCGAAAATCGATACTCAGAAATTGAGAAGGCTGCTCTGGCCGTGGTAGTTACAGCGCGAAGGCTGCGCCCATATTTCCTTTCTTACAAAATACTGGTCCGCACTAATTACTTGTTGAAACAGGTTATAGGGCGAGCAGACCTCTCCGGAAGGATGGTGAAATGGGCCATCGAGCTCCAAGAATATGACGTGGATTCGAGCCTCGGAAGGCTATAAAAGCCCAAGCTTTGTCAGATTTCATCCAAGAGTCGACCAAACCAGAGGAAGTCGAAGGATGGAAGGTGTATGTAGATGGCTCAGTGACCCTGAGCGGATGTGGAGCAGGGATTGTGTTAATAGGCCCTCGAGGAGAGGACTTACAATTCGCAGTGAGGTTTCAATTCATGACCTCGAACAATGGAGCAGAGTACGAAGCTTTGATCAGAGGAATGGAGATGGCATTAGAATTGGGAGCTCCAAAGGTAACTCTATACTCAGACTCCCAATTAGTTGTTCAGCAGGTGAACAGTGAATACGTAGCCAAAGATAGCAGGATGGCTGCCTATCTGGAACGAGCCAAAGAGATGATAGGCAAGTTTAAAGAGTGCGAGGTAGTCCAGATACCTCGAGAAAAGAACATGCAGGCGGATAGCCTCTCCAAACTCGCTAGCTCCACAGAGTTTGATGGACGAGGGACAGTAACTTTAGTAGTTGCAGAAAGAGAGACTCTGGAGAACCCCATTGGTTCTATTGAAGAGGAAGATGATTGGAGGAGGGCTATATGGACAGAACTCACCAAGGGGGCAGATGCCCCTACCACCAGAGAAACCCGAACCCTTCGGATTAGATATTGTATTATCGGAGGGCACTTATACAAGAAATCATTCACACACCCATATTTGAGGTGTATATCAATTCGAGAAGCTATGTATACACTCAAAGAGATCCACGAAGGTGATGCAGCCAGTCATGAAGGATACAAAGCAGTGGTGAAGAAAGTTTTAAGGGCTGGATTATATTGGCCCTCCATGACAAAAGACGCTAGGGAATTTGTGAGAAAATGTGTCAAGTGTCAGAAAAATGGTCCATTGATAAGGACCCCTGCGGAAGAGATGGGAGCAATGCACTCTCCCTACCCCTTTGCTAAGTGGGGAATCGACTTGGTAGGACCCTTCCCTCCCGCCTCTGGAGGGAGAAAATTTCTGATAGTGGCAGTGGACTATTTTAGCAAATGGGTGGAAGCTGCTCCCCTGGCTACGATAGATGAGGATAATGTGATTAAATTCCTAAGAAAGCAGATTTGTTGCAGATTTGGAGTACCCAGAATATTGGTCTCTGACAATGGAACCCAGTTTAACGGAGAAAATGTGTGAGGATGGTGTGCAAGACTGAACATAATACAGAGATTCACCTCTGTAGCTCATCCTCAAGCTAATGGACAAGTGGAGGTCACTAATCGAACGATAGTAGACGGTATTCGAACAAGGCTGACGAAAATAGGAGGAGGATGGGTGAATGAGTTAGACAATGTGCTATGGTCATATAGAACTAGTCCGAAGACAGCAACTGGAGAGTCCCCATTTCAGCTGGTCTACGGAGCTACGGCGGTGCTACCTCCAGAGGCCGTGTTGCGATCGCACCGAGTTGCCCAATTTGAAGAGTATCAGAATGAG
The DNA here is from genome assembly GCA_963675135.1 of Galeopsis tetrahit. NCBI lineage: Eukaryota > Viridiplantae > Streptophyta > Magnoliopsida > Lamiales > Lamiaceae > Galeopsis > Galeopsis tetrahit. Next base: position 35,483,457 of record OY776130.1, on the reverse strand, counting down.
AAATTGATGAGAGAGGCTCTAGACTTGATGGAAGAAGAAAGAGAGATAGTTAGGGTATGTGCTGAAAGATATAAAAGCAGAATTAAAGCTGCATATGACCGAAGGGTGATCCCGAGGTCCTTCAGAGAGGGGGACCTGGTGCTAAGAAGAGCGGATGCCCTGAAGAATACAGGAAAGCTGGAGCCTAACTGGGAGGGACCTTATAAAATTACAGAAGTGCTGAAAGGAGGAGCATATAGACTGCAGAGTATGGAAGGGGTCGACATAGCCAGACCCTGGAACGTTTGCCATTTGAAGAGATTCTTTATTTGAAGAAAGTGTAAGGTCTTGAGACCATTTATGACCATTGTTTTGTGATTTTTTGCGTTAATTCGTACTTTGCTTGATGTATTTTGTGGCTTCACCGGAGCTCTTTTTCCCTCTCTACGGGTTTCCCCTTTGGGGTTTTTCCGTAAAGGGGTTTTTAATGAGACCGGCGTAGGTTATCTATGGCCTATGTTGAAAACTAACAATAAACCAATGAAGCATTATCCCTTTTTTAAGAAAGAGTTATTCAGAATTATTGTGTCTTGATTATCTTTCTCATATCTGAATGTGCTATGTATGAATATAACAACGATGAGTGGAAGAAACACTCAGAGGCCTAGAGGCCGAGGTGCTCCAAAGAGCCCTCATCTTACTTGAGACCCAAGTGGGTTACTGAAGTGAGAAGATTTTATGAACTAAAATCTTTTAAGAAAAAGAGTGAGAGACACTCAGAGGCCTAGAGGCCGAGGTGCTCCAGAGAGCCCTCACTTTACTCGAGACCCAAGTGGGTTACTGAAATGAGAAGATTTTATGAATTAAAATCTTTTAAGAAAAAGAGTGAGAGACACTCAGAGGCCTAGAGGCCGAGGTGCTCCAGAGAGCCCTCACTTTACTTGAGACCCAAGTGGGTTACTGAAATGAGAAGATTTTATGAACTAAAATCTTTTAAGAAAAAGAGTGAGAGACACTCAGAGGCCTAGAGGCCGAGGTGCTCCAGAGAGCCCTCACTTTACTCGAGACCCAAGTGGGTTACTGAAATGAGAAGATTTTATGAACTAAAATCTTTTAAGAAAAAGAGTGAGAGACACTCAGAGGCCTAGAGGCCGAGGTGCTCCAGAGAGCCCTCACTTTACTCGAGACCCAAGTGGGTTACTGAAATGAGAAGATTTTATGAACTAAAATCTTTTAAGAAAAAGAGTGAGAGACACTCAGAGGCCTAGAGGCCGAGGTGCTCCAGAGAGCCCTCACTTTACTCGAGACCCAAGTGGGTTACTGAAATGAGAAGATTTTATGAACTAAAATCTTTTAAGAAAAAGAGTGAGAGACACTCAGAGGCCTAGAGGCCGAGGTGCTCCAGAGAGCCCTCACTATATTCAAGACCCAAGGGGGTTACTGAAATGAGAAGATTTTATGAAATAAAATCTTTTAAGAATAAGAGTGAGAAACACTCAAAGGCCTAGAGGCCAAGGTGCTCCAGAGAACCCTCATCTTAGTTGAAACCCAAGAAGGTTAACTAATGAAAGGAGAAGATTTTTGCGAATCAAAGCCTTTCAAATACAAGAAAGTGAAAAGAAAGAGAAGGGCGTAGAGGCTTAGAAAACCAAGGCCCTCCAGAAAGCCCTCACCATACTAGAGAACTACAAAGACTAGACAATGAAGAAAGCAGGTCTTATGATCCAGGAGTCAAGAGAGGAGGGAAGGTGACACCCCACGACCAAGTCACCTGAAATCAAGACACTATACAGCCGAAAAATAATTCCAGAATAGCCTACAAGACCAACAAAAAGGGGGGGGGGGAAGAGAACACACCTCCAACACATTCCTTGTTGATCTCGTAAGCTACCCATGCAAGGAAGAAAAAGACAACAAAACAGGCAACATATCAAGCTAACATGATTACTACAAAAAGCCCCCACATATCCTGGAGTGTGGGGTCCCCTACAAAGTATGAAGAGCAAATGTTACGAGCAGAAAATAAAGAGTGTAGCAAAACAACAGAAAAGTAAATTGTTTATGGTGATCATGGAAATATGAAATTTAAACTGCTCGTTCAGCAGTAGCTTCCTCGGCAATAGCCCCCTCAACTTCAACTCCTTCAGCTCCTCCAGCAGCGCCCTCTTCCTCAGCAACATGGTTGCTAGATCCTCCACCTTCCTCCGGACCCTCCGTACCCCCCATAGCATCAGCAGTGCCAGTCCCTCTATCCACCTCTGTTGCCACTTTTGGAGCAGAAGCATAAGGATAAATAAGTGGCTCCAGAGGCCTTAGCTCAGCCATACCTATCTTGGCAGCCTGCAACTTGGCAATAGCTTGGCCCATTCCGGGTAGCCACCAGGGACTATCAGGGCTCTCCTTAGGATCCCCCAAGAATTTTGGAGGAGTAGCGAGTCGATCCAAATGGAACTCACGAGAATAAGTTCCATCGAACCCCGGGGCTGAATGCTCGGCGACGGCATTGCTGAAGCCGTGATCGATGAAGTGAGGGATATGCGGCCCCATAGCACAGAGGAAGCTCGAGCTCTTCAGGAAGCTGGACAGCCACTGAGTATGAAGGGTTTCCAAGAACTCTTGGCCCAAAGAGGAAGTGAATAGGGACTTAATGCAAGCCTGCACCCCAGCATCCGGCAGCTCACGCTCCATACGCCCTACCTCCTGCACCAGACGCTTGATCCTGGTCGCATCCTGATTGCTTTGGGTCTGTAGGAGAGACAACTCCTCGGATAGAGCTTGGGCCCGCTTATGAGCTTTTTCCTTCTCCATAGTGATATCCTTGAGGGACGATTGGAAGGAGGACGCCTCGGCCCGGAGAAGCTCAAGCTCAGCCACCATCTCGACACCTTGATCGAGTATCTTAGCATAAGTGAGGCCAAGCTACAAAGAAAAGGAAAATAATGTTGGAGATATGAAGACAGTAAAAGATCGTAAAAATAAGAAATAACAGAAAATACCTCTGAGAAAAGTTGAGCGCCATGAAGCAGTCGGTCCTCGGGAAGGGACGAATCGGATAAAGCAGTGTTGGAAGGAATAGGACATCGATCAATGAGACGGTGGAGAGGTTCATATACAGAGGCGCCCTTCTCGACGAGAGTACGAGACGCTTTTCCCTTCTTTTTCTTAGAGGTCCCGCAGTCAGTAAAGAAGGCGTTGGCAGCCGAACGGGTTCTCTTGGCAACTGAACCTGGAACCTGAGTGGAAGAATTAGGGAGAGGAGGAACTTTCGAGGAACCTTCTGGAACTGAAGTTTTTGCTGAGCTCTCGAGAGCAGGAGATGAGGGAACTTTCGGAAGAACTTCTGGAGTGGATAGCACAGGGGTTTTCACTATACTAAGAGCAGGAGCATCCCGGGAAATGTGAGATAGCCAACTCATCTCTGCAAACAACCAAGAAGATATTCAGAATACATGAAAATAGCCATATGCAAGGAATAAAAATACAGCAGTATGAAGATTTTTTACCATCTTGAGGACCTAAAGGGAAATCTTGAGAACAAAAGCCGAAGTGGGAGAGGATGCGAGGATTTTTGCAAATATCAACAATATCAAAATAGTCGTTCAGACGGATATGAGTGTTGAGGTTGGTCATAATGGCGTGATTAGAAGCAGAATAAGCTTTCAGAGGAGGAGGAATTACTCCTGGATTGTGGAATAACCAATCCCCATGAGGAAATGGCCAATCAGTGGGGCTCGTAGCAAAAAAATAATGATCTCGCCAAGATGAGTCTTCTTCGTGGAGTTTTTTCAGGAATTTACAAACACGGGACCTTCGTCCACTAACATAGAAAAAACCATCATTCACCTTACAGGAATGTTGGCTCAGAAATAACTCGGCGGATGGATCACCCCCATTCCCTTTCACCAAAATAAAAAAACCTATCATGGTACGGATAGCATTCGGGGTAAACTGGTTAAGAGGGATCTGCATGCGAGTTGATATGGCAACCAAATAGGGGTGGATCGGAAATCGTAGTCCTGCCCTAAGATGTGCTTCGAAAAAAGCGAGAGTTCGAGGCTGGGAGATATCGGGGCGTTCATTTGAGCGTGGAGCGCGAAAGGCGTACTCCGACGGGAAACCATAAGCATGAACAAGGTTAGCTAGATGAGCATGGTCGAGTTGGGAAGCAAGGGAAATCCTATTCTCTGGACTCCCCGTCAGAGAGGGAGTCGCTTCAGAAGAGTTTTGGCTAGCGGCTTTCGGCGGAGAGGGAGGATTTGACATCGATTTACAGTGATAATAAAAGAAGAAAAGAAGGATAGCTGGGTTACCTTGAGTGGAAGGACTATGGGATCAGGCGGACGGCTGGCGACGGCGAAAACTTGGGAGGAAGAACGCCGGAGTTGAAAGATGAAGACAGCGAGAAATTTTTGGGGAAGATAAAAGTTGAAAAGTGAAGAGAGAAAAAGGGGGTAGTTGTGTGAAGTAAATGAGGAAAGATAGGGGGAAGAACCGAGGATTTTTCTCGGGAGAATAACAAGGCAAAGAAAAGTGATCGCGTGGAGCCCACGCGCAGAAGCCGAAAAGTTTCCCAGAGTTGAAGGCGGGAAAAGCCTTTGGAGAAGGACATGTTTTGAAACTTCCTCTCCAAAGCGGAAATAATACACGTCTCTCCAGAAAGACCTTCGTACTGAGCTCTAAGGAATTGTTCTACTCTCATAAAAGATGTCCCCCTTTTACGAGAGTAGGGGGGAGTAGATGATGCGGCCTAAAAATGTCACCCAATAAGGAGTCGACACGTGTATGAATGATAGGATTGAGAAGAAAGGATTAAGCCCTCTAGTGTTCTCTGGATAAAAAGTCTTCTCTGGAGGTCCCTCTGGAGGGAGCTCCGTCTGGAGATGAATATCAGAATCAAACAGTTTTGACATGAGATCGTGGGTCGTAAATATAGGAGACTCCCGCTATCTTCGCTCTAGACGTGATAAAGGGAAGACCTTGTTCTCCTTTATTTTAGGAGAATAGGTCCACTAAGGTATAAGGCTGCCGAGTCTTCAGGGAGTGGAGAGAAAGGAGGACTGGATCCCCTCAGTAGGGCCGAGTCTCACGGGCAGCTCCGAAATAAGAGGAAGGCTTGACTTCCTCTCCATAAGATATCTCTATAAATAGGTAATTTCGAAGATATTTCCAGGTTAGACACATATACACTAAAACTTTACTATACTGAATATAAACGCCTTTTTGATATTCTTTGAGAACTGATCTGAGATATCAAGGATCTTGAGATCCTTGGGAGATTTGATAAGCCCTATACTGACTTAGGCATCGGAGTGTCCACACCGGACTCCCCTCCGGTGTGTTCTTTGCAGGTCACTCGAAGATTTCAAGTGAAGGTAGCCTACTCGGAACGATTATACGCGTTTGAAGAGAAGGACATCCAATTCAGAGGATACCCAATCCTCTCGTGCAAATTTTGGCACATCAGTCGGCATCAACATATCCCACAAGTGCTTCTCCCTCATCTGATATCTTCTGAAATTTCAGACCTTTCTCAGCTGATCCCAGAACATATCTCATGACCCACTTAACTATCTCCCAATGACTTAAGCCTGGATCACTCATGTATCTGCTGATTACACTCATTGCATGAGTTAAATCTGGTCTACAACACACCATATCATACATTAAACTCCCTACTGCACTGGCATAAGGAACCTTACTCATCTGAGTTCTTTCTTGGCTGTTCTTGGGACACATCTGATTGGATAGCTTCTGATGCTGACCAATTGGTGTAGAAACTGACTTAGCTTGATGCATCCTAAATCTCTCTAGCACCTTCTTCAGATAGGTAGGCTGACTCAGCTGAATTGCTCCCTCAACTCTACTGATCTCCATCCCCAAGATCACTTTAGCTTCACCAAGATCTTTCATCTCAAACTCCCTTTTGAGTATCTCTTTCACTTGATTGATACTGTTAATAGACTCCCCAGCTATTAACATATCATCATCATACAACAGAAGATAGGTAACTGAACTTCCAACTCTTCTGAAGTAAACACAGCTGTCATACAGGCTTCTTGCAAAACCAGCTGAGCAAATGTACTCATCAAACCTTAAGTACCATTGTCTAGGGCTTTGTTTGAGGCCATAGAGTGATTTTCTGAGTAAGCACACTTTGTCTTCTCCATCTTCTATGTCCAACCCTTCTGGTATTTTCATGTAGATCTTCTCATCTAAAGTCCCATGAAGAAATGCTGTGGTCACATCCATCTGATGCAGCTCCAATTCATATTGAGCAACCATAGCCAACAAGATTCTGATGCTACAATGCTTTACAACAGGAGAGAAGATTTCATTAAAGTCAATACCTTCTTTCTGTGTAAATCCCTTAGCTACAAGCCTTGCCTTGTACCTAATCTTGCCACCTCTCTGAGCCTCCACCTTCTTCTTGTAGATCCACTTACACCCAACAAGTTTCTTGTTCTTAGGTCTCTCAAAAATCTCCCAAGTCTGGTTTTTGTTCAGAGATAACAGTTCTTCCTCCATAGCAACTAACCACTTCTCTTTGTCATGGCAGTTTATGGCTTCTGTGTAAGTTTTAGGCTCCAGAGACTCCACCTCAAGGGCTGCACATAATGCAAATGATACAATGTCAGCTTGACCATACCTCTGGGGTGGGTGGACTTCTCTTCTGGCTCTGTCCCTAGTGAGCTGATAGTCATGAAGCTCAATATCACTATGAGCAGTCTCCTCCTCATCTGGATCAATCTGATCTTCAGTTACTGTTCTGGTTTCAACATGCTCCACCTCAACCTGTGTCTCATCTGGTATGTTGTGTGCTGTACTTGAACTTGCCTCTTCTTTCAATGGCATTCTACTTTCATCAAAAGTTACATCTCTGCTGATAATACACTTCTGCATTCCAGCTTCAAGGCACCACAACCTATACCCTTTCACTCCTGAAGGATACCCTACGAACACACACTTCAAGGCTCGAGGCTCAAGCTTATCTTGCTTGACATGGGCATATGCTGAACAACCATAAACTCTCAAATTACTTTACTCAGCTATATGGCCAGACCATAACTCTTCTGGGGTCTTAAATTGCACAGCTGAGGAAGGGCTTCTGTTTATCAAATAGGCTGTTGTTGACACTGCTTCTCCCCAAAATACTTTAGGCAATCCAGAGCTGCTCAACATGCACCTGACCCTCTCAAGCAAAGTCTGGTTCATTCTCTCAGCTACTCCATTATGCTGAGGTGTACCTGGTACTGTTCTGTGCCTCACTATACCCTTCTTCTTTCAGAAAACATTGAACTCTTCTGATATGAATTCCAGCCCATTATCAGTTCTCAAATGCTTGAGCTTCTTTCCAGAGACATTCTCAACCTCAGTGAGCCATTCCTTGAACTTTTCAAATGCTTCTGATTTGGATTTCAGGATAGTGATCCATACCTTTCTTGAGTAGTCATCTATGATAGACATGAAGTATCTCCCACCACTTCTGGTCTGATTCCTAGCTGGCCCCCATAAATCTGAATGGACATAGTCCAAAATTCCTTTGGTAGAGTGTGAACTCTTCCCAAACTTCAATCTCTTGGATTTCCCAAGAATGCAGTGCTCACAAAAATCAAGCTTTGTGATCTTGTCACCATCTAGCAATCCTTGCTTACTTAGCTCAAGTAGGCCCTTCTCTCCTACATGACCTAGTCTTCTGTGCCACAACATTGAGTTGTCTTGCACCCTTGCCACATCTGATCTCCCAACTACTGTTCCTCCCTTAAGAAAGTAGAGATCTTGCCTTCTCTCACCTTTAAGAACAGTAAATTCCCCCTTTGAAACTCTGAGCTCTCCATCTTCTGACTGGAATTTGTAGCCCATTGAATCCAGCATACCAAGAGATATCAAATTTCTCTTGAGTTCAGGAACATACCTGACCCTCCTGAGAATCCTCACTACTCCATCATACATCTTCAAGTGTACTGTACCTTCACCTTTGACTTTGCAAGTGTGATCATTCCCTAACAACACAGAACCTCCATTCTGATGCTTAAAATCATGAAACCAATCTCTCCTTGGAGTCATGTGGAAAGAACACCCTGAATCTAAAATCCAATCCTGCTGTTCTTTAGTGGAAGTGATGGATAGGGACTGAGCTGACTCATAGCCTTTCTGCTCCTTATCTTCTTGGGTTTGATTTGCTTGATTCTTATCAACAGGGTTCTTGGGACCAGCTTTTCTCATAAGCTGTTTGTACTTGTAACAAGTACTCTTAAAGTGCCCAGGTTTGTTGCAGTGGTGGCATACAACTTCCCCTTGATTTGACACAGCTGATTTTCCCTTATCAGCTCCCTTGGGTTGACTAGACCCCTTCTTGGAGAAAGATTTCTTCTGACCTCCCTTGATTGCCAATCCTTCTCCACTACTGCTCTTATCTCCTTGAGATGTTTTATTATGCAGCAGCTTTGACTTGACAGCCAAGATCACATCCTCCAATGTGATTGCCTCCTTTCTACCATACAAGATGGTGTCCTTTAGGATTTCAAAGGACTTAGGAAGAGCACTCAACAAGATCAGAGCTTTATCCTCTTCATCTAACTTGACATCCAAATTCTCCAGATCATCAAGAATCTTGTTGAACTCATCTAGCTGCTCCGTAATGGGTTTGTCATCTCCCATTCTAAAGGCATACAACTTCTGCTTCGAATAGAGTCGGTTAGCAAGAGTTTTCACCATATATAACTTCTCAAGCTTATCCCAAACCTCCTTCGATGTCTTCTCTTTAGCAACCTCCCTCAAGACCTTATCTCCAAGGCATAGTAGGATCGTGCTTCGAGCTTTTCTAAGCAACTTGCTCTTTTCAGCCGCAGCTGCTGCAGTTTCTCCTTCTGCAGTCTCTTCGGATTCTTCGAGAGCCTCGAATAATCCTTGCTGTTCAAGGAGGGCCTGCATCTTGACCTTCCACAGCCCAAAATCTCCAGTGCCTGTAAACTTCTCTATGTTGTACTTGGTAGAATTCCCCATCTTAGATCTGCTGCTACTTCAGTTTTCCCACAGACGGCGCCAATTGTCAAGAAATTCGGGTCGGTTAGACGTCTCCAACCAAGTAGAATACTTGAAGATATAAGAAATAACTGCTCTAGGATAGTAATTCAAAAAGTAAGCAACGAGACAAACAGCACACAAGGATTTAAGTGGTTCGATCAATGTGATCTACATCCACTGGACCAGACGAGTACTTCTTTGATTGATCAAGAATGTTTACACACTCATTCACTCGGAATAGGATATTTCCTCACTTCACTCGTGAACTCACACAACTCAAAGATTACAAAACGTACTACAATTCCATCCAACCTTTACAATGTACACAAACAAGAGTTTATAAAGACCAAAGGTAGTTGCTGCTGTTAGGAACTGTTTGAGTAGTTATCAACCATTTGCAACCGTTTGTAACTCCTCATGTGCTCTGTTATTTGCCCAACTGAAATGGTAGTTATGCCCTCGAGTAGTTGTAACTGTAAAACAGCTAGTTAAACTAACTAACTTCGAACCAGAAGACTTGTCCATAAAGATCAGATCACTACTTAGTGTTCTGATACTCAACTCTTCTGCTCTGATGATCAAAAGCTAACTCTGCTGATAGACTTCATACTGTGTTGATCTTAACTGCACTGACCAAGTACTGTGCTGATCTGGTACTGAGCTGATCCAGTACTGTGCTGATTTAGCCAACTGTGCTGAACTCTAAGCATCACCTTCTCATCTGATTGAAACCCTTCAACTCATCTGATAAGGCCTAAGTTATCTTATCTGATCCTATCAGCTCACTACTCACTTAGATTATGAGATAACACTCACAAAAGGGTAAGGATTGAAGTAAGGTTCCAACTAATGAGATATCATTTACAATGAAGATCAGTGTATAAGGATAGGATATCTCTCTAAGCTTTGTATGGATATACAATGAAGTTCAGCTTAGAAAAGTGTATGAAGACTAAGGTAATCTTTTGAAAGCTTGAAAGCACTCTTGCTTGTAGGATAGTTGTCAAGTTGAGATTTAGTTGGATGCTTTCAAATGGTCTTCACACTTCTGTATTTATAGACAATTGAGAATTTACCCGTTGGAGAGGCAGCCTCAAATGTCCATAAATGTCTTCTTCTTCTTAGAAGACAGATTCTTGATAGTGACATGTCCTCATTTAGGAAATAAACGGCTGTATAGACTTTGTCTTCATTCTGCAGCACTCTTCCCAATGTCTGACTTCAAGATTCCTTTGTTAAGACTTGGACATGGCTTCTGAGGGTTGATTCTATGATAGGACAACATTCCTTATCAATAGACAACTCTCCTTATCACTATCAGCAGACTTGCTTATCAGCATGGTTGGCTTGCTCTTTTCAGATGACTTGGTTCTTTCCCTTTGCTTCACTTAGAAGTGATCTTAGCATGATTCTTTGAAGATCTTTAGGGTATAGTTGTCTTTAACTCTTCAGCATGGTTGACCTCAAGCTTTCAGAACACTTGTTCTTGTTTGATTGTGCTGAGACAACTCTTCTGGACAACTCTCCTGATCAGCATACTTGGCCTTTAAATGGACTTAGTGATTTTTCCAGAATTTGAGCCTTGAGGGGACTTGTTCTTGTTAGTCTTCAAAGCATATGTTCTCCCTCAAATTGTGCATCTAAACAACTAAGAGCTGCATAACATATTAGCTCCTCATCTAGCCTTATTCTATATGTTCTAACATACTTAGAACATAATCATCTTGACTTAGGCATGTCTCAGGGGGTTTTGGTATTAGATCAAAACATATCTCATTTTAGGGGAAACCCTCCATTCTCCCATTCACACTTTCACTCAATCAAATAGATTAGTTTAATTTCACTCTCTTAGCTAGTTTTTAATGTAGTATTTTATTTTATTGCAAGCATTGGAGGATTTGAAAACCATTTAAGGTGATATTTTTCCTTAATTCCATGTTTTATTGTTTATTTTCTATTTGTTTGTTTTCATTTGTTAATTTAGTTATTAGCTAGGTTTGTTGGTGTTTGGGTGTTTGGATTTATGAGGAATTTTGATTTTTAGTTTGATTTGAATTGTTTAATTATATCGATGGTGTATTGATTAGATTAATGGGTTTTGATAGATCATTTACTTGAATTCAATTATTAGATTATATTTTGACGCATGATTAGTGCAACGAGAGTTGGTTAGTCTTGACGATAGTATAATCGAGGGTTGGGAGTCGAGTGGATTGAGTTTATATTGGATTATCACAACGAGAGTTGGGTAATTTTCATTAGAACCCCATTAATTTACGCTAATTATTTGAATGTGAGTTTGGGTAATTGGTGAGGAGACTATAGGAGCTTGGTTTCTAGTATTTAGGTGGAAAAATATGATTAGGGTTTAGATTAGATTAATTTAGATAGAATAGAACCCCCTAATTGTGTGATTACCCGGGTAAGAACGACTCTATTCTTCCTCCCGAACTTAGGTGCTTTATTAGATACATTTTTAGTGATTGCTCTTATCATACACCAACCAATGAATTAAACGTCTAAGTTAAACTTTAATCGATTTCCACATAATGAAGAACACCCGAACACTACTTCTTCACATTTGATATTTGGTCATCATTTTACTTGCTTTTCCTAGTTAGTGTTTATCTTGTTGATTTTTGCATTTAGTATTTAGTCGCTCACCCCCATGCTCTTTCACTATAATTACGTGTCGACACATAGCACTAAGGCTACTCTAGCTAACTAGTCCCGTGGTTCGATAATTTAACCGAGCACTTACTTTTACTACGAGGATCCTCTTACACTTGAGAGATGAGTATTGAAAAATACGTGTCAAGAAAAGGAGACTTCATTGAAATATAATGGCAAGGAGGACCGATATCCTTGGCCATTCCGATGAGCTTATTTCTTTCCGTCCGGCTTGAAGACGTTAAACTTAGCGCTAAATGGGAGGCAACCCATTCTTTTATTGCTTTCTTTTATTTATTTTTAGATTTATATCTTGTTTGATCCTTTTGTTGAGTTTTTGCTTTGTAGGTTGAGTGATGTGTTGGAGGTCAAGGATAAGATGTGCATGCTGAAATTCAAAATAGGGATGCTTGGGTGCTACAAGGTTCAATGGACAATCGGTTGTGGTAGCTTGCTTCTTTGGTGAGCTTCATTGGTGGCAAATTTCCAAGGTAACACACTCATCTCCAAACTTTGCATTTAACTAGATAGTTTCATTTAAGTTTGGGGGGAGATTTCGTGTGTTACCTTCATTTTTTATTGCACCGTTTGTCCATATTATGTTTAGTTTTGGTGAATGAGAAATTTTGTGTAAGAAAGTGTTTGAGGCATAATTGGTGGTTATTATTGGGTTTTGATGTTTGGTTGAGCTTGTTGGTATTGATTGATACTTGCTTGTTCATTTGTTTATGTGAAATATTGTGTTTGGTTTGATGTTCTTAATTAATGATAGACAAGCCTGTGAGCTCTAGAGCCTTTAGACTTTCATATATTTTGATCTATTTTCTTTCATGTAAGTATCATTCATGCTTGTGTGCTCTAGAACTTGCCAACTGTCTTGTTTGATGCTACTTTTTGTGTGAGATTTGTGAAAGTAATATAAGGTCATCTTTGTCTTGAATAGTCACTTAACCAAATTGTCCATACCAAATGATATTTTTCCATAGTTAGCCACTTTGAGCCTATTGACTTATATTCTTTGGCAACCTACAAAATTTAGCCTATTTGTCCATCTTTTATGAGCTTAATTTTCCTATAAACAAGTGGAACTTGAATGTTGACAAATGTGGTTGAATTGAGCTTAAATGTGATTTTGGGTGGATGAGTTTGGTTTGTTAGTGAAAAGATTGAAAGAAGAAAAAAAATGAGAAAAGATGAATTGTGAATTGTACATTAAAAAGATTGAGTTGATGAGAAAAGAGAAAAGAAAAATAAATAAAAAAGAATACTCTCCTGTGTACAAGCATTTGGTAGAGCTTGAAGTTCAAAAGTGTTCAAAATTTTTTGGTGGTGAAAAATGTGCTTAAAAGAGTGAGCAAGTGAATTATGGGGTTAAAATTTTGAGTTGGAACATGATCAATTGCAACTTTCTCTTGAGTTTTAGGGATGTTCGACGGGGCGTCTTTACTTCTCGCTCCACTAGTTTACGAGTCACTTTATCCAAATTTTCCCTATCCTAACCAAAGAGCCTATATTACAACAAAATGATAAGTCCTTATTGATTCATGAATTGAGCACATGACATGTGGTTGAGAATTGAAACTTTTGGCAAGCATATGGTAGTGCACTTGTGTGATTTGATTTTGAGAGCATACATTCCTTAATACACTTTGTGTGAAGAGTGGTACACTTACTTGTGAGAAAATTGTGAATGAGCACTTAATCTTGCATTGATTTGAGCATAGCATGTGAACTTGTTTGTTGATATCTTTACCTCATTGCTTGACTAGATTGAGAAAGTTGACAATCACTTATTCTATCTTGTCTTGAATGAATTCCTTCGCAATCTTTCCACTCGTTCTATTTTTCTTTCGTTGCTCGGGGACGAGCAACACTTTAAGTTTGGGGGGGTTGATTAGTGTGAAAATTGCTCGAAATTCTTGTATTTAATTCACATAATTCTATAGGATTTCATGCATTATTTACATTAAATTGACTAATTGCACTTGATTTGGAGAAAGAACGTGGTTTGCTAATTTTTTAGGAAATTGAGCATTTTTTTTAACAAAGCGCGCCTTGATTATTTTATGAAGTCAATTGAAGGAATAAGTGAGTCGAGAATAGAGCCGAAAGGAGAAAGGTGGAAAGCTAAAAATTATTTGATTTTAAAAAACCAGCAAGCCATTTAATTAAATTGGTGGGCCCAAACTTGAATGCTAACTAAAGAAACGAAGTTGGGCCATTGTGCATTAATTCACATGGAAGCAGCCCACTCCGTTTTGGCCCATGGAGTGTGAAACAAAGTATGTGGGGGAGGCCTGCTCAGCTGAAATTTTATGATAAGGCCCATCATTTCGACCCCAATTCATCAAGGGGGGAACACGCAGGACAGTCGCCAATTTCGGGAGGAAGAGGAAACGCGAAACAGAGGCGCATCAACTCACTAGGGGAAACCCTTTCCTCCTCCACTTCACTCAATACACTCTTAGTTTAATTTTAGTTAATTAGCTAGATTTTAGTGGAGTATTTTATTTTATTTTATTATAAGCATTTGGTTTGAAGGATTTGAAGTATATTTTTCTTTATTTAATGCTTTGTTATTTTTATTTCATGTGTTTATTTTATTTTGTTAATTTAGTTTTTGGCTAGATTTGTTGGTGTTTGGATTTATGATGAAATTAGATTTTTAGTTTAGTTTGGATTGTTTAATTCTATTGGTGGGTATTTATTGATCAATTGCATGATTTCAATTATTAGATTTTATGTGAAACATGATTAATGCAACTAGAGTTGGTTAATTGTGGTAGATTGTATAATCGAGGGTTGGGAAAATGTTATTTGAGTATATATTGGTTTATCGCAACGAGAGTTGGGTAAATTTCATTAGAACCCCATTAATTTACACTAATTATTTGATTGAGAGTTTGAGTGATTAGTGAGGAGATCATAAGAGTTTGGTTTCTAGTATTCAAGTGGAAAAACATGATTAGGGATTAAGTTAGTATAGCTTAGGTAGAATCCTCTAATTTTGTGATTACCCGGGTAAGAACGACTCTATCCTTCCTCCCGATCTTAGGTGCTTTATTATATACATTTTTAGTGATTGCTCTTATCATACACCAACCAATGAATTAAACGTCCAAGTTAAGCTTTAATCGATTTCCACATAATGAAGAACACCCGAACACTACTTCTTTATTTGATATTTGATCGTCATTTTACTTGCTTTTCCTAGTTAGTTTTTATCTTGTTAGTTTTTGCATTTAGTATTTAGTCGCTCACCCCCATGTTCGTTCACTATAATTACGCATCTACACATAGCATTAAGGCTACGCTAGCAAACTAGTCCCGTGGTTCGATAATTTAATCGAACACTTACTTTTATTACTACGAGGACCCTCTTACACTTGAGAGGTGAGTATTGAAAAATGCGTGTCAAGTTTTTGGCGCCGTTGCCGGGGAAATAAAAGTATAAGAGGAATGGGGTTAAATTATAATGAATAACCATATCGGAAAGCAAACTTTCGACCCAACTCTTTCTCAAGATCCAGTATAACCGTAGTTATCTGATTATTTAGTTAGATAGTTAAGTGCAATTAATTAGTTTAAATAAATCAGTTATAGTATCATTACACTGTAGTATAAATAAGATTTAACAGTTTGTATTACCATTGTAAACTCTTCATTCCCTCAATATGGTATCAACTCCAGTATTTCAATTAAAGGCAAACATGATTGAAATAAAAGTGCTTTTTACTTACTCTATAACAAGGAGCCAGATTACACTTACATGAGAAGTTTTGGATGTTTATACTTTGCTAGCACCCTAGTAGCAAATAGACACAAGTTTGATCCACAAATAAATTTTTGACTTGCCTTCTATTACAAATGATAACATACAACATGAAACTTTACCACGTCAAAATATGTCTACTGAACTACATGATCATCAAACATAAGCACATTTTGAAAATATTACATCTACTATACATTCAATACCCGATACAGCTAAGAGTAATGATGTTATAGACAATAAAAGATAGATCAAATAAATGAAGAAAACCTAGGACCATAAGCTCACAAGCCGAGCCAGAGGCCGGAGCGCCATTAAAACCTTGTCTGGGAAAACCCTCCTTAGGGACAAAACCCAGGCCAAGGGAAAAAGGTACACTCCTCTAAAGATCAATGTCTATAAAAAACTGAATACAAATCATTGTGCAAAAATGAGAGTAAAAAATCCGGGGGGTAACCCCTCCAGATACAGTCAAGGCCAGTCTTGGCCACAGCATCAGCAGCCTGATTGGCCTCTCTGAAGATGTGCGTGTATCGAATGTGCATTTCCTGCGTAAGAGGATGGATCTTGCTCCAAAGACCTTGCAGACGCCAAGGAATGGAAGGTTTGGAGCTCATAAAAGTGTCAACCGTGAGTACTGAATCCGACTCTATCCAGAGGAAGTGCCAACCCTGATCATGTGCTTAATTGATGGCCATAAGTACCGCTGCCAACTCAGCCTCAAGAGGGAGGCCCCAACCTACCTTAGTAGCAACCGCAGCCACGAAAAATCCCCTGAACGTCCTGAAAACCGCCCCCGCATGCAGACTACCCAGGGAAGAAGAGGCACTTCCGACCGTGTTAACCTTGTACCAACCCGGATCAGGCGGGAACCAAATCACAGATGAACCGTGTCTCGTCGGCTTATGTCTGTTCGAAACGCCAAGAGCCCTAGCAATCAGTAGATCCCGAACTGTGCCGTCCGAATATCCCCTAGCTATGTTGTTGGCCTCCCTGATGCCCGAAATGATCTGAGTCATACATCTCCTAACAGAGGGTGAAACCCCATCAAATATCACCTTGTTCCGCAGAGTCCAAACGGCCCAAATAGCAGTGACGAAGCCCGCCCTCCACAACTCCAAAAACTGTGGACCCAACCGAACTCTAGTGGCCTGGAGAAAGATATCTAGGAAGCTGACCCCAGTGTGAATCGTGACCCCAAACATGTGAGTCAAGTTGCGCAGAATCTCCAATGTGAACGGACAATGGGCAAGCAGATGGTCAAGCGACTCAGAATCCCCGCGACACAGCACACAGATCGACGGACCCTGAATCCCAAAAGATGAGAGCCAGTCCGCTGTGGGCAGCTTGCACCAAACCGCTCTCCAAATCGCAGTAGAACGACACATGGGCATGAAGGTGCTCCAGATCCATGATATATGCCCATCTAAGTTTGGGTAGGGGTGATCTGAGCATATCATATGCCATGCTGGAAGAGAGTTCCCCTGAGAGTGAGCCCTCCCAAATACGTTTGTCAGGTCCCCTAAGCACCGTGATCTATAGGATATCCCTGACAATCTCCGTAAATCTCATGATAAAGCACCTCGGGAAGTGCCAACAATCATCATAGAAGATATCCCCAACCGTGAACAGATTCATTCTGATTTACAAGAAGAAATGAATACTTTCCTTACTCATCCTGCATTAATTGAAGCTACTAATATTCAAAATATATAATATCATAACTCAATTATCTGTTAATGATAATACTATTAGTGTTGTGGAAAGTGCCAAAAATCAGAGTCGATTGCTCGGCGCAGCGGAATGCACAAAAGCAACAATCACTTCCACAAAGACTCAATAGACAACGGACCAAATATGCAAATTAACTACGAAAATAAATACGCAATAACACCAAGAATTTTTACGTGGAAAACCTCTTCACAAGAGGGTAAAAACCACGGGACCCCGTCCAGCAAAATACTCCACTATATCAAATGGGAATACAAAGTTTCCTTCTCTATTACAAATAGAGGAATCAACACCAATAGCACCAAACTATTCTCAAGAATCCTATTCTTGGAATTCACAATAAATATAGGAAGAGAGTAAACTAAAATAGTACAATGAGAATGAAAACCATCAATTTCTCTTTGTACCTCTTGGAGACGATTCGTGAAAATCTACTCCAACCAAAATGAAGAGCACATCACCACGAACTCCCCCTCGAAATTTGAGACAAAACGGTGAAGAAATGAGTGCTCACGAGATAAACCCTTCTTCTCCCTCTCTCTTTTTCTTTCTCTCCCTTTCTCCCCTGTTTTTCTTTTCTTAGCTTCTGGAATCAAAAAACAAAAGGTCACGGCTGCTGCCTCCTAATTGGCATCTCCCATGGGCCATTCAATGGGCCTTTTAATTATAAGCAAATTTTGTGGGCTTCTTTTAATTCTTGGCTCAACTATTATTGGGCAAGCCCAACAATCTCCCCCTCCCAATATAGTTGGTCATATACGTCACATCTACCTTGAGCTCATGCCGGCCAATCCGGCACACAAATCATGCTTCTCACGAGTAACCACCTAAGTCATCATATCCGTAGGATTTTTGTCGGTGTGAATTTTCTCGAGCTTTATAAGTTGTTTCTCCAATACCATTCTAATCCAATGATACCTCACATCAACATGATTCGTTCGAGCATGAAACATGGAATTTTTGCTCAAGTCAATAGCACTTTGACTATCACAAAAAACCATATACTCCTCTTGCTTCAAACTCAAAATCTGGAGAAATCTCTTCATCCACATCATCTCTTTTCCAGCTTCGTTCGCTGCAATGTACTCTGCCTCAGTGGTGGATAAGGCAACACACTTTTGTAACTTTGATTGCCATGAGACATCTCCCCCTGCGAATGTAAACAAGTAGCCTGAAGTGAATTTCCTCCCATCGAGATCACCTGCCATGTCTGAATCTGTGTATCCCACAAGAGTCGGCTTCGAACATCCAAAACTCAAACATGATTTTGAAGTTCCTCTCAAGTATTTGAATATCCACTTTACGGCCTCCCAATGATCTTTTCCTGGATTGGAAAGAAATCTGCTTACCAAGCTAACAGCTTGAGCAATATCCGGTCGTGTACACACCATGGCGTACATCAAAGAACCAACTGCAGAGGAATAAGGAATTGTTGCCATCTCTTCTCTCTGCTCTCGAGTCGTGGGATAAGACTTCTTACTCAACTTGAAGTGGTTAGCAAGTGGCGTGGACACGGGCTTAACATGTTTCATGTTGAACCTCTCAAGTACTTTCTCAATGTACTTTTCTTGTGACAACCACAATTTTCCAGCCTTTCTGTCACGAATAATCTCCATGCCCAAAATCTGTTTTGCTGAGCCTAAATCCTTCATGTCAAAGGATTTGGACAGCTCCCCCTTCAACCTGCTAATCGACACAATATCCTTTCCCACAATCAACATATCATCAACATAAAGCAACAAAATAATGAAGTTACCATCAGGGAAGTGTTTGACATAAACACAATGATCCGCCTCCATTCTTTTATAACTTTGGCTAGCCATAAAAGAGACAAACTTCATGTACCACTGTCGTGAAGCTTGCTTCAAGCCATATAAGCTCTTCCTCAGTTTGCAGACCAAGTGCTCCTTTCCTTTAACCTTAAAACCTTATGGTTGATTCATGTATATGTTCTCCACTAACTCTCCATGCAAGAATGCTGTTCGAACATCAAGCTGCTAAAACTCCAGGTTCAAGCTAGCTGCTAATCCCAACACAATGCGAATAGAACTCATCTTCACCACTGGTGAGAATATCTCATCAAAGTCAACTCCCTTCTTCTGAGTAAATCCCTTGACGACCAATCGTGCTTTGTGTCTGACTACCTTATCACCATCCTTCTTTAGCTTGAATACCCACTTGTTCTTTAGAACTCTTTTACCCTTAGGCAGCTCAACCAAATCAAAGGTATGATTCTTGTGCAAAGAATCCATCTCTTCTTGCATCGCCTCAAGCCACTGATCTTTGTCTTTGAGGGAATATACCTCCTCAAAATTCTCTGGCTCCCCCTCATCCGTAATCAACGCCCAATCTGAACTCGGATACAATGTATTCGGCCTTCGATTTCTCACTGGTCTTCCACCATGTTCTGCATTTTCTGGTGGTGCATGTTGAATCTCCTGGTCAACATCTCCCGGTTCTTGGACAACTGGATCTGGATCAGGTGCAGTTGGGTCATCATTTTCCATCCCAACTTCATCTTCATTCTCAAATTCTTCTCCACCATTTTCAGCATCAATGGTAGGAATCTTATATGGTGTCAGATCAGCAACACCAGTAGGCATCGGAGTGGAGGTCTCCCCCTTCTTCAAATCTTCCATGGTCTCATTTTCATGGAAGATGACATCTCTACTCCTCACAATCGTCTTCTTCTCTGGATCCCATAATCTGTATCCGTACTCTTCATCTCCATATCCAACAAATATGCAAGGTGTAGATTTGCTATCTAACTTGCATCTTTGTTCTTTCGGTACGTGCACAAAGGCTTTGCACCCGAACACCTTCAAGTGGGAATAAGAGGCATTTTTCCCACTCCATACTCTCTCTGGAATATCAGAATCCAAAGGAACTGATGGAGATCGATTGATCAAATAACAAGTAGTCAACACAGCTTCACCCCAGAATGACTTGGGTAGCTTGGCCATCCTTAGCATACATCTCACTTTCTCCATAATGGCTTTGTTCATCCTCTCTGCCACACCATTATGTTGAGGAGTGCCCGGAATAGTTCTTTCATGTCTAATCCCATGCTGAGCACAGTATGTCTTGAACTCTCTAGAAGTGTACTCGCCACCATTATCAGTTCGTAGACATTTCAACAACTTTCCTGTCTGTATCTCAACCATAGTGTGGAACCACTGAAATTTCTTAAATACTTCACTCTTGTTCTTCAAGAAGTACACCCAAGTCTTCCTTGAAGCATCATCAATGAAAGTGAGGAAATATTTATTTCCACCCAATGACTCCACCTCGAAGGGACCACAAACATCAGAATGTATTAGCTCCAATACAACATCTTTTCGATTAGAATGTGAACGAAAAGAAATTCTATTTTGTTTGCCTAATAAACAATAATCACAAGGGTGGAGTGACTTACTTTGAGCAGTAGGAATTAGAGACTCTTTGGCTAGGATGTGCAATGCTTTCTCACTCATGTGTCCCAGCCTGTTGTGCCACAAATTTGGTGAAGATTCATCCTCGACTGCAAATAATTGGTCTCGAGCCATCTTAAGCTTCGTCCGGTACAACGTACAATAAAGCTTTCCTTTGCCAACCAACAAGGAACCCTTCACAAGCTTCCAATTACCATTTGTGAATTTTTGCTTGTATCCCTCTCTATCAAGGACATTAACGACAATCAAATTGTGGCGCAACTGTGGAATATGTCTCACATCTTTCAGTGTCAGTGTGAATCCCAAATCAGTCTCAACAACCATATCTCCAATGCCAATAACGGGTGCAACACTCTTGTTTCCCATGAACAAGTGACCATAATCTCCAGCTTTGTAGTTTGCAAACAACTCTCTCTTTGGAGCACAATGATGAGAAGCACCCGAATCAACTATCCACTCAACGTCGGGATTCTCCACATGGAGACACTCATCGCTAATACAAACTACAGTCTGATCATCATCGGAGTGAGTGACAATGGCTGCTGTATTTTTATCTTCTGACTTCTTCCGATTCTCTTCCCTTTGCTCTTGCTTCCAAATTCTGCAATTTCTCTTCATGTGATTGGATCCACCACAATGGTAACACTTGAATCTCTCCTTGGACTTAGACCTGTTGTCTCTTGATTTACCACGACCTTTAGGTCCTCTACTCTTGCTTCTACCTCTATTCTCAGTGACAAGTGCTTGCGAAGAACTAGCCCCAGATTCCTTTCTTCGAGTCTCTTCATTGAACATACTCTCTTTAACCATGTTCAATGTCAACTTTCCATTCGGAGCTGTATTACTGAGCGTCACCACCATAGTCTCCCAGCTATCGAGTAGAGAGCTCAACAAGAATAAAGCCTGAACCTCATCATCGAATGCAATATTCATGGTAGAAAGCTGATTTACCAAGTCTTGAAAAACATTCAAGTGCTCTGCTATAGAACTCCCATCTTTGTACTTCAAGTTCACTAACTTTCTGATAACAAAGGCCTTGTTCTGCGCATTCTTCCTCTCATACAATTCTTGCAACTTTTTCCACAAATCACACGGATCTGTCTCCTTAGCCACATGGTGAAAAACACTGATATCTACCCACTGTCTGATTGTACCAATTGTTTTTCTACTAAGCTTCTCCCATTCCTTAGCTTCCATACTTTCGGGCTTAACATCTTTTCCTTCAACAGGGTCATACAAATCTTTGCAGTAAAGTAAATCATCATGGGCTTCCATATAGAATAATTTTCTACAGTCAACTTAATCATCGAGCTATTACCAATGCCCTCCATGGTCCGAGCCTAGTTTAACCTAGGCTCTGATACCACTGTTGTGGAAGGTGCCAAAAATCAGAGTTGATTGCTCGGCGCAGCGGAATGCACAAAAGCAACAATCACTTCCACAAAAACTCAATAGACAACGGACCAAATATGCAAATTAACTACGAAAATAAATACGCAATAACACCAAGAATTTTTACTTGGAAAACCCCTTCACAAGAGGGTAAAAACCACGGGACCCCGTCCAGCAAAATACTCCACTATATCAAATGGGAATACAAAGTTTCCTTCTCTATTACAAACAGAGGAATCAACACCAATAGCACCAAACTATCCTCAAGAATCCTATTCTTGGAACTCACAATAAATATAGGAAGAGAGTAAACTAAAATAGTACAATGAGAATGAAAACCATCAATTTCTCTTTGTACCTCTTGGAGACGATTCGTGAAAATCTACTCCAACCAAAATGAAGAGCACGTCACCACGAACTCCCCCTCGAAATTTGAGACAAAACGGTGAAGAAACGAGTGCTCACGAGACAAACCCTTCTTCTCCCTCTCTCTTTTTATTTCTCTCCCTTTCTCCCCTGTTTTTCTTTTCTTAGCTTCTGGAATAAAAAAACAAAAGGTCACGGCTGCTGCCTCCTAATTGGCATCTCCCATGGGCCATTCAATGGGCCTTTTAACTATAAGCAAATTTTGTGGGCTTCTTTTAATTCTTGGCCCAACTATTATTGGGCAAGCCCAACAATTAGAAGGTCTACAAGGACAAAGCATACACCTGCATACTTAGACATTTATGAAACCACGTTACTTGAATCGATCTATGAATCACAACAATGGTGTTTTGAATAATAAAAATGCTTGTATGACTTTTGTAAAGGGTATTAAGTATCCTATTTCTACTTTTCTTTCTATGAACAATTATCTACTTCACATAAAGTTTTTACAGCCTATATATATAAATATCTCAATTAAAGAACAAAAGACATATAAACAAGCATGCACAAATGAGAATTGGCAAAATGCTATGTCTGCAGAAATTCAGGCCTTAGACGACTTGGACACTTGTTCAATTACCAATTGGTAAACATTGTATTGGTTACAAATGGTTTATAATGGATCCACATAGAGATACAAAGAAAGACTAGTAGTAAAAGGTTACACAGAACAGGAGGGAATAGATCATTACTTTCTGAGTACTTAGATCATTAACAATGCTTTTCTACATGTAGAGAGATACTTAGATCATTAACAATGCTTTTCTACATGGAGATCTTATTGAAAAAGTTTACATGTTACCTCCACCTAGTTATTGTGCACCAAATGATACTAGAGTTTGTAAATTAAATAAAAGCTAGCTTGTATGGTTTAAAGCAAGCATCTAGGCAATGGTTTTGTAAGCTTTCTGAGTTTCTTATCTCTATTGGTTTTGATCAATCTAAAGCAGACACGTCAATAAGAGGAAATACTGACACAAGTTTTTACTGTTTTACTTTGCTATATATATCTAGATAATATAATTGTATCAGGTACCAATTTAGAGGAAATACTAAAAGTAAAATCACTTCTGCATAGAAAATTCACAATAAAAAATCTTGGTGATCTCAAATATATTTAAGGCATATAAGTAGCTAGAAGTTCAAAGGGTTTACAACTTTGCCAAAAAAAAGTACATTTTAGACTTGCTATATGATTGTGGTTTTTTAGGCAGTGAACATTACCCCTATGGATCCAAAACAAAGTTTAATCCAAGAAAATGCACCTCTTTTAAAAAACACTTCGAATATAGAAGAACAGTAGGCAAACTTTTGTACCTTACAATGACTAGGCCAATTTTATCTTATGCTATACAAACTCTAACACAATATATGAGTAAACCTAATGAAGCTCACTTATCAGCTGTCGATAGACTTCTTAGGTATCTCAAAACTAACATAGGATTAGGTGTTTTTTATCCTAAAGAAACTGATTTCACACTTAAAGCATTTACAGATTCTGACTGGGCTAGATGTGATGAAACAAACAAGAAGAAGTATAAATGGCTATGCAATGCAATGCACTCATTTCTTGGAAATCAAAGAAACAACCAACACACAGTAAATCATCAACCGAAGTTGAATACAGGACCATGGCCTACACAGCCTGTGAAGTTCAATGGATATTATACATCCTCAAAGACTTGAAAATACCTCATTCACAATCAACATTAATGTACACTAACAACAAAAGTGCTTTCTGTATTAATTGCATATAATCCCTGCTTCCATAATAAATCAAAACGCATAGCAATTGATTATCACTTCACCAAGGAGAAGATACAATAAGGAGTTTTGAAGCTCATACAGATTACAACAGCAAACAACTTGGTAGATATCATGACTAGGCCATTAATTACCACCATCTTCATTTTAAGATATCAAGCCCAAAATAGGGTTGATAAATATTCACTCCCAGTTTAAGGGGGCTCTCAAGATCCGGTATAACCGTAGTTATCTAATTATTTAGTTAGATAGTTAAGTGCAATTAATCATAAACCAACCTCACATCTGATCACTACAAAAAATGCTTAAATTATAGACCAAAGTTTTGACACTATCATAAAAAGGTCTCAAATAAAGACGGATTTGAGATCGTTTTGAAAAAATTACGAATTTTGAGATCGATTCCACTTTTGTCTTTAATTTTATGTATTCAATTTATTTAGAAACCGTATTGGCGGTCTCTAACTTGAAATTAAATTTTTTATTTTAAATTTTGTTTTGAGACCGCATTAGCTGTCTTTAATTGGTATTAAGAATTCCAATTCCCAAATTTGATTTTGACCACTATTTTTACCCGTTCATTTTAAGACCGTTTTGTGAATATAGTCTCTAATCCGTTTATAAACCCGTCTGTAACCCGTCTATAAACCCTAGTTCATTTGTACTGCCTCTTCTCACATTCACCCTACGCAATTTCTTACGTCTCTCACTCGCGATTCTCTCTTGAAACGTGTAATTTGTTTAAAATAGATTAATTTCACTTGGTACTTTTTGAGCATTTAGGCTTATCAGTTGAAAATACAATGCAGACTATTATATTTGTGTTGATGGTTGTAAACACTACTTCAACAATATGATGTAAGCAATGGAGCAAAGCCGTTATAATAATAGTATCTGCGTTCATAATATACTTACTTAAAATCATTAGAACTAATATAGAATACCCGGAAAATGACAGTCAATTGAGATGTGAGTGTTATCTCATAATCTCATAGTCAACACAGTAAGTAGTGAGTTGATAGGATCAGATAAGATGACTTAGGCCGAAATCAGACGAGTTGAAGGTTTTCAATCAGCTGAAGAGGTGATGCTTAGAGTTCAGCACAGTTGGTCAGATCATCACAATAGTGGATCAGCACAGTACTTGATCAGCACAGTACTTCAGCAGAGTAGATCAGCACAGTACCTGATCAGCACAATACTTGATTAGCACAGTACCTGATCAGCACAGTACTTGATCAGCACAGTAAAGATCAGCAAAGTAGAAGTCTATCAACATAATCAGCTTTTGATCACAAGAACAGAAGAGTTGAGTATCAGAACACTAAGTAGTCTTCTGATCTTTATGGACAAGTCTTCTAATATGAAAGTTAGTTAGTTTAACTAGTTGTATTACAGTTACAACTACTTGAGGGCATAACTACCATTTCAGTTGGTGATGAGTCGGATTTATTGCCTATTTTTGTGCTTTAATTGAATATTCTTTGTGAATTAAATTGGTATTTTAGTGCATCTTTTCGACTCATTATTTTTCGACATTAATTACTTTGATATTTTAATTTCTTATTTAATTCAGGTAAAATTGGAACATTTTAAAAGTAGATATTGATGTAGTGGTGTGAGGAGAAATTGGCATAAAGGGCCTAATATTGGGCCATGATATAATTATTGGCCCAATTAAGGCCAGCATTTTGTGGTTGTGATGATGAAATATGAAGTTGGGCCTATTTTGATGGGCCAGGAGTTTTGGTGATGGGAGGTATATATATATATACTACATCTTGGAGCGCGTGAAGATAAGATTAGAGAGACAGCGTCGTTCTGGACATTTTTGGAAGCTAGCAGTTGGGCAATAACAGATCACATGGGTTGTTTCAAGCGGTTGCAAACGGTTGATTACTACTCAAGCAGTTCCTAACAGCAGCAACGACCTTGGTCTTTATATACTCTTGTATGCGTACATTGTAAAGGTTGGATTTTGGATGCAAGTACGATTGTAATCTTTGAGTTGTGTGAGTTCACGAGTGAAGTGAGGAAATATCTTATTCCGAGTGAATGAGTGTGTAAATATTCTTGATCAATCAAAGAAGTACTCGTCTGGTCCAGTGGATGTAGATCACATTGATCGAACCACTTAAATTCTTTGTGTGTTGTTTGTCTCGTTGATTACTTTTTGAATTACTATCTTAGCTGGTTATTTCTTATATCTTCAAGTATTCTACTTGGTTGGAGACGTCTAATCGACTGGAATAACTTGACAATTGGCGTCGTTTGTGGGAATCTGAAGTAGCAGCAGATCTAAGATGGGGAATTCTACCAAGTACAACATAGAGAAGTTTACATGCACGGGAGATTTTGGGCTGTGGAAGGTCAAGATGCAGGCCCTCCTTGAACAACAAGGATTATTCGAGGCTCTCGAAGAATCCGAAGAGACTGCAGCAGCTGCGGCTGAAAGGAGCAAGTTGCTCAGGAAAGCTCGAAGCACGATCCTACTCTGCCTTGGAGATAAGGTCTTGAGGGAGGTTGCTAAAGAGAAGTCAGCGAAGGAGGTTTGGGATAAGCTTGAGAAGTTATATATGGTGAAAACACTTGCTAACCTACTCTATTCGAAACAGAAGATGTATGCCTTTAGAATGGGAGATGACAAACCCATTACGGAGCAGCTGGATGAGTTCAACAAGGTACTTGATGATCTGGAGAATTTGGATGTCAAACTTGAAGAAGAGGATAAGGCTCTTATCTTGTTGAGTGCTCTTCCTAAGTCCTTTGAAATCCTAAAGGACACCATCTTGTATGGTAGAAAGGAGGCAATCACATTGGAGGATGTGATCTTGGCTGTCAAGTCCAAGCTGTTACATAATAAGACATCTCTAGGAGATAAAAGTAGCAGTGGAGAAGGATTGGCAATCAAGGGAGGTCAGAAGAAATCTGTCTCCAAAAAGGGGTCTAGTCAACCCAAGGGAGCTGATAATGGAAAGTCAGCAGTGTCAAATCAAGGGGAAGTAGTGTGCCACCACTGCAACAAACCTGGGCACTACAAGAGTACTTGTTTCAAGTACAGACAGCTTATGAGAAAATTTAGTCCCAAGATAAGAATCAAGCAAATCAAACCCAAGAAGATAAGGAGCAGAAAGGCTATGAGTCAGCTCAGTCCCTATCCATCACTTCCACTAAAGAACAACAGGATTGGATTTTAGATTCAGGGTGTTCTTTCCACATGACTCCAAGGAGAGATTGGTTTCATGATTTTAAGCATCAGAATGGAGGTTCTGTGTTGTTAGGGAATGATCACACTTGCAAAGTCAAAGGTGAAGGTACAGTACACTTGAAGATGTATGATGGAGTAGTGAGGATTCTCAAGAGGGTCAGGTATGTTCCTAAACTCAAGAGAAATTTGATATCTCTTGGTATGCTGGATTCAATGGGCTACAAATTCCAGTTAGAAGATGGAGAGCTCAGAGTTTCAAAGGGGAAGCTTACTGTTCTGAAATGTGAGAGAAGGAATGATCTCTACCTTCTTAATTGAGGTACAGTGATTGGCAGATCAGATGTGGCAAGAGTGCAAGACAACTCAATGTTGTGGCACAGAACATTAGGTCATGTAGGAGAGAAGGGCCTACTTGAGCTAAGTAAGCAAGGATTGCTAGGTGGTGACAAGATCACAAATCTTGATTTGTGTGAGCACTGCATTCTTGGGAAATCCAAGAGATTGAAGTTTGGAAAGAGTTCACACTCTACCAAAGGAATTTTGGACTATGTCCATTTAGATTTATGGGGGCCAGCTAGGAATCAGACCAGAAGTGGTGGGAAATATTTCATGTCTATCATAGATGACTGCTCAAGAAATGTATGGATCACTATCCTGAAATCCAAGTTAGAAGCATTTGAAAAGTTCAAGGAATGGCTCAATGAGGTTAAGAATGTCTCTGGAAACTAGCTCAAGCATTTGAGAACTGATAATAGGCTGGAGTTCATATCAGAAGAGTTCAATGTTTTCTGCAAGAAGAAGGGTATAGTGAGACACAAAACAGTACCAGGTACACCTCAGCAGAATGGAGTAGCTGAGAGAATGAACCAGACTTTGCTTGAGAGGGTCAGGTGTATGTTGAGCAACTCTGGATTGCCTAAAGTATTTTGGGGAGAAGCAGTGTCAACAACAACCTATTTGATAAACAGAAGCCCTTCCTCAGCTGTGCAATTTAAAACCCCAGAAGAGTTATGGTCTGGCCATGCAGTTGAGTATAGTAATTTGAAGGTTTATGGTTGTTTAACATATGCCCATGTCAAGCAAGATAAGCTTGAGCCTCGAGCCTTGAAATATGTGTTCGTAGGGTATCCTTCAGGAATGAAAGGGTATAGGTTGTGGTGCCTTGAAGCTGGGATGCAGAAGTGTATTATCAGCAGAGATGTAACTTTTGATGAAAGTAGAATGCCACTGAAAGAAGAGGCAAGTTCAAGTGTAGCACACAATAGACTAGATGAGACACAGGTTGAGGTGGAGCATGTTGACACCAGAACACTAACCGAAGATCATATTGATCCAGATGAGGAGGAGACTACTCATAGTGATAATGAGCTTCATGACTATCAGCTGACTAGGGACAGAACCAGAAGAAAAGTCCACCCACCTTAGAGGTATGGTCAAACTGACATTGTATCTTTTGCATTATGTGCAGCTCTAGAGGTGGAGTCTCTGGAGCCTAAAACTTACACAGAAGCCATCAACTGCCATGACAAAGAGAAGTGGTTAGTTTCTATGGAGGAAGAATTGTTATCTCTTAACAAGAACCAAACTTGAGAGATTGTTGAGAGGCCTAAGAATAAGAAACTTGTTGGGTGTAAGTGGATTTACAAGAAGAAGGTGGAGGCTCAGAGAGGTGGCAAGATTAGGTACAAGGCAAGGCTTGTAGCTAAAGGATTTACACAGAAATAAGGTATTAACTTTAATGAAATCTTCTCACCTGTTGTAAAGCATTGTAGCATCAGAATCTTGTTAGCTATGGTTGCTCAGTATGAACTGGAGCTGCATCAGATGGATGTGACCACAACATTTCTTCATGGGACCTTAGATGAGAAGATCTATATTAAAATACTAGAAGGGTTGGACATAGAAGATGGAGAAGATAAGGTGTGCTTACTTAGAAAATCACTCTATGGCCTTAAACAAAGCCCTAGACAATGGTACTTAAGGTTTGATGAGTACATTTGCTCAGCTTGTTTTGCAAGAAGCTTGTATGACATCTGTGTTTACTTCAGACGAGTTGGGAGTTCAGTTACCTATCTTCTGTTGTATGTAGATGATATGTTAATAGCAGGTGAGTCTATTAACAATATCAATCAGGTGAAAGAGATTCTCAAAAGGGAATTGTTGGGATATGAATCCTATAAACAATGTTCTAGTTGATGATTATATGTTTTGATGGCCAAAAGCAACTTGAAGTTAATGATATATGTGATTATATGATTTTCTATGTGAAATTTATGGAATAAGTTTACTGATCTTAGTATTTGAGATTACTGATCTTATTGTATTATAAAGTTTAAGCTTACTGATCTTAGTCTATTACTAATCTGATATATGAACTGTTTAAGAACTAAGCTGATGGAATTATTGTATAGACAGCTTATAGTATAGGACTTAGTTATACTCATCTGTATGTAGTTCAGTTGGTGTATAGATAGGTTTTATATATGTAAAGTTGTATTCTATTGTATTCAGCATTGTAAAAGTTAGAACAGTAGATTAGATGGAAGTCAGAAGACTAAAGATATCAGAAGACTACTTCAGAGATTGAAGATATCAAGTGAAGTATTTTTGAAAGAAGCTGAACAGTTTTGAAGAACTGTGCTGACTGACCAAGAACAGTAAAACTAAGAAGAGTAGTTTACTGTGCTGAGTTGGTTTGTTTGAAGAATAAGTTTGGATAACTTATTTAAAGTGTAACTGAAGATATTGTTGAAGATATGCTGACTTGGAAGATAAGATAAGTTGGTTAAAAACTGAAGGAAGTTACAACAAGAAAACGGTTATGAGTTAGTTGAGAGTTAGTTCGCAAACTGCTAATTGTCATACTATTGCTTATAAATACCGTGTGATCTTCTACTTGAAGAGACTACTGACACTACTGATACAATTACTATTCAAGAGCAAATCAAGAAGTATTCAAGTATTCAAGCACTCACAGAGTTGAAGATCAAACCAGAAGAGAAGCCACAGATCTGAATTGAAGAAACAAAGGCTATCATCAAGAGAAGTTTTACTTTTCATTTTAAGTTTGTATTGTATAAACAAGTGTGCTAGTTACTTGTGAAACTACTAGTTGATCGAAGATATACCTGGTGGTGTATTCGACAAGATCGAAGTCTTAATCTTGGGACTCTAAACAACAAGTACTCAAGTGGAAAAGAGTAATAAAACATCGCAACTGGAGTTGTGAGAGTGGATGTAGACAGTTGTCGAACCACTATAAAATCTTGTGTTCTTTACTGCTTTATTGCTTTATGTTTTGATTATCTGTTTTATATTTGTTAAGCAAGAACAGTAAGTTTTCTAAAGAAAAGATTTAAAGAAAAGTTGAGTATAAAAGCTAACTGTTGAGTACTGATCTTATTCTAAGAACAGTATTATACAGAACACATTTCCGCACTAAAAACTCTGATATTTTGATAGAATTTGAAAAGTCTATTCACCCCTCCCCTCTAGACTTTTTCATAGCTTACTCAATCTAACACTCAACTTTTGGGACCAACAAGTGGTATTAGAGCAGTAGTTCTTTGGACTGCTGTTTCTAGATAACCCTATAGACTTTGGGGAAAGTCTGATTGTCTCTCATTACTGATAACTGTTTCTTGATTTTACTTGTCTTTCTTGATCTAGTTGTTATACTACTGATCTTACTGCTTATTCTACCATGGAAGAAACTAACATCAATAAACTTCCAAAGTTTAAGGTTGCAGATTACGATTACTGGAAACTGAGGATGGAGGCCATCTTTAGTTCAACCCATGATCTAATGATGTCTGTGATCAAATAAGGTCCTATTACTACCATGATACCCAACACAGCAACTCTGGAGCCTTCAAAAGCCATTGGTGTTCCCGTGCCAAAACCCAGGTTAGATTTAACTGCTGAAGAAATGAGGCAGAACAATCTAGACAGCTTGGCAAAGAATTACATTTTGCACACCCTTCCCAACGAGTATCTTGGGAAAGTGGTTAAATGTAAATCAGCCAAAGAGATGTGGGACAAGTTAGCTATCATATGTGAGGGAACCTCTCTCATAAAGGAAAGCAAACTATCCACTGCTGTCCAGAAGTTCGAATCATTTAAAATCAGGGCTGGTGAAACAATAGACCAGCTGGATACTCGCTTTACCAAAATTTTGAATGATCTGGATGTTTTAGGCAAGACTTATACCAATAGGGAGATCAATTTACGTATCCTTAAAGCCTTAGATGAACGGTGGAAAATGGTCACATTGATCATTAAAAACACTCAGGATATAGATAACTGGTCTGCTGAAACTACTTTCCAAACCCTTCAGGCACATGAGTTTGAATTGGATGAAGAAGATCCAATAGTTAGTGGTGACAGGGTTAAGGAAATCTCCAAGAGTATAGAACTTAAGGCATCTACCTCTAAGAAGTCTAGATCATCTATGTCTAAGTCCTCAAGCATAAAAGATGAACTAGAGAGTACTGATCTTGATCTTAAGGATCAGTTGAATTTAATGATTAAGAGGTTTGATAAGCTTAACAAGAGGTATGGTAGATACAAAAGATTCTATAAGGACACTCAGGGCTCTAATAACAGGGACTCTTCTAGGACCAGAAGGGATCACAAATCTTCTGAAAGAAGAGATGAGATCTCTAATGAGAAAAGAAGAGATAGGAACTCTGCTGATAGGAAGGATAGGAACTCTACTGATAGAAAGGACAGGAACCGATATCATTCTCCTTCTAAACGTACTACTAATGAACCTCGTTGCTATAACTGTGAAAAGCCAGGTCATTACATCCATGAATGTCCTGATCTGAGTGCTGAAGACAGAAGAGAAAGAAAAGCAAGGAGAGATCGCAAATATGCAAAGGGTAAGAGGGCAATGGTGGCTAACAAAGAATCTGATACGGATTCAGATGAGTTACCATCCTCCTCTTCTGATTACCCTTCCAGCAGTGAGAAAGAAGTCTTCATTGCAGATGATGGACTAGTCATGATGGCAAAAATAGATCAAGAGGTATCATCTGTCACATCTTTTCAATCTTGTGATGAATCAGATTCTGATTCTGATTTATGTGACACTGCTGATAGTAGTGTAGGGAGTAGTCTTCACCACTCCAATGGAATGAATGAAGAAGACCTCCTACCAGCTAACAAAGCATTCATAGAAATCAGTGATGAGAACATATCTTTAAGACAAGAAATCATGAGTCTTAGAGAAGCTCAAATGCAAGTGGATCCTAATATAACTGTTCTAAATGCACGACTATCAGAAGAGTTGTCTCAACTCAAAGATAAGTATGCATCTATGGACAAGTTATATCAGGGTATGCTTCATACACAAGCTAAAGAGACAAATGAGTTCAATGACTTAAAGATTAAATGTGAAAAACTTGAAGAGCGCAATAGATTCTTAGAATCTGAAGTACTGAGCTTGGATCTAAAGCTTTCTGATATGATTAACTCTTCTAAGATTAATCAAACATTATCAGACAGATACAGAGCTCCTTATGATAAAAGTGGAATAGGTACTGATCTGCCTAGTTCCTCTACTTCAGGCATTAAGAACACTACTGGAGCAAGTTCAAGTTCTTTGCAATTAGATAAAGGAAAAGAACCTATGACTTATGATAATGATCCAAAACCTAAAGTACAGTCTAAATACATTCCTTCTACTACCAAGAATGGTAAACAGAAGAATGGATCTAGACCAGTACAGTCAAGACCATACCAGAAGAGTACTACTCCTTTGACCAGAGCTGAAAAGTCCTGGAATCAGAAGAGGCAGACTCAGAACAGCAGGTCAAGACAAACACAGGCAAGTTGGAAACAGCCTAGACCACCTTTCATAAGGCAGTCTCAGCTGTACTCAACTAAACCTAGGAAATTTGTGCCTCATTATCATAACAAACCTGTTCTTTATCCTCCACCTTTATCTTATGATATCATCGGAGAGGAAAGACCAAAACGCATCTATAAGCCGTATGGTCCACAGGCTTTTAGGCCATATGCAAACTATTACAGACATACTGATCTTCCTGAAAAAGGGATAGAACCAAGGAAAGGCTATCTCAGAAAAATAGATCCTAAGTCTGCTGATAATTTGGATAAGGTCAATAAAGTACTGTTCTGTGATAAGCATGGAAGAAAACTTAAGAGGTCTCAATTATTCAAAACTTCAATGTTTATTTGGATACCTCTTACTACTAACCCCCAAGGACCCCAATAAAGAAAGGGTACCTAAATTATTAAGATCACTACTTGCAGGGTCGACTGGATCTTTACAAGAAAGGTGGTTCAGTTGGAGAAACTTGGTACATAGACAGTGGGTGTTCTCACCACATGACTGGTACCAAGACTCTCCTTTCTGACTATCATGAGAAGGAAGGACCAAAAGTGATCTTTGGAGATAGTTCCATGGCAATCACAAAAGGATTTGGATACATCAAGAATGGAGATGTAGAGATTCAAGATGTCTCATATGTTGAAGGTCTGAAATATAATTTGTTATCTGTCTCTCAATTTTGTGACAGGGGTTACAAAGTTTACTTCAAAAGCACCAAATGTGAAATCTGGGATAAAAGAACTCATACAATTCTACTAGTTGGAGTTAGACAAGGCAGTGTCTACATTGTAAACTGGAATAGTTGTCCTAGGGATGCTTGCCTTCTTTCTAAAAGTCCTAAAGAAATCAGTTGGCTATGGCACAGACGCTTATGTCATCTGAACTTTAAGATTATTAACAAGATTGCAAGAAACTACCTTGTTGAAGGTATCCCTAATGAAATCTATTTCAAGTCACAAGTGTGTGATGCTTGCCAAAAAGGTAAACAGGTAAAGGTTTCCTTTAAGTCAATTCCCACTCTTTCTACTTGTAGAGTCTTAGAACTCTTACATATGGATTTACATGGTCCAATAAAACCCCCTACACTGAATGGTAGAAGGTACACTTTGGTTGTGGTAGATGATTATTCAAAGTACACTTGGACAATCTTCTTACACAAAAAGAGTGATACACAAAGCCAACTACCAGATCTGTTAAAGAGGTTGCAAGTAGAAAAAGGTCAGCCTATTGTCAAGATCAGGAGTGACAAGGGGACTGAATTTATAAACTGCTATATTAAAGAATTTTGTTCTAAGTCTGGAATTCAGCATTTGACAAGTGCAGCTAGGACACCTCAACAAAATGGTGTAGCTGAGAGAAGAAACAGAACACTAAAAGAAGCATGCAGAACAATGCTTGCTGAGTACAACACACCACAGAAGTTCTGGGCTGAGGCAATCAATACTGCCTGTCACACTCAGAACAGATGTGCATTCAATAAGGTACATGGTAAAACTCCTTATGAGGTATGGAAAGGTAGAAAACCAAGAATTTCATATTTTCATATCTTTGGATGTAAGTGCTTTATTCATAACAATGGAAAGAGCAAATTAAATGCTTTTGATGCCAACGCTGATCAAGGAATTTTCTTAGGATATTCCTCAACAAGCAAGGCATTCAGAGTATTTAATTACTCTACTCTATGTGTAGAAGAAACACCCCATGTTGTCTTTGATGAAGTTGTACAGGACTCTGCTGATCATCAGATCAGTAAGGAAATTGATGAACTGACCATTCAAACTGATAAAGACACTGAAGAGACTGAAGTCTATGAATCTGTACAAGCATACAATCCATTTCTGAATGTTCTAAACAAAGATGATGATGTAGGAAAGGTAAAAGACAAAGGTAAGTCTTCTAGACCAATTGACATGCCTGAATTGGTTGACTGTTCTCCTGTGAATAAACCTGCTGAAACTGATGATATTGATATTGATGATTCTGTTATACATGATGTGGATGATGAAAGTATTCCTGTTAAGACTAGAAAAACATGGAAATCTGCTCATTCCACTGATCTGATTATTGGTGAATCCAACAAAGGTGTTAAGACCAGAAGACAACTGTTTGATTCTAAGCCTGAAC
Source organism: Galeopsis tetrahit (assembly GCA_963675135.1). Classification (NCBI taxonomy): domain Eukaryota; kingdom Viridiplantae; phylum Streptophyta; class Magnoliopsida; order Lamiales; family Lamiaceae; genus Galeopsis; species Galeopsis tetrahit. The sequence continues at coordinate 35,448,076 of OY776130.1, read as the reverse complement.
CCAGTAATTCTTTATTCTGTTGGTGTTGCTTCTTATCTTCTATTGAACCTGCTAATGTGAAAGAAGCTTTATCTGATAGTAACTGGATTATTGCCATGCAAGAAGAATTAAATCAGTTTACTCGAAATGATGTATGGGAACTCGTAGAGAGACCTACTGATCACAATGTGGTAGGTACAAAGTGGATTTTCAAAAATAAGAAAGATGAGAATGATCTTGTTGTGAGAAACAAAGCCAGATTAGTGGCTCAGGGCTACTCTCAAGCTGAGGGTATTGACTATGATGAAACTTTTGCTCCTGTAGCTAGACTAGAAGCTATAAGATTGTTTCTTGCTTATGCTGCTTATATGAAATTCACTGTGTATCAAATGGATGTGAAAAGTGCATTTTTAAATGGTATACTTGTTGAAGAAGTGTATGTAGAACAACCTCCTGGATTTGAGGTAAATGGTAATCAAGTATACAGGCTGAAGAAAGCACTATATGGTCTGAAACAAGCTCCAAGAGCCTGGTATGACACACTTTCACTATTCCTAGTTGAAAATGGATTTACTAAAGGCAAAGTGGATCGAACTTTGTTCAGAAGACAAGAAGGTACAGACATTCTATTAGTCCAAATTTATGTTGATGATATAATATTTGGATCTCCTAACAAAAGCATGAGTGAAAGTTTTTCAAAACTTATGCAAAGTAAGTTTGAAATGTCAATGATGGGAGAAATGACTTATTTTCTTGGACTTCAAGTAAAACAATCATCTGATGGTATCTTTATCAATCAAGCAAAATATACAAGAAATCTGTTAGATAAATTTGGTATCAAGACCTGTAAAACAGTTGGAGTACCAATGCTGCCAACCTACAGAATGGATCCTGATGATCAAGGTAAGTCTGCTGACCAATCCTATTACCGAGCTCTAATTGGTTCTCTACTCTATTTAACTGCTAGTAGGCCAGATATTGCATTTGCAGTAGGTGTATGTGCTAGATTTCAGGCCAATCCCAAAGAAAGTCATGTGGAGACTGCTAAAAGGATATTGAAATATCTAAAGGGTACCATTAATCGAGGTTTGTGGTATTCTGCAGATGATGATCTATCCCTAAGTGGTTATTCAGATTCTGACTTTGGTGGTTGCAGGATAGATAAAAAATCAACTTCTGGTTCATGCCAATTTTTAGGTTCTAAGCTCATATCATGGTTTTCAAAGAAACAAACAAGTGTGGCAACATCTACCACTGAGGCAGAATATATGGCTGCAGGAAGTTGTTGTAGTCAGCTTCTTTGGCTAATGCAACAACTTAGAGACTACAACATTGTGGAATCCAATGTACCTATATTCTGTGACAGCAATAGTGCAATTGCCATCACTCAAAATCCTGTTTTACATACTAGATGCAAGCATGTAGATGTTAGGCATCATTTTATTAGGGATCATGTTGAAAAGAAAAACATTAGAATGGAAAAGATCCATACTGATATTCAGAGAGCTGACATTTTCACAAAACCTTTGGCTGAAACTAGATTTGGAGAGTTATGCATAAGCTTAGGATTGATAGACATGGATCCTGCATGTATATAGAGCAGTATACTAACATTTCAGGTACTGAGCTGATATCAAGATCAGTTCACCAAGAAGGGTAATTCTGAAGAACAGACCATGTCAAGACTTCTACATTCATCACAATCAGGTAAAAAGGTTACTAAGGTGACTAAATCCCGATGAGGAAGCTGGTAAAGCTGAGGGAATTGAGTATATACATTTAAGGGGGAATCTATGATTTCTGAAAAATCCTGTATGTTGACTCAGAGCACAAGACACCTTAGAACAAACCTCGTATGGACTTATGTCAATTATTCTTACCTATTCTATGCTGTATTTCACCATCTATGCATGAACTAACACTTCTACCAAGGTGAAACAGGCACAGAAGAGGTGTTCTCCACTGGAGGGGGAACTGATCTGATTACAGATGTGATCTGTCTACAAATCTGATCTGATTACAGCACAAATCTGTCTACAGACATGTTCTGACTATTGAAGAGATATTGTCTACAGGACTGTTCTGATTACAAAATTCATTTGTCTACAGAACTATTCTGACTACAATATCATTCAATCAACAGAACTGTTCTGATTACTGATCAGACTGTCTACAGAGCTTATTTGATTACAGGGAAATCTGTCTACAGATCATCTACAGTACTGATCTAAGAAAGTACTGTACTGATATCAAAAAGGTGAAAATCAGAAGAGTTGGGGAACTGATCTGAGGATTACTGAGCTGACCCAACTACTGAGCTGATCTTCGAAAGAGTACTCAGCTGATCACAGTACTCAGCTGAACCCAGATAAGTAAAATTTCATATTGTAGTAATAAGAAATTGAAGTATAGTGTGTATGGAAAACAACTGTGCTGATACACATCAGAACAGTATCCTGTCTTGGAGTACTTCTAAGTCAAGGACTGTTCAAAGTTAGATTACTTATAGAGAAGATTAATACACTCCTCTATCTTTAACCTAATTTAAAAGGTGTATTTATCAACACAAGTTGGCTCCAAATTGGAATTGAGCTGTTATGAATCTGGAACGTTTTTCCAAATTTACACTTTTCTAATACCTCAATCCAAACCACACAACGTGGAAATCAAAATCAATCCAAGCCCTAGATTTGCTTTGATTTTAGATTTACACAATCACATTAACTTCTTCTTCTCCATTACTAAAAATCTTTCTGCAAATTTCTCTTAGCTCAAGATTTCTCAATATTCCTTACTATTGCATCTACACTTCTATATTTCTATTCTATGGCGATTATTGATATTCTTAACGAAGAAAACAAAGTTGTAGGTACGTTTGATTCACCCAGATGGATTCGTGAAAAAGGAATTTTTGTAGAAAACTCGGTCTACTTCAATGGACGTCAAAAGAGCGAGAATCAAGCAATTCTCACCATGTGTGAAGAATGCGGGCTGAAGAAGTACCTAGAATCCTTCCCCAAGATGGTTTTTGAACCTGAGGCAATGGAATTCTTGTTACAGGTGCAAGGTGACTCGAATAGCATTCATTCGACAGTTTCTGGACACAGGGTCGTCATCGACAGAGAAACCCTTGGAATCGCTTTTGATTTACCCGACGGACCGGTAAACATTTTGAGTTACATGGCAGGGCAAGAGAAGGCATGCGTAGGAAGATGGATAAATGTTGACCCATTGACTCTTACCAATTTGAAGAAAGGAATTCTTCCTGAAGGTCTTCAATTGCTAATGGACATTGCTGGAAAATGTCTGTTAGGTCAACACTTTAGTCAGGATGCCCTCACCCATCTAAAGATTCGTGTTATGGCCGCGATCGTTGATCGTGTCGATGGTGACTGGCAAGGATTTATTTTGGGCAGACTGTTGGCTGAAAGAGAAAAAGTATTATTCGATGTCAACACCAAAGTTTTCTCCATTAATTCCATGATGGGTTTTGGAAGCATAATTGAGCATGTTGTTGCCTCAATTAGCTGAAAAGAAGGTTGATTGGAGTCCTCCAAAAAGATTTCATCAGGGCAAATTCTTGTTCAAGAAGGAGTCCACCTTGTTTGAACAAAGCCAGAGGAATCGTCCTCAACCTCAAGAATCTGGTGGTTCTATGTTCCGTTCTGACAACGATGAGCCGGAGTTGAGAACGAAGGCTAGGCATGATCCTAACCGAGCTGGATTGAGAAGAGGTCGATCAGCTAGGGCTGTTTCTGAAAAGTCAGAAGAGTCCGTTGCCATTGTGAAGGAGTCTTCTGTGGAAGAGGTAAGTTCTCCAAGCCTTATTCTTTCACATAAGAGAACCAAAGTTTCTGGTGTTCTTAGACCCAGAAGAGTCCTCAAGAACACTACCCCTTCTCCCTCTACCTCTCATTCTATCCAAGCCCAACCCCTTGAACCTGAGCCTTCCTGTTCTGAAGAGTCAGTTCACTACTCTCCTATTCATCAGAACACTCCTCCCTCGACCCCTCAGAACACTTCTTTTCATACCACTCCCAAATCAAGTCCTCACCATTATACTACTCCTCATTCATCTCCTGAACCTGAATTTGAACCAGTTCATGATCACTCTACTGAGCATGAACATATACCTTCTTCTGAACCTATTGAAATTACATCCTCCCCAGAAACTGAGTTTATCCAACCTGAATCAGTATTTCTGATGGACTATCCTATTTGTGATAAGGAAGAGAGGATTCGATTTAAGTTGAGAAATGCTCTTCTCAAAAGCTTTCATGGTTTGGATGACAGCACTAAGACCTTTGAACAGCTCCTAAGGATAGGTACTTGGGTATATCTTAAGAGTATAGGTCTAGATCAACTGATGGTTGTTGCTGAAGGTATGGGTGGTCTTTCTGTGTTTCATGATTGGGAACAAGAACAGAAAGAGGCTGCAGATGTTAATTCTTACAATGAGCTATTATCTTTGGATTCGGTTATTCAGTTGATTGAAAGAATAACTGGTTGCAAATATTCAATTGTTAAGCCTACTGATGTAGATGTTGATACTGATGTCAACATGGAGGCTGAGGATGCTGAAGTTAAACTTTCTGATGTTGAAGCTGATTATGAAGCTGATATGGAAGCTGATTATGAGGCTGATACAAATGCAACTGAGGTATATGAAAATACAGTTGTTGCTGAAGAAACTGAGGTTTTGGAAGAACAATCTTTGGGTGCTAATGAGTTGGAGAGCACACCAATAAATGTTGATACTGTGCTTGAAGATGTTCAAGAGACAGTAAGAACAGTTCCTTCTGAAACAGCTCAAGAGAACTCTAGCTTTGAAATGTTGAAAAAGCATAATGAAGAGTTACAAAGCAAGCTGGATGAGACTTTGAAAAGATTTCAGCAAGCTACTGATAAGTTGGAAAGTTTGACTGCTGCTAATTCTTATGAAAAGATAATGGAGTTCACAATGTCTAAAATCTATGATCTGCATAGATTACAAGAGAAGAAGCTTTCTACTGAGTTGCAAAAGAAAGTAGAGTTACTTTTGACACCCTTGAAAGATTGGCAGGATGAAGCCAAAAAGGGGGAAGTAAAAGTAATGAAAGTTCTGGAACAAACTCAGACACAACAAGCACAATTGGTTGTGAGTCAAGATGAACTAAAAGACAATATTGATGATTTGAAAGAAGAAATCATTAGTCTGAAGTTAAAATTACACAAGTCTGATTCTGTTTCTCAAGAATTTACTCAGAAACATGTTGCTGTATCTTCTTCTGGAAAAAGAAAAAGGAAATTGGTTATTGATGATGAAGAAGAGGCTGAACAGATTGGTAGAAATACCAGATCTAAAAGCAAGTTGAAACATGTTGTTTCTGATGTGGCTGAAGCTGTTGAGAAGCATAATCTGATGCTTGCTCAAAAGAAAATTGAACTAGCTGAGAAAAGATCTGCTGAACAGATTAAGAAACAAAAATTGAAAGATGCAGAAGCTGCAAGGAAAAAGTTTGATAATAGAGTGACTGCATTGAAAAGAAAAATGAAGTCTAAATCTGTTGGAACTGTTCTGGATGAACAATTCATGGAATTTGTTGTAGATCCAGATGATATGGAGTTCTGGAATGTTTTGAAAAAGAAATGGCAGATTGCTAACTTCATTGTGAAGAAGTTTGGTGACCATTCAAGCAAAGAAGATGAATATTCTGATTTTGATGCTTTCATGATGAATATTTCAAGAGAATTTTGGGAACATATTCTGTTGTTAGCTGCTGGTGCAGGAATACAGATCTTATGTCCTGAAGAACCAGTTTGGGAACCTCCAAGATTAGAGAATGGAGAACCAGATTACTCAGAAATTGGAAACATCATTGCTGAGATCATTAAAGAAGAAGGAATCACTGATCCTACTCACATGATGGATATCAAGAACAGAATGTACTTGGCATTCAGAATTTCTAATGAAGATTGAAGATGAAGGACTATGCTGAAGAAGATAACATTTCTAAACCTTATCTTTATTTCTTTATTTAGTATTTTTTGACTATGTGAAGTATGTGTAATATCTGATCTTATATGAATATATATCTGATTTTTGAATTGATGAACTATATGATTTACTATATCTTAACTACTGATCTGTTAATGTTTAAGTAGTTTTGGCTTCATCAAAAAGGGGGAAATTGTTGGGATATGAATCCTATAAACAATGTTCTAGTTGATGATTATATGTTTTGATGGCCAAAAGCAACTTGAAGTTAATGATATATGTGATTATATGATTTTCTATGTGAAATTTATGGAATAAGTTTACTGATCTTAGTATTTGAGATTACTGATCTTATTGTATTATAAAGTTTAAGCTTACTGATCTTAGTCTATTACTAATCTGATATATGAACTGTTTAAGAACTAAGCTGATGGAATTATTGTATAGACAGCTTATAGTATAGGACTTAGTTATACTCATCTGTATGTAGTTCAGTTGGTGTATAGATAGGTTTTATATATGTAAAGTTGTATTCTATTGTATTCAGCATTGTAAAAGTTAGAACAGTAGATTAGATGGAAGTCAGAAGACTAAAGATATCAGAAGACTACTTCAGAGATTGAAGATATCAAGTGAAGTATTTTTGAAAGAAGCTGAACAGTTTTGAAGAACTGTGCTGACTGACCAAGAACAGTAAAACTAAGAAGAGTAGTTTACTGTGCAGAGTTGGTTTGTTTGAAGAATAAGTTTGGATAACTTATTTAAAGTGTAACTGAAGATATTGTTGAAGATATGCTGACTTGGAAGATAAGATAAGTTGGTTAAAAACTGAAGGAAGTTACAACAAGAAAACGGTTATGAGTTAGTTGAGAGTTAGTTCGCAAACTGCTAATTGTCATACTATTGCTTATAAATACCGTGTGATCTTCTACTTGAAGAGACTACTGACACTACTGATACAATTACTATTCAAGAGCAAATCAAGAAGTATTCAAGTATTCAAGCACTCACAGAGTTGAAGATCAAACCAGAAGAGAAGCCACAGATCTGAATTGAAGAAACAAAGGCTATCATCAAGAGAAGTTTTACTTTTCATTTTAAGTTTGTATTGTATAAACAAGTGTGCTAGTTACTTGTGAAACTACTAGTTGATCGAAGATATACCTGGTGGTGTATTCGACAAGATCGAAGTCTTAATCTTGGGACTCTAAACAACAAGTACTCAAGTGGAAAAGAGTAATAAAACATCGCAACTGGAGTTGTGAGAGTGGATGTAGACAGTTGTCGAACCACTATAAAATCTTGTGTTCTTTACTGCTTTATTGCTTTATGTTTTGATTATCTGTTTTATATTTGTTAAGCAAGAACAGTAAGTTTTCTAAAGAAAAGATTTAAAGAAAAGTTGAGTATAAAAGCTAACTGTTGAGTACTGATCTTATTCTAAGAACAGTATTATACAGAACACATTTCCGCACTAAAAACTCTGATATTTTGATAGAATTTGAAAAGTCTATTCACCCCTCCCCTCTAGACTTTTTCATAGCTTACTCAATCTAACACTCAACTTTTGGGACCAACAAGGGAGTTTGAGATGAAAGATCTTGGTGAAGCTAAAGTGATTCTTGGGATGGAGATCAGTAGAGTTGAGGGAGCAATTCAACTGAGTCAGCCTACCTATCTGAAGAAGATGTTAGAGAGATTCAGGATGCATCAAGCCAAGTCAGTTTCTACACCAATTGGCCAACATCAGAAGTTATCCAATCAGATGTGTCCCAAGAACAGCCAAGAAAGAGCTCAGACGAGCAAGGTTCCTTATGTCAGTGCAGTAGGGAGTTTAATGTACGCTATGGTGTGTTGTAGACCAGATTTAACTCATGTAATGAGTGTAATCAGCAGATACATGAGTGATCCAGGCTTAAGTCATTGGGAGACAGTTAAGTGGGTCATGAGATATGTTCTGGGATCAGCTGAGAAGGGTCTGAAATTTCAGAAGATATCAGATGAGGCAGAAGCACTTGTGGGATATGTTAATCCCGACTATGCAGCCAATGTAGACACAAGAAAGTCCTTAACAGGTTATGTGTTCACCTTATTTGGTACAGCTATATCATGGAGGTCAATACATCATTCTGTAGCTGCATTATCTACTACAGAATCAGAATATGTAGCCTTGACTGAAGCAGTTAAGGAGAGCATGTAGCTTAGGAGGATCTTGAAGGAGTTTGGTATATCACAAAGAAGTGTGTCTGTCTTTTGTGATAACCAAAGTGCAATACATCTTGCAAAGCATCGGGGGTATCATGAGAGAACTAAACATATAGATGTAAAGCTATACATTGTAAGAGATATTGTAGAGAAGGGGGTGGTCCAGGTAGTGAAGATTGCTATAGAGGAGAACCCTGCTGATGCGTTCACTAAGGCATTACCAAAAGAGAAGTTTGGCTTGTGTCTTAGACTTATTGGACTGCATTGATTCCTCCGAGGAGAAGGCTGCTGATCCTGTGGCTGAGGAGCAGTGGTGGAGACTATTCTTTGAGGAGAATAGTGGTTTTGTGTTTTTGGTGGAGATTAGTTCGATTATGAGCTAAAGGTGGAGAATTGTGAGTGTTATCTCATAATCTCATAGTCAGTACAGTAAGTAGTGAGCTGATAGGATCAGATAAGATGACTTAGGCCGAAATCAGATGAGTTGACGATTTTCAATCAGCTGAAGAGGTGATGCTTAGAGTTCAGCACAGTTGGTTAGATCAGCACAATAGTGGATTAACACAGTATTGGATCAGCATAGTACTTGATCAGCACAGTACTTCAGCAGAGTAGATCAGCACAATACTGGATCAACACAGTACTTGATCAGCACAGTACCTGATCAACACAGTACTTGATCAGCAGAGTAAAGATCATCACAGTAGAAGTCTATCAGCAGAGACAGCTTTTGATCACAAAAATAGAAGAGTTGAGTATCAGAACATTAAGTAGTCTTCTGATCTTTATGGACAAGTCTTCTAATATGAAAGTTAGTTAGTTTAACTAGTTGTATTACAGTTACAACTACTTGAGGGCATAACTACCATTTAAGTTGGGCAATAACAGAGCACATGGGTTTAGTGCTGTTACACGAGCCGAGCGAGCCCGAATACCTGAGGCTCGAGCTCGGCTCGATTACGTTTCGAGCTCGGCTCGAGCTCGCTCGATAAGGTCACCGAACTTGAAATGGGGCTCGGCTCGGCTCGGTTTTTTTTTATTTAAGCTCGAGCTCGGCTCGGTTAAAAAAATCATTTGAGCTCGATAAAGCTCGAGCTCGAGCTCGAGTTCGAATTCCTGTTTATTGCAATTAGCACATAATTAAATTATAGTAAAATTCTTATAAAAAATACGCATTTAACTTAAAATCATAAAACATAAAACATTAAAAAAAAAAAAAAAGCATAAAACATACCACTGAGCACTGATACCTGCAGTAAGTTTATGCATACCATCTTAATTCATAAAATATACTAGCAGTAGCAGAAGTTTAACTACATAATTCAAAACAATTAAAATATTCAAAAAAACTCAATGATTCCTACTTAATTCATAACAACATTACTTGATCCATCGTAAAATGATTACAAACAAAATATTGAGCAATATCTCATTAATTCCTACTTCAATTCTTTAATCTAATCTTCTTCAATCTTGATCAGGAAGTTCAACTTCTTGATAAGTAGATGTAGATGATTCAGCATCCCATGATTCCTATAAAAAAAACAATGAGAAAGCCATTATATACTAAACTATAAATAAGATATATGAAATTTACCAAAAAAAATAATGAGAAAGCCATTGATTATTTCACTTACACGAGGCCTAGTCTTTACACCATGAAGATTACGAATCCAATCATTACCACAAAGTAGCACTTGCACCGTCTCAACTGTCATAGAAGCTCGTCTATCATCGACTATTCTACCACCTGCACTAAACGTTGATTCGGAGGCCACACTTGTAACTGGAATAGAAAGAATGTCACTCGCCATCCTTGACAATATCGGAAACTTCAACCTTTCTGATTTCCACCAAGCCAAAACATCGAGATTTGAAGAGACATCATCACAACAATACCTATTTTCTTCTAAATAAACATCCAAATCCAATTTTTCCGGTGGAGTCTTATCAATTTCATTAACACGCATCAGAAACTTTTCCTTACCCGTTAGAACATTAATTCCAAGTTTCTTAATGGCTTCCCGGCTGCTTAACAAGTTCCTATCATGTCGACTTAGCTGCTGTTTTTTTGGATCTTCGGCATGAGACGAGATATAAGCATCAACATATTCATTGTACAACTCATAAATGAACATTTTGATTTCAAGAATTTTAGCCGTAGCTTCTACCTCACCATATATAATCGGAAAAGCATGATCAACAAGTGTCATCTTATACCTCGGATCAAGAATAGCAGCTATTGTCAACAACACATTACTTTCTCCCCAATACTTATCAAATTTATTCGACATGGCCATTGCCATTTCCCTGATATTGGTACAAGTATCAACAACCTTTTCATTTAAAAGTTCTTTAACCCTATAAAGCTCCACAAGAAAAATGTTGGAAGTAGGATAATCAGATCCAGAAATCATGTTAGTGATTTCATGAAATATGCCTAAGAATTTGCACACTTCCTCCACTTTCAACCAATCTTCTTCGCTTGGAATATAAGTAAACCCAGAGTCAATATCACCATATCTTGAAAAAACAGCCTTGAATTCTAAAGTTGAAGCCAACATGAGATATGTGCTATTCCACCTAGTTGGACAATCTAGAATCAATTTCCTAGAAGGTAACTGTAGCTGTTTTGCAATTTTTGCAAATTGAATAAGACGAGACTCCGAATTGTTCAAGTACTTAACCCCATCTCTAACAACATCAATCACCCCATGAAGGTTTTTGAGACCATCTTGCACTAAAATATTAAGTATATGTGCACAACACCTCACATGAAAAATCTTTCCCCCAAGACTTAGTTTTTTTCTTAAAGCAAAATCTGTTTTAAGTCTCCTAATGCAAACATCATTATAACTAGCATTGTCTACAGTTATGCTAGCAATCTTGTCCTCAATTCCCCACTCAATAAAACATTTACTCAAAGCATCAGCAATAATGATTCCCGTATGGGGAGGAGGAACGTTGCAAAAGTTCAATACACGTTTTTGCAATACCCAATCAGCATCCACAAAATGACCCGTCACAACCATATACTGAAGTTTTTGACCAGATTTCCACAAATCAGTAGTTATACTAACCCTACTAACACACTTCAACACAAATTTCAGCTTTTTCTTTTCTATTTGGTAGGTAGTATAACAATCATCTCTAACTTGTTGGCGGGTATTTTTTTTGTAATATGGTGTTGCAGCTTTCATGAACTTATTAAAAACAACATGATCCATCATAGAAAATGGATATTCATGAACAAGAACCATATGAGAAGCAAGCTCTCGTACCTTGAGATGGTCGTACTTAAAGTTGGCAATAGAAGTGATACCATTGGTTTGCTCTTCTGTAAAGGACAACATCTGTTGTTTCGCTGATTGATCCCCAGAGGCTAGCTTTCTTTGTAGACATGCTCCCAAGTGGCGCTTGTGATGAGATGTAGCTCCACTTGTGCTCTTAGAAAAATACGCCTTGCAATGATTGCATTGCACTTTTTCTATTCCATTCTTCAACTTGACAATCTTCATATTGTCCCATACTATTGATGTTTTTTTCCGTTTCTTTGGCACAAATGGTTCTGCTTCATCCACTTTTTTTTCTTCTTCTACTTCATTGGGTTGATCTTCAGTTGCTCGCAACTCTTCCTCACTCATTTCATCCACATTTTCTTCAATATCAAACTCTTGAACAGCATTTTCATTGATTTGATCCATTGCAACACTTGAGCACGAACCTTGGTTTGAATGCATCCTATTTAAATTTCATAAAATTAGTAACAAGCAGTAGAGTATTAACTTTTATAGTAACACTATAACAATAAGGAAACATACAACTATCACCTTAAATTAAACTAGTAACAAACAACTAAGATATTAATTGAATCATTAAATTAACATCACATTAAATTTCGAACTGACAGAATTCTATAGCCAAATTATGTTCTACAACATTCACATTTCTTTTGACAAACACCAACGTCATTCGAAAACGAGTCTAGTAAGGTTGTGCAAGCATTAACGTAATCTCCAAAAGCCGAGTTAATAATATCCAAAGAGTTGGCGTCACATACGAGTTTTAGTTTAATGTAAATTGTGGTAGGTATTCCTATTTAAAAAATTTAATCAACTTCAAAAGTTGACATCTTGCTTACCCGAACATCAATATTCACAAATAAGTATCCCAAGTATGGTGCATTCGGAAATAAAACTTACATTGAAACATAATAACGAGCACAATCGACAAAACAAGAGACAGAACATAAAACCACACTTATATTGTATAGGCCAATTCACAAAAATTAAATTAATTTACATCAATGCAAGATTAAAATTATTTCAAATATTTTTATATGTAAGAAACAATCTGACAGAAAATTGGTGTCATTACAATCCAAGAATAGGCATGATGATGTGGATCAAGTCCTCCGGGGCTTACTCCGACAAACCAATTTTTAAACAATATTCTTCCTTGCAAAGCCAGCTTCCAGGTTTGACTTGCAACTACTATTGGCTTCACAAGGAGACCAACCACGACGGTTTTCGGGCATAAAATCTGGAGACAAATAAGGCTCATTGGCAATGGCAAGTACTTCAGACTACTCATGTTTAAGAGATCACTAATTAACTATATATTATCATACAACCCTTATTTATAACAATAACAAGAAGACCAGATCAACTAATTTCAATGCACAAAACATAACATGATCATAAACATATTATATACGTGATGTCGTAACTGAGTGATTTACTCTTTCGTAGAACATTAGAGATTGCAAGGTCTTACCGTGTAATTACTAGAAAAATCGATGTTTGATTTTTTGTAGCTCCGATAGAGTTTCTTTCATATTTATCCTATCTCCAGGAGATTCAGCTGAGCACTTCAAAGCCAACACCAATATGGAGAATACACAGTGCATCACCTTGTCACAACGTTCATCATCAAGATTTGTGAGTAAGTTGATATCCACAATCTGATGTAGTGAGCTTGGAAGCAAGTTTTCAACCCAACTCTTTAAACTCAAATCTCCACCAAACATATCATCACTTGGCCTTTTTCTTGTAAAAACTTCCATCAACATAACACCATAGCTATAAACATCACACCTCGTAGAAACTAACCCTTCCAATCCATACTCTGGAACAAAAATATTAATCAATTACAAGAATATGTAGTGGAATATAAAATTAATGATAATTCGAAGATGATCACCTGGTGCGATGTACCCCAGTGTGGCAAGGGTGTTAGTTAGCACAGTGCTATTCCCTTCGCCTAACATTTTAGATATCCCAAAATCACTTACATGAGCAATCATCTCTTCGTCTAACAACACATTACTTGGCTTCAAGTCACAGTGAACAATGGGTGGCAAACAACCATAATGAAGGTATTCCAATGCTAATGCGACATCAATCATCACGTTCAACCTTTGCATGACATCCAAGCAATAGTTGTGGGAATACAACCATTTTTCAAGGTTTCCCATAGGCATATATTCAAGTACTAATGCTCTGAAATCTTCGTTTGAACAACTACTTATAACTTTGGTCAGGTTTCTATGACGAATGTTACGCACTACATTGCATTCCACATCAAAACTCTTGAAAGCAGCTTCAGTTGGAAGATTAAACACCTTTACAGCAATAATATTCCCATCTCCGAGAACTCCTCTATAAACAGAACCAAAACTCCCATTGCCTAACAAATTACTTTCATTGAAATGCTCAGTTGACCTTAAAATTTCGTAATAGGAAATTCTTTCCAACATAGTAGATTGCCCATGCTTATCAATTCGAGAAGTAGCCTTTTTCTTCCCTCTATATCTTAAGAAGATGAAGGCCAAAGAGACAATGGTAACAAACACAACCACCCCAGCAAGAATAAATAAATAAAATTTCATTGTCTTTCTCCTTGATTTGTGATTGGGACTAACGGGGCATAGTGGGACATGAAACCTTGGAATTCCACATAATGCTTTATTAGCTTTGAAAGAATCCATTGTGAAGTTTATGAATGGACCACCAGAAGGAATTTCTCCACTTAAATCATTGAAAGAGACATTGAAGTAGTTGAGATCTCGAAGTGTCTCCAAGGACTTTGGGATTAGACCAGAAAGGTTGTTGTATGAGAAATCTAGAACTGACAAACTGATCATGCTTCCCACCGATTCAGGAATAGATCCTTCTAGTGTGTTGTGTGCTAGAGACAGATGCATTAAATTTTGTAATTTCCCGATAGTGGTGGGGATAGTTTCAAAAAACTGATTCATGGCTAGATTCATACTAGTCACTGCCACTAAATTACCAATATCTGGATGTAAAGGTCCGCCAAAGTAATTTGAGGATAGGTTGAGCTCCAACAAATTTGTTAGGCGCCAAAAGCTTGGAAGAATGCTTGAAGTTAACTTGTTTGAATCCAGATAAAGTTGTCTTAAAGAAGTGAGATTTCCAAAACATTCTGGAATCGGACCTGATAATTGGTTTTGACCTAAATTTACATAACCGATGTTGTGCAAATGACACAAAGACTCTGGAATGGAACCTCTGATATTGTTGTTACTTATATCTAACACTTGAAGGTTATCCAAGTGTTTTAAAGTGGGTGGGATAATACCAGAAAACTCATTCTCGTATAATGAAAGCATGATCAAGTTGCTTAAGTTGCCTATAGAAGCAGGAATGCTGCCCTTAATTCCACAATTGAAGGCATATAATTGTTGCAATGAGGAAGAAAAATTTCCAATGGAGGATGGAATGATGCCACCTAGAGGATTATTAGCAATTGTGAAATACCTCAATGATCTACAATTTGTCAAAGAAGTAATGAAGCTCAATTTTGAAGAAGATGATTCAATCCTTAGATGATTGTGTGACAGGAACAGATTCTCAAGGAGAGTTAGGTTGCCAAGAAAGTGGGGCACTATACCAGTGAACATGTTGTTACTGAGACCTAGAGTCGTGAGATACGCACAATGAGAGATAGAGTTGGGTATAACTCCACTTAAATTATTATCATTGAGGTAAATTCCTTCAAGAAGAGGTGTTCTATAGCACAAATTGGTGGGAAGACCGCCTGACAGACCATTTTGACTAAGTGAAAGAACACTAAGAGTTGAGATGTTAACGAGTTCTGGTGGAATTGAACCAACGAAGGCATTAGTTTGTAATTGCAATCTCTCGAGTTGGTAAAGTTGGGCAATTTCTGTGGGTAAAATGCCTGTCATAGTTTAAAATAAGCGTTACAATTAGATAATGGAGAGTGAGAATGGTGATTATGGTCATATTATATATTTTGTGCTTTTATTGAGACAAGAAATTTTAAAAGTTATTTATTATGTTTAAAATGTGTAATTTGATTTGAAATTAAAAAATAATTAAAATATAAGACGTATAATATTATGTGACAAATATACACACGCTCTCAGACAAGTCACATCATCATTAATTGTTGGCCGAAGAAAAAAAAACGTGTTTCCAATTGAAAATTGAGATTTTTTTATTATAATTTTTAAGGTGGTGATTAAATTGAGACTGGAATTAAGCATTTTAATAATAATAAATCAATTATATTCAGATCAGATGGAACAAGGTTTTAGTTTAAAAAAATTGACGAATCGATTTTATATAATCAAGTACATAAGGTAAAGTATTAATTTTTTTGGCAAAAACTTGTGTGAGACCGTCCTACGGATCTTTTTCTGTGAGACGGATCCCTTTTAACCCATATTTCAAAATTTTGGATAGGATAATCCATGTTTACTTAAACACTATCACTTTTCGCTCAAACATTATTACGTTTTATATATGAGGCCCGTCTCGCGGATCTCTTTCTGTGAGACGGTCTCACCCAAGACTATCCCTTTTATTTAATTTAATTCTAGTTACATGACATGTTATTATTATTTTATTTTTCACGTCTGAATTCACAAATTCCTTTAATGTACATAGAATTATGTTGAAAAGGTCACTAAATTCGTAATCAAAAGCTTACCTGTGAAGTTGTTTTCTGAGAGATCCAAGACCTTGAGCATTGTAAGATTTGCAATATTTGGTGACAGACTCCCACTCAGCTTATTACGCCACAGACTTAAAAATTGCAACGAAGTCAAGTTGAAAATATTTAGGGGCAGTGGGCCACTAATATTGCTCTTTTCAATAGTAAGTTGAACTAAGTTTTGAAGATTGCCAATCTCCTTTGGTATAACACCTGCACTTATAACAATTAACAAATTAATTAAATTCATGAATTAGAAAAATATATATTGTTACTTATTCTCGTGACAATTCATGATGTATATATATATATAATGCACAAAAAGTGGAGCATATGTATATACCAGTTAACTTGTTACCACCAAGTTCTAACATCTGGAGAGAGTTTAACTGCCCAATTGCTGCAGGTATCTCCCCACTGAAAGAGTTGTAAGACAAGGACAACGTTTGAAGTTGTCGACACTCTGATAGATTCGACGGGATTTGGCCGCTCAGCTGATTGAAAGAAAGGTAAATCCCTTGAAGAGAATGAAGTTTGTGGCAAATGTCATTTGGAAGGTTGCCACTCAATTCATTTGATCTCAATGCCAAAATTTGTAGAGTGGATATGTTGTATATGGCAGATGGTATAACACCGGATAGATGATTGTATTGCAAGCCCAGAGCTTGAAGATTATCAAGTCTCCCCAGCTCTTGTGGAATTTCTCCATGTAGAGAATTGAAAGAAAAATCAAGAAAGAGTAGATTTGAAAGGTTAGAAAGGGAGGTTGGAATGAATCCTGTGAAACTGTTATTTCTTAAGGACATGTACTCGAGTTTAGGAAAATGGCTAAACCACGGTGGAATCTCTCCGGTGAAGTTGTTAACTTTGAGTGAAATATACTTCAAGCGGTGTAGGCGAGAGAGCTCTTGAGGCAAAGTGCCACTAAAGTGGTTGTTTGTGAGGTCGAGAGAAACGAGGAAGGAAAGGTTTCCTAGTTGGGGTGGAATAGTGCCCGAGAGACCCATGTAGGAAATATTCAAAGCCGTGACTCTGTGGTGGCGCAAGCCGCAAGTGACGCCAATCCAACTGCAAACAGGACTTGTATTCGTCCAATTTGTTGCGAGTACATGATAAGGATCTGAAGTGAGGAGTGATTTTAAAGTAAGAAGAGTGGATTGATCAGTAGTGAGGTTGGTGGCTAGACAAGGGGTTCCCAAGGTTACTAGTAAGACTAAGTATGCAAAAATATAGTAGCAAGTGTGCTGATCCATAGCTGCTAATTATTAATATGGTGGAATATTGGTGATAAATGTAAGAATATATATATACACAGATTATGCATTTTGCACTCAAATTAAAAGGACGGCAATGGAACTTGGACTTATGTGAGGTGTGAACAATTATTTGGCCGGGAGGAAAAGTCATGATACTACAATTGTGCTAAGAAACAAATCTATGTCGACCATCAATAATTACCGCTAAATTTAAGTGAGAGTTTGATTTGTGTAAAGGAATTTTGTATGAGATTGATAGTGTTCTTGATTATCATTATTATTGATGGTGATTGGTTTTGAAATTCTTAATTTAACAAATTGCCGTGTATTATTGGTCGAATTCAATATAAGCGTTTTTTTTCTCTTTACAATGTGGGATAACTCAAATGGTTAGAACACCACTATCTAGGCCTTAGATCCTCGACACAACCTTCGACTCACCAATAAATGATTTTTCCGGCGCCAATTTTTTTTAATTTTCTAGCAAAAACAACCGTATAATTGACAGTTGACACAAATTATCAAAATTATTGAAGTAAAAAGGAAAAAGAGTAGAATTGAAGTTGGACAATGATGCATGCATGATTGAGGAATTATTAAATTAACTCCTAATGTTGACTACAAATATTCTAGACGGCAAAACGGTTAAATAACCAGTATATATAGTATAATATGAATGTATTCAACGTATAGAAGAATATTTGCACCCCAGTGAACAAAGCCAATCGACAAAGTGGGATAGCTCAAGTGGTTAGAGCACCACTACCTATGCCTTAGGTTATGGGTTCGAGTCATGGGGAGGGGAAAAAAAGGGATGAGTATTTAACTTCCATCAAAAAAAAAAAAAAAAAGTGAACAAAGCCAAGTGGACTTTTAGACATTTAGTGTGAGAAAAGAAATATGGTCCACAAGGACCACAACTTAAATGTAAGGGATGTAATTAGATATAGTAAGTCAAGTTAATTTGTATGCTTAGTTTGAAAAAAAAGATTGAAAAGACACTTGTCTCGAATCTCATAAATTCACGAGCTTTGAACATAAATAATTCAACTCGATCAACTCATGTACACCTAAATTAATCTTTTTGTTAAGGTATATATACTTTGTTGTACATTTGTGTATAGTGGAGTTAATGAGAGGTTAGACGCACCGAAAAATGATATTTTTTTTAAAGGTATTAATTCTTCACATACAAGTGTAAATATTAATGAATGTTTTCATAAGAAATTACTTTCCAAGATACAAAATTTATTCTACTGAAATTCAATAGTTACACTCTACGAATGTTAGTGTATTAATAAAAAAATATAGGACTCAAATTTTAGTATATACAAAGATTCTCAATTCTCAGTGATTAGAGAAACTCAAATTAAGTCTGACTCAACTCGCCCCACCTTTGAGTATTTGTAAAAATTCAAGAGTACGTTGCATCAAAAAATTGCAATTTCACCTAGAAGTCATGTTCTCAGCACCTTTTATTCACTAAAATGTTATAACTTCACTGAAAATGTGACCTTTTATAAAAAAAAAAAAAAAAAAAAAAGCTCCCTATTATTTTATGTAAATACATAAGTATACAATATAGTTGACCCCTTAAGCCTAGCTCTAGAGTCAACTAATATATAACTCTTTGGCGTGCGAAATCAAAGAATTTGTCCTACACCAAAATTTCAATATTTGCTGCCAAACGTCTATATAGAGTATAGACAACGTTGCTTTGGTTTAACTAGAGTTGACCCTTTAAGTTTTTATCAGTCAACGAGCACCCCTTATGTGGAAAACCTTTTTTAAGCTTTCACACCTATTCTTTTTTTGATATGTTTTCCATGAAAAGAAAAATATTTTATAAACTTACTTTTATAATATTCATAATTTTACATAAAATACAATTTCTTTTGAGTTTACACACACAAGTCAATTTATTTATTTATTTTATACATAAAAATTTGCAAAATTATCTTTTAAAACTCTACCCATTATTATACTTTCTTAAAAAGTGTGCATACTTACCTGTAAAAGGTTTTTCGAAACGAAGGGAGTATAAGTCATACATTGTATATATTGTGGTAGATATTTTTTTAGGTGCATCAAAAAATGATAACCCTCCGTTCAAACTTTGTATGTATTATTTATTTACATGAATTTTAAGAAACATTGATCGTTTATGTATAAAGTAAATGAGTTTGGAGGGGTATTATGAGGTATTGCGGGATTTACTAATGATTGTGTATAATAAAATAAATCACGATTTAATTAATTAAATAAGTAATGGTTTGGAGGGTGCATGATAAAAATATTATTTCAATTTTGAGACATACATATTAAGTTTGTATGAACAAAAAAAAAATACTTTATAAGTACAAAGTTTGAACCGATGAAGTACTATTTTTAAATGCATTAATTTCTCACACTAAAAAAATTACTTCTTAAAAATTGGATAGTTATATTACCCTCATGAATTTCAAAAATTGTTATTGCAAGTGTGTAAATAAAATAGGGACTCGAAAACTGAAGGCTCACAGTATTTATAGAGTTTAGTGTCTATAGATCGAGACTATTTCGCAATGATCACACTTCTTTAGTATTTATAAATTACTTGAAATTTGAAAGTTAATATGACTAAAATCAAATGAGATAAAAGAGAATGAAAAAAAAAATCTCTTTTATTTTTAAAATTGTCACACATTTTACTTTACACATCACTAAATTCTCTTTATACGTACATTACTAAAAAAAATTTACACCTCACTAAATCATTCAAAATACTCTTAATTTATTTGGCTTTTACATTACTGAAGTCATTTTTTTTCTTACTTTGTGTATCACCTATACAAAAATCTTAGGATAGAGTAAGAAAATAATAGTAGAATAAATACATTTGTTTTTTTTTGTTAATTCTATATAAATACACCACCTTTGGTCTCTGTTAGAATAGATGCACCACAAAAGATGATTTTCATTAACCTCTAAAAGATCAAAAGGTAATAGTTATATACAGGAGTGGCTAACTAACTAAGGGAAGTTGTGAAGGTTAGTTATGCAACCAACTAACTTCTAGAAACTAACTTTTATCTTTAATATCCCCCTCAAGCTAGACGGATGGGGACATACTCTAAGCTTGTTATGAAAGAATTCAAAAAGCGGACGAGGAAGGCTCTTTGTAAAAATATCCGCAATTTGGAGATTGGATGGTACGAATTGAGTCTGTAGGCGACCAGAGACAACCAGTTCTCGCACAAAATGATAATCAATGTCAATGTGTTTGGCCCTCTTGTGTGCGACGAGATTGTGACTTAGAAAAAAGGCACTTTTGTTGTCACATAGAAGGCGAGGAGTGTCACTGGGAGAAAACTTCAGCTCGCGAAGAAGGGAAGTAACCTAGATGATTTCAGAGGCAGCATAGGCCATAACTCTGTACTCGGACTCGCAACTTGAGCGAGAAACAATAGGTTGTTTCTTCGCACTCCATGAGACCAGATTGGGGCCAAGAAAGATGGAAAAGCCATATGTCGACCTACATGCGAGTGTCTACACAACGAGCCCAGTCAGCGTCGGAGTAGGCGAGAAGGTGAGGTGGTCCATGAGAGAAGTCAAGACCATACTGAAGAGTGCATTTGACGTATCGCAAAATTCGTTTGACCACCTGAAAGTGATCAATGGTTGGCGAGGACTGGAACTGACTGACGGTGTTAACCGCAAAGGAAAGATCTGGTCGCATAATTGTCAGATATTGCAAGGCGCCGACCAGGGAGTAGTAGTTTGTGGTGTCGGAATAGGGAGTGAGAGAGTGCGGAGATGTTCCATAGCGGATGGAGGAGTGGAAACCGGTTTAGAGTCCAGCATGTCGGCACGAGTGAGGATATCACGAGCATACTTGGATTGACTGAGAAAGAGACCAGACGAGGTATAAGTAATTTATAAATCTTTACCAAGATCTTTGATAGCGAATTCATTTTGTTTTCAAGTGATAAGACGAGCAATGAAGTGGTCGTCATTTCCGGTGATGATGATGTCATCGACGTAAACCAGGAGATATAGGGTTATAGGTGCCTGTTGAAGAATAAACAAAGAAGTGTCAGATTTGCTTTCAACAAAGCCTGAAAAGATAAGAAAGGAGCTAAAGCGAAGAAACCAGGCACTTGGTGCCTGTTTTAAACCGTAGACCGCTTTGTTAAGTCGGCAGACAAAAGTCAGGCGAGCAGGATCAATATAGCCAGGAGGTTGTTCCATGTAGACAGGTTTGGTGAGGTGCCCTTGAAGGAAAGCATTGTTGACATCTAGCTGGCGAAGAGACCACTTATTTATAACCGCAAGAGAGAGGATTATGCGAACAGTGGAGGCCTTGACGACTAGACTGAAGGTGTGGTCGTAATCAAACCCATGAAGCTGAGAAAACCCTTGGGCGACCAAGCGGGCTTTGCGGCAATCAATGGAGCCGTCAGATAGGAATTTTGTTTGAAACACCCATTTTGAGCCGATAATGTTTTCGTCAACAGGACGAGGAACGAGAGTCCAATTGTTATTTGAATGAAGGGCTTGAAGCTCGGCATCCATGGCTGCGATCCATTCAGGAGATTTTGAGGCAGACTTGAATCCTTTGGGTTCTTTGGTGGAGTGAATAGAGGCGAGCAAATCATTGGTAGCGAGGAAAGATGTGTTGACGGGATGTTTAGGTTTGAAGATGCCATCTGTTGTATGCACTTTGATCGGGTTGACTCGGTTGTAGGCTGTTTTTAGTACGATACAAACATGTATTAATGATCGGGGGTTTATTACGTGTTTAAAGGAGTGTTTATGATGATCTTGATGATCTTATGAAGAACAAAGCAAGAAAGATCAAGAATAGTGGTTTAGCTTCTTAGAGAAGCTAAAAGCTTGAGAGCTTTGGGAGTATTTATTGCTTTAGGTTGGGGAGATTGGGTGAAATATGAAACTTGTTTACAAATGAGCCCCTTTTAGGCATTATATAGTGGTTTCCAGGGGCTGCCCGTCCTTTACACGTGGCACGCCCTCATTGGACCTTACTTCTGCCCGAAAAGGTGATTTGATGGCGCATTTAATGCTAAACCGCCTTTGGTGCTCGTCCTCGCCGATATGCCGAGGAGATGAGCTACGGTGGTCGCCGGTGGACCATGTCGAGGAGTGTGGTCGCCACGCTCCATGCTGTCTCCCAAGGCTTCAACACTTAGATTTTCTAACTATGAATAGACCTGTGCTCGCCACACATTTGGGCGAGCAGCTTAACTAAACCATGTGCTCGCCAACATCTTTGGGCGAGCACTTAAATATATTAATTACACCTATATTATTACATTTCCTTGGTCTTGTTGACTAGTCGTCGTAAGACTTTGTTGACTGGTCCTCGCCACGTAAACTGGTGACTAGGATTGACTTGTCAAAGATTGACTTCTTTGACTAGGTATAACATTTGCCCCCTGGTCGCCTTTCTTCGTATTCGTAGAATGGTAAGGCGAGCAGTATGGTCGTCTTTTCAGATGGTGATAATTGCCCTTGACAAAATCAATTTTGAGATCTTGATGACGTAAATTGGAGGCGGTCGCCTCGTCTCCAGCGCCGAGCACGATAATCGAAGCAACTTTTAATAATGACGGATGTGACTTGTGTCAGGCGCGTGGGCGGCGCAATGAATTTGAATTTGGCGCGTGGGGCGCGTGCCGACCTCAAAGGTCGCGCGTGGGGTCCACTCGCCGAGCTCAAATTTGGAAATGACCCAAAATTTTTGGGGAATTTGCGTTTTTGACCCCGTTTTTTGCTAAATGGTCCCTGCATATGTTTGCCTATAAATATTGCTTCCCTCTTCTTCAAAACACTTTTTACCTCTTGCCATTTTCGAATCTCTTCAAGCTTCTCTCAAGTTTCTCTTCAAGTTTTCCGGCGAGTTTGTGGTGGTTCTCGATCGATAAACAAGGTAAATAACTCACATTTTCTTCTTTAAAACTTCTTTCTCCCCCATTTCTAAGAAAAAATGGAGGTTGGTGGTGGCTCCGGTGGTGGTCCGCCGCCGTTGGTGGGTGGCTCTGAAGATTCCGGCGGCGGTGACCGTTTGGCTCTGGTTTCGATAGATAGGGCATCTTCCTCGGACTCTAGGATCCATTCCCCTGAACCCATAAACGTTGGAGTCCGAAATCTTGGAAAGAGAGTGGTCGTCGATGTTGGCGAGTCCGACAGGGAGGATGCCGGCAACGATGCCGAGGAGGGTGATGTCGAGGAGACTGACTCAGATCTGCGCGATCCAGATTTGAATCGAGAGGTGGGCGAACAGCTAGATACTGCCCAAGTCGAGGAGACCTTGACGAGGAGTCTCCGCGAGGACTTCGAAGAAGTTGTCCAATATGCAGAGAGCATAAAGGATATTTTGAGTGGGAGGGAGAATTTGGATGGCGACGAGGTCTCGAGGGAGGCCTATTATAAATATTTCTGCGAATACCCTCCTCGAGAGATTCCTCGCCCGTGCCGAGAAGCTTTCGAATCAATATATGAAGCCTGTAAGTATGCGAGCACCGTCTCCTCGGCACAGCTAGAAAACTCCAGGAAGAAATATCAGCTGCCGGCCGACGTTTGTTTCTTTGTTCCTCGCCCGGATGAGAGGGCCGACCAGCCGCCAGAAGGGATGGTCGCCGTCAACATCGGCATGATGGAGGCAGGGCTAAGGTTCCCCCTGCACCCCAGTATTTCCAACTTTTTGCACTTCTTGAATGTAGCCCCTTCTCAAATTTTGCCGAACGGTTGGTCGAACTTGATCGGCATTCTTACACTGTTCGGCCTGGTGGCGGTCGAGAATGGGTGTAGGAACACATGGTTAAGCCCAAAAGAGATCAATTATCTCCTTCAGGTGGCCGAGGCCGGAGAGAACGTGGGCCATGGATACTACTATGTGAGGGGCCGAGATAACTTCAAATTGGTTGAGGGGGTTCCCAACAAGGTTAGGGATTGGAAAACCAACTGGTGGTGGGTAGCCGGGGACTGGAAAAGTCCGGTGAGGCCGGATGGCTCCTCGGATCGCATTCCCATTCCCACCGAATATCAAAGAATTCGTGGTAAGTTATTTTTATTTCTGCTCGCTCTTTCTATACTGACTAACTCCTCGATTTTGTAGGTGAAACTGCTCGCAAGAAGACTGCCGAGCACCGTCTCACTCCTCTATTCCAATACCACGTTTGCTGCGTTCTCAACCGTCGCTATTTGGAGAGATCCTGTCGCTTCTTGAACAGGGAGTGTATGCGTGAGCGAGCAGGTCTCAGAGTACCTCCTCACCACTTCACTCGAGAGTTTCCTCCAGGTATCAACATGTTTCCAAGTTTTGTGAATTTGCTAAGTTTTTTCAAAATTTCTCTTCGTAAATATTAACTCTTCGCTTTTCTTTCTTAGTAGTGGTTCCAGAGAGAGTTGTCACTTACCTTCCTCCCTCCATCGAAGTTGATCGCATACTGTCGAGCAGGATGCTACAACACGCGAGAATGCTGCGCGAGCGCAAAGTAGTCGATGGGACTGGAAAGAAAAGGAAGGGGGCGGAGACCTCGGGGGCTCCACCCAAGAAAATTGCTAAACCATCCCGAGGAGGTGCTTCTCGCCCGCCTCCTTCCGAGAGGAGGATCTCGCCGAGGAGATCTCCTCCGCCGAGGGGTAGCCCGCCTCCCCCTACTCAGGTCGCATCCCCTCCTCCCCGAAGCACTCGATCGCGAGAGACTGGCATGAGCTCGTCGGCCGGGGAGAGAGCTCAGGGGGACAACACACTGCTCGGCTGGGATCCCGCTAGGGTCGCCAGGTAAACTTAATCAATCAAGCCTTAGTATGTTTTTTTTTTTTTTGTTATTGAAATTTTTTTTTAACTCTCTTTCCTTTTTAGGGTTGCCGAGAACTCAATCGTTGAACCTTACAATGGCAACCTCCTTGGCTACTTTCGGTCGCGGGATGCGGCCCCTCAAGAAACTCTGGACCCGATCGTCGCAAGGGTCATGAGGAATGTGCCCCGATCACTGACGACCACGCTGGTCGACGAGGTGAAGAACCAAAGCTCTTTGGACAACGCGCGCCTGGCCGCCGTCGACCTGGCCCGTTTGTCTTTCACTGTTGAAAACCTCGCCGTCCAGATCGCCGAGGGCCGCAAAGTCAGCGAGGAGCGGAGTGCAAGGCTCGCCCAAATGGCCAAGGCCAAAGCTGTCGTTGAGAGGAAGCTGGTCGCTTCTGAGGAGAAGGTCGTCGACCTTGAGACAAAGTTGGCCGATTCTGAGGCCCAATTTGAGACGGTTCGAAGGCAAGATCAAGAAGAGATCGAACGTCTCCGTGCTCGCCTCCAGGCTGCCGAGGATGAGCTGAAAATGAAATGCACCGAGGTAAACTCTTTCCAAAGTAAAACCGCGGCTGACGAGGAAGAGTTGGCTACTCTCCGACAAGAGCTGGTCGACATGACCAACGAGCGAGATGAGATCATTGAGGTCGCTGGGAGCGTGGCCATGTTATCGGTGGCGCTCACCGCCCACGGGCTCATCCATCGATTACTGGATGCACATCCGGAAGTGGACGTGATTCCGCTCGGTGGGTTTTTGGACGACCTCCTTATGAAGGAGAATCCTCAGCCGGAAACAGAACTCCCTCTGCTTCCTTTGATGCAAATGGGACTCCAGTTCCCTCGACTTTTGGGAGTTCCAGTGCTATTCGTGGATCCTCCCGAGGACTCCCCACCTCAACAAAGCGAACAGCATGCGCCTGCCGAGGAGGAAGCTCCTGCCGAGGAGAATGCTCCGGTAGCTTAGTTTGCTTTGTTTTATTTTGTTTTTCTTAGTACTGTTCGGCCATTAAGGCCTCTTTTGTAATTCCAGCCTTTCAAGGCTTTTTAATGAATAGAACTCTTTTGCTTATGATGCGTGCTTTTCTTTATATTGAGTGATCGTCCTCGTCATTGCTTCTCGATTTATGTTATATTTCTTTTTGATTTGCTTTTGTTCATATGCTTGTTTTTCCTTGCGAGTATTTTTTAAGAAAAAAATGCTCGTCTACTCTTGCGAGTACCTTTAAAAAAGGGTACTCGTCTTTCTTTTGCGAGCATCTAAGAAAGAGTGCTCGTCTTTCCTTTGCGAGCATCTAAGAAAGAGTGCTCGTCTTTCCTTTGCGAGCATCTAAGAAAGAGTGCTCGTCTTTCCTTTGCGAGCATCTAAGAAAGAGTGCTCGTCTTTCCTTTGCGAGCATCTAAGAAAGAGTGCTCGTCTTTCCTTTGCGAGCATCTAAGAAAGAGTGCTCGTCTTTTAGAGTTAACCATTCGTCGGTTGAACTCTTTTTGTTTGGAAGGTAGTGATCGTCGTCGCCACTACCTTGCGAGCATCGTTAAAAGAGTGCTCGTCTTTGTTCCCTAGATGGCTACGCAGAGCCTTGTCTAAAAATAACTAACACTTGATGGAAATTTAAAACGTTGCTTGTATTGAAATGATTACACAAATTATACAAATATAAAGAAATTAAACACTTACTGGTAATACTTCTTCAGCTTGACCGCGTTCCACGGGTACTTGCTCGGCTTGCCCTCAAGATCTTCTAGCTCGTACGATCCGTTCAGGAGTGTGCGCGTTATTCGGTACGGACCCTCCCAAGTCGGGCCAAGTATGCCGATGGACTGCTCCGTCGCCCTCCGAAGTACGAGCTGGCCGATAGTGAATTGGCGAGCACGTACTTTGGTGTTGTAATAGCGTTCTGACCTTTGCTTGTAGACCACGTTCTTCTCGTCCGCTGTTAGCCTTCGCTCTTCTAGGAAGTCCAAGTCGGAGAGCTGTGCATCGTTATTCGACTGCTCGTCGTAATTTGCTACTCGAAAAGTTGGGACCTGCCCCTCTGCTGGTATGACAGCTTCGGTTCCGAACGCGAGCGCGAACGGAGTTTCACCAGTAGAATTTCTCGTGGTCGTCCGATATGCCCACAGAACCATGTGCAGCTCGTCCGCCCATTTGCCCTTCAATCCATCTAGCTTAGCTTTCAAGGTGTGCTTGATGATTTTGTTGATCGCCTCTACTTGACCATTTGATTGTGGATGATAGGGTGTTGAAAAAATTTTCTTGATGTTCCAGTCTGAGCAGAAATCCAGCATGTCTTTGCTTGTGAATTGACGTCCGTTGTCGGTCACTATTGCTCGTGGTAGGCCGAACCTGCAAATTATGTTCTTCCAAATGAAGCTTGTCATCTGGGCCGTTGTGATGGTCTTCAGTGCCTTTGCTTCTGTCCACTTGGTGAAGTAATCGACTGCTACGACTACGAAAGTTACCCCCCCGACGCCAGGCGGGAAAGGTCCGATGATGTCGATGCCCCACTTCGCGAAGGGCCAAGAGCTGTAGACGGAGATGAGCTCGTCTGGAGGTGAGTGAATAGCTGGTGCAAAAGCTTGACATCTCTTGCACGCTTGGGCGTAATGAATTGCATCCTTCTTCAGTGTTGGCCAAAAATAGCCTTGCCTCGTGATTTTTAAAGCGAGCGCTTGCCCCCCTGTATGATTTCCACACGATCCTTCGTGGATTTCATACATGACGATCTTCGCCTCATCTTCTCCGAGGCATTTCAATAAAGGCATTGAAAAACCCCGTTTGTACAGCTGGTCGCCAATAATAGTGTACCTTGCGGACCTGAGCTGCAATCTTGTTGCTTTCACTTTATCCCCCGGGAGCTCGCCGGTCTTGATGTACCTGCTGATCGGCGACCTCCAGTCCTCGTCGCTGGCTGCGTCCACCTGCAAAATCTGACCTCTGTTCACCGATGGGGAAGAAATTTTAGTGATGGTCGCTTCTGAAAATATTGCATCCCCCTCTGAAGTGGCCAGCCGAGCTAACGCATCTGCTTGCGTATTCGCCTCCCTAGGGATTTGCTCGATGTGGAATTGATCAAATTGCTCGAGTAATCCCTTCACTAGCTCTTGGTACTTTATCATTTGATCGCCGCGAGCCTCGTAGTCGCCCGTTATTTGATATACAACCAGGTGGGAGTCAGAAAAAATTTTCAGTTTTCTGGCGCCCACGGCCATAGCCATCTTGATTCCTGCGACCAGAGCCTCGTACTCTGCTTCGTTGTTGGTCGCCCGATACTCGAACTCGATCGCCGAAGCAAACGTCTGTCCGGTTGGGCTGGTGAGGACTATTCCTGCCCCTGCTTTGGTGCTCGTCGACGAGCCATCGACGAACAGTGACCAAGGAAGCTCGATTCCCTCGGCCAATTTCTCTGGGAAAGTGAGCTCTACAATAAATTCAGCTAAAACTTGTCCCTTGATTGCCGTTCTAGGTGCATAGGTGAGCCCAAATTGCCCTATTTCCACCGACCATTTCAACAGTCTTCCAGTGGTATCCGGACGATGCAGTGCTCGCCGAAGAGGAAAGGTTGTGAGGACGACCACCTCGTGGTCGAACAGATATTGCCTTAATTTCCTGACGCTCATGACTAGCGCGTATGCCAATTTTTCCATAGGAGTGTATCTCAACTCCGCATCTCTCAGTGTTTGACTTACGTAGTAGATAGGCAGATGTGTGCTCCCCTCAGCTCGGACGAGCACTGAACTGATCGCACAGTCAGTGGCCGCCAAGTATAGATATAGAATTTCGCCGGGGACTGGCTTAGCTAGGACCTTTGGATCCGATAGATATTCCTTCAATTTCTCGAAAGCTTTCTCACATTCGTCGGTCCATTCGAACTTTCCTTTTTTCAAAGCATCGAAAAAAGGTTTGCAACGATCGCCCGTTCGTGCAATGAATCTGTTCAGCGATGCAAGGCATCCTGTCAATCTTTGTACTTCTTTCACGTTTCTTGGGCTTTGCATGTTAATGACTGCTTGAATTTTACTCGGATTTGCCTCGATGCCCCGCTGGCTAACCAGGTGCCCCAGAAATTTTCCTGAGCTAACACCAAAACTGCATTTCTTCGGATTCAATTTCATGCCGTATTCCTTTAGAATATCGAATGTCATGGCAAGGTGGTGTAGGTGATCCTCTTTCCGTAAGCTTTTGACAACGATGTCATCGATATAGACCTCCACCATCTCGCCGATGTGTTTTTCAAACATCTTATTTACCAGTCTTTGGTATGTTGCCCCCGCGTTTTTCAAACCGAAAGGCATTCTCTTCCAGCTGTACATGTCGACTGCCGTCATGAAAGCCGTGTGTCGCTGGTCGTCGGGATGCATTGCAATCTGATGATACCCCGCGAAAGCGTCCATGAAAGTTAACATCTCGTGCCCCGCTGTATTGTCTACTAGGTGATCAATATGGGGCATCGGAAAGTGATCTTTTGGACAGGCGTCGTTTAGATCCGTGAAGTCTATACACAATCTCCACGACCCGGTCGCCTTTTTGACGAGCACTGGATTGGCCAGCCACTCGGGGTCAGTTCCAGTTTTCTCGATTAATTTGTTATCGATCAATTTCTTGATTTCGACTGCCAAAGCCGCACTTTTATCAGGCCCAAACTTTCTTCGTTTCTGGGTGATAGGTCTCCTTGTTGGATCAATATTTAATCTGTGGCAGGCATGATTCGTGGGGATGCCCACCATATCTTCGTGCGACCAGGCGAATGCCCCGATGTTCTCTTTCAAAAATGCGACCATGTCCGACCGCAAATTTTCTGGTAAATTGGAACCAATGAATACTTCGAGTTCTGGACGAGCTTCGTTTAAGTGGATGGTTTCAAGGTCCTCCGCTGAAGTTGCCCGCTCTTTAGGCTCCTTCCAGCGAGGATCCTCGATTCCGAACTCTGGTTCAAAACCTAACCTGGGCTCCAGATCTGGAATGATTTCTGGAAGCTGGTCGTCGGGGAGCTGGTCGCCCGAAACTGTCTGCTCGTCGATCTCCATTGGGGTGTGGTCGCCCACTTCCATGGAGGCGTGCTCGTTCGCCTCCACTTGGTGGTCGCCGAAGCTATGACTGCACTCCCCAATTTCAATTTTTCGATACTTGCTAGGAAGACCCTCCAAGTAGTTCACTTGTTGACTTTGTGTTTGACACTCAATATACTGGCCAATCATAGTGCTTTCCTTAGAATGACGCTTTGCAAAACGGACGAGACACTCCCTCGCCCGCGTCTGATCGCCCTTAACGGTTATAACTCCCGCCGGGGCTGGAAACTTAACACAGTAATAAAAAGTAGAGACGGCCGCCTTGAACTCGTTGAAGAAAGGACGGCCGAGGAAAGCATTGTAAGAGGATGGCATGTCGACGATCATAAAGTCGAGCTGCCGAGTGTGACGAATTGTTGGCTCTTTCGACGATGCCAGCTCCAGGGATAGTCTGATTTTCCCCATGGGATGACTTTGCGTATCCCCAAAACCTACGATTATATCATCGCAAGGCTCGATATAATCCGCATATCCACCAAGAGCATCCAGGGTATGCTTGAAGAGGATGTTGGTGTATGCCCCAGTGTCGACCATCAAACGATGGACGTTGGTTCCCATAATTTTGCCCGAAATGACCAGAGCGTCATTGTTCGGGTGCACTACGCCATTTAGGTCGTCGTCCGAGAAAAGGATCTGGTGAGAAGGAGGCTTCTCGGCAGTCGGAGCGACGCACACCTGGTGCACATTGTTCAGTGCTCGCTGCTCGCTCTGAGCACGGCGAACAGACAGTTCTTTCCCGGATTGGGTTCCTCCCAACGGGCCTTCGATCACCATGCAGGCTCCTCCCACATTATCGATGTCGCCACCAGGGTTGTTTGGCATGGGAGGAGTTAGCTTGGGACGATTCAGTTGTTGGCGCAGGTCGTCGCTGTCGTCGCGACGTTTCTTTCCCCTGTTGTCGCCATTGCCAGGAGCCTTGATGAACTGGGCGAGCTTGCCCTCATTGTACAGCTTAAATAGATTTCTTACCAAGTCTCTGCAGCCGTTGGTGTGGTGGCCAATGGAGTTGTGGTAGTCACAGAATTTGCTACCATCCAGTTTTTCATCGCTTGCATGCATTGGCTTGGGCTGGGGGAGCATATTCTTTCCCCTAACAGCATTGAAAATGCCCCTGGGATCAACCGAGAGAGATTCTCTGAATTGGATGATCTCAGGAGACTCCTCGAAAGGCCTGAAGTTAGTTGGGCGAGCACTGCCAGCTTGAGTGGTCGCCTTCTTGGGCTGGGACGACTCCCCAGTGTTAGTATTTTTCCTTGGCCAGTTTGTCTTTTTGGACGCCTCCGGCTGCTCGTTAGCCTTGGCAGCGTCCATTATCTCTTCCATTTGGATAAAATTTCCAGCCCTTGTGCGGAAATCCGCATAAGAACTGGGGAAAGTAAGATGGATAGATTCCCACAGCTTGGTACCTATCCTGAGACCGGAAACAGCTGAGATCAGCTTCGTCTCATCGTTCACGGCCTCCCCATCGATCACCAGCCTATCGAAGCGCTCGATGAAGTCTTTGCCCGATTCATTTATAGCTTGACGAACGTTTGCCAAACGTTGCTTCGAGGCTGGGCGAGCAGCAATAGACCCGTAGTAGGTCAGAAATAGTTGCCCTAGCTCAAGGAATGAGGTGACCGATCCGGGACTCAGCGTTGTGTACCATCGGTGAGCCCGGTCTCCCAAAGTTAGGGAGAAGTTTCTGCATTGGGTGGCGTCCGTTGCCCCGATTGAGGCCATATAATTGGAGTACTTGGACAAGTGTACTCTGGGGTCGGATGCACCATCGTATGCCGGCATGGAAGGCATTTGGATCTTTCTTTGAATGGGGGCAGTAAGGATTGCCACACTCAGAGGAGGTGCGGGCAGAGTGATTTGTGGGGTGGTCCCTAGCTTCGAGGCGACCACCTCTGCTCGCAGAGCGTCCATCTCTAGTTTCATCAATTTTTGGGTTTCGAGGAACTGGGCGATTTGCCCCTCCTCGTCAGTTTGTGGTTTGGGGACGGCGTTCTCGTCACGTCGACTCCCTTGGGATGCTGCTGGGCGATCATCATGACGTGATCGCCTGGGAGAGTGCCTGTCAGAATGGTGGCTGCGATAACTCTTCGCCGGAGCTCGCGAACCTTTCCCTGGTCCCACTCGATCAAGAGCTGAGACTCTATCACCCTGATCTCTCTTGTCAGCGTGATCTCGGTGGTGGTCGGCTCGGACTGGTCGGCCATCCACATTGTAATGTACTGGGCGAGGAGCCCTCCTATCTTTGTCGTCCATCCGGTTGAAAACCGAATTTCGGTGGTGCGAGTCTCCCGTATGGCTATTGTGGGAGTGCTCGGCAGCTTTGCCCTTGCCTTTGTCCTGGGGGCGAACAGAGTTGGAGTGATAGGAACGGTTATCCTCCTCGTTCCCCTTGGCTTTTCGAGCTCGGTCAAAGGCCTGATCTTTGGCCTTCTCCAGCTCCTCATTCTGCCTCTTTTTCTCATTGAGATAGTCACAGAGGTCTTTTAGATGCTGGGGATCATTCAGAATGTCCCCCATGTTTACGTTTGCAAACGGATTTACCGCCGGCGCCGGAGGGAGCTCGTTCCCTCCGGAAGGCAAGATTCCGTCTCGTGGAGTATGATGAGACATCGTTCAAAGAGTGTCTCCTGGAGATTATTACAAAGATACGACTGTTCTTAAGCGCTCGATGCTTAAAAACGAAAGATTAAAGTTCTTGCGCAGAAGAACGTGCTATTACAACTACTTACTAGCAAAGTAACAACAACTAAAGCTTAAAAACAAGTTACACGGAGATCAAACTCCAAAATATGTCTCGAATATTGCAAATATTCAAGAACACGAAGAACACGAAAATACTTAAACAAAGCTTTAAAAGGTGGAACAACCGATTAA
The DNA here is from genome assembly GCA_963675135.1 of Galeopsis tetrahit. Taxonomy (NCBI): domain Eukaryota; kingdom Viridiplantae; phylum Streptophyta; class Magnoliopsida; order Lamiales; family Lamiaceae; genus Galeopsis; species Galeopsis tetrahit. The sequence continues at coordinate 35,414,925 of OY776130.1, read as the reverse complement.
AAACCTGAAAACGGAGTTTGCAAACCGATCGCTCGATGATCGGTCGAAACTGATAGTGAAGAACACGTAAAAGGACCCCTCCTTCTAGCGCCAAATGTTGTATGCACTTTGATCGGGTTGACTCGGTTGTAGGCTGTTTTTAGTACGATACAAACATGTATTAATGATCGGGGGTTTATTACGTGTTTAAAGGAGTGTTTATGATGATCTTGATGATCTTATGAAGAACAAAGCAAGAAAGATCAAGAACAGTGGTTTAGCTTCTTAGAGAAGCTAAAAGCTTGAGAGCTTTGGGAGTATTTATTGCTTTAGGTTGGGGAGATTGGGTGAAATATGAAACTTGTTTACAAATGAGCCCCTTTTAGGCATTATATAGTGGTTTCCAGGGGCTGCCCGTCCTTTACACGTGGCACGCCCTCATTGGACCTTACTTCTGCCCGAAAAGGTGATTTGATGGCGCATTTAATGCTAAACCGCCTTTGGTGCTCGTCCTCGCCGATATGCCGAGGAGATGAGCTACGGTGGTCGCCGGTGGACCATGTCGAGGAGTGTGGTCGCCACGCTCCATGCTGTCTCCCAAGGCTTCAACACTTAGATTTTCTAACTATGAATAGACCTGTGCTCGCCACACATTTGGGCGAGCAGCTTAACTAAACCATGTGCTCGCCAACATCTTTGGGCGAGCACTTAAATATATTAATTACACCTATATTATTACATTTCCTTGGTCTTGTTGACTAGTCGTCGTAAGACTTTATTGACTGGTCCTCGCCACGTAAACTGGTGACTAGGATTGACTTGTCAAAGATTGACTTCTTTGACTAGGTATAACACCATCCTTGGAGCGAGTACGCATAGGATAACTTGGGAGAGGAATGTCCTGTCGATGAGGAGGAGAGTGCACAGGAGCAAACGGAGGAGAGCGATGAGTAGGCAGGAGAGGAGGAGGGGCAGGCGATGGAGGCCTGGCGAGCATAGAGTCATCGACGGATATGCAAACAATGCATGGCGAGACGGAGAGAGAATGGGAGTGATCCATGTAGGTGGAGAGATCAACACTCATGGGCGAGGAGGAGCGAGGAGGAGCAGGTGGTGATAGTTTTAAAAGGAAACAACTGTTCATCAAACTGGGCATAGCGAGTGATAAAGATTCGAGACGAGGAAGGATCAAGGCAACAAAATCCTTGATGACGAGAGCAGTAACCGATGAAAACACACGGAATGCTACGAGGAGAGAGTTTTTTAGGAGCATAATCGCGAAGATATGGAAAAACACGACAGCCAAAGACGTGCAAATTATCAAAGCGGGGAGGAGAGGCAAATATTGGGAAGGGACCGAAGAGTGATATAGAAGAGAAAGGCCTGTTTCAGTAATGTAACAATGCTTTCTCTCTGCTCGGTCATTTTGAGCAGGTGTATAAGGACATGACATAGTGTTAAAAAAACCAGCTTGAGCAAACAAGGATTGAAGTTTATTATTGCTGAATTCAGTACCACCATCACAGTGAAATCGTTTGATTTTAGTGTTGAGTTAATTTTCCACAAATAGTTTAAATTGAATAAAGGTAGTGTAGAAGTCGAACTTTTGCTTAAGAGGATAAAGCCATGTAAATCGAGAATAGTCGTCCACAAAGATAGCATAATAACGATAACCATTGCAAGAAGTAGTGGGAGAAGGTCCCCATAAATCATAGTGAACAAGATCCAAAAGAGAGCTAGCACGATTAGTGTTTTCATGAATAGTGGTGCGAGAACTCTTGGCAATTTGACAAGAAGAACAAGAGACGGGAGCAGGTAAGAGAGAAGTGACATCAATTAGACCAAGTTTATCAAGTAGTTTTACATTTCCAAAGTGAGTGTGACCAAGGCGATCATGCCACATTTCATAGGATGCCTTGGTCGTATGAGTATGGAAAGCAGAAACTATAGAATCAGAAAAACAATCTAGCATATAAAGACCGTTTTCACGGTGTCCCTTGGCGAGCAGAGCTCCTGTAGTTCAATTCTGAATGTCAAAGGAGGTGTTAGTAAAAGAAAGAGAAACAGAGAGATCAGAGGTAAGTTAATTAACAAAGAGTAAGTTTTTTGTAATGTTAGGGACAACAAGAACATTTGAAAGGGAGAGATTTGGAGAAAGAGTTTTAGAGCCTACGTGGGTGATCGACAAGGAAGTGCCATTACCGACCACTACGCGATCCGAACCTGAGTAAGGCGAGCATGAATCAAGGGCGGCGGGCGAGAAAACCATGTGGGCAGAAGCTCCAGTGTCTATATACCAGTCAGAGATGTTGGAAGGAGTGATCGAAGAATGAGCTGGAAGGGATTCAACACAATTAGACTGACGAGCAGGAGGAGCCGTGTATCGTTAGGGACAAGAGTCAGCAATTAATATGGCCGTCGAACTTGCAAATTTGACACCTTGGATAAAAAACGACCACGACCACGATTGGTAAAGCGGCCTTGAGAGCGGCCAGTCGAGAAAGAAGATGCGCGACCACGACGCGGAGGACGAGCAGTCTGAGCATAAAATGAAGGAACCGTGGTAGATGGCATGGAAGAATCATTGAGGGATTTTGTAAACAGGGCATGCGATTCGGCCATGGCGAGAAGATCAGAAAAATTCGTTAGAGGAGAGACATTTATTTGAGAGGCAGAGAAACCGTGAAATTCGGGGCCAAGACCACGAAGAAACCAATGAGATTTTACTGTGTCATCAAGAATACAACCCATAGACGCAAGTTGATCACAAAGATTTTTTAAGAGAATACCATACTCAGCAACTGTGCGGTGGCCCTTTTTAATAGTCTGAAGCTCGTCCTTGAGACGAAGTTCTCTAGCCTTGGACGGTTGGTTAAAGGCAGTGGCAAGATTGGCCCAGATTTCTGCCAAGGAGCGACAACCAACGATAACAACCATAGTTTCCTCCGTAAGGGTGGATACCAAGAAAACACGAACGATTTGATCTTTCGCAATCCAAGAAACATAATCTGGATTGGGTTCGGAGCATCCATCTTTGGAGATCGTTGCAGGAGGCGCGGAGGAGGAGCCATCGACGAAAGGGAGAAACTTCTGAGTGGCTAGGAGAGGGTGGATTTGAGCATACCACATCGAAAAGTTCGTGGATTTGAGTTTCACTGTGATGAGATGAGTCATAGCATGAAGCGTGAGAGTGGAATCGAAAACTAACGCCGGCGACGAGGAGGTGGTGGGCGGAGGATCAGCCATGGAAGAAGGAAAAAGAAAGGAAGATTGGAGGAGAAATAGGTTTTCAGCGTTTAGGCTGATACCATGCATGTTAGAATAGATGCACCACAAAAGATGATTTTCATTAACCTCTAAAAGACCAAAAGGTCATAGTTATATACAAGAGTGGCTAACTAACTAAGGGAAGTTGTGAAGCTACGTTAGTTATGCAACCAACTAACTTCTAGAAACTAACTTTTATCTTTAATAGTCTCAGTATCAATATAATCACGATTTTTACGATTATTGTAAAAAAATTCCAACCTTTTATCGTGTTGCAATTAGATACACTTTTTTTTTTCGGCCAACAAGTGATGATGTGGTTGTCGGAGCTTGTCACGTCAGATTACACATATTCTTTTTTATTTTCCACATCAGATTACATTTTATTCTTTTTTATTTTCCACATCAGATTACATTTTATAGAAATAAAAATAAAACTTTATAAAAATAAAAATAAAACTCGCTTCTTCTGCGTCTTCTCCCTTCTCAAACTCAATAGAGTTCTTCTTCTTGTCAAACTCAATCAATGCGTCTTTTCTCACTTCTCAAAATCCACTACCACCTCTCCACCTCCTATTCCACCCCTCACTGAACTGTCGCGGGCTCCACCACCTTCGCCTGGAAGAATGTAGTTATGAGAAATATATAAATATTTAATAAAATAAGAAACTTTCTCTTATATTAATAGTGTCAGCAGCTTCGCAAATCAATACACCCATGTCTTGGTTTGCCATTTTTCTTGCGTTTGCAATCTCTTTCTTTTGAGTAGAGGTGTTGGTCATCACAGACTAGCACTTGCTCCACTAACTTCTGCTCCATTTGCTCCTGTCCCACTTGTTCCATTTGCTCCTGTTTCATTAGAAGTTGTATCCTTTATTGATCTACTTCTTTTTCTTTGAAAATTGAAGTAAATAAAATGACTCTCTTTTTTTTTCTATTCAAACATGACAAACATATAGCATGACATTTTTTTTTGGAAGGAATAACATGACATTTTAAATCACTATATATTTGTGCCAAAGAAATCAGTATAAATGACCATAAACACAATCTTACATGCAATTTATATGGTCTTTTGAAGTTTGGGTCCTTTGCACGGGACAACCTTTTCTAGGATTTTCCTCAGAACCTCTATTCCTCATCTTCTTGGGTCTTCCAGGCATTTTCTTGTACGGATTTTTTTTTTTGTTGCTTTTAGATGATTTTTAGGGAATTTTGATTTTTAGGATTAGAAGAGAAGAACTAGTTTGAGAAGTGAGAAAGACGCATAAGAAGAACTCTATTGAGTTTTAGAATGAAAAAAGAAGAACTTGATTGAGTTTGAGTAGGAAAAAACTTAATCGAGTTTGAGAAGAAGCTGTAGTTTTATTTTTATTTTTATAAAGTTTTATTTTTATTTCTATAAAGTATAATTTAATGTGGAAAATTAAATAAAAAACAAAAAAGAATATGGGTAATCTCATGTGGCAAGCTCCGATAAGCCACATCATCAATTGTTGATCGGAGAAAAAAAATTGTATCTAATTGCAACACGATGAAAGATTAGAGTTTTTGACAATAATAGTAAAAATCGTGATTAAATTGATAATGAGACTAAAGGTGGTGTATTTATTTAGAATTAACCTTTTGTTTTACTATATACTTTTGTTTCAGTTCTCTACTTACATAGATAAACTCGTCAAGGTTGTTTACAGCGCATTTCACGTAGCTATAAATTTATTAGAATTTAGAATTCAATCTTAACTTGTTGAATAATAAAAAGTGCATAAATCAGACGTAAAGCTTTCAAAATAGTATCACCCCCAATATTGAATTTTATATCATATATCATATCTAATCTAATCTAATCTAATCTAATCTAATCTATAAAAGGTGAATGTGGGAGAAGCGTCCGGTATCTTACTGTTGCAAGTAACAAAAAATGGTCGATGTGTTTACACTACAGAAAAGAAAAAAACACGTGGCTGACTAAATGATATGTGGCTGTTTCTTTCCGGTGTTCTCTTTCTTTCTTCATTCATCTTCACAGGCACCGCCCAAATTCATTCATCTCCATCGGCACCGACGTACCGCCCTTCCTTTGCGTCATCTCTTCTCCACCGCTTTCCAAATTCCTTCTCTACTACCGAATCTTCGTCAACGACTTGCCTGGTAAGTTCTCTAGCATCTCTCTTAATCTTGTGTATCTGGGTTTAATTTTTTACTTCATACCATTTGTGGGGCTTTCGTAATCTTTCTCTTTTGTGTTTTTTAAAAGACAAAAAAACTTTTTTATGCACACAACTGTTTGATAAATTGTTTGAGAATAGAAGCTATTGATGAAGGGAAGGGGAGGCTACTGTAGTTTATATGCACACCAACTGTTTGATAAATTGTTTGAGAATATACTAATTTTACTTTTCAGAAGCTATACATATTGTTGTCCCTTTTTTGTTTGGGTGGCTCAAATTGTTTTACGTTGTCTAATTTACAGTTAGTATCACAGTCCATGTTACTACATATTGTCTGATTGAGTACATGGTCGCTTGAATAATTGTTTTGGAGCTAAGGGCAAAAGTGGTCAAATAAATTTAGATAACATTTCATTCAATTTGAGTAGGTGGAGCGGCAATCATTCAAATTTTTGCATATTATCTTTGTTCGTTATAAGATAGCCTCTAAAATGGTATGTGTGCATGGTATGGAGTATAATTTAAGTTATATTCTTTTACTGCAGATGGTGGTATATATAATTTAAGTTTGATTATTTTACTCTTTTATTTTTTCTCTTTGTCATATATATCCACATTGTGTTCCTTTCCTTTAAACATATGAAGAAAATTTTATTCAGAACAAGCAGCCAAATGTTTTTTTCCAATGAGATAACTGCTTCAATAACATTCATCGTGAACTTATGAATGTTGTAGTACCTGCTCTGGAGTCTGTTATTTGCTGCTTTTTGTGATACTATATATTTCAATTTGAATGTGATAACACTCCATATGCAAAAAGCTTATTATGTGTAGATTTCAAGATGCCTTGTTCTGTTTTTTAAATATCTTTTTTTGGGCTCTATATAGAAAACGAAAGAAATAACTCTCGCGGCCCAAAATTGGGATAATTAACTTCATATGTTTGATTATCATAGAGTTGGAAATGAACTTTTGTTGCTCCATTCTTATGTGTTTAGCTGCTTATGAGAATTCATGGGGGATCCAAATCAGAATTCATGTGTAAACAATTAATCTAGATGCAACAGGGCTGGATTTTATTATAGTGTATATATATATATATATATATATATATATATATATATATATATCTCTTTGAATCTTGAAATTGTGCTACTCTGAGTTGGATTTTCCATTGTTTATTGTGTTAGTGAATTCTTTCGGTAGTAATATGATCCTAGAATACTTTTTAGTAGCTTATAGTCAGGATTCGTATGAAGTACTCTCGTCGGACGAGAGTTTCTTTTCATCATTTTACATTATAAAATTGTGCAAGTGAACTATTTATCAGTAATATTCTGCTTTCCTTGCATGTCTTTGTGTAAATGAGGCTGTGACCAAGAATATGATCACATAATATCCAAGTTTGAATATCTATCAAGTTATCAGTAATCATTCTCTCAAAAGCCTAAACCAGAATAGTCTTAACACTAATTGATATTGTCATCTGTTACCCTGGTTGGAAGACTAAACTTTTAAATGGTGTTGTTTAGCCGTCTGAAATAAATTGATTGCACCATGTTATTTCACACGATTATCATTTAGTAGTTTAAGCTTGTGATGTGAAATTCTGAAAGTGTTTACTTGACGTGAGAGAACTATGATCCTACAGTAATATCGCAACTACTTTAGGTTACTTCTTCCTTTAAATGCATACGTATTGACTAGGCAATTTGGAATGGTCAAAGTACTTTTGCAGTGTGTTTCTTTTTCTGTAAGTTTCTATAACTTTCTTTTGTTGTGCATTGTTTAGATTAATTCTACTGACATTTTTTATTTGTATTTGCAGGGGAGCATATTATCAGGTAATTTTTCTTCTCCTTTTCATTTTAAACTTATGATCTTATACTGCTAACTTCGTAAGAGAAAACTCCATTTAATCTTAAGTATTAAAGTTAATCATAGCCTGCATAATGCATATCGATATTAATGTTTCCACTGTCCTTGATGACTTTTTTCTTCTAAAACCCAAGTAATAAAAGCAGTGTCTACCTTTTTTTCCTTTCTTCTTGTGATATCAACATAGTTTCCCTATGTGTTTAATCTGGGGCTGTCCTTAATCATTTGCACATTAAGTTATATGTCACAAAAACCAAAATCATTTTTCTATTTAAAATTCAGGAATGTGATTGTGAAATAAGTTAATTGGTGTGCATACATCAGGAGCAATAGTACTGGTAAAGTAAATATTTTTTTCTTGGGCAATACGTAGTTTAGGTCCTCTTGTTCATCTCATATTCATTTCACACATAGTAGATGAAATAACACAAGAATGAAATATCAATTAGCAAGGGAATATTCAACATTCAAATATGTGCATCACAAGACAGCCCCTGTTAGAAAGATCCAAAAATTATGACATGGTATCAGTAAATAATTGTTGAATTGTTCAGTACTTACATTTTGAAATCATTTCAGTTTCTTCCTTGTCTAAGAAAGATAAAAAAGGGCCATAAAAATTAGGTTTCATGTTTAATTTGGTTTGAGATAGGATTTTTAGTACCTTAGCCACTGCAACTTAATTATATTGTAGATGTTTTCCAACGATGTAGAGAAAAAAAGTTTAATACTTTTGTCTTACCTTATTTCATGAGTGTTGCTTCTTGATTTTGTCTTTTTAAAAATCCAATTAATTATTCCGTTTTTTGGGCAATACAAATGCTTAGATCTTCTGGAGCACAATATATGTAATATATGTAGGAATTTTGGAACAAGAAAGAAATAGATTAAACCGAGTTGTGTAAAATTATAGTTCACATACATGATTAGGGGTATTCTGCCATACTTATTTAGAAGGAAGCAATCATACTAGGAACTGTTGTGTTGTATTCATTTTCATTCAATCTATCTTCACTACAAAGTTAACCTTAGTATATCCATTTATAAAAAAAATGTTCCTCATGTATTTTAGAAACATTACTTTGAATTGGGATTCAGTTGATGTCCTGTGTACTCTCAATTTATGGATTTTGTGCATTAGAATTAGATTTATAATATATTGTTCTTGATTTAACATCCACGTCGAAATGCAGATAGGAACTTGCCGAACAACAAAAGAATAGCACGTGCTCAATTAAAATTTGACAACAGTTTGTAGGAATGCTTTAACATTAGTAGCATCTAATAAAAATATTACTCCCTCCGTCCCATACTTGAAGACACATTTTACCATTTTGGGCGTCCCATACTTGAAGGAACGTTACCTAAAATAGCAAAAACATTTTTAAACAATCTCCTTAAAACATCACAATATTACAACAAATGCCACTACTTTATTACACTAAAAAGTAACTTTATTACTATTTATAAAGTTGAAAAGTCTTTACTACCCCCATTTTATCTTAAACAATACTAATAAACAATTCATTCATTAAAACTCGTGTCCAATTCATTTGTGTCTTCAAGTATGGGACAGAGGGAGTAGAACATTAGTTGTAATACATTATTATGATTGTGCATCAAATATCAATGAAGAAATAAATGTAAGTCGTTCACATCAAAATTGCAATGTACAATAATACAATATTGTAATTAGTATTTTGTAATATTAAAAGTGCGGAGTTTTACTATACAAGTGTTTAAATTACAAATATTTTAATATGTATGTGCATACCATAAACTTTTGTTATTCATCATTTTAGTAATATATTTAATTAAAATTTCTTTTATTTATTTATAATACAATTAAATATAAAAAAAATATGCAAAAATTTAAATAAACAAATACGGGTTACCACCTCAAAATTTGAGGTGATCCCTACCTAGTATATATATAAAGTTAGAAGCGTCCGGTTTTCTTTGGGTTGCAGGTTACAAAATGATTACGTGTTATTTCTCTAGAGTTTTCTGGCAATTTGTATCTTTAGTTTCTTTGACATCTGTCTTGCTCCCCTTCTCTTCTATCTCTACCTCTACCTCGATTAAAATTGCTCATTTCAATTCAAACGACACGACACCTTTTGCCTCTCCACTGCCTTTTCAAATTTCGTCAAGGACCTTGCAGGTAAGTTCTCCAACATCGAGAAAATGGGAGTTTTGGTCCCACCAACCACGCACCCTCAAATTTTTGGTTCCATGACTTTCACATTTAGTCTCAATAGATTAAATTTAATCACATTTGGTCCCACCGTTAAGTCAGCTGTTAGCGTTTTTGGTCCCGTTAACTAATTTTCCATTACGGTGGACCTACAACTAATGAAGTGTTAGAATGTTTTTTTTGTTTGAAAGCTGAAGTGTTAGAATGTTAGTTACCCTTTAAACAAGGTTGATCAAATTAATTACTAGAAGTATACATGTTGTAGGGTGTTGAGATTTTTGTTGTCCATAACCAGTAGGAGAACCACACCCCAATAGCTACCTGAGCGACATGAGAACATGACATTAGAGCAATAATCTAAAATGAGAGCTCTATAACTAAAAGCTAGCAGACACCAAAAGCAAAGACTGGGAGCATGCTTTACCTCCCAACAAAACTCTTATCCAAACAGGAAGGCCGTCATTTTTATAACCAATACCCATAAACTCTTATCCCAACTGCAGCAAATGCGATAGTTGCTGCTACTGCTCCCGAAACTTCGATAGAGAAAAATTTTAGCATACTTTCTGCAACAAGTAAACCGGCCAATTGGTACAAAATACAATCCTCCCAGTGTAGGGGTTCCTCGCTTGGAAGAGTGTCGATTGTTCCTAACTATGGACTGAAACTTGAAGATATGGAATAATGGGACACAAATATAGCCAATACGGGACACTACAGATATCAGAAAAGGCCGCATCAAGTGAAATGGTGCAAGAGGCAATCTCACAACCCTCCATGCACACTTATATCTACAAGTAAGAGAATGAATGTTGAGAACGACACAAGTCCCACATGAATGGTTCTGCAAGCAGAGAGTTCCAGAAAGCCCTAAGTTAACATACACAGATATTACTTGCACAACTCAGTCACTATGTCGATTTAATAAGTTAACTACTTAACTCACTTCCAATACGCAAGCAAGATCAACAAAGAAACCACATAGCAGAAAAATGGCAGACTGGTTGTATACATGACTCATGAGCATATCAGTGGAAAACTATACCATGGGAATAAAGTGAACAGTCCTAAAGTGCGCTTGCATAATTCAATATAACAAGGGTCTCAAGTCAAAGTCAGATGGGCTAAAGGGGAGTTTACCGTTTTCTCTTTCTCCAACTGCCAAGCATTGCAAGCCTATGTGTAGTCACAGTTATGGAGTCATAGGATGGGCGCAAACGCTCTTTTGAGGTGGGCAAATCAATATCCGTAATTGGCTGTAAAAAAATGTCCCCATCAATGGATGAGAACATATATATTCACCATGTCCATCATTGTCACCCCAATGATCAAATGAGAAATCACCGAATGAATCCTAAATACAAACACATTTCGTAAATTGCCTTTTTTTAGAAAGAAAAAACAAAAACCCAATAATAAACTAATTGTCCAAGAGTGAATAACAACTTATTTAAATAGTAGATTAACAAAACTTAACCCAAATTTCTTAATTACTTGATGTCATTAACCAGTTCATCAACAACTGCTGCTATTATCTAACAAACACTCTAAACAATCAAGTAATTAATCAAAAAAATAAAAATAAAAAAGAGAGACGGAATCAATCAATACATCACCCATTGCAGAAACTCGACGCCGCACGTGAAACCCATGTCTTCGAGCCCGTGATTCCAATAACTATCCCAATCAGAAACATACAAAGAACATACTACCAGGTAACTTCATTCTTGAGCAAAAATCGAAACTTACAATATGGGATACACCTTTCTTCATCTTACCTTCGCCGCAACATTTTGAATTCGGAATTTGGGGATTTTTGGCCCGATTTAGGGTTCTGGCAAGATTTGGGAAATTTTGTTAAGTGTTCACGTTTGGGGAAAATAACTGACTGAATAAAATTTAACCTACTGGTACTAAATGTGAAAGTCATTAGACAAAAAATTTGAGGGTGTGTGGTATTAGTCATATATAAATATATTAAGAGATATTGTATATATCTTGTATAATATGTTTTATATATTTGTAAATCTTTATTTCCTTAGATAGAGTTATTTTCTTAAATTAGAGATATATAGTAGATATGTTTTGTATCTATAAATACTCCTCTCATGTAGTCTCTACAATCATTCAATGAAATAATTATTTCTCCATTCATTGTTTCTCTATATGGTATCAAGAGCCTCTCGGCTCACGCCTCGATCCCACCCAAACCCTCGTAATCGTTGTTCGACGTTTTTCGTCGTACAAAACTCACGATTACCCCAACCTCATGAAGACAAGTTTCTTCTTCCCCGTAATCGTTGTTCGACGTTCTTGTTGTACAAAACTCACGATTACCCCAACCTCAAGAAGACAAGTTTCTTCTTCCCCATAATTGTTGTTTAACGTTCTTGTCGTACAAAACTCAATATTACCCCAACCTCAAGAAAACACGTTTCTTCTTTCCCGTAATTGTTGTTCGATGTTCTTATCGTACAAAATCCACAATTACCCCAACCTCAAGAAGATAAATTTATTCTTCCCTGTAATCGTTGTTCGACATTCTTGTCATACAAAACTCACGATTACCCCAACCTCAAGAAGACAAGTTTCTTCTTTCCCGTAATCGTTGTTCGACGTTCTTGTCGTACAAAATTCACGATTACCCCAACCTCAAGAAGACACGTTTCTTCTTCCCCGTAATTGTTGTTCGATGTTCTTGTCGTACAAAACCCACAATTACTCCAACATCAACGAGTCGTACGGCTAACGCCTCGATCCGAAACCCTCCCCTGTAGTCGTTGCTCGACGTCCAGCGCCGTCCAAACTCCCGACTACCACCCTTAACCGTTGCTCGACACCCAACACCGATCAAAACTCACGGTTGCAACCCGATCAAAACTCACGGTAACCAATTTTACTTAAAACAACCGTGCACTCACGAGAAGCTTTCTTCTCCAAAATCTCCATCCATGGAAGTCCATGCAAACTCCCCAAGTAACCACACCCGCAGTTCTAGTAAAAACACCCCCTGCCTACAACAAAACCCTACTGTCATATTATTTCCGCTGCCCACTCTAATTAATCAAACCCCTCCCTTACCTACTGTCCCTACCCCACCCCCAACTTTTACAAATACACCCCCTCCCCAAATTATGCCAACTCCCGACGAGAACCCAACCCCTTTACAAAACTTGTTACCCACACCCCCTGTCTCGCCTAATCCACCCCCGGCCCATCATCACGCGCTGCTGCACCCCCAGCTCACTAAATACACCACCACCAGATCCCCTAACCCACTGCTGTATACACCCCCTAATCCACTAAATACACCCCGCCCCTCAAATCCACCCACGGTCTCGATCAACCCACTCCAAACTTACTAAATACACCCCCCTACTGCCCCATTTTTCGTACCCGACCCTCAACTTCGAGTTTCACATGTTTCGTATGTGGATCAACTTGTTGATGCTCTTACTAAGTCATTTTCTCGTTCTCGCCTACAACCACTTATAATCAAGATTGGACTCTCCTACGGTGCTCCATCTTGAGGGGGCGTATTAGTCATATATAAATATATTAAGAGATATTGTATATATCTTGTATAATATGTTTTATATATCTTGTAAATCTTTATTTCCTTAGATAGAGTTATTTTCTTAAATTAGAGATATATAGTAGATATGTTTTGTATCTATAAATACTCCTCTCATGTATTCTCTACAATCATTCAATGAAATAATTATTTCTCCATTCATTGTTTCTCTATATGTGGTTGGTGGGACCAAAACTACAATTTTCTCTCCAACATCTCTCATGTATTCTCTCGTAATTTTGTATATGTAGGTTTTAAAATTTGTTTACTTCTGAGTTACTCGTTTCAATTTATGAATATTTTAATGTTTCGGTCCTTAGTTGTGGGTTATGTTGATAGATATTGTTTTGGGTACTAGGTTGAATTACTCTGGTAATAATTGGAGATTGTGTTTATACTTAGGTTTTGTCTCTTCAATCAAATAAAAAAATTATATAAAAAAGTTTATAGTAATGTTGAGAGTGGATGTGCTTGTTCTGTATGATGATGTGTGGTATTAGTTGTGAAACTGGATTAGAAGAACCTTGACATGATTTATTTAGTATTTCTAATTTTGTCCTCTTTTTTGTTTCTACTTCTTACTTCTATACTATTCAATCCTATAAAAAAATGTCTTTAGTTTGATAAATTGTTTGTTGAGAAAATGCTAATTTTACTTTGGCCTGTTTTGAACTCTATCTCTTCTTTTACTACATGTTCACATAGTCATATGTGCACATTTTGTGGTTGAAAAATCAAATACGAAACAACAATATTATGCGATTTTCTATCATCTTTTGACTTTTTTTAAGAAACTAGAAGTTACATATATTTATATCTCCTGCTGTAGGTTTATGTTTTGATTATATGTAATGAATAAATTAGTGGTTTATGTAATGTGACCGTGTGATGGCACATCTTGTTTGACGAATTGTAGTTCATAACTTGTGCAACAGTGCAAATGACTGATCTAGTAGCTGAGTCAGTAGAAACTAGAAACAGAGTTTGATCGTGTTTACCAAAAAAAACTTCTACTAATTATTTATTTGTCTTTGATATAGAAAAAAAGGTGGCATGGCAGATTCTATGGGATCGTGTACCCACCAAGGAGAGCTTACTAAAAAGGAATATCATCTGAAATATGGAAGACGCCAAGTGCTCCTTGTGCAGTGAGGAGACCGAATGAAGAACACATTTGTTCCTGAAATGTAGAAAGGTGAGTGCTATATGGTATAACTGTTATGAATGGCTCACTGTTTGCATTCCAATTCATCGCCAGATTCGACATCATTTCATGATACATTCCGGAGTATTGGGTAATAAAGGTGTAGGCAAGACGACAATGGTAGTTGGGATGAAGTGAAAGTGATGGATGAAGTAAAAGGGAGATCGTGGAGCTGGTTCACTTGTTATGGGCAGCTGCTTAAAAACATAAACTACAGCGACTGGGAGCTGAATCCATGGGAACAACTCATCATTTAGCAACTATCTAAACTACTGGATGATAATCTTCTTTTTTACACCTACTGGTGTTAATTCTTTGAGGACATTAGACATAGTATATGGTACTACTGGTACCAAAATTTCTATCTGTATTGATCCTACATTGTTTCAATAAAATAGATCTTTGCTCAATCAACAAAAAAATGTTGCAGGAAGAGTACCAAATATACTCCGGATCTGATTAGTCCCCCTTTAATGATCTCATTTTGTCTGAGGTGGAGATAAAGTTCAAAAGGTAATCATTTTATTGTTATATATTTAATACATTTGGAAACTATACAACATTTGATTTGGTCGAGTAAGAATCTATTATGCATGGAATTGAATGAGTCATTGATTCGTCAAACCTTTCTTCCATTTGAGGCCAATGCCATTTTGGGAACCAGTTTGATAGGTGCCTAGAAAGAATGTTGTAGAGTACAGAGGAGTAGCCAAAAGAAGATAAAGATTCAAGATAATCAGCCGAAGCTGCCCAATTCCAATATTCCAAGATTACACAATAAATTCATAACAACCCAAAACACCCTATTAATACTAACGCCTAATAGGGTACTGAAAAGACCAATATGTCCCTTTATAAGAAATAACCAACCATGACCTAGTCACAACTAATCTTATCTAACTGTCGTTTTAATTGTAAAGGCTTTAAACTCTTCCTACGGCGTTGATACACAACAACTCCCTCCCCCTCAAGAACAGCCTTGTCCTCAAGGCGGTAGGAAGGAAACTGCTGACGAAAAATGTCCTCATCGACCCAAGTGGAATCGTCGGACGGGAGACCCTTCCAGGAAACAAGGTATTGGCTGACACGATCATCACCCCGCCAGATATCACGAATCCGCGTGACGGCTGCCGGCTCAAAATCGGGACCAGGTAGTTCGAAATCGTCCGGAAGAGATTGGACAACCGCATGCACACCGATCAAGCGACGTAGCTGGGAAATATGAAACACTGGATGCAAGCGAGGTCCTGGAGGAAGCTGGAGCTTGTAAACCGTAGCGCTAATGCGAGCGATCACCTCAAAAGGTCCAAAAAAACGAGGAGCGAGCTTCACGTTCAACCTGCGAAATAAAGATCATTGTCTATAAGGTCGGAATTTTAAAAATACTTTGTCACCTACCTGAAACTCATCATCGCGGCGATGAAGGTTTGCTGTCCGACGCATGCGCTGTTGAGCCTGTTCCAGGTTTCGTCGAAGCTGGGCGAGAACCGAGTCTCTCTCGGCCAGGTCATCTGCGACAGCCTTAACCCTTATCTCCCCTGGTAGGAAACGAGTAAGAGTCGGCGAAGGCCTGTCATACATTGCCTGAAATGGAGTAAAACCTGTCGCGGTGTGAAACGAAGTATTGAAACAAAATTCTGCCCATGGCAGCCACTGAGCCCAGCGAGTCGGATGATCTGAGATGAAACAGTGAAGATACGTCTCCAGGCAACGATTCATCACCTTCGTCTGTCCATCCGTTTCCGGATGGTACGAAGATCTCATTTTTAACTTGGTGCCGGTTATGCGGAAAAGCTCCGTCCAAAATGCACTAAGGAACAATGGGTCGCGGTCGGAGACGATCGAACGTGGAATCCCATGAAGGCGAACAATTTCGCGACCAAACTCGTGAGCGACCGGTCTAGCCGAGAAGGGGTGGGTGAGGCCAACAAAGTGGGCTGCCTTAGAGAGCCTGTCGACGACGACCAAGATTGTGTCGCGAGTGTTTGAACGGGGCAGCCCTGATATGAAGTCCATGCTTAAATCCTCCCAAATCTATGTCGGAATCGGTAGGGGCTGAAGGAGGCCAGCGGGTGTACGCGTGTCAGCCTTGCTGCGTTGGCATACCAAACATTCGGCGACCATTCGTGTGATTTGTCGTAACATGCCCGGCCAAAAGATGTTGGCGGCAATCCGTCTATAGGTTCGGAAGGCGCCGGAGTGGCCTCCTGTGGGTGTCGCATGGAACTTAGCAAACATGAGAGCTGGCCAGTCGCCGGATGAAGGGATCGTCAATCTGTCCTTATAATATAGCATATCATTGATCAACGCATATGGTTGTCCTATGGTTCTGCCCTGGGCGAGCTCCGAAATAATCGGCCCATAGAGGGGGTCGGCATGAGTCGCGTCGCGTAGCCTTTCCCAATCTACCCAGCGAGGTATTGAAACGGCCATAAGACTGGCCTCAACGTCACGGCGAGAAAGGGCATCTGCCGGTGCGTTTGATGAGCCTGGTTTGTACTCAATCGTGAAATCGAACCCTATTAATTTTGATATCCAATATTGCTGCGCGGGGGAAGTGATGGACTGCTGGAGTATATGCTGAAGGCTCCTATGGTCGGTTTTAATAGTGAATTTCCGCCCGATCAAATAAGGCCGCCAATGTAACACTGCCAAAACCACGACCATCAATTCTTTCTCGTAAGTAGACTTATTGGCGGACCGTTCAGATATCGCTTTGCTGAAATATGCCACGGGTCTGCCTAATTGCATTAAAACAACTCCAAATCCGCGGCCAAAGGCGTCCGTTTCCAGGACGAAGGGGACGGAGAAGCACGGAATTGCAAGAACATGGGTCGAGGTTATTGCCGACTGAAGAGCCGTGAATGCAGCTTGGGCATCGTGGGGCCAAGTGAATCGGACATGCTCCTTTTTTAGCAGTTTTGTCAAGGGTGCAGCAATCTTCCCGTAGTCTTTGATGAATCTGCGGTAGTAGCCGGTCAACCCGAGGAACCCGCGGATGCCTTTGAGGGACGACGGCTGGGGCCATTGTAGGACGACGATGATCTTTGAGGGGTCCATTCGGACGTCGTCGGCGGCCACAATATGACCCAGATATTCAATTTCCTTTTGTGCCCAGGCGCATTTCTTAGGATTGATCGCAAAGGAGGCCGTGGACAGCGCTTGAAGGACTGCGCGAAGATGTCGTAAGTGGTCCTGCAAAGATGAACAGTAAATTAGTATATCGTCGAAGAATACTAACACAAACTTACGTAGCCACGGTGGGAACAGATCGTTCATTGCTGACTGGAAAGTGGAGGGGGCGTTACAAAGCCCGAAAGGCATGACTAGCCACTCATAGTGGCCGGAGTGGGTCCTAAACCCAGTTTTCTCAACGTCTTCAGGCGCCACGCGAATCTAGTGGTAGCCCGATCGCAAGTCCAGGCGTGAGAAAATAGTAGCACCGGCGAGTTCGTCCAAGAGTTCTTGGATGACGGGGATAGGGTACTTGTCCGGGACCGTCTTCTTATTTAGTTCGCGGTAATCCACACAGAACCGCCAGCTTCCGTCTTTTTTGTGCACCAACAAGACTGGACTAGAATAGGGACCGGTGTTTGGCTGAATCAGGCCGGAGGCCAACATATCGATAATAAGTTTCTCAATTTCGTCTTTCTGGGCTGCGCTATAGCGGTACGGGCGCACAGCCACTGCCGACGAACCGGGTTGTAAGGGAATGCGGTGATCGCATGAGCGTCGGGGTGGGAGGCCGTTTGGTGGTGCATATACAGTGGGGAAAGAGTCAAGGAGGTGTTGTACGACCGGTTCAATCGGGGCCCGAGTGGAGATGCACGTCAGTTCAAGAGGAAAGGCGAGGAAGTGTTGATCGGTGGGGTCTCCCTTCGCAGCTGAGACAACAGAAACTTGGCGGCGAGAAGGGCCGGGTTCGCCGAGCAAGGTGACACGGCGACCCCAATAGTCAAATTGCATCGTCATTGTGGCCCAGTTGATGTAGACATCCCCTAGTGTGGCGAGCCACGTAATACCGAGAATAAGGTCAACGCCACCGATTGGGAAGGCGTATGCTTCGATCATGAAAACCGTATCGCCGAGGAGGACCTGGAGGCCCGAGCAGACCCCGTCCATTTTCGTTGTGGTGTCGTCGCCCAGAACAACCGGTAACACGGCCCCTCCTGAAAAAGAAACGCCAAGTTTATTAGTGAATGACGTAGCGATAAAACAATGCGAAGCCCCACTGTCGATCATGACGATCAAGGGAACGTTATTTATTGTGGCCCTTAGTTTCATCGTTTGCGGTCCATCGAACCCAGAAGCGGCTACGGCAGACACTTCTAAGTGTTGAAGAGAGGGGTCGAAGTCCTCGGAATCCGGTGGAGGGTGGTTTAGGTCGATGTATTCAGTCGGAAATTCGTCGTCGCCGAGGATGGTAATCCTGAGGGATTTGGCTGAGCATACGTGTAGCGGAGAATAGGGTTCGCGGCATTTAAAATAGAGCCCCTTTCGACGAAGGTCCATGAACTCTTCATGGGACATGTATTTGGGCCCTGAGGTACGTGTCGACGACGAAGACCCTGAAGATTCGGTGGGAGCGCGAGCATCTGGGGGTCGCCCAGGAGCGGCGGGCCGGGACCCAGACGGAAATTGGCCCGGGCGAGTGGACGAGCCGGGGGCTGAGAAACGAACAGCAGGGGTGCCTCGGCCGAAAGATGGTTGGTAGCGGGGGCCCTTGGTCGCGGCAAGACGTTGTTCGATCTCACGGGCTAACTGGATCGTGTGGCACATATCTGCTGCATCTTTAGAGTGGATTCACAGGTGGATATCGTCGCGGAGGCCATGCAAGAAAAGGCCTAAGGCGTATGAAGAATCAAGATTAGGGACCGCAGCCATACGGGCAATGAACTGGTCGACGTACTCTTCGACCGAGCCCGACTGCCGAGTAAGGGCGAGCGTCTCGAAAGGATTTGCACGCGGGTCGTCGCCATAACGTCGGATCAGTTCTAGGGTAAACTTTTGCCAATCAAGATTCGGAAACTGAGACATGAGCCATTGGAGCAACTGAAGGGTCGTGCCTTCCATGCCCACAAGAGCAAAATCCAGGCGCAACGCTAGTGGGGTGTTGTCGAGGTGGAAAAATTGCTCCGCACGGGAGAGCCATCCATAGGGGTTTTCGCCCGTGAACTTGGGGAGTTCCAACTTGGTTTGGATCGTATTAGGGCCTTGTCGAAGCGGATGAACGGGAGCAGGGTTTTGTACGGGGGCAGGAGGATGTGGGGGGTTGAACGGTTGCGATGCCAATGGTGGGGTTGTGGAGCCGGCCGCGGAGGATGATGCATCAGGATTAGTGGGTTTGACCAGCTGTTGCAGAAGGGAACGTATGTCGTTGGCATTGGTGTTTAGCGTGGCCACCGCCTGTTCGACGGTGGCAACCGTTTTCTCCGTGGCGGCAGTCGAAACCTAAAGTGCGGCTACTGCTCTCTCCACAGTCGTACCGGAAGTCTGGAGGGCCGTGATGGCCGCTTCGACGGCATCCATACGAGACTCCATTCTCGTCATTGAAAGGTAGGTCGGACCAATTTGTTGTAGAGTACAGAGGAGTAGCCAAAAGAAGATAAAGATTCAAGATAATCAACCGAAGCTGCCCAATTCCAATATTCCAAGATTACACAATGAATTCATAACAACCCAAAACACCCTATTAATACTAACGCCTAATAGGGTACTGAAAAGACCAATAGGTCCCTTTCTAAGAAATAACCAACCATGACCTAGTCATAACTAATCTTATCTAACTGCCGTTTTAATTGTAAAGGCTTTAAACTCTTCCTACGGCGTTGATACACAACAAAGGAGATCAACTTGTTTGGAAAGATGGCTCTGCAAATGTGTTTAGTGTTTCATCGGCCTATCAGTATGCCTTAAAAATGAGCAAGTTAAAGGAGGTGCAGGACATAGCAGGTCCATCGAATAATATGGTGGAGAAAAAAAATTATTAAATGTTATGGAAGTTGAAAATACCTTCAAAAATCAGAAGGTGGAAGATACTTAGGAAAATTGTGGCTACGGAAGAAAGAATGTACAAACATCATGTGCCGATGGAGCCGCATTGTCGATGTTGTGGACACTCGACGGCTGACATTTATCATGCCATTTTTAGGTGCCCGTTTGTTAGACATATTTGGAAAAAATATGGATTCTGGTAGAATATAAAAAAGGTTGATGATCAAAGCATTATGAGCATTATCTAGAATTATAGCAAAGGAGAGAATGAGATTGATCTTTTCTTTACACTTGCTTGGGCAATATGGAAGGAAAGATGTAATTTTATTCATAGAGAGATAGGAAGATGTTCCAATAAGCATGGTGCACCGGTTTTCTCTGCAGATTGGGCTGTGCGATATTTAGAAGAATTTCAAAGTGTGAAAGAGGGGTTTGGAAATGAAAATGTTATCAAATGGAGTTGGAAAGGCTATGCAGAAATTGAAGGACCAGATAATCTTCTTTTCATAGATGCAGCCTTCAACCCGAATAAGAATTTCTATTCTTTAGGATATATTATTCGGAATCATCATGGCAAGCCGATTATGGGGGGCTTCAAGAAAATATTACATTCGAGCTCAATATTGGAAGCTGAACCATAACATTGATGGAATAAGATCACACTCGGCCCAAGCTATTGATTTGATTAACCATAACATTCAATTGGTAGGGCTGGAAAAACAAGTGATGGAAAGAATTAAACAACAGATGAGAGAATTCCTGGCGTTGTTGAGAAAGTTGAGAATTTAAAATGATATTTCATTCGTGACTTTTCAATGTACAGGTGTGTGGTATTTATAGATTTATACTCACACATTTCCACAACCTATTTTAGAATTCTCTAGAATAAGTTTGTTATAACTAACTCATCCTATCAGCTAATTTAGATTCACTATAATACATATGCGCACAATTATTTGGGTGATATACTTAACATGCTCCCATTGAAACCAAACTACATCTTGGCAAACAGTAAGCTGCTGCACAGGAGCTGAAATCGTGCAGGTGAGAGAGGTTTGGTAAAGACATCCGCAATTTGACTTTCAGAGGGCACAAATCGAACATCAAGAACTCGAGCTTGAACCTTCTCTCTCAGGAAATGAACATCGATCTCTACGTGCTTCATCCGAGAGTGAAACGCTGGACTGAAGGCAAGTGTAATAGCACCCGAGTTATCACACCATAAAACTGAAGGTCGTAGCAGCGGAAGATGGAGTTCAGTAAACAACGAAGCAATCCAAATAAAATCAGTGGTGGCCAAAGCCAATGCTCGATACTCAGCTTCAGTACTGCTACGAGCAACAACAGATTGCTTCTTGGAACACCAAGCCAATAGATTGGAACCAAGAGAGATACAGTAACCGCTAGTACTTCGACGATCATCCAAGGAAGATGCAAAATCAGCATCCGCAAAGCCCTGTAATTGGAATGTAGAAACTGGACAAAAAGAAATGCCATGTTGAGAAGTTCCCTTGAGATATCGGAGAACCCTTTTGCAGGCTTTCCAATGATTCAAGGTAGGGGCCTGAAGAAATTGACTTAGTTTATTAACACTAAATGCAATTTCCGGGCGAGTGAGGAGGAGATATTGCAAGGCACCTACTGGACTTCTATACAAAGTGGGATTGTCAAAAGGAGGGCTATCAAATGATGAAAGTTTCAGGCTTGGACAAGAGGGAGTTGGACAGGGTTTGCAATTTAAGAGATGGGTTTTGGTGAGTAGATCACGGATGTATTTTGTTTGAGTGAGAGTGATAGAAGATGGGCCAATCTTGGCCTCTAGGCCAAGAAAATAGTTAAGTTCTCCCAAGTGTTTAAGGGAGAAATGAGTGTGCAGATCATCAATAATGGATTTGACAAAAATGGGATCATCACCTGTGACCAAAATATCATCAACATATACGAGTAAAATGAATAATTTTCCATTTCTATGCATGTGAAATAGACAATGATCTGAAGTGGAGTGTGTGAAACCATAGTTAACCAAGTAACCATGAAGTTTATCATACCAAGCCTTCGGGGCCTGTTTTAAACCATATAAAGATTTTCGAAGACGACACACAAAATCAGGTTTAGAGGCATCCTCAAAGCCTTGAGGTTGATGAATGAAAACAGCCTCTTTGAGGTCTCCATTTAGAAAAGCATTGTTAATATCCACTTGTTGGACACGCCAACCACGAGTAACCGCTAGTGTAAGAATTATGCGAAGAGTGATAGGCTTCAAAACTGGACTAAACGTGTGAAAATAATCGACACCAGCAGTTTGTTGAAAGCCGCGAGCAACAAGTCGTGCTTTAAAACGATCAACAGACCCATCAGGACGATATTTTACACGAAAAATCCATTTCGCCGTAATTAAGTGCATATCAGGCTTCCACGGAACCAATTCCCATGTATTATTTTTTATCAAAGCCGAGTATTCGTCACCCATGGCGGCCTTCCACTTAGGAGAAAGAAGAGCCTCCGAGACTGAATCTGGTTCAGATATATTCGAGTCTTCAGCAAGAAGAACCCGTGGTTTAGATATACCCGACTTTGATCTAGTTTGCATGGGATGGGTGGAAGTGCTAGGAATGGAAATAGAAGGAGGACATACCTCAATTCCAGGGGTCGTGGCAGCATTTGGTGAAGCAGATGGAGACCGAGAGCCATGAGCTGGAGAGACTTCATGTTGAGGAGAAGTGTTTTGAGGAACTGGAGGGACTACATAATCTGTTGGATGGTGCATATGATGTGGAAGAGGTAGTATGGGTAGAGATGAAGTGATAATGGATGATGGAGTGGATGACTTAGGTGAGAACATGGATGCATAAGGAAAGTCATTTTCATTGAAGTCCACTGCCACAGAAATATAAATTCTACCCGACTCATGAAGACACCTATATCCCTTATGAGCCGGACTATAACCAAGAAAAATGCATTTGGATGATCGAAATTGCAGCTTAGATGTGTTATATGGACGAAGATATGGAAAGCAAGCACAACCAAACACCCTAAGAAACAAATAATCATGAGGTTTACCAAACAACATAGAATGAGGAGAAACATCATGCAAAGTAGGAGTGGGTAAAACATTAATAAGAAGAGCAGCAGTAGAAAATGCATCCCACCAAAATTCCATTGGCATAGAAGCCTGAGCAAGAAGTGAGAGACCCATCTCAACAATGTGTTGATGTTTTCTCTCTATCAAGCCATTCTGTTGATGAGTATGAGGGCAAGAAAACTTGCATTGAACCCCAAGACTCCCAAAATAGGATTTCAGAACACCAAATTCACTTCCATTATCACTATGCACACATTTGATTTTAGTGTTAAATTGGCGTTAAATGAACACAAAAAACTGTTTAACAATGACAGCAACATCAGATTTAAGACGAAGAGGAAACACCCAAGTATAACGAGTAAATTCATCCATTATAGCAAGATAATATCGAAAACCATCAACAGAATCACAAGAGGCTGGGCCCCAAACATCCATATGAATAGACTCAAAACGACAAGTAGATTTGCGACTAACTGCAGGAAAATGTAACTGATGACATTTACCCAGCTTACATGACTCACAAAACCAATCTAAAGATAGATGACAAGGTACATTAAGACTCTTAAGAACACTAGATAATGTTCTAGTACAAGGATGCCCTAGTCTACGATGCCACAGAAGACTAGATTGATGAGCAGCTTCATCTTTATTCTTTGACAGAGTGAGACATTCAGTGGATGGATTACTCTTTTTATTCAGAGGACGCAAAGAGTGAAGATCGAGTTGATAAAGACCATTATTAAGGCTCCCCCGAAGTAGAACACGATGGTTGCTCAGAGCTTTAACAAGACAATAAGTAACATGAAATTCAATGAAAGCAGAGTTATCCTTCAAAAATTGAGATATGCTGATCAAATTTTTAGTTATATCAGGAACATGCAGCACATTATTAAGAGTAAGACTAGTAGACGTATCAAGACTAGGTAACGAAGCACTACCAATATTATGAATAGCAGTATAAGAGCCATTACCGACTATTAAGGATGACTTACCAGTGTATGGTGAATGAACATGAAGATTGTTCAGAGCGGACGTAACATGGTGTGTGGCTCCACTGTCTACAAACCAATTGCCTGTTGATGAGGTAGGGTGAGAGGTAGTACCAGCCGTGTAGGCAAGAGGAGCTTGCACAAGGTTCGCCTGAGATTGCAGAGCAGGAGGAGCAAGCACAGGAGGAGCCGGATTTGCAGGAACCGGTTGAGCATTTTCTAGACCAAGATAGGTGTGGTCAAATCTTTTGAAACATTTGGCAGCAATGTGATTAGACTTTCCACACAACTGGCATATCACTCGAGATCTTGAAAAACCTCGGCCTCTGCCTCTGAAGCGATTTCCAGACATTCGAGAAGACTCTCTAGTAGCAATATTCGCTGAAGGATTTGGAGCCGGGGGAACAAAATTCGTCTCGGCAGCATGGAGAAGTAGACGAGCTTCATGAGTTTGCAGCACCGATTGGACCTCAGAAAGAGTAAGTAATTCAGATCGGAAGGTGAGATTTACTACCACCGCATCAAAATCAGAACCAAGGCCAGAGAGCAGCTGTAAAACTAGATCATCCTCCGAAATAGTGTGGCCGGCAGCTCGAATTCCATCACTCAGAGCACGAATCTTAAGAATATATTCATCGATCGAGAGATTCCCCTTCTTAAGAGTTTGAAGTTGCAGTTTCAGACTCAGGATACGCGCCTTAGATTGAGAATAGAAGAGATTCTCAAGTATGCGCCACACCTCAAATGAGTGGCGACAGTTGCTTACATGACCGAGCATGGATTCTGAAATTGAGCTAAATATCCAGCTCATGAGAAACTGATCTTCACGGATCCAAACGAGAAAATCCGGATTTGGAACGGAAGAATTCGATTCTGTATCATCAACCATGATCGGAGGAATAGACTCCTCATTTCCAATGAGATAACCGTCAAAACCATGTCCGCGAACCGTTGCGAGCACCTGCGACCTCCAGAAAATATAGTTCGAGTGATCAAGGCGAAGAGTTAATGTGATGAATCGAGGTGGATGATAAGGAGCAGGTTGAGCAGTTGTTTGACTGGCAGGAGAGGACAAAGGAGTCATGATTGAAACCGATGAATTTGAGAACAGAGAAAAAAAAAATTCAAGCAAAAAACCCTAGATTGAGTATCAGAAAATCAAAGTCGATTCAACTCTGAATCAGAATTGAGATTCGATGAAGGAAAGAATGGCTGAAAGAAAGTTGAAGACCTTTTGAAGAATATCAAAAACTGACTCGAGAAGAGCGGTTACAGCTGATAGGAGAGCATTTGGCTCATGTGATACCATGTTGAGAAAGTTGAGAATTTAAAATGATATTTCATTCGTGACTTTTCAATGTACAGGCAACTTTCTCAACAGGCGTGGGATTGTCAATTCGTCTCAAGAAATCACAATGAAGCTGCACATGAACTAGCTAGATTGGCGATATCTTCTTCACAACCTCAAGATTGGTATGGAGAAAGAATTCCACAGCATATTAGGGAATTATGTAATTAATTTGTTTTCATCTTTTGGATTGGCTTTCCCGTTGCTGTTCTTGTTCAAAAAAAATCTATTATGCATACTTCAACGCGTTTTTCTTTATTTCTGATTGGTATTAGTATTTCTCTATTACAATTAATGCATCTTAATTATTAGCTGCACAAAGTTCTATATTTTTTTTTATCTATCACTTATAAATGACTCATTCATATTTTATTTTTAAATAAATATGAGTAGTTTAGAAACATTTTTTTTTGTAAATTATACTCCATATTTTACAATTTTTAATGTAAATTTATTGGATTTTTCCATTAAGATAAATAAATATTTACATAAATGTATTCTTTTTATAAAATGTACAATTATTAATTAAGGGTAATATGAGAAATTATTTATTTTCTCAATATATGTGCATTGATTCAAAATGACTTGTATTTTGAATAAGAGAGGAGTATAATACAACTATATTCACAAAATTATTTTTTTAACATATTATCTATTTTCAATTTTAACAATTGTGCATTATCTTCTTTCTCTTATTTTATATGGATACAAAACAAATATTGTGTTAAAAAAAATACACGGGAAACATCAACATTATAAAACAACAACATTATGATATGAATGTTGCATGACATAGAAAAAAAACAGTAGTATAATTTCCTCACAGACCATTCTCCATCGTGTGTGCATATATAGATAATATAAATTAGTATAACTTCTTCACCATCACTTTTACAAATACCACAGATTTTAATAGGTATTGTAGTTGTATCGATGGTTGACAATGTCACTACAATTACTCATTCCAACCATAAGTTGAAGCATTAATAAGAAAGTTCATTCCTTCAGTATGGGCCCTCATTCTACCCAGGGTGCTAAACATAAATTTGAGACTCATTCTATTAATTGATTCTATTGTAAATGTTAAAAATAAATAAATATCATTTTACGCATCAAAATTGCAGGGAATATTTTAATAAGTAATACATTCAACTCTGGTTAATGTACTCACTACAAAAAAACTGAGATTTAGAGACGAATTAGATACCATAAACATTGTATCTAAACAGGTTAGAAACGGATTTTGGAATCATTTTCTATATGTTCCTAATCGCATGGTATCTAATGTTAGGAACGATTTTCTAAATTCCGTTTCTAATAAGAGATGGATAGAGATGGATTTGAGACCGTTTTTTTCAGTTTATAATGAGAGACGGAATTTGACACCGTATATTCTCGTATCTAAACGATGAACGACCCGTTTTATATCCGGATCAAAATTCCGTTTCAAATGTCGTTTCGTCTCTAAATCCGTATCTAAACGATAAACGACCCGTTTTACATCCGGGTCAAAAATCCGTCTATAATTTCGTTCTTAATTAGTAACGACGTTTTGTCGTCTCTAAATCCGTATCACAAGGCAAAAATCCGTCTCCAAGAGTTAACAACCCAATCCCCATTCCAAGCGCCTTAATCCCAATCCCACAAAGCCCGAACCCGACCCGACCCCACACCATCCCAACCCAAACCCAACCCGAAGCCCGAACCCGAACCCAGGTGAGCAAGTGTCTATTATTGAGCATCGGCCACTAGGACATATAACTCTTTTGTTTTATCTTTTAATATTAATTGTATATTTATATTAATTTATTTCTTTTACGTGTATTCAAATTGTAACTTTTAAATTTGTAAATGTAATTTTTTTTTATTAATTTCTAAAAATTGTAATTACTTACCGCCGTAAATAAGCTGTAAAATATTAAGAATTATGCATAATTTAGACACTTTATTTTATTATAATAGTTTAACATATATAATTAATTGATTAATTTATAACTTTAAAAATATAAAAAAATAAATTGTTATTGAATAATTTCAATTGTAAAAATTGATCTTACTTTATAAATTAAAATAAATTAATTAAATTACGTTTCATCTTCATCAACACACAGTCTCTATTTTTTCTGTTTGAAACAGAGCTTCACTTTCGTCATGTTTTTTCTTTACAAAGAGATTGAAATCTCCCGCAAATACCTTCAGTCTCTATTTTTTCTGTTTGAAACAGAACTTCACTTTCGTCATATTTTTTCTCTATTTTTTCTGTTTGAAATAGAGCTTCACTTTTGTCATGTTTTTTCTTTGTAGTGTCTTCCATTGTTACGTGGTCCTCCTAGATAGGCCAAAGTCTCATGTGCACTCAAGTAAATTAGTTATTAATATTTGCACTTTTATTAATATAGATATTTGAACTTTTATTAATATAGAAAAACGGGTACTAGGTGCTAAAATTAAATTAAATTTTAAAATACTACGTGCTAAAATTAAATTAAATTAATTATTAATATTAAACTTTTATTAATATAGAAAAACTTGTACTAGGTGTTAAAATTAAATTAAATATAGAAAAATCGGATAATGTAGAAAAACTGGTACTAGGTGCTAAAATTAAATTAAATTTCAAATATGGGGTTTTGAACCTGTGTCCTACCCCTGGAGTGCAGTAGTATACTTGACACATTTGAATGTCAAAATTTATATATTTGTTCCTATACCATTCATATCTTTGTTCCTAAGGGGATGTGATCAAACCAATCACATTTGAACAACACTAGGATATCCCGGATATTCTACTTCAACAACTACAGTCTTGTCGGTAGTCGATCTTCTTGATGCAAACTCGGATGTATGAAATTTGTATCCAACGAGTCCTGAATTGAGTCAATATTATCTTGAGATTTACTCAATGTGACATTGATTCAAGGTGTTTACCTACTTGAATTTAGTTATGTGTACGTGTATGTGTGTTCTAGATGCATGCGAATTTAGTTATGTGTATATGTATATGTGTATGAGTATGATAAATCTCATTTTTATACAATAATTTATTAAATTAAATGATAATTGTAATTTATAGTAGGCGAATTGATAAGTAAATTGATATATTATAATAAAGGTTTGAGATGCACAATTTACCTCGTATTATTATTGCCGTGACTCACCTTCGATTGACCTACGTTCTTTAGTTACCGAGATTGAAAGAAATTCACGAATTATTGTCATTAGTCCATGTATTATATATATTGTCATATAATATATATTTCCATATAAAAGATATGGAATATATTCACTCGTATGCACCGTACCCCCTAATTTTAATTTTAAATTTTTATTTATATTTTACATGTACTGCTAATTTAATGAGTTCACCCCCTATTATATTTTTACTACAGTTATCTGCACTCGCTCATTTTATAAGTTCACCCCAAATCATTTTTTACTACAGTTATCTGCACCCGCTCATTTTATGAGTTCACCCCAAATCATTTTTTTACAACGATTATCTACACCCGCTCATTTTATGAGTTCACTCCCAAATTATTTTTTTACTACAATTATTTGCACCCGCTCATTTTATGAGTTCACCCTAAATCATATTTATACTACAGTTATCTACACCTGCTCATTTTATGAGTTCACCTCCAAATCATTTCTTTTTTACAACGGTTATCTACACCCGCTCATTTTATGAGTTCACCCCCAAATTATTTTTTTACCATAATTATTTCCACCCGCTCATTTTATGAGTTCACCTCCAAATATTTTTTTAAAAATAATTACATTTAAAATATTATATTATCTTTTTATTATTTTACACAAAATATAATAATAAAATCAACCCTAATTTATACATTTACAATCTTGCAGTCGAGTCATTGCCGAGTTACCGTCGATTCACCACTAAATCACCCATATTTTTAGAAAAAAAATCGTAAAAACATAATAAAAAAAAACTATCGAAATTAGGCACATATCTCTATTTTTCTTCTTCTCATTTTTCAGTTTTTATTCCATACTTTTTATTTCTTCATTTTTTTTTCCTGTTTTTTTTTCATTAGTTTTTTTTTTAAATTTTAATACAAAATAATATTATATGTATTATTTTATTATAGTTAGTAATACAATAAGTAATAACCAGTAATACCATAAACAGTAACCAGTAATATCATTAATAATAATTAGTATTCCCTCCGTCCACAAAAAGTAGTCTCATTTGTCTTATATTCTTTGTCCACCAAATGTAGTCCCATACACTTTATGGAAACTATCACCCTTCAACCATCACTTATATACTCAATTTGCCATCAACTTTATTCACAAACAATCACTTTATTCACAATGGACCCCACAATACCCTATAATACCCTTACTTTATCTATTTTATCTACCTTTTTCTTAAAACTTGTGCCCCTCCACCATGGGACTACATTTGGTGGAAGGAGGGAGTAATATCTTTACAATAACAAATAATTACACGCATCTAATTACAGTAAACTTTTATACAATAACAAATAATTACACACATCTAATTATATTAAATAATACAAAAAATAATTATCAGTAATACCATGAACAATAATTAGTAATACCATAAACATTGATCAGTAATATCTTACACAATAACAAATAATTCCACAAATCTAATTATATTCAGTAATACAAAACATAATTATCAATAATACCATAAACAATAATATGTAATATCATAAACAATAATAATAATCAGTAATGTCTTAAGCAATAATAAATAATTCCACATAATCAGTAATACCACAAACAATAACCAATAATACCACAATTAATAATCAATAATACCATAATCAATAATCATTAATATTAATTCAATAGTGTATTAATAGTAATATCACAATCAATAATACCATAAAAAAAGTGGAGGGAGTACAAATTGAGGTGTACTGAAGAAAATAGGGGGTGCACATTACCAAGCTCAATTGAACGGAACCTTAGCCCAATGGGAAGGCACCCTAGGTCAGCAGTCGCCGCCTGAGATTTCATCGGTAAGGTCACCGACTTCGAGTGCCGGCCGATCAGAGATCCATCAGCAACATACTCACAATCCTCCGTCGGGCCACCGTTAGCCGGAGGAAGAGGCTATGCAGGAGCAGGGTGAAGAAGACGAAGCAATGTAGCTTTGATTTGGACAGAGATGAACGACGAGAGCGAGGCGGCGTCGATTTGAGTGTTGTAGGCGAGCGTCATTGATGCCGGAGAAGATCCTAGATCGCGAACACAAGGGAGATTGATGGAAGTAGTCGCGTCGGTGGTCGAAATGAGTAGAGGTTTACGGCCGAGATGGAAGATGATGTCAATTTTCATGGAAGTGAAGAATCGTCATTGCGATTCGAGGAGGGGTCTCGGGCTTCAATGGCCGGGACGGAAGCGCCGTCGTCGCCGTCGAGGGGGTGGTTGGGCATGGTGGTGGTAGGGTCACTCGCCGAACAACATGGATTTCCGGCAGGTCCTTTACTCATCAAATAAAAATTGAAATTCAGGTGCACCGCCAATCGACTATAATAAAATCATACCTATAATATTATTTTGTATTAAAATTTAAAAAATACACATGAAAAAAATGGAAAAGAAGGGCATCAAAATAAAATAAAAAAAGTAAAAGGAAAAAAATGAATAAATAAAAAAATTGAAAAATAAACTGAAAAATGGAAGAAATAAAGGAAAAGAGAAGGGGGAAGAAAAATTAAAAAGAAAAAAAACCAAGATTTGTGGCTAATTTCGGTAGTTTTTTATTAATTATATTTTTACGATTTTTAAAAATAAAATAAGGGTGAGTTGATGGTGAATCGACGGTAACTCGGCTGCATACTGTAAATATATAAGTTAGAGTTTATTTTATTATATTTTGTGTAAATTAATAAAATGATAATATATTTTTTTAAATGTGATTATTTTTTTAAAAATATTTTGGGGTGAACTCATAAAATGAGTGGGTGTAGATAATCGTGGTAAAACAATAATTTGGGGGCGAACTCATAAAATAAGCGGGTGTAGATGACCGTGGTAAAAAATGATTTGGGGGTGAACTCATAAAATGAGCGAGTGCAGATAACCGTAATAAAAAATGATTTGGGGGTGAACTCATTAAATGAGCGAGTGCAAATAATAATAGTAAAATAATAATTTGGCGGGTGAACTCATTAAATGAACGAGTGCAGATAAAATTAATTGATGAATTTAAATTTAAAATTAAAATTAAAATTGAAGTATGCACCGTACATGCGAGTGCATACAAGTATATGACTTTATTATATAAACTTATTTTCAAGAATGACAAAAATCGACGTATTATTAGATAGAGATTAGGTGCGGCCAAATTTTCAAGAATGGAAAAAAATTTATATAATTTAATTTCCTTTAAAATATATTTTTCACAAATTTAGTAAAATTAAATAAAATTAACTTCTATAAGAAGATTTTCAATTTTTATTTCAAGTTCATTTTAATGCAAAATGATTTTTTATTTTTATCTCAATTGATCTTATTCCTTTTACTATGCTATTTAGACTATTTTACCATTAACAATGCTTCAAATATTTATACTTTTTCTAAGTGGATGATAGAATTATTTTTTAATACTATACAAGTTTCTTTATAAGCCTTAATAGTAGTTTTATAAAGATTTAAAAAAATTTAAAAATTATTGAATGACTTTTTTTTTTTTAATCTAACGTTCATACAAAACCGATATACGTACGTTGATTAGAGAATAAATTTTTGGAATATTTTCATTAGTTTATACTTTTTATAAATTGATGATATAATTGTTTTTTAATCTAAATCTTTTTAAAAAAAATACTATACAAATTTAAAAAATTATTAAATGACACCTCCTTAAAAAATACAAAATTGATATACTAGAATCAATTCTTGAAATATTTTCATTAGAGAATCAATTGATATATATATATATTGACCGAATTAAGATATACAGTAATATAATAATATTATTATTATAATATATATATATATCTATCCTAAAATATATGTACATAGTATTATTCTAACATTTATATTTATCCAATACATAGAAGATATATTAATTATTTTTTTTACTATTTATTAATTAAATAAAAGAGTAAATAAATTAATATAACTCAATTCACCCGTCCATATTATCTCATTCTCAATTCTCTAGCTATATACATAAGGTTTTGATTTATTTTTTAATTTAATTTTATCATTTGACTAATTAGATACAGATTAGAGATGGTTAGATTCGCAAATTTCGTGTACCACCTTGTCTCGTTTTATATTGGAGAGAAAAAATTGATTGTTTAGAGACGGTGGTATATGTATCTAATTCGTATCTAAAACTCTCGAAATTGAAAGTCGCGTATCTAGTCCGTATCTAAAACTTTCGAAACTAAAAGTCGTATCTAATTTGTTTATAATGAGAGACAGTTTTATTTTCGGTTTCAAATCTCGATTTTTTAACAAATCCGTATCTAATCCGTATCTATTAGAGACGAATTAGGTGTCCGTCTCAAAATTTCGGTATCAAAATCAGACTTTTTTTTGTAGTGACTTGTCATTCTATTAATATATTTAATTAAAACCTCCTTTTATTAGTAAAATGCAAATACGGAGTATGACCTAATTCAAACACTATTCAGTACATAAGGTGTCAATTTTGTAACTTGTATTTTAAAATGAAATTAGTTTCAACCCAGACATTCTATTCCTTCAGTAATATATAGCTCCATATCAATGTATTTTCTATAAGGTTGGAGGAGTAGATGAGCAGGTCGTTGGTTCCAAGCTAGCCTGAAAAAATGTAATTATGTATCCACGGTATCTTGGAGGAGTAGATGAGCAGGTCGTTGGTTCCAAGCTAGCCTGAAAAAATGTATTTATGTATCCACGGTATCGTAACTTTTGTAAGTCCCTAGTTGAGTTTAATATTGAGTAAGCTAGTGAAAATGTGTAGAGGGGGTAAATAGACTTTTCAAAAATCTTTCAATATATCAGAATACAATATGCGGAATAAGAGATTTAAACAATGAGCCCAAGTAGTTTATACTCAACTAAAATTCGCGAACTCTGTTATGAACACTCTACTAGTCTTGTTCAGATATGTAATTCAATCAATTAAGCAGTTAATCAATCAAACACAAATAAAACAGTAAAGTAAATCAAACACGAGATTTATAGTGGTTCGACAACTTGTCTACGTCCACTCTCACAACACCAGTTGTGCACTACAAGAAAACTGCAATTTAGCCGCGAAAAAATTTGTCGCTAATTCTAATATTTTCGTCGCTAACGTGAGTTAGCGATGAAATAATTTTGTCGCGGGATTTGTTGCTATACGCCCGTCGCTAACGTGTTTGCGACAAAAAAAATTAATTTTGTCGCAAATGTTTGCGATGAAAATTTGAGTTTCATCGCAAAATATTAGCGACGAAAATTTGAGTTTCATCGCAAAATATTAGCGACAAAAATATAAGTTTCATCGCAAAATGTTAGCGACGAAAATATGAGTTTCATCACAAAATGTTTGCGAGGAAAATCAAACATTTGTCGCAAACACGTTAGCGACGGGTGTATAGCAACAAATCCCGCGATAAAATTATTTCATCGCTAACTCACATTAGAGACAAAAATATTAGAATTTTTATTGCTAATATTTGACTATGACATCCGATTTACGAATCATTCTCTAAACCCACTTCCGTACTCGACCAACCAAACCCGCACCCACACCCAACCCGCCACCCCAACCGAACCAATTCAATCGTTCTCTAAACCCACTTCTGCACTCGACCCGCCCCGACCCGCACCAACACTCGACCCGCCCCGCCCCAACCCACACCCGCCCCGCCCCAACCCGCACCCACATACCCCCTCCCCCATTTTATTTAAATAAATATTTTATTTGGTCTTAGTGGGAATTGATCCCGGGTGGATGGGCGCCCATAGCTGGGCGCCTACCATTCGGGCAGACAACTCTTTGGTTCAGTTTTTAATATTAATTATATATGTATTCAATTGTTACTAATTTAGTTATTTTTACTCATTTAATAATTTATTTCACATTTATTAATTGATTAATTTTTAACTTGTAACAACTATATATGTATATATACATGTGTATACGTAATTTTTAAAACAATTCCAATTGTAAAAAATCAATGTTACTTTAACAATTAAAAAAAATAATAAATATTAGAGCCAATCTTCATTCTCCCATCTTTAATTATGTCCATATTCATTTGCATCATCATATTTATAAATATTTTTATAAACATTCATACTGATTTGTAAGACATAAAATTTGGAGAATTATTAAACATTTAATTATATAAATCGATTTTCTTGATTTAATAAGCATAGTTGATTTAATATTAGCCACGAAATATAATTATCATTGTTGTTCTTATTATTAACAACAAAATAAAATAATTTGATAAAAGTGTAGCGATAAAATATTTTAATTTTGTTGCAAATATTAATTCCAAGAAATTAGCCACAAAAAATATATTTCATCGCAAAATAATAGCGACTAAATATAATTTTCATTGTTGCCCTAATTATTAACAACAAAATAAAAGAATTTGTACGTTGCTAGTTTAGCGATGAAATATTTTTATTTCATCGCAAAAAGTAATTTCAATAAATTAGCCACAAAAGATTATATTTCATCGCAAAATATAATTTTCATTGTTGTTCTGATTATTAACAATAAAATGCAGCAATACGTTGCTAGTATAGCGATGAAATATTTTAATTTCATCGCAAAAATTAATTTCAATAAATTAGCCACAAAAATTTCTATTTCATCGTAAAATATTAGTGATGAAATATAATTTTCATTGTTGTTCTGATTATTAACAACAAAATGAAGCAATTTGTTGCTAATATAGCAATGAAATATATAAATTTTGTTGCAAAAATTAATTTCAAGAAATTAGCCACAAAATTTTCAATTTCATCGCAAAATATTAGCAAGAAAATATAATTGTCATTGTTGCTTTGATTATTAACAACAAAATGATGCAGTTTGTTGCTAATAAAGTGATGAAATATATAAATTTTGTTGCAAAAATTAATTTCAAGAAATTAGCCACAAAAATTTCTATTTCATCGCAAAATATTAGCAACGAAATATAATTTTCATTTTTGTTCTGATTATTAACAACAAAATGAAGCAATTTGCTGCTAATATAGCGATGAAATATATAAATTTTGTTGCAAAAATTAATTTCAAAAAATTAGCCACGAAAATTTCTATTTCATCGCAAAATATTAGCAACGAAATATAATTTTCATAGTTTTTCTGATTATTAATTATATAACAACAAAATGAAGCAAATTGTTGCTAATATAGCGATGAAATATATAAATTTTGTTGTAAAAAATAATTTCAAGAAATTAGCTACGAAAATTTCTATTTCATCGCAAAATATTAGTGACGAAATATAATTTTCATTGTTGTTTTGATTATTAACAACAAAATGAAACAATTTGTTGCTAATATAGCGATGAAATATATATATTTTGTTGCAAATATTAAATCTAACAATTTAGCAACGAAAATTTATATTTCGTTGCTAAAAATTGATTTTAGCGGTGAAATTTAGATTTGTCGCAAAATTTTCGTCGCTATTCCCCCCATTTCTTGTAGTGGTGATATTCTTATTAACTCGTCCAATAGAGTAATGTGTTTTGTAGCTTTAAGTCCCAAGAAATAAGACTTAGATCTTCTCGATAACACTACCAAGTGCTTCTTCGATCTAACTAGCTATTTAACAAGCAACTAGCAACTTGAAACAAAAATAAAACTTCTCTGTCTTCAGTAGTAGCCTTCTTGAATCTTCACTTGTCTTCTGGCTTCTTTCTGAAGTTGAACTCTGAGAGTAAATTGCTTTGAATACGCCTTTAATTCGCTTCAGTATATCAGTATGTCAGTAGTCTTAAATCGTTGAATACACCAAGGTATTTATAGACTTCCAACTTCAAGAACTTTCAGTTGTGTAACCAACTTTTCTTGAAAACTAACTCGTAACAGTTTATCTTTATCCATCCACGCGTTTCTTCAGTTAATTAGTTATTCCATAACTAACTCTTCAAACTTTATCTTCACACGCGTTTTTGTAACTAACTTCTTCATTCCTTCTCTTCGTTGACTTGTCTTGTTGAGTTGCACACCTGTCTTGTTTCAACTTGACTTGTCTTGTGCAGGTCTTCTTCTGTAGACTTCAATAGAACACTAATCTAGTCCTATCATCTAATCTAACAAGACTATTACATTACATTAAGCTTTATAAATCAGCTTAGTCAACTTAAGAATCTATACAATGAATATATCGATTACACATGAAAATCATGAGCTTCTATACAATCTTTAATAGCTCAGTAAACAACCTAAACAAATATAACAAAGTACTTATAAAACGCACTTGTCTTTTAAACACTTAAACTTTTCTTTTGAAACATAATTTGTCTTATGAACTTCACATGTGAACTCTACTGATCTGCTCAAGATGACTTCCATAACTAGACTAGATCAGTCAACACTTAGAAAATATTCAAGTCTACTTTTGGCTTATCAAAACTCATCTTATCTTTTCATCATTTAGGACTTGTCTTAGGATTCATATCCCAACAATTTCCCCCTTTTTGATGAAGCCAAAACTACTTGAATCTTTTCATAATAGTAGACTAGTTAAGTAGTTATCTTGTCTTAAACATCAAAAGTATTTATCTTTTCATTCATTCACGTAAGATCAGTAGATATTACACATACTAAATCAAAATAAAAAGATATAAGTAAAGAAATTACACTTAGTCAGTAATGTTACCTCCTTCTAGATTAGGAACACAAAAAGCATCTAGGAGTCTTCTATGAATCTCTGACGTATGTTCTTCATTCTCGATCTTCTCCTTGTCCAGCAGATCTTCTTCAAATTTCTTGATATGATTGAAATCAATTCTCTTACCTGAGCTAAGCATAGGAGTATTCCACTTCGGATAGATCGGAACCAAAATGTTAAAGTTAACAGCAGCAGCTATCCTCATGATAAGATTCCACAGCATCGGGTCTTGTACTTCCATAAACTTATCGAATATAGAATAAAGTTCTTCATTGCTGTCTGCATCACCAAATTTACGAACAATCCAGTGATCCAACTCCCATTGAAGCTTGACTTTGAACCAATCTTCACGATGTTCTTTGTCAATGAAATTATCAATGAAAGCATCTTCAACTTGATCTGGATTTGCCTTCAACTTCTACAATCTTCTAATATGTTTTACAACCTTTTTTTTGTTTGCATAGTGAGAATCATCAACCTTCTCATCTATCTTTTGCTTCTTTACAATTGCAGTCGTTTCTTCAGCTTTCGATTCGTCAATAATCAGCTTTCTCTTAACTTGTCTAGTCTGAACCTCAACTTCAGGTAGAGCAACACCTTTGCCCTTCACCTGTCTCTTCTGCTCATCTGCTTTAGCTTTCTCAAGATCTACCTTCTTGACTAGCTTTCCTCTCTTAGGCCTCTTCAAATCTTGCATAACTATAACAGCTTCCTTCATCTCTGGTTCAGCACTAGACTTCAATTTTTCTTCAACTCTACTCGTCTCTTCCCCCTTTTTGGCTTCATCACTTGCCTTAAGAGTGAATAGACTAGTAAAGCGAGTCATCTCTTCCTTGAGAGCTTCCTTCATAGCTTCAGCAGCTAACTCAATTTGCCTCTGATGCGTCTTGTCGTGACTCATCTTGTCAAGACGATCAGTAGTCAGCTCTAGCTTCCTTGAACATGAGATAAGCTCATCCTTAAAGTGAGTAGCAGTCTGCCTGAGCAACCTATTCTGCTCAGTTAGCTCTGTAAGAACAGCTCTTGAACGCACCAACTGATCTTGTGCTTCACGCCTCTGTTCATCTGCTATCTCGATCTTTACTTGATAGAGTCTTTCCATTTTACTTGACTCTTCAGCCAATGATCTTAAAAAGTTGATTGAACGCTTCTCCGAATAGTCAACTTGCCTCTTCAAGAAGTCTTCAACCTGAGCATACATTTCTTGTCTAAAGGTTGAGTCCATCTTGTTGACTTCTCCAACTATCAATTCTCTGTAACTTTCCACAAGCGACTGATTCTGTTCCACAAGAACATCTTTCAACTTTGAGTTTAAGAACTCATCAATAGACGACTGAACTACTTCCTTCAAGTCCGTCTTCAACTCATCTAGATAACCATCTGGAAACACTTGAGTAGACTGAGTTTTAACAGCAACATCCTCTTGATCTTTAATGACTATCTCATCTTCATCAAAGATAAAAGCTTCAACGAACTCATCATCTTCTTCACCAAATATGACCAAGTTGTCTTCTGCCTCAGTACTTACAGTATCTTCATCAAGATGATCTGAAACTTTCTCCAACTCCAACAATGGTTCTGAAGTCTGAATAACAGCATCAACAAATTCAGCCTTCGACTCCTCTTCCAGTAGATCAGTTTGAACTCCAACTTCAAACTTGTCTTGAGAAGACAACACATCGTCAGAAATATTCAGCATTCTCTTTACTAATGCTGTCAAGGCATGGGCTGGGAACAACTCCGAGTGGTCTTTGACTCCACTGTTCTCCTTCTGTTCCATCTCCCAATCTTGAAAATTGGAAATTCTGCCCATTCCCATGATAACTTCGAATAAGTCTTCTGTCGGGGCCTTCTTCAATGCAACCCATGTGCATATCCTTAGAAGTTTCTCAAATTGCTCTGAAGATGTGTCGATCTCGATAGATGGGAGCATCTTCCTTAAATTGTTGGACACTTTCGAACGCAGCCTCTTCTCCCTTAAACACATCGGATAATAAACGAGGGATTCGAATCTAATTTCGGAAGGGGACTGAGCAAGTGGGGTCCTTGTCTCAGCTGTTGCAGTGGCAACTAATGTAGTTTCCGAAATAGATGGGTTAAGGGGTTCAACATATTCTGTTGAGGTTGAGGGAATTTGGGTTGTGGTTTCTGTGGGCTTTGATGTGGCTTGGTCAGGTTTGACAACTGTAGGAGTATCAGTTGTGTCAAATATTGTAGTGTCTTGGGTTATGTTGGCTCTCAGTGGTTTCACTGCCAACACGGACGAGGATTTGGGTGCAGGTCTGGCACGAGATCGAAGTGATCTTGTCTTGGTTTTCACGGGGAGAGAGAGAGGAATTGAAAGAGTTTGGGAAGAAGTACCAACCTTTTCAGCAGTCGACTTGTCTGGCGAGGGACTCAACTCGACTCTCACCAGTCGATAGGTTTCGGCAACTTCAGCACTTGTCTCCTCCTCTTTCTCAGACTCCTTATCAGATTGAGTCTCTTCCGAGTCTTCTTCAGCCTCAAACATTGCTTCTTCTGCCACATACTGAACTAGTCTCCCACTAGTTCCAGCCTTAGCCTTATCACCAGATTTTTCTTCATCCGAATCGTCTTCCTCAGAACTAGACGAGGCGGCCTCAAACATAGCATCTTGAGGATCTATTTGAACTTGTCTGGGGGCAGAAGCTCTTCCAGCAGCTTGCTTCGCAAGAGCCTCCTTCTTCAGATAGTGTTTCAACGCATGGAACGGCTTACCCTTGCTCCAACTCGTCTTGTTCGGCAGCAAGACGGGTAAAAGAATACTAAGCTTATTTCCAAAGCTTACTGCGGCAGACACCACCCAATCTCTTGTGTCGGTGTCAACACGAACATTTCGTTCGAAATACATCAAACGATCCGCGAACAATTTGAACCAATTACCTTTAGTGATGCCGTCATAGATCGCGGCCACCACTCTAGCCTTTTGCAGTGTAACCGAACCATAACTTCCGGTCACTCCAAGCAACATCTTACTGGAAATGTCGAGAAGAGTCTTGTACTTGTCTAAGAGCTCCTTCTTCTTCACAGCTGGGACTTTGCCATCTCAACCAAGCTTCAACTTCTTACCACAAAAGGTACTAAGATACCTCAGCTCCTGACCGATAGCATAGTTCTCTATATCAATTGAACCAATAGGCAACTTCAATGTTTTGAACACATTGTCTCGAGTAAGTTCTACTCGGCTTCCACCAACGAACGATTCAATTGAGTCTCCTCTTCTGGTGGCGTTGGCATAGAATTCCAACACTTCTTCCTCCAAAACAATCTTCGGGAATGCCTCCAAATAGGGTCTCAACCCACATCGACAACACTTCATTAGAATCTCCTTGTTTTCTTCAGTGTGATTGCCCTTGAAAAACACAGAGCCTTCCACATGCATCTTGCCCTCCGATGCATACTTGCCTAGGTCGAACCTAGCTTGCATGTTAGTACGAACATCAAATAAAGACACAATCGACATAGTAAATAACTTGATTAAGATCAAAGAGATATGATTGTGCAAGAAATCGAGAGTTTGTGAGTAGAAGAGTTAAGAAAACGTAGGAGAGAAGAGTGGAACTGTTTGGGGTTATGTTAAAACTTAAACTTTGAATCGACGGCCAAGATTGAATGCTTTGATCGAACGGTTGTGGCTTTTGGAATTCAGTTACGGAATCGAGAATATTACGTGATTTGGTATTGTAAAATTTGAGATCCGCCTTTCCTATTGGTTAGGACAGAGAAGTGTACTCATCTGCCCTAGTGTAGTAGGGTTTGGCGCGAACTGGGTGTATACACCTCATTAAATGGAGTGTATAAATCCAATTCTAGATTTTTACAAATTTCACATTATCAAATTATATTAATACCCTTAATTCATAGTGTTAAACACTTAGAGTATTTGAATCATAAGAACACTTATCTTGTCTGTTCGAGTCTATCCAGAACAGACGAGTAGACTAATGCGCACCAGACGAGTTCCCCCTTCGACTGTGCTTGTCTATTCTGATTGTCGAACGACTTCATGTACCTATCTTATCTTGTGCAACGTATGAGTGTAGGTACAAGTAGAGTAGAATAATTAAGATGAATATCAATCTAAAGCAATGGTCAAGGTTTCGAACAAGATGACTTTTAACAAACTTAAGAGTCAACATAAGGATATTTAAGAAACCATAGATTCCCCCTTAAATGTTTATTCCCTTAGTGTTACCCTCAGCTTTACCAGTTTCCTCATCGGGTTGTTTGGTGATCTTGTCTGACCTTGTATACCTGTCTGTTGAGCGAGTAGACGAGTGCTCTGTTTCAGTAATCTTGTCTCCTTATTTCTTTCATGTACCTGTCTAGTTAGTACATTGCTATAGGCAAGTAGGGTCTAGATCAATTAGTCCTAGACTAATGCATAATTCATGAAAATGAGCCTCAGGTAATGGTTTTGTGAAAATATCAGCTCTTTGAAAATCAGTATGAATCTTTTCCATGCGAATATCCTTCTTTTCTACATGATCACGTATGAAATGATGTTTCACATCAACATGTTTACAACGTGTGTGCAAAACATGATTTTGTGTAATGGCAATGGCACTATTACTATCACAGAAAATAGGAACATTTGATTCATATATGTTGTAATCTCTAAGCTGTTGCATGAGCCAAAATAGTTGACTACAGCAGCTACCAACAGCCATGTACTCGGCTTCGGTAGTAGAGGTAGCCACACTAGTCTGCTTTTTCGAAAACCATGAAATGAGTTTTGTGCCTAAGAATTGACAAGAACCGGATGTAGATTTCCTATCTATTCTACAGCCACCAAAATCAGAATCTGAGTAGCCACTTAGAGATAAATCACCATTTGAAGGGTACCATATACCACGATTGATGGTTCCTTTCAAATATTTCAGTATCCGTTTAGTGGTTTCCATATGACTCTCTTCTGGATTGGCTTGAAAACGAGCTCATACGCCAACAGAAAATGCAATATCAGGTC
The DNA here is from genome assembly GCA_963675135.1 of Galeopsis tetrahit. Taxonomy (NCBI): domain Eukaryota; kingdom Viridiplantae; phylum Streptophyta; class Magnoliopsida; order Lamiales; family Lamiaceae; genus Galeopsis; species Galeopsis tetrahit. Next base: position 35,372,406 of record OY776130.1, on the reverse strand, counting down.
TACTAGCAGTCAAGTACAGTAATGAACCAATAAGACCACAATAATATGTTTGATCATCACACTTACCATGTTCGTCTGGATCCATCCTGTAAGTAGGTAGCATGGGTACTCCAGTAGACTTGCATGTCTTAATACCATACTTGTCTAGTAGATTTCTAGTATACTTTGCTTGATTTATGAAAATCCCTTCAGGGGACTGTTTTACTTGAAGACCAAGAAAGTAATTCATTTCACCCATCATAGACATCTCAAATTTACTTTGCATGAGTGTTAAAAAACTTTCACTCAGCTTTTTGTTAGGTGAACCAAAAATGATATCATCTACGTAAATTTGGACAAGTAAAATGTCTTTCCCTTCTTGTCTTCTGAACAAGGTTCTATCGACCTTGCCCTTAATAAAACCATTTTTTAATAGAAAGAGAGAGAGAGAGTATCATACCATGCTCTTGGAGCTTGCTTTAGTCCATATAAGACTTTCTTCAATCTGTACACCTGGTTGCCTTTGACTTCGAAACCTGGGGGTTGTTCAACATACACTTCTTCCGCAAGAATACCGTTAAGAAATGCACTTTTAACATCCATTTGATATACAGTAAACTTCATATAGGCAGCATATGCAAAGAACAATCGAATGGCTTCTAGTCTAGCAACAGGAGCATATGTTTCATCATAGTCTATGCCTTCAGCTTGTGAATAACCTTGGGCTACTAGTCTAGCCTTATTCCTTACGACTACATCATTCTCATCTTTCTTGTTTTTGAAAATCCATCGAGTGTCAACTACATTATGATGTTCCGGCCTATCAACAAGTTCCCAGACGTCGTTTCGAACAAACTGGTTCAACTCGTCTTGCATAGCGATGATCCAATTACTATCAGTCAATGCCTCTTTAACAGTGGTAGGCTCGATAGAAGATAGAAAACAACACCAGCAAAACATAGATGGACTAGGCTGTTCTTGCGACTCAAAGAGTTGTCGTCTAGTCTTCACACCAATAGTAGAGTCACCAATAATATTTTCAGTATCATGCACAGATTTCCATGTTTTTCTAGACTTAACATGAATACTATCATCATCTACCTCAGGTATTGCATCATACATTTCGACATCATTCGTATCAACAGATTTAATAGGAGTAGACGAGTCAACTAGAGCAGGCATGTCAGCTGGCCTAGTAGACTTACCTTGAGCACTTACCTTCTCTTTGTCATCAGACTCGAGAGCTTTCATGAATGGATTGTAGGCTTGAACGGATTCATATACCTCTGATTCTTTGTCAGATTCGATCGATAGATCAGTCACCTTCTCACTGATCTTGTCGGCAGACGAGTCCTGTCGAGATTCATCGAAAACCACATGTGGTGTTTCTTCCACACAAAGAGTTGAGTAGTTGAATACTCTAAATGCTTTGCTAGTCGAGGAGTATCCTAAGAATATCCCCTCGTCTGCTTTAGCATCGAATGCATTCAACTTGTTTTTCCCATTGTTATGGATGAAACATTTACAACCAAATATATGGAAATATGAAATTCTGGGTTTTCTACCTTTCCAAACCTCATATGGTGTCTTGCCTAACGTCTTGTTGATCACACTTCTGTTTTGTGAGTGGCATGCAGTGTTGATTGCTTCTGCCCAAAACTTTTTAGGAGTTTTGTATTCGACTAGCATGGTTCTACATGCTTCTTTGAGAGTTCGATTCCTTCTTTCTGCTACACCGTTCTGTTGTGGTGTCCTAGCTGCACTAGTAAGGTGCTGGATACCACGTTTAGTACAAAAATCTTGGATATAGCGATTAATGAACTCAGTTCCCTTGTCACTACGAATCTTGACAATAGACTTGTTCTTCTCAACTTGTAACTTCTTCAACAGATCAGGTAGAAGAGTCTGTGTATCATTCTTCTTGTGTAGGAAGACTACCCAAGTAAACTTAGAATAGTCGTCTACAACAACAAGTGTGTACCTTCTACCATTCAAGGTTGGAGGAGTTATTGGACCATGAAGATCCATGTGTAGTAGTTCTAAGACTCTACTTGTTGAGAGAGTAGGAATTGACTTAAAAGAACCTTTTACCTGTTTACCTTTCTGACAAGCATTGCATACATGTGATTTGTAATAAACTTCATTGGGTAAACCTTCCACTAGGTAATCTCTTGCAATCTTATTAATTACCTTAAAGTTCATGTGGAAAAGGCGTCTATGCCAAAGCTGTTGGGATATGAATCCTAGACAAGTTCTACATGATGATTAAAAGATGAAGTTTTGATAAGCCAAAAGTAGTTTGAATATTTTCTAAGTGTTGACTGATCTAGTCTAGTTGAGTTAAGTCATCTTAAACAAGACCAGTAGAGTTCACATGAAAGATAAGTATTGTTTGATATTAAAAGATAAGTACGTGTTTATAAGTACTTCATATATGGTTATATTATTTGTTAGATTGTTATTGAGCTATGATAAATGTTGTATAGAGCTCATGATTTTGAATGTAATAGATAGATTCATTGTATAGATTATAAGTTGACTAAGCTTGTATTATAAAAGCTTAATGTAATGTAATAAGTCTTGTTAGGATTAAGTATAGTCTACTACTAAAGATTGCACGAGAAGACCAGACAAGAAGACTTGGAGTCTACTACTCAAGACACATGGACTACAAGACAAGACAAGTGCATCTACTAGACTACACAAGACAGGTCAACTTGAAGTTAGTTACAAATACGCGTGAAAAGATAAAGATGAAGAAGTTAGTTATGAAATAACTAATTCGTAACAAGAAACGCGTGGATGGATAAGAAGATTCAGTTGAAGTTAGTTTTCAAGGAAAGTTGGTTACAACTACCTAAGTTCTTGAAGATTAAAGTCTATAAATACTTCATGGTGTTGATCAATTGAAGACTACTGATACACTGACGTTCATACTCAAGTAAAGCATTATCGAAGCATTCAAGAAGTGAATTACTCTCAGAGTTTGTTGAAGATTCAGAAAGAAGCCAGAAGACAAGTGAAGAATCAAGAAGGCTACTACTGAAGAACAGAGAAGTTTTAGTTTTTGTTTGTTGTTTTTATCAAGTTGCTAGATACTTGTTAAACTTCTAGTTAGATCATAGATATATCTGGTGGTATATTCTTTGAAGATCTAAGTCTTCTTCTTGGGACTTAAAATCACAGGAACATACACTTTGTACTCGATTGGAAGAGTTTAGTGGAAACATCACAACTGGGTTTGTGAGAGTGGACGTAGACAAGTTGTCGAACCACTATAAATCGTTGTGTGTTGTTTACTTTACTGTTTTGTTTGTGTTTATTGATTAATTGCTTAATTGTTTAACTACCTAACCGAACTAGACAAGCTGAGTATAGAACAGAGTTCTCGAATTAAGAAGTTGAGTATAAACTTGAATTGGGCTCATTGTTAATTTCGTATTTCCGCATATTGTATTCTGATATTTCGATAGATTTTTGAAAAGTCTATTCACCCCCCCTATAGACATTTTCACTAGCTTACTCGTTATTAACTCAACTTTGGGGACCTACAAGTGGTATCAGAGCAGTAGTTTACGAACTGCTGTTTCTTGATAACCGACTTAAGACTTAGGGTGAAGTCTTGGTCCTTGACTGCATTTGCTTACGTGTTCTTGATCAAATACTCCTGTTATATCTGTTTCGTGCTCCCTGTTCTTGACTTATCTGTTTTTCTTGATCATAACTCCACTTAGCACTTATTTCTTAAAATCATGTCTCTTGAAATCAGCGCTAACAAGCTACCCAAGTTCCAGGTTCAGGACTATGACTACTGGAAGCTGCGAATGGAAGCCATTTTCAGTTCCACGCACGACCTAATGATCTCTGTTGTCACAGAAGGACCTATTGTTACAATGGTTCCAAATACTGTTGTTCTTGACCCAAGCAAACCAATTGGTACTCTCGTCAAGAAACCCAGGTCAGATCTAACCTCAGAAGAAATGCGTCAAAATAATTTGGATAGTCTGGCAAAGAATTACATATTACACACTCTTCCTAACGAGTATCTAGGAAAAGTGTTAAAATGTAAAACTGCCAAGGAGATGTGGGATAGACTAGCTATCATTTGTGAAGGGACCTCCCTAATCAAAGAGAGCAAACTCTCCACAGCTGTCCAAAGATTTGAATCATTTCGGATGAAAGCTGGCGAAACTATCGACCAGCTGGATACTCGTTTTACCAAAATTATGAATGATCTGGAAGTACTTGGTAAATCTTATACTGCTCGTGAGATCAATCTTAGGATTTTGAAGAGTCTTGATAGTCGTTGTAAAATGGTAAAAATGCTTGTTAAAAACACTCAAGATATAGATACGTGGACTGCTGAAACCATGTTTCAAACTCTTAAAGCCCATGAGTTTGATTTAGACGAAGATGAACCACTAGCCAGTAGTGATAGAGAACATGCTGTATCTAAGAACGTTGCCTTTAAGTCTAGCTCTTCTAAGTCTTCTAAGGTAGACAGGTCCAAGTCTAGAACTAAGTCTGCCTCTGTAAAAGATGAGTTAGATACTGATCTTAGTCTGAAGGATCAGATGAGTCTCATGGTTAGAAAGTTTGATAGGCTCAATAAACGCTTCGGAAGATACAAGAAGTTCTATAGGGATCATAGAGCATCTACGTCTAAGAACTCGTCTGAGACCAGACGAGACCGAAACTCGTCCGAAAGGAGAGACGAAGTCTCGAAAAGTAATAGACGAGATAGAGAGTCTGACGATAGGAAGATTCAGCGTTCCGATAGACGTGATAAGCGTAGTGACAAATCTCCTATTAAAAAGGCTACTAATGATCTCTTGTGCTATAATTGTGAAAAGCCAGGTCACTATATATATGAATGTCCAGACCTGAGCACTGATGATCGTGAAGAACGCAAAGCACGAAGAGAAAGAAGATATAACCGTGGCAAGAAGGCAATGATGGTCAATGATGACTCTGATTCGAATTCAGACGAGTTGCCATCGTCCTTATCTAGTCACTCGACTGATCCAGATCACGATGAAGCATTCATAGTAGATGATGGCCTATGCTGCATGGCTAAAATCGATCAAGAGGTATCATCTGCTACATCTTTTCAATCTTGTGATGATTCAGAAACTGATGAAAGTGACACTGCTAGTAGTAAAGTAGGAAGTAGTCTTCAGCACTCAACTAGTGCTATTGAAGACGACCTTCTACTTGCTAACCAAGCTTTCATTGAAGTCAGTGATGAAAATATCGCCTTAAAACAAGAAATCATTGATCTTAAGGAAGCCCAGTCTAAAGTAGATCCTAATGTAACAGTCCTAAATGAACGCTTGACTGAAGAGTTGAGACAACTCAAAGAAAAGTGTGCATTGACAGACAGGTTATATCAAGACCTACTTAAGACACATGCAACTGAGAGAAATGAGTTCAATGTTTTAAAAGGCAAGTGCAAAAAGCTTGAAGAACGTAATAAGTTCTTAGAGACCGAGGTTGTCACACTTGATCTCAAACTTACTGACCTGGTTAATTCTTCAAAGATTAACCTTGAACTGTCAGATAGGTATAGAGATCCAGCTGATAAGACAGGCATAGGTGCTGAGTCATCTAGCTCGTCTACTCGAGTCAATAAGAACCCTACTACTACTAACTCAAGACTTCTGCCTAATGATAAAGGAAAAGGACCAATGATATACAATCTTGGAACTCCATCTAAAGGTACTGCACCTAAACAAGCTCGAGTTAACACTCCAATTACCAAGGGAGGTAAAAAGAATGTTAACAACAAGCCTGTTCCAGCTAGAACTAATCTTCAAAGGACCACTAATCGTGGACGACCCAACCAGGTCAGATACGAGGACTGGTATCCTGAGGAGACGAGTACTAGACAGGTACAAACTAGACGACAAGAGCCTAGACCTCCTTTCATAAGGCAGTCTCAGCTCTACTCGTCTAGACCTAGACAGGTAGCTCCAAAATATCGTACACAAGCTGTCCTATATCCTCCACCTTTATCATATGATATTTTAAGTGAGGAAAGACCCAAACGCGTCTATAAACCGTATGGACCTAATGCATACAAGCCCTACTCTGACTATCATAGACAAGTGCCTGCTCAAGTAGAGATCAAGTCAAAAGGCTATCTCCAAAGAGTAGACCCGAACTCGACTGATAGGCCAGAGAAGGACAAAAAGGTCTTATTTTGTAACAAATATGGACGAAAGCTTAAGAGATCAAACTTGTTCAAAACTCCAATGTATATTTGGATTCCTTTGAACTCGACTACCCCCCAGGACCCCAATAAACAAACAGGGTACCTAAATTATTGAATATCATCTATTGCAGGGTCGACTTGACTTGTATAAGAAGGGTGGCTCAGTAGGAGAAACCTGGTACATAGACAGTGGTTGTTCACACCACATGACTGGTACCAAGGCTCTCTTATCAAGCTACCATGAGCAAGAAGGACCAAAAGTGATATTTGGTGATAGCTCCACTGCTGTCACTAAAGGATTTGGTTACATCCGGAATGGAGACGTCGAAATTCAAGATGTCTCATATGTTGAAGGTTTGAAATACAATTTCCTCTCTGTTTCACAATTTTGTGATCGTGGTTATAAGGTGCAGTTCAAGAGCCGCAAATGTGAAGTCATTGACAAAAGGACACACACAGTTCTACTAGTCGGCGTAAGACAAGGAAGTGTGTACATAGTGAACTGGAACAGTTGTCCGAGGGACACTTGTCTACTTACTAAGAATCCTAAAGAACTTGGCTGGCTCTGGCATAGACGCCTCTGTCATCTAAACTTTAAGGTTCTTAATAAGATAGCCAGAGACTACATTGTAGAAGGTATTCCCAATGAAGTTTACTACAAGTCACATGTATGCACGGCCTGTCAACAGGGTAAACAGGTTAAAGGTTCCTTTAAGTCAATTCCTACTCTCTCAACCAGTAGAGTCCTAGAACTCCTATATATGGATCTTCATGGTCCAATAACTCCTCCAACCTTGAATGGTAGAAGGTACACACTTGTTGTTGTAGACGACTATTCTAAGTTTACTTGGGTAGTCTTTCTACACAAGAAGAGTGATACACAAACACTTCTGCCTGAACTGTTGAAGAAGTTACAAGTTGAGAAGAACCAGTCCATTGTCAAGATTCGTAGTGACAAAGGAACTGAGTTCATTAATTGCTATATCAAAGAATTTTGTACTAAACGTGGTATCCAGCACCTTACTAGTGCAGCTAGGACACCACAACAGAACGGTGTAGCAGAAAGAAGGAATCGAACTCTCAAAGAAGCCTGTAGAACCATGATAGCCGAGTTCAACACACCTCAAAAGTTTTGGGCTGAAGCTATCAACACTGCATGCCACTCACAAAACAGAAGCGCGATCAACAAAGCTCTAGGCAAGACTCCTTATGAGGTTTGGAAAGGTAGAAAACCCAGAGTTTCATATTTCCATATATTTGGCTGTAAGTGTTTCATTCACAACAATGGTAAAAGCAAGTTGAATGCTTTCGATGTAAAAGCAGACGAGGGGATATTCTTAGGATACTCCTCGACTAGCAAAGCATTTAGAGTATTCAATCGCTCAACTCTTTGTGTGGAAGAAACACCACATGTGGTTTTCGATGAATCTCGACAGGACTCGTCTGCCGACAAGATCAGTGAGAAAACAACTGATCTATCGATCGAATCTGACAAAGATTCAGAGATATATGAATCCGTTCAAGCCTACAACCCATTCCTAAAAGCTCTCGACTCTGATGATAAGGAGAAGGTAAGTGCTCAAGGTAAGTCCTCTAGACCAGTTGACATGCCTGCTCTAGTTGACTCATCTACTCCTATTAAAATTGATGATACAAATGACACTGACATGCATGATGTTGTACATGATATAGATGATGATAGTATTCCTGTTAAGAATAGAAAAACATGGAAATCAGCGCATGACACTGAAAATATCATTGGTGACTCTACTATTGGTGTGAAGACTAGACGACAACTCTTTGAGTCGCAAGAACAGCCGAGTCCAACTATGTTTTGCTGGTGTTGCTTCCTCTCTGCTATTGAGCCTACCACTGTTAAAGAGGCATTGGCTGATAGTAATTGGATCATCGCTATGCAAGACGAGTTGAACCAGTTTGTTCGAAACGACGTCTGGGAACTTGTCGATAGGCCGGAACATCATAATGTAGTTGGCACTAGATGGATTTTCAAAAATAAGAAAGATGAGAATGATTTAGTCGTTAGAAATAAGGCTAGATTAGTCTCCCAAGGCTACTCACAAGCTGAAGGCATAGACTATGATGAAACTTATGCTCCTGTTGCTAGACTAGAAGCCATTCGATTGTTCCTTGCATATGCTGCTCACATGAAGTTTACTGTATATCAAATGGATGTTAAAAGTGCATTTCTTAACGGTATTCTTGCGGAAGAAGTGTATGTTGAACAACCTCCAGGTTTCGAAGTCAAAGGCAACCAGGTGTACAGATTGAAGAAAGCCCTGTACGGACTAAAGCAAGCTCCAAGAGCATGGTATGATACACTATCTCTCTTTCTATTAGAAAATGGTTTTACTAAGGGCAAGGTCGATCGAACCTTGTTCAGAAGACAAGAAGGGAAGGACATCTTACTCGTCCAAATTTACGTAGATGACATCATTTTTGGGTCACCTAACAAAAAGCTGAGTGAAAGTTTTTCTACACTCATGCAAAGTAAGTTTGAAATGTCAATGATGGGTGAGATGAACTACTTTCTTGGACTTCAAGTAAAACAAACTCCAGAAGGTATTTTCATAAATCAGGCGAAGTACACAAGAAACCTTCTAGACAAGTACGGGATCAAAACATGTAAGTCCACTGGTGTACCAATGCAACCAACTTACAGAATGGACCCAGATGAGAACGACTAGTGTTGCTACTTCCACTACCGAAGCCGAGTACATGGCTGCTGGAAGCTGCTGTAGTCAACTGCTCTGGCTCATACAACAGCTTCGTGATTACAACATACATGAATCAAATGTTCCTATTTTCTGTGATAGTAATAGTGCAATTGCCATTACACAAAATCCTGTTTTACACACACGATGTAAGCATGTTGATGTGAAGCATCATTTCATACGTGATCATGTAGAAAAGAAGGATATTCGCATGGAAAAGATTCATACTGATTTTCAAAGAGCTGATATTTTTACAAAACCATTAGCTGAGGCACGATTTCGTGAGTTATGCATTAGTCTAGGGCTAATTGATTTAGACCCTACTTGTCTATAGCTATGTCCTAACCAGACAGGTACATCAAGAAGAAGAGACAAGATCACTAGACCAGAGCACTCGTCTACTCATCCAACAGACAGGTATACAAGGCTAGACTAGATGACCAAACAACCCGATGAGGAAGCTGGTAAAGCTGAGGGTAATACTAAGGGAATAAACATTTAAGGGGGAATCTTTGATTTCTTAAATCTCCTTATGTTGACTCTTATGTTTGTTAAAAGGTCATCTTGTTCGAAACCTTGATCATTGCTTTCGATTGATATTCATTTTATTTATTTTACTCTACTTGTACCAATGATTACACATTGCAAATCATAAGATAGGTACATGAAGTCGTTCGACGTTCTGAATAGACATGCACAGGCGAAGGGGGAACTCGCCTTGTGTGCTTAAGCCTACTCGCCTTGTGTGCTTAAGTCTACTCGCCTTGTGTGCTTAAGCCTACTCGTCTTGTGAAGCTTAAGTTTACTCGTCTGTTCTGAATAGACTCGAACAGACAAGCTAAGTTGTTCTTAATTCTTATTGCTAAATGCTTAATCAAAACGGATTAAGGATATTATAGTAATTAGGTATTGATAAGTTGAACACCCTTGAATTAGATTTGTACACTCCCATTTAAGTGGTATATACATCTAGTTCACACTCATCTACACTAGGTCAGATAAGTTCACTCCTCTAACCTAACTAAGAAGAGGCGGATTTCAAATTTTACAATATCAAATCACATAATATTCTCGATTCCGTAACCGAATTCCAAAAGTCTCAACCGTTGGATCTAATCCTTCGATCTTGACCATTGGATCTAAAATTCAGTTTTAAACAAAACCCAAACACTCCCACACGTCTTGCCCCACAATTTCTTAACTCCTCTACTATTAAGCATTCGATTTTTTTTGCTATTCTTCAAGTTATCTGCTTATACTCGTAAAACACTATGTCTACTCGATCAATTTTCGATCTAAGAACCAACATGCAGGTCACATTCGACCTAGGCCGGTACATCTCCGACAATAAAGTGAATGTTGAACCATCTGTATTTTTCAAAGGACAGCACTCAGATGAAAATACAGAGATCCTGACCAAATGCACCAGATGTGGGCTAAAGCCTTATTTGGAAGCATTTCCTCAAGTCGTCTTGGAGGAGGAGGTGCTAGAGTTTTATGCGAATGTCACCAGACGAGGTGATATTATTCTCAATATTAATCGTTCCGGTGGGCAGCTTTAGATGTTTGAACATCGCTTCTCGAGTACCCGAGGAGATAGATCCAAGTTCTCAAGTACCCGAGATGTATACACTAGTGAGAATTGGAACACCTCCCCCACCAGAAGAGTCGAGTCTTCAGGTTGGTACTTCTTTTCAATCTTTTTCTCCCTCTTCTGTTCAAACCAAGGCAAGATCTCATCGATCTAGGCCAAGACCTATTACCTCAACCTCACAAGTACTGCCAGCACATCCGCTGAGAGCCAGTCTACCTGAAAACACTCCCAAAATAGATACAACTGATACTCCTACAGTTGTCACACCAAACCCAGCCACGTCAAAGCCCCAAGAAACCACAGACCAAATTCTTTCCTTACCCTCAACAGAATATGTTGATCCTATTATCCCGTCTACTTCAGATAAGACTACAGTTGCCACTGCAACAACTGAGATAGAGACCCCATCTACTCAGACCCCGTCTGAAGTTAGATTCGAATCCCTGGTCTACTACCCCATGTGTCTACGAGAGAAGCGAATCCGTTCGAAGATGAGCAAGAATTTGAAGATACAGCTCTCATCTATCGAAGTCGACTACTCTTCAGAACAGTTTGAGAAACTGGTTAGAATATGCACTTGGGTGGCCTTGAAGAAGTCAAGTACAGATGATCTCTTTGAAGTCATCTTAGGGAAAGGTGGTATTTCTAACTTCATGGATTGGGAGATGGAGCAGAAGGAGAATAGTGGTGTTCGTGACCACTCAAAGCTTTTCCCAAATCATGCTATCACTGCTCTTTCTAAGAGGTTACTGGGTATCTCTGATGACTTAATGTGTTCAGAATTCAAGTTTGATGTTGGTGTTCAGGTTTCAGAATCTGACTTTGTGCAAGACATTGAGATGATCGAAGCTGGACAAGCTGAGTTGATCCAGTCTACTGATCCGGTCGTAGAGCTAGAAAATGTCTCAAACCAGTTGAGAGGCATTGTGTTCAAATTTCAAATGGATCATGCTGATGGTCCAAGGCCAGATTTCAAGTTTATTAATCGATACACTAATCCACTGCTTCCTATAGATATTTGTGGATATATGGAGAAGCTGCACGCCTTATTGAAAAAGGACTTTGCTGATGCTGAAAAAAGGACTGAGGAAGCTAAGCTAGCTATGGTGCCTTATTGTCCTCTACCTAGTCTGAAGGCGATTGCTGGAAGTGTGTGTGTTGCTGAAGTAGTAGAAGACGAGGTCTTAGCTACTGCTCCAGAAGGCCAGTTGATTGAAGTTGTTTCTCTTGCTGATGTTGAAGATGAGGTCATGATTGATGCTACTCATGTTGAGGTTGGACAGTCGTCTCAAGCTATCCCAGCCGCCTCAATAGATGAGTTGAAAGAGGATTTGAAGGCTGTCATCAAGTCGTCTATCGATGAGTTTCTCAAGTCCGAGCTTCAGAAAACTCTTGTTGAACAGAATAGTGTCCTTGTGACAAGTTCAAAGGAGATGATCATGAATGAAGTCAACCAGCTGGACAACGATTTCAGACAAGAGATGTTCAATCAGATTGAAGGATTTCTCCAAAACCAGGTGGAATATTCGGAGAAGAGCTCAGTTGATTTTGCTCGTGTTCTAGCTACTGAATCCAGGAAGATGGAAAGAGTCTATAGAGCCAAAATCGAAGTAGCTGATGTTCAGAGAAAGGAAGCCTTTGATCAGTTAGCACAAGCTAAAGAGATTATAAGTGCTATGACTGAGGAGAACCGGAAGCTACGTCTGACTGCAACCCATTTTAAGAATGAGTTGAACTTATCTACTCAGAAGCTGGAGTTGGTGGCGACCAAACTAGATAAGTTGAGTCAAGATGGTTCTCACCAAAAGCAGATTGAAAGAGCGTCTAATATGATGAAGCAAGCTATGCTGGAAGAGATGACTCGGTTCACTTCTCCATTCTCTCTCAAGACATCTGATGAAGCCAAAAAGGGGGAAGAGATGAGTCGAGTTGATGGTAAAGACAAGTCTAGTGCTGAACCAGAGGCTAAAGATGCTGCTGAAGCCATACAAGATCTTAGAAGGACTAAGAGAAGCAAAGGCAGGTTGGTTAAAACTGCTGAACTTGAGCAAGCTAAGCAAGCTAAGGCTGAAGCAGATGAGTTGATGAAAAAGGAGAAAGGCAAAGCCATTGCATCTCCTGAAGCATAAGTTCAGACAAGGCAAGTATCGAAAAGAAAGTCTATTGTTATAGAAGAACCTACTCCTGAGACAACAGTCATGAAGAAACAAAAGGTTGTTGATCCAAGTGATGAAACTCACTATGCTAGTCAAAAGAAAATTGGAAGACATATAGAGAATCTGCTGAAGTTAAAGTCTGATGAAGATCTGATGGAAGACAAGTTCATTGACCATTTCATTGACAAAGAACATCGTCAAGAATGGGTGAAAGTGAAAAGGCAATGGGAACTAGATCACTGGATTATCAGGAAGTTTGGAGATTCTGATAACTCTGATGACTTGTACTCTGTATTTGACAAATTCATGGAAGGACAGCATAGGATGCTATGGAATTTGATCATAAGGATATCTGCTGGTGCAAACTTTAATATTCTCGTTCCTAGCTTTCCAAAATGGAAGTGTCCCATGACTAGTTCTGGAAAAAGAGTTGATCTAAATTTGCTCAAGAAGTTTGAAGAAGAACTACTAGAGAAGGAGAAGATTGATGATGAAGACCATATCAAGGCTATTCATACAAGACTACTAGATGCGTTCTGTGTTCCAGAATCAGAAAGAGGTAATCTGTCAGTTTAGTTTAGTCTTGTTGTGAATTTTGATTTTTTTTGTATGTGTAATATCTACTGGTATTATTTTTTTTGAATGAATGAAAAGATAACAACTTTTGATGTTAAGACAAGATAACTACTTAACTAGTCTACTATTAAGAAAAGATTCAAGTAGTTTTGGCTTCATCAAAAAGGGGGAAATTGTTGGGATATGAATCCTAGACAAGTTCTACATGATGATTAAAAGATGAAGTTTTGATAAGCCAAAAGTAGTTTGAATATTTTCTAAGTGTTGACTGATCTAGTCTAGTTGAGTTAAGTCATCTTGAACAAGACCAGTAGAGTTCACATGAAAGATAAGTATTGTTTGATATTAAAAGATAAGTACGTGTTTATAAGTACTTCATATATGTTTATATTATTTGTTAGATTGTTATTGAGCTATGATAAATGTTGTATAGAGCTCATGATTTTGAATGTAATAGATAGATTCATTGTATAGATTATAAGTTGACTAAGCTTGTATTATAAAAGCTTAATGTAATGTAATAAGTCTTGTTAGGATTAAGTATAGTCTACTACTAAAGATTGCACGAGAAGACCAGACAAGAAGACTTGGAGTCTACTACTCAAGACAGATGGACTACAAGACAAGACAAGTGCATCTACTAGACTACACAAGACAGGTCAACTTGAAGTTAGTTACAAATACGCGTGAAAAGATAAAGATGAAGAAGTTAGTTATGAAATAACTAATTCGTAACAAGAAACGCGTGGATGGATAAGAAGATTCAGTTGAAGTTAGTTTTCAAGGAAAGTTGGTTACAACTACCTAAGTTCTTGAAGATTAAAGTCTATAAATACTTCATGGTGTTGATCAATTGAAGACTACTGATACACTGACGTTCATACTCAAGTAAAGCATTATCGAAGCATTCAAGAAGTGAATTACTCTCAGAGTTTGTTGAAGATTCAGAAAGAAGCCAGAAGACAAGTGAAGAATCAAGAAGGCTACTACTGAAGAACAGAGAAGTTTTAGTTTTTGTTTGTTGTTTTTATCAAGTTGCTAGATACTTGTTAAACTTCTAGTTAGATCATAGATATATCTGGTGGTATATTCTTTGAAGATCTAAGTCTTCTTCTTGGGACTTAAAATCACAGGAACATACACTTTGTACTCGATTGGAAGAGTTTAGTGGAAACATCACAACTGGGTTTGTGAGAGTGGACGTAGACAAGTTGTCGAACCACTATAAATCGTTGTGTGTTGTTTACTTTACTGTTTTGTTTGTGTTTATTGATTAATTGCTTAATTGTTTAACTACCTAACCGAACTAGACAAGCTGAGTATAGAACAGAGTTCTCGAATTAAGAAGTTGAGTATAAACTTGAATTGGGCTCATTGTTAATTTCGTATTTCCGCATATTGTATTCTGATATTTCGATAGATTTTTGAAAAGTCTATTCACCCCCCCCCCCTATAGACATTTTCACTAGCTTACTCGTTATTAACTCAACTTTGGGGACCTACAAAAGCCAACCGAGCTCTTTAGGGTTCTTACTAAGAAGACAAGTATCCCGCGGACAGCTATTCCAATTCACAATGTATACGCTGCCTTGTCTTATGCCGACGAGTAGGATAGAATGAGTCCTCTTCTCTATGATCTCGCACTTTCGGCTTTTAAACTGCACTTTATAACCACGGTCACAGAATTGAGAAACAGATAGTAGATTGTATTTCAAACCTTCTACGTAGGATACGTCTTGTATCTCTACATCTCCATTTCTGATATAACCAAAGCCTTTCGTAATAGCAGTGGAGCTATCACCGAATATCACCTTGGGTCCTTCTTGCTCGTGGTAACTCGATAGAAGAGCCTTAGTACCCGTCATGTGGTGCGAACAACCACTATCAATGTACCAAGTTTCTCCTACTGAGCCACCCTTCTTATACAAGTCGAGTCGACCCTGCAATGAAGATATTCAATAATTTAGGTACCCACTTTGTTTATTGGGGTCCTGGGGGGTTAGTCGAGTTCAGAGGAATCCAAATATACATCGGAGTCCTGAACAAGTTTGATCTCTTAAGCTTCCTGCCATACTCGTTACAAAATAAGACCTTGTTGTCCTTATCTGGCCTATCATTCGATTTCGGGTCTACTCGTCTGATATAGCCTTTCGACTTAATCTCTACTTGAGCAGGCGCTGGTCTATGATAGTCAGAATATGGCTTGTATGAATTAGGTCCATACGGTTTATAGACGCGTTTGGGTCTTTCCTCACTTATAATATCATATGACAAAGGTGGAGGATATAGGACAGGTTGTGTACGATATTTTGGAGTAACCTTCCTAGGCCTAGACGAGTAGAGCTGAGACTGCCTTATGAAAGGAGGTCTAGGCTCTTGTCGTCTAGTTTGTACTTGTCTAGTACTCGTCTCCTCAGGATACCAATCCTCGTATCTGACCTGGTTAGGTCGTCCACGACTTGTGGTCCCTTGTAGACTAGTTCTAAACGGAACAGGCTTGTTGTTAACATTCTTCTTACCTCCCTTGGTAATCGGAGTGTTAACTCGAATCTGTTTAGGTACAGTGCCTTCAGACGGCATTCCAATATCGTATATCATTGGTCATTTTCCTTTATCATTTGTCAAAGAACTTGAGATGAAAGCAGTAGGGTTCTTAATGACTTTAGTAGACGAGCTAGGTGAATCTGCACCTATACCTGTCTTGTCAGCTGGAGCCCTATACCTATCTGACAATTCAAGGTTAATCTTTGAAGAGTTAACCAGGTCAGTAAGTTTAAGGTCTAAAGTGTCAACCTCAGTCTCTAAGAACTTATTGCGTTCTTCAAGCTTTTTGCACTTGCTCTTTAAAGCATTGAACTCATTTCTCTCAGTTGCATGTGTCTTAAGTAGGTCTTGATATAACCTGTCTGTCAATGCACACTTTTCTTTGAGTTGTCTTAACTCTTCAGTCAAGCGTTCATTTAGGACTGTTACATTAGGATCTACTTTAGACTGAGCTTCCTTAAGATCAATGATTTCTTGTTTTGAGGCGATGTTCTCGTCGCTGGCTTCAATGAATGCCTGGTTAGCTAGTAGGAGGTCTTCTTCATTCACACTAGCAGAGTGATGAAGACTACTCCCTACTTCACTACTGGCAATATCACTTTCATCAGAATCCGATTCATCACATGATTGAAATGAAGTTGCAGATGATACCTCTTGATCAATTTTAGCCATGCAGCATAGGCCATCATCTACTATGAAAGCTTCATCGTGATCTCGATCAGACGGGTAGCTAGATGAGGACGATGGCAACTCGTCTGAGTCCGAATCAGAGTCATCATTGACCATCATTGCCTTCTTGCCACGGTTATATCTTCTTTCCCTTCGTGCTTTGCGTTCTTCACGATCGTCAGTGCTCAGGTCCAGACATTCATAGATGTAGTGACCTGGCTTTTCACAGTTGTTGGGATATGAATCCTAGAACAAGTCCTAAATGATGATTAAAAGATGAAGTTTTGATAAGCCAAAAATAGATTGAATAGTTTTCTAAGTGTTGACTGTTCTAGTCTAGTTGAGTTGAGTAATCTTGTACCAGACCAGTAGAGTTCACATGTGTTTATTATTAAAAGATAAGTACGTTCTATAAGTACTTCATATGTGTTTCATATATGTGTTAGTTTGTTACTGAGCTATTTTAATGATGTATAGAGCTCATGATTTTTATATGTAATAGATTAGTTCATTGTATAGTTTTTAAGTTGACTAAGCTTGTATTATAAAAGCTTAATGTAATGTAATAGTCTTGATAAGTTTAGTATAGTCATCCATTGAAGATCGCATGAAGACAAGACAAGAAGAGTCGAAGTCTACTACTCAAGATGGATGGACTACAAGACAAGTGTGTTCAAGTCTACTCAAGACAAGTCAACGTGAAGATTGTTAGTCAAAACGCGTGAAGAAATAAAGATATAGAAGTTAGTTATGGAATAACTAATTCATAACAGAAACGCGTGGATTGATAAGAAGATTCAGTTGAAGGTAGTTATCAAGAAAAGTTGGTTACAACTTACTAGTTCTTGAAGATTGAAGTTTATAAATACTTCATGATGATGATCGATTGAAGACTACTGATATACTGACGTTCATACTCAAGTGAAGCATTATTGAAACATTCAAGAAGAGAAAGTTTACTCTCAGAGTTTTATTTGAAGTTCAGATAGAAGCCAGAAGACAAGTGAAGAATTCAAGAAGGCTACTACTGAAGATCAGAGAAGTTTTTAGTTTTTGTTTGTAATTGTTCAAGTTGCTAGTTGCTTGTTAAATAGCTAGTTAGATCATAGGTGTATCTGGAGGTATAACCTTGTGAAGATCTAAGTCTTCTTCTTGGGACTTTAAAAGACAGGAATTATACACTTTGTACTCGATTGGAAGAGTTTAGTGGAAACATCACAACTGGGTTTGTGAGAGTGGATGTAGACAAGTTGTCGAACCACTATAAATCTTTGTGTTGTTTACTTTACTGTTTTAATTGTTTAATTGCTTAATTGTTTAACTGATCTAGACAAGCTAAGTATAGAACAGAGTTCTCGAATTTAGAAGTTGAGTATAAACTTTAATTGGGCTCATTGTTAATTTCGTATTCCGCATATTGTATTCTGATATTTCGATAGATTTTTTGAAAAGTCTATTCACACCCCCCTATAGACATTTTCACTAGCTTACTCGTTATTAACTCAACTTTCGGGACCTACAAGTGGTATCAGAGCAGTAGTTTACGAACTGCTATTTCTTGATAACCGACTTAAGACTTAGGGTGAAGTCTTAGTTCTTGTTTGTACTTGCTTACGTGTTCTTGATCAATATTCTTGTTCTATCTGTTTCGTGTTCACTGTTCTTGATCTATCTGTTTTTCTTGATCATATAACTGATTAGCACCAATCTACTGCAATAACATGTCTCTTGAAATTAGTGCTAACAAATTACCCAAGTTCCAGGTTCAAGACTACGACTACTGGAAGTTGCGAATGGAGGCCATTTTCAGCTCCACGCACGACCTAATGATCTCTGTTGTGACCGAGGGACCGATCGTGACAATGGTTCCAAATACTGCTGTTCTTGACCCAAGCAAACCAATTGGTACTCTCGTCAAGAAACCCAGGTCAGAGCTAACCTCAGAAGAAATGCGTCAAAATAACTTGGATAGTTTGGCAAAGAACTACATCTTACACACACTTCCTAACGAGTATCTAGGAAAGGTGTTAAAATGTAAGACTGCCAAAGAAATGTGGGATAGGCTAGCTATCATTTGTGAAGGAACTTCCCTGATCAAAGAAAGCAAACTCTCCACAGCTGTCCAAAGATTTGAATCATTTCGGATGAAAGCTGGCGAATCTATCGACCAGCTGGATACTCGTTTTACTAAGATTATGAATGATCTTGAAGTCCTTGGTAAAACCTATACTCCCCGTGAGATCAATCTTAGAATTTTGAAGAGTCTTGATAGCCGTTGGAAAATGGTGAAGATGCTTGTTAAGAACACTCAAGACATAGACAGGTGGTCTGCTGAAACCATGTTTCAAACTCTTAAAGCCCATGAGTTTGATTTAGACGAAGATGAACCACTAGCCAGTAGTGATAGAGAACATACTGTATCTAAGAACGTTGCCTTTAAGTCCAGTTCTTCTAAGTCCTCTAAGGTAGATAAGTCTAAGTCTAAGACTAAGTCTGCTTCTGTGAAAGACGAGTTGGATACTGATCTTAAACTGAAGGACCAGGTGAATCTCATGGTTAGAAAGTTTGATAGGCTGAATAAACGATTCGGTAGATATAAGAAGTTCTATAGAGATCATAAAGAATCAACTTCTAAGAACTCGTCTGAGACCAGACGAGACCGAAACTCGTCCGAAAGGAGAGACGAAGTCTCGAAAGGTAATAGGCGAGACAGAGAGTCTGACGATAGGAAGATTCAGCGTTCTGATAGACGTGATAAACGTAGGGACAAATCTCCTATTAAAAAGGCTACTAATGATCTCTTGTGCTATAATTGTGAAAAGCCAGGTCATTACATTTACGAATGCCCAGACCTGAGCACTGACGATCGAGAAGAACGTAAAGCTCGAAGGGAAAGAAGATACAACCGTGGCAAGAAGGCAATGATGGCCAATGATGACTCTGATTCGGATTCAGACGAGTTACCATCGTCCTTATCTAGTCACTCGACTGATCCAGATCACGACGAAGCTTTCATAGTAGATGATGGCCTATGCTGCATGGCTAAAATCGATCAAGAGGTATCATCTGCTACATCATTTCAATCTTGTGATGATTCAGAATCTGATGAAAGTGACACTGCTAGTAGCGAAGTAGGAAGTAGTCTTCAACACTCGACTAGTGAAGTCGAAGACGACCTTCTACTAGCTAACCAAGCTTTCATTGAAGTCAGTGATGAAAACATCGCCTTAAAAAAAGAAATCATTGATCTTAAGGAAGCTCAGTCTAAAGTAGATCCTAATGTAACAGTCCTAAATGAACGCTTGACTGAAGAGTTAAGACAACTCAAAGAAAAGTGTGCATTGACAGACAGGTTATATCAAGACCTCCTTAAGACACATGCAACTGAGAGAAATGAATTCAATGTTTTAAAAAGCAAGTGCAACAGACTTGAAGAACGTAATAAGTTCTTAGAGACCGAGGTTGTCACACTTGATCTCAAACTTACTGACCTGGTTAACTCTTCTAAGATTAACCTTGAATTGTCAGATAGGTATAGAGATCCAACTGACAAGACTGGTATAGGTGCTGAGACATCTAGCTCGTCTACTCGAGTCAACAAGAACTCTACTACTACTAACTCAAGACTTCTGCCTAATGATAAAGGAAAAGGACCAATGATATACGATCTTGGAACTCCATCTAAAGGTTCTGCACCTAAACAAGCTCAAGTTAACATTCCAATTACCAAGGTGGGTAAAAAGAATGCTAACAACAAGCCTGTTCCATCTAGAACTAATCTTCAAAGGACCACTAATCATGGACGACCCAACCAGGTCAGATACGAGGACTGGTATCCTGAGGAGACGAGTACTAGACAGGTACAGACTAGACGACAAGAGTCTAGACCTCCTTTTATAAGGCAGTCTCAACTCTACTCATCTAGACCTAGACAGGTAGCTCCAAAATATCATACACAAGCTGTCCTATATCCTCCACCTCTATCATACGATATTATTAGTGAGGAAAGACCCAAACGCGTCTATAAACCGTATGGACCTAATGCTTATAAACCCTACTCTAACTATCATAGACAAGTGCCTGCTCAAGTAGAGATTAAGTCGAAAGGCTATCTCCAAAGAGTAGACCCGAACTCGACTGATAGGACAGAGAAGGACAACAAGGTCTTATTTTGCAACAAATATGGTCGAAAGCTTAAGAGATCAAACTTGTTCAAGACTCCAATGTATATTTGGATTCCTTTGAACTCGACTAACCCCCCAGGACCCCAATAAACAAACAGGGTACCTAAGTTATTGAATATCATCGATTGCAGGGTCGACTTGACTTGTATAAGAAGGGTGGCTCAGTAGGAGAAACCTGGTACATAGACAGTGGTTGTTCGCACCACATGACTGGTACCAAGGCTCTCTTGTCAAGCTACCATGAGCAAGAAGGACCAAAAGTGATATTTGGTGATAGTTCCACTGCTGTCACTAAAGGATTTGGTTACATTCGGAATGGAGACGTTGAGATACAAGATGTCTCATATGTTGAAGGTTTGAAATACAATTTACTCTCTGTTTCACAGTTTTGTGATCGAGGATACAAAGTGCAGTTCAAGAGCCGCAAATGCGAAATCATTGACAAAAGGACACACACAGTCCTACTAGTCGGCGTAAGACAAGGTAGTGTGTACATAGTGAACTGGAACAGTTGTCCGAGGGACACCTGTCTACTTACTAAGAATCCTAAAGAGCTTGGATGGCTATGGCATAGACGCCTCTGTCATCTAAACTTTAAGGTTCTTAATAAGATAGCCAGAGATTACCTTGTAGAAGGTATTCCCAATGAAGTTTACTACAAGTCACATGTATGCACGGCTTGTCAACAGGGTAAACAGGTTAAAAGTTCATTTAAGTCAATTCCTACTCTCTCAACTAGTAGAGTTCTAGAACTCCTACACATGGATCTTCATGGTCCTATAACTCCTCCAACCTTGAATGGTAGAAGGTACACACTTGTTGTTGTAGACGACTATTCTAAGTTTACTTGGGTAGTCTTCCTACACAAGAAGAGTGATACACAAACACTTCTGCCTGATCTGTTGAAGAAGTTACAAGTTGAGAAGAACCAGTCTATTGTCAAAATTCGAAGTGACAAGGGAACTGAGTTCATTAACTGCTATATTAAAGAATTTTGTGCTAATCGTGGTATCCAGCACCTTACTAGTGCAGCTAGGACACCACAACAGAACGGTGTAGCAGAAAGAAGGAATCGAACTCTCAAAGAAGCCTGTAGAACCATGATAGCCGAGTTCAATACTCCTCAAAAGTTTTGGGCTGAAGCTATCAATACTGCATGCCATTCACAGAATAGAAGCGCGATCAACAAAGCTCTAGGCAAGACACCTTATGAGGTTTGGAAAGGTAGAAAACCCAGAGTTTCATACTTTCATATATTTGGCTGTAAGTGTTTCATTCACAACAATGGAAAGAGCAAGCTGAATGCTTTCGATGCTAAAGCAGACGAGGGGATATTCTTAGGATACTCCTCGACTAGCAAAGCATTTAGAGTATTCAACCGCTCAACTCTTTGTGTGGAAGAAACACCACATGTGGTTTTCGATGAATCTCGACAGGACTCGTCTACCGACAAGATCAGTGAGAAAGCAACTGATCTATCGATCAAATCTGACAAAGACTCAGAGGTATATGAATCCGTTCAAGCCTACAACCCATTCCTAAAAGCTCTCGATTCTGATGATAAGGAGAAGGTAAGTGCTCAAGGTAAGTCCACTAGACCAGTAGACATGCCTGCTCTAGTTGACTCCACTACTCCTGGTAAATCTGCTAATGTTGACATGCATGATGCTGTACATGATATAGAAGATGATAGTATTCCTGTTAAGAATAGAAAAACATGGAAATCTGCGCATGATACTGAAAATATCATTGGTGACTCTACTATTGGTGTGAAGACTAGACGACAACTCTTTGAGTCGAAAGAACAGCCGAGCCCAACTATGTTTTGCTGGTGTTGTTTCCTCTCATCTATTGAGCCTACCACTGTTAAAGAGGCATTGGCTGATAGTAATTGGATCATCGCTATGCAAGACGAGTTGAATCAGTTTGTTCGAAACGACGTCTGGGAACTTGTCGATAGGCCGGAACATCATAATGTAGTTGGCACTCGATGGATTTTCAAGAATAAGAAAGATGAGAATGATTTAGTCGTTAGGAATAAGGCTAGACTAGTCGCCCAAGGCTACTCACAAGCTGAAGGCATAGACTATGATGAAACTTATGCTCTTGTTGCTAGACTAGAAGCCATTCGATTGTTCCTTGCATATGCTGCTCACATGAAGTTTACTGTATATCAAATGGATGTTAAAAGTGCATTTCTTAACGGTATTCTTGCGGAAGAAGTGTATGTTGAACAACCTCCAGGTTTCGAAGTCAAAGGCAACCAGGTGTACAGATTAAAGAAAGCCTTATATGGACTAAAGCAAGCTCCAAGAGCATGGTATGACACTCTCTCTCTCTTTCTATTAGAAAATGGTTTTACTAAGGGCAAGGTCGATCGAACCTTGTTCAGAAGACAAGAAGGGAAGGACATCCTACTCGTCCAAATTTACGTAGATGACATCATTTTTGGGTCACCTAACAAAAAGCTGAGTGAAAGTTTTTCAACACTCATGCAAAGTAAATTTGAGATGTCTATGATGGGTGAGATGAACTACTTTCTTGGTCTTCAAGTAAAACAAACTCCAGAAGGTATTTTCATAAATCAGACGAAGTACACAAGAAACCTTCTAGACAAGTATGGTATCAAAACTTGTAAGTCCACTGGCGTACCAATGCAACCAACTTACAGGATGGATCCAGATGAGAACGGTAAATGTGCTGACCAATCTTATTACCGTGGTTTAATTGGTTCCTTACTGTATCTAACTGCCAGTAGACCAGACATTGCATTCTCTGTTGGTGTTTGTGCTCGATTTCAAGCCAATCCAAAAGAAAGTCACATGGAAACCACCAAAAGGATCTTGAAATATTTGAAAGAGACCATCAATCGTGGTATATGGTATCCCTCAAATGATGATCTATCCTTAAGTGGGTATTCAGACTCAGACTTTGGAGGCTGTAGAATAGATAGGAAATCTACTTCTGGTTCTTGTCAATTCTTAGGCACAAAACTCATATCTTGGTTTTCTAAAAAGCAGACTAGTGTTGCAACTTCAACTACCGAAGCCGAGTACATGGCTGCTGGTAGCTGTTGTAGTCAACTACTCTGGCTTATGCAACAGCTTCGTGATTACAACATACATGATTCAAATGTTCCCATTTTCTGTGATAGTAATAGTGCAATTGCCATTACACAAAATCCTGTTTTACACACACGATGTAAGCATGTTGATGTGAAGCATCATTTCATACGTGATCATGTAGAAAAGAAGGATATTCGCATGGAAAAGATTCATACTGATTTTCAAAGAGCTGACATTTTTACAAAACCATTAGCTGAGGCACGATTTCGTGAGTTATGCATTAGTCTAGGGCTAATTGATTTAGACCCTACTTGCCTATAGCTATGTACTAACAAGACAGGTACATCAAAAAGAGGAGACAAGATCACTAGACCAAAGCACTCGACTACTCACGCAACAGACAGGTATACAAGGCTAGACTAGATGACCTAACAACCCGATGAGGAAGCTGGTAAAGCTGAGGGTAATACTAAGGGAATAAACAATTAAGAGGGAATCTTTGATTTCTTAAAAAATCCTTATGTTGACTCTTATGTTTGTCAAAAGTCATCTTGTTCGAAACCTTGATCATTGCTCTCAACTGATATTCATCTTATTTATGTTACTTTACCTGTACCTACGATTACACATTCCAAATGATAAGATAGGTACATGAAGACGTTCGACGATTGGAAAGACAAGCACAGTCGAAGGGGGAACTCGACTGGTGTTCATAAGTCTACTCGTCTCATGAAGCTTAAGTCTACTCGTCTGTTCTGGATGGACTCGAACAGACAAGCTAAGCATTTCTCTTGTTTGAAATATGCTAAGTGTTTTGATTGAATTAAGGGTATTATAGTAATTAGATAATGATAAGTTTTTGAAAACCCTAGAATTGGTTTTATACACTCCCAGTTTAATGAGGTGTATACAGTCAACTTGTACTCAACTATATTAGGGCAGATGAGTACACTCCTTGTCCTAATTAAAGAAGAGCCGGATTTCAAAATTTACAATATCAAATCACATAATATTCTCGATTCCGTAACCGAATTTCAAGGGTCTCAGCCGTTGGATTAATCAATTCAATCTTGGCCATTGGATCATCTTTTCAGTTCTAACAAAACTCATCACTCACACACAACTCGACTTACAGTTTCATATCTCTCCTATTCTAGCTATCAAATTCTTGCAAAATCACAACTCCCAACTTCTTACTCGATTCAATAGATATGTCGATTGTCTCGCTTTTCGATGTTAGGACTAACATGCAGGCAAGATTTGATCTTGGTAGGTATATTTCTGAAAACAAGGTGCATGTAGAACCTTCCTTGTTCTTCAAAGGACGTCACACTGCTGGAAATCAAGAGATCCTAGACAAATGCTTGAGATGTGGATTGAAGCCTTATCTGGAGGCGTTTCCTCAAGTCGTCTTGGAAGAAGAGGTGTTGCAGTTCTATGCCAACGCCACAAGACGAGGTGATATGATTGAATCGTTCATTGGAACGAGCCGAGTTGAGATCAACAGTGAAGTGTTGTTCAGGCATTTGAGGTTGCCCACTGGAACAATAGATGTGGAGAACTATGCCATTGGACAAGAGATGAGGTACTTAAGCATCTTTTGTGGCAAGAAGATGAGGCTCAAATCAGACGGCAAAGCTCCTGCGGTTAAGAAGGCCGAATTGTTGGAGAAGTATCGCACCCTTCTGGACATAGCAAGCAAGATGCTTCTATGTGCCACTGGATCTCATGACGCAGTCACTCAAGCCAAGACAAGGGTGATGGCAGCGATCTATGATGGAATTACCGAGGGTAATTGGTTCAAATTGATATCTGATCGGATGATGTATTTTGAGAGAAGTGTTCGTGTGGATACCGACTCCTGCAGTTGGGTGGTATCGCATACTGTTGGATATGGCAACAAGCTGAGTATCTTACTCCCCTTGTTGTTACCGAACAAATCAGACTGGAGTCAAGGCAAGCCCTTTCATCCACTGAAGTTCTATTTGAAGGCAGAAGCTCTAAGGAAGCAGGTCGCTCAAAGGCCAGCTGCCCCAAGGCAAGTTCAAATTGATGACTCTCAAATTCTGCCTTATGCCAACTCATCTAGCTCTTCAGAAGATGAGTCTGATGATGAAGAAACAGAAGTTTCTGCAAAAGTTGAGTCTGGTGCAGCTGACTCAGAAGAAACTCAATCAGAGGAGGAAGCTGATCAAGTGAAGGAGCCGAGTGTTCAAATTCCTGAAGTTTACACTCTGGTGAGAATTGGTTCACCCTCTCAACCAGACGAGTTGGGTCACCAGGTTGGTACTTCTTCACAATCTTTGTCGATTCCATCTCTCTCTCTCCCTTCTGTTCGAACCAAGGCTAGATCACATCGATCTAGGCCTCGTCCTTTACCCCTAACCTCTCAGGCATTGCCAGCATATCCGCTGAGGGCAAGCCTACCCCAAATCACTCCCAAAAAGGACACAACTGATACTCCGACAGTTGTCACACTGGACCTAGCCACATCAAAGCCCATTGAAGCCATAACTTTCTCTCCCTCTCCCTCAACAGAAAATGTTGAACCCAACCCATCTACTTCAGGCAAGACGATAGTTGCCACTGCAACAGCTGAGTTAGGGACCCCACCTACTCAGACCCCGTCTGAAGTTAGATTCGAATCTTTAGTCTACTACCCTATGTGTCTTCGAGAGAAGAGAGTCCGTGCCAGAATTACAAGGAATTTGAAGAAGCAGCTCTCGACTATCGCCATCGACACTTCTTCAGAGCAGTTTGAGAAGCTCGTCCGGATTTGCACTTGGTTCTCTTTGAAGAAATCGTCCATAGATGATCTTTTTGAGGTCATTCAGGGCATGGGCGGAATCTCCAATTTCATGGATTGGGAGATGGAATAAAAAGAGAACAGCGGCGTAAAAGATCACTCCGAATTATTTCCGCGCAAGGCCTTAGTTGAACTGGTTAAACGTCTTCTTGACATTCCAGATGGTGTTCTGGAGGATGAGTTCTCTTTTGATGTTGGAACCCAGACTGATCTGGTGGAAGACGAGTTGAAACCAGAAGTTGCTGATGTTGC
This sequence comes from Galeopsis tetrahit, assembly GCA_963675135.1. Classification (NCBI taxonomy): domain Eukaryota; kingdom Viridiplantae; phylum Streptophyta; class Magnoliopsida; order Lamiales; family Lamiaceae; genus Galeopsis; species Galeopsis tetrahit. Next base: position 35,345,635 of record OY776130.1, on the reverse strand, counting down.
TGTTCAGGCTTCTGAATCATTCTTGGAGATAGAAGCTGATTCAGATGATGATAAGTCTTTCGCTTTTGGAAAGGAAGATGATGAATTTATGGATGCTGAAATGTTTGATGAAGATGAGTTGTTTGAAAGAGTTCAAGAAGATACTGCTGCTGAAACTCAGTCATCATTTCAAGCTTTTCCTGAAGACTTCTTAGAAGGTTTGAAGTCAGATTTAAAGGAAGTTGTTCAATCGTCTATTGATAACTTCTTGGAGTCAAAGCTGAAAGCCACTCTTGTGGAACAAAATCAATTGCTTGTTGACAGCTCAAGGGCACTCATAGTTGGTGAAGTCAACAAGATGGACTCGTCTTTTCGAGAAGAGATGTATGCTGAAATTGAACAGTTCTTGAAGAGACAGGTTGATTTTTCAGAAAAGAGATCTATTTCTTTTGCTCGCTCACTAGCTGAAGAGTCCAGTAAGATGGAAAGACTCTACAGAGTGAAGATTGAGATTGCTGATGAACAGAGACGGGAAGCACAAGATCAGTTGGTGCGTTCTCGAGCTATTCTCAATGAGCTAACTGCCCAGAATACCCTTCTTCGACAGACGGCTATTCACTTCAAAGATGAATTTGTTTCAAGTTCAAGAAAGCTAGAGCTGACTACTGATCGTCTAGACAAGTTAATTGATGAGAAGACGATTCAGAAGCAAGTTCAGTTAGCTACTGAAGCCATGAAGGAAGCAGTAAAAGAAGAGATGACTCGATTCACTTCTCTATTCTCTCTCAAGGCATCTGATGAAGCCAAAAAGGGGGAAGAGACGAGTCGAGTTGATGAAAAAGAAAAGTCTAGTACTGAACCGGAAGCTAAGGAAGCTGCTGAAGCTATTCAAGATCTAAGAAGGCCTAAGAGAGGCAGATTAGTGAAAAAGATAGATCTTGAGCAAGATGAGCAAGCTAAAGCAGATGAGCTGAAAGAGTTAAAAGGCAAAGGTGTTGCTTTATCCCCAGAAGCTGAAGTCAGGACCAGACAGGTTAAAAGAAAGTTGATTATTGAAGAGCCTGCTGAAATCGTTAAGAAGAAGCAAAAAGTCATTACTAATCCAGATGATGAAATTCATTATGCAAGTAAGAAGAAAATTGGTCGACATATTGAGAACTTGCAGAAGCTGAAAGCTGATGAAGATCAGATGGAAGACAAGTTCATTGACCATTTCATTGACAAAGAACATCGTGCTGAATGGATGCAAGTGAAGAGGCAATGGGAACTTGATCATTGGATTATTCAGAAGTATGGTGTTTCTGAAAGTCGAGATGACTTATATGCTTTGTTTGACAAATTTATGGAAGGTCAGAACAAGAAGCTATGGAACTTGATCTTAAGGATCTCAGCTGGAGCAAATTTTAACATTTTAGTACCTGCGTTTCCAAGATGGAAATGTCCCATGACAAGTTCTGGTAGAAGAGTCGACATGAACCAAATCAAGAAGTTTGAAGAGGAACTACTCGAGAAGGAGAAGATTGAAGATGAAGATCATATTGGTCTTATTCATAGAAGACTCCTTGATGCGTTCAATGTTCCGAATCTTGAAGGAGGTACTATGTCAGATTAGTTTTTTTTTTTGTTGTTTTTGTTTATTTGCTCTGATAGTTATTTTTTTGAAGTATGTGTAATATCTACTGTTTTTTTTGAATGAATAAAAGATAAGAACTTTTGATGTAAAAGAACAAGTTACTACTTAACTAGTCTATTCTTATGGAAATATTCAAGTAGTTTTGGCTTCATCAAAAAGGGGGAAATTGTTGGGATATGAATCCTAGAACAAGTCCTAAATGATGATTAAAAGATGAAGTTTTGATAAGCCAAAAATAGATTGAATAGTTTTCTAAGTGTTGACTGTTCTAGTCTAGTTGAGTTGAGTAATCTTGTACCAGACCAGTAGAGTTCACATGTGTTTATTATTAAAAGATAAGTACGTTCTATAAGTACTTCATATGTGTTTCATATATGTGTTAGTTTGTTACTGAGCTATTTTAATGATGTATAGAGCTCATGATTTTTATATGTAATAGATTAGTTCATTGTATAGTTTTTAAGTTGACTAAGCTTGTATTATAAAAGCTTAATGTAATGTAATAGTCTTGATAAGTTTAGTATAGTCATCCATTGAAGATCGCATGAAGACAAGACAAGAAGAGTCGAAGTCTACTACTCAAGATGGATGGACTACAAGACAAGTGTGTTCAAGTCTACTCAAGACAAGTCAACGTGAAGATTGTTAGTCAAAACGCGTGAAGAAATAAAGATATAGAAGTTAGTTATGGAATAACTAATTCATAACAGAAACGCGTGGATTGATAAGAAGATTCAGTTGAAGGTAGTTATCAAGAAAAGTTGGTTACAACTTACTAGTTCTTGAAGATTGAAGTTTATAAATACTTCATGATGATGATCGATTGAAGACTACTGATATACTGACGTTCATACTCAAGTGAAGCATTATTGAAACATTCAAGAAGAGAAAGTTTACTCTCAGAGTTTTATTTGAAGTTCAGATAGAAGCCAGAAGACAAGTGAAGAATTCAAGAAGGCTACTACTGAAGATCAGAGAAGTTTTTAGTTTTTGTTTGTAATTGTTCAAGTTGCTAGTTGCTTGTTAAATAGCTAGTTAGATCATAGGTGTATCTGGAGGTATAACCTTGTGAAGATCTAAGTCTTCTTCTTGGGACTTTAAAAGACAGGAATTATACACTTTGTACTCGATTGGAAGAGTTTAGTGGAAACATCACAACTGGGTTTGTGAGAGTGGATGTAGACAAGTTGTCGAACCACTATAAATCTTTGTGTTGTTTACTTTACTGTTTTAATTGTTTAATTGCTTAACTGTTTAACTGATCTAGACAAGCTAAGTATAGAACAGAGTTCTCGAATTTAGAAGTTGAGTATAAACTTTAATTGGGCTCATTGTTAATTTCGTATTCCGCATATTGTATTCTGATATTTCGATAGATTTTTTGAAAAGTCTATTCACCCCCCCCCCTATAGACATTTTCACTAGCTTACTCGTTATTAACTCAACTTTCGGGACCTACAACAGTTATATCACAAAAGATCATTAGTAGCCTTTTTAATAGGAGAATTATCCATTCGCTTATCACGTCAGTCAGAACGCTTAATCTTCCTATCATCAGACTCTCTATCTCGTTTGTTTCCTTTAGAGACTTCGTCTCTCCTTTCGGACGAGTTTCAGTCTCGTCTGGTCTCAGACGAGTTCTTAGAAGCAGACCCTCTATGATCTCTTCTGAAACGCTTATTCAGCCTATCAAACTTTCTAACCATGAGATTGACTTGATCCTTCAGGCTAAGATCAGTATCTAACTCGTCTTTCACAGAAGCAGACTTAGTCTTAGACTTCGACTTGCCTACTCTAGAGCACTTAGACGAACTAGATTTAAAGGCAACATTCTTCGACGCGGCAATCTCTCTATCACTACCTGCAGTGAGATCTTCTTCGTCTAAATCAAACTCATGAGCCTTTAGAGTTTGAAACATGGTCTCTGATGTCCATACATCTATGTCTTGAGTATTCTTAACAAGCATTTTCACCATCTTCCATCTAATATCAAGGCTTTTAAGAATTCTCAGATTGATTTCACGAGGAGTATAAGATTTACCAAGGACTTCCAAGTCATTCATGATCTTAGTAAAACGAGTATCCAACTGGTCAATAGTTTCACCAGTTTTCATTTTGAATGATTCGAATCTTTGAACAGCAGTAGAAATCTTGCTTTCTTTGATCAGGGATGTCCCTTCACAAATAATAGCGAGACGGTCCCACATCTCTTTGGCAATTTTACATTTTAACACTTTTCCTAGATACTCGTTAGGAAGGGTGTGTAAAATGTAATTCTTGGCCAAGCTGTCCAAATTATTCTGCCTCATTTCTTCGGAGGTTAGCTCTGACCTGGGTTTACGAACAAGAGTACCAACAGGTTTGTCCTTGTCCAAAGCAGCAGTGTTAGGGATCATCGTCACGATTGGACCTTCGGTGACGACAGAGATCATTAAGTCGTGAGTGGAGCTGAATATGGCTTCCATTCGCAACTTCCAGTAGTCGTAATCTTGTACCTGGAACTTCGGTAGTTTATTAGCGCTGATTTCGAGAGACATGATTCCAAGAAGATTAGTATATCACAGTTTATGATCAAGAACAGATATTTTCAATAACAGCGAACAAGAACACGTAAGAGCACGTACAATCAAGAACCAAGACTTCACCAAAGTCTTAAGTCGGTTATCAAGAAACAGAAGTTCGTAAACTACTGCTCTGATACCACTTGTAGGTCCCTAGTTGAGTTTAATATTGAGTAAGCTAGTGAAAATGTCTAGAGAGGGGTGAATAGACTTTTCAAAAATCTTTCAATATATCAGAATACAATATGTGGAATAACAGATTTAAACAATGAGCCCAAGTAGTTTATACTCAACTAAAATTCGTGAACTCTGTTATGAACACTCTACTAGTCTTGTTCAGATATGTAATTCAATCAATTAAGCAGTTAATCAATCAAACACAAATAAAACAGTAAAGTAAATCAAACACGAGATTTATAGTGGTTCGACAACTTGTCTACGTTCACTCTCACAACACCAGTTGTGATATTCTTATTAACTCGTCCAATAGAGTAATGTGTTCTTGTAGCTTTAAGTCCCAAGAAATAAGACTTAGATCTTCTCGATAACACTACCAAGTGCTTCTTCGATCTAACTAGCTATTTAACAAGCAACTAGCAACTTGAAACAAAAATAAAACTTCTCTGTCTTCAGTAGTAGCCTTCTTGAACCTTCACTTGTCTTCTGGCTTCTTTCTGAAGTTGAACTCTGAGAGTAAATTGCTTTGAATACGCCTTTAATTCGCTTCAGTATATCAGTATGCCAGTAGTCTTAAATCGTTGAATACACCAAGGTATTAATAGACTTCCAACTTCAAGAACTTTCAGTTGTGTAACCAACTTTTCTTGAAAACTAACTCGTAACAGTTTATCTTTATCCATCCACGCGTTTCTTCAGTTAATTAGTTATTCCATAACTAACTCTTCAAACTTTATCTTCACACGCGTTTTTGTAACTAACTTCTTCATTCCTTCTCTTCGTTTACTTGTCTTGTTGAGTTGCACACTTGTCTTGTTTCAACTTGACTTGTCTTGTGCAGGTCTTCTTCTGTAGACTTCAATAGAACACTAATCTAGTCCTATCATCTAATCTAACAAGACTATTACATTACATTAAGCTTTATAAATCAGCTTAGTCAACTTAAGAATCTATACAATGAATATATCGATTACACATGAAAATCATGAGCTTCTATACAATCTTTAATAGCTCAGTAAACAACCTAAACAAATATAACAAAGTACTTATAAAACGTACTTGTCTTTTAAACACTTAAACTTTTCTTTTGAAACATAACTTGTCTTATGAAATTCACATGTGAACTCTACTGATCTGCTCAAGATGACTTCCATAACTAGACTAGATCAGTCAACACTTAGAAAATATTCAAGTCTACTTTTGGCTTATCAAAACTCATCTTATCTTTTCATCATTTAGGACTTGTCTTAGGATTCATATCCCAACAAATTGTATCTTTTTTTGAAAAACGTTTCAAAATTACGTTCCATAATTTTGTAAATTGCTTAATTTACGTTCAATTTTTTTTACGAATTCACCAAAACGACATCGTTTCACTCACGCCTTTGTCAAGTCCGCATAAAAATTATGAAGAACTGACACATAAGCTGTAGCATGGCCAAACTCGACTTGTATATAGTCTGCAAAAATAATATGTGGATTAAAAAATTATTACAGTACAAGTTACTATTTATAAGTTGCATAATGAAGAAAAAGGGCGTATATTATAATCAATTTACGAAATTATGGGACGTGAATTAAATTTTTATCTTTTTTGGGACGTAAATTAAACAATTTACAAAATTATGGAACGTAAATTAACCAATTTATAAAATTATTGAATGTAAATTAATTTTTTATCTTTTTTGGGACGTTTTTAAAAAAATGGTGAAAGTTAAGGACGTAAAAAAAAAAAAACTCCCAAGCTAGCTATAAAGTGTGTTCATTTCATTTTATACTCCCTCCGTCCACCAAAAATCTATTCACTTTTTTTATTTGTTTATTCACTATAAAAGTGTGTTCATTTCATTTTATAAAAACAACTTTATTTTTACGCCAAAACACACATATTTTATTTAATTTTTCTTAAAATTTGTGCCACAAAATGTGAGCACACATTTCTTGGATTGGGGTAGTAAGTTTGTAGTTCTAGTTCACCTAACCTATCAAATCATATCCTTCTACCACAAATTGCAAAAAATTGACTTATCTTTGTTTAATGACAAAAATTTATGTGGTTCGATCAATGTGACCTACATTCATGAAAGGATCAAAACACTTTTACAAGAATCAAACAAGATCAGTTTTATCTTCTTCTGGAATATCTCCTGCCTCAAGTTTCTCAATTTTATTTTCTTTCTTGATGGTTTATGTTCATTGAGACTCGATTGTGTTACGTATTTGAGATTCAATATTATGGGAAATTATATATATTTTATTTAATATGGGCAAATTATATTTTTCTGATTGATTTAATTCGAACAATTGAATTGGTTTGCTTCTTCGTACATGCAGATTCAGAGATGGAATTTAATTTCGTAAAATTTGCTTCGCTTTAAATGTATTTAATTGGAATCAAGTTCAAATGGTCTTTCTTCTTTGTGCGCAAAGAACATAACGATTATGAGTGATATTGGATTAGTGGTTGTTTACTGGTCAACAATCATGTCGCCCATAAAAATCATTTGATATGTAACTGGACTGGTGTCTGCGTCAACTTGGAATTAAAGTCTTGATTGAATTACAAGATCCAGATCAACTAACTTAATGCACATAACAGAACATGCATGATCTTAAACATATTAATGTATATACGATATAGTAACAAAGTTACTTTCAATTTTGTACAACGTTAGAGATTGCAAGGTCTTACCATATAATTACTAGAAAAATTGATGTTTGATTTTATGTAGCTCCAATAGAGTTTCTTTCATATTTATCCTGTCTCCAGGACATTCAGTTGAGCACTTCAAAGCCAACACCAATATGGAGAATACACAGTGCATTATCTTGTCACAATGTTCATCATCAAGATTCGTGAGTAAGTTGATATCCATAATCTGATGAAGTGACCGAGGAAGCAAGCTTTCAACCCAACTCTTCAAATTTAAATCTCCACTAAACATATCATCACTTGGCCTTTTTCTTGTAAAGGTTTCCAGCAACAAAATACCATAACTATAAACATCACACCTCGTAGAAACTAACCCTTCCAAACCATACTCTGCAACAAAAATATTAATCCATTACAAGAATATGTAGTGGCCGAAATATGTTAGTAATAGTGATTTGAAGATGAATAAAAAAAAAATCACCTGGTGCGATGTATCCAAGTGTGGCAAGGGTGTTAGTTAGCACAGTGTTATCCCCTTCGCATAACATTTTAGATATCCTGAAATCACTTACATGAGCAATTATATCTTCGTCTAACAACACATTACTTGGCTTCAAGTCACAATGAACAATGGGTGGTGAATAACCGTAATGAAGGTATTCTAATGCTGATGCAACATCAATCATCACGTTCAACCTTTGCATGACATTCAAGCAATAGTTGTGGGAATACAACCATTTTTCAAGGTTTCCCATGGGCATATATTCAAGTACTAATGCCCTTAAATCTTCGTTTGAGCAGCTGCTTACAACTTTGATCAGGTTTCTATGCCGAATGTTACGCAATACATCGCATTCCACGTCAAAACTCCTTATAGCAGCTTCAGTTTGAATATTGAACACCTTCACAGCAATAACATTCCCATCTCTGAGAATTCCTTTATAAACAGAACCAAAACTCCCAGTGCCTAACAAATTACATTCATTGAAATGCTCTGTTGACCGCAAGATTTCGTAATAGGAAATTCTTTCCAACATGGTAGAGTGAACATGCTCATCGACTCGAGAAGTAGCCTTGTTCTTTCCTTTGTATCTTAAGAAGACGAAGGCCAAAGAGACAATGATGACAAACACAACAACCCCACCAAGAATAAATGATAATTTTACTATATTTCTCCTCGATTTGTGATTGGGAATAACAGGGCAAAGTGGGACATGAAATTTCGGAATTCCACATAATGCTTTATTATCTTTAAAAGAATCCATTGTGAAGTTTCTGAATGGACCACCAGAAGGAATTTCTCCACTTAAATCATTGAAGGAGACATTGAAGTAGTAAAGATCTCGAAGTGTCTCCAAGGACTTTGGGATTACACCAGAAAGGTTGTTGTATGAGAGATCTAGAACTGACAAACTGATCATGTTCCCCATTAATTCAGGAATAGAACCTTCCAGTGTGTTATGTGCTAGAGAGAGATGTATCAGATTCTGTAACTTTTCGATCGTGGTGGGAATAGTATCAGAAAACTGGTTCCTGGCTAGTTCTATACTAGTTAATGCCACTAAATTACCTATATCTGGATGTATTGGTCCGTCAAAGGAATTTGAGGATAGGTTGAGCTCTAACAAATTTGTGAGGTGCCAAAAGCTTGACGAAATGCTTGAAGTCAGCTTGTTTGAATCCAGATAAAGTTGTCTTAAAGAAGTGAGATTTCCTAAACATTCAGGAATCGGACCTGATAATTGGTTTTCACTTAAATAGACAGAATTGATGTTGTGCAAGTAGCACAAAGACTCTGGAATGGAACCTCTGAGATTGTTGTTACTTAGATATAATCCTTGAAGGTTATTCAAGTGTTTGAAAGTAGGTGGGATAATACCAGAAAACTCATTCTCAGACATTGAAAGCATGATCAAGCTGTTTAAGTTGCCAATAGAAGCAGGAATGTTGCCCTTAATTTTGCAATTGTAGGCAAAGAAGCTTTGCAACGAGGAAGAAAAATTTCCAATGGAGGGTGGAATGATACCACCTAGAGGATTATCACCAATTGCGAAATACTTCAATGATCTACAATTTGTGACAAAAGTAATGAAGCTCAACTCTAAAGAGTATGATTCAATCCTCAGATCGTTGCTTGACAAACTCAAATACTCAAGGAGAGTTAGGTTGCCAAGAGAGTGGGGCACAACACCAGTGAATCTATTGTAACCGAGATTTAACTGGGTGAGATAAGCACAATAAGATATAGAGTTGGGTATAACTCCACTGAAATTATTACTACCGAGGTAAAGTCCTTGAAGAAGAGGTGTTTTGTAGCACAAATCGTTGGGAAGACCGCCTAATAGTCTATTTGCACCAAGATTAAGACTGCGGAGAGTTGAGATGTTAAAGAGTTCTGGTGAGATTGAACCAGTGAAAGTGTTACTGAGTAAGTTCAATGTCTCGAGTTGGTAAAGTTGGACAATTGTTCTGGGTAAATCAACTGCCATAGTTTAAAATTATAAGTATTGCAACTAATTTTACAAATTTTAATAATAATAAATTAATTACGTAGGAGGCGGAACGAGGTTTCAGTGTAAAAAAAATGATGAATGCTGTCAGATAACTCACCCATATATATTTAAATTTTATTCGATCAATATTTATCCATAATTTTTTTTTTTAACTTCCACGAATTCGACATTATTATGTGGTAACCAAATACATAAAATAAAATATTCAGTTGATGGACGACACGTGTTAAAGATTCAATAAGATGGAACATCAATAGAACACCAAAATTGAAACTCAGGAGTTCAACCGTTACATGACATGTTATTTTATTTTACTTTGTGAACATTTGATTTTCCTTATCTTCGTGGCGTAGTTAGTTGGTTGACGCATATGTGATAATAATTTATTCGAAAATTAATTTAATTTAAGCGATTATTATCTAAAAATTGAAAAGTTGTTTAAGAAAATATATTATATAGTCCTAAAAAATTGTAAATTTTACTATAAAAATTAGAAATTTATAAATTGCATATATAGTAGACCTGTAATTAAAAAAATATTAAAACCTAAATGTCCATAAATATTCTGGACACTTAGTTTTTTTTGTTGAATTTACTAGAATATTTTTAGACATACAGTAGTAAAATTTTGTGTTTGTAGTGGTAATACTTTGGTCTTATAGTAACAATATTTTGATCATGTAGTAAACAATATGTTTGCGACCCGCAATTTTTTTGGGCAATCCGAATCCGGGCTTATGACTCACGAATTTTTGTTATGTTTATTAACAGAACTGATTGAGACCTGCGAGATTCAGTTTAGGATTTTGACTTTTGAATTAAATGGGCTTATGATTTTGAGTTTGATCTTATTGGGCTGAAATGCATAAATGCAATATCGCGATGCACCTTTTCTATTTTAAAATTTTTGAATCCATTGGAAATATCTTTAAAGGCCCTAATATAATTTGCAAAGCATATGTTTGAACCAGAATTAGGTTGAAAAAAGGTCACTAAATTCCTAATCAAAAGCTTAAAAGGGAAATAATATAATGTCTTACTGAAATAATTTCGTCTCATGGTCGGAAGGCCCTAATATAATTTGCAAAGCATGTTTGAACCAGAATTAGGTTGAAAAAAGGTCACTAATTAAATTCCTAATCAAAAGCTTAGAAGGGAAATAATATAATGTCTTACTGAAATAATTTCGTCTCATCTAAAAGTTCGAACTTTAGAGAAGTTGGGAATTAATTCTTGTATATTAATTCCTAATACTCCCCCTCACTCATGGGCCGGGGAATCGAACCCAGGACGTGTGGGCGTGAGCCGGCTCTTATATATACCATGAAAAAATTATGTCTCGTCTAAAAGTTCGAACTTTAAAGAGGTTGAAAATTAATTCATATATATTAATTTCTAATACTTACCCGTGAAGCTGTTTTCATTGAGATCCAAGACCTTGAGCATTGTAAGATTAGCAATATCTGTTGGGAGACTCCCACTCAGCTTATTACGCCACAGACTTAATACTTGCAACGAAGTCAAGTTGAAAATTTCTAGGGGCAGTGTGCCACTAATATTACTCCATTGAATACCAAGTTCAACCAAATTTTGAAGATTGCTAATCTCTCGTGGAATTGCACCTGTCAAAATAAATTGAATTTTTCAAGTGACAATATATATATACCATTTAATTTTATTAAGAGATCGATAAATATATATACGTACCATTGAAGTTGTTTTGACCAATATGTAATATCTGGAGAGATTTCAACTTCCCAATTGCTGCGGGTATCTCCCCACTGAATATGTTGTTAGATAGAGACAGAGTTTGAAGATTTGAACACTGGGATATATTAGGTGGAATTTGACCGCTCAGCAGCCGATTGGAAGAAAGCCCAATCCATTTAACAAAAGGAAGATTGTCACACATGTTCATAGGAAGAGTACTGCCACTCAGTTTATTCAATGAGAAATCAAGAGTTTGTAGGGTGGATATGTTAAATATGGCGGATGGTATAGCACCTGCAGTCATGAGTAACAACAACCAATACGTTAAAAAAGACTTTAGATCTCGGTAGTGGTTTTCTAACCACTTGAGCTATCCCACTTCATCAAAACGAGGATTAAGTTAATCCAACAAATTAAACTTGGACATATAGTTTAAAAAAAAAGTGTAACAATTAGAGTATTGAGGGGTAATTTTGTAAATTTTTATATTCAAAGTAAAAAAAAGCGTGGTTAATGACATAAATAATAAATATGTGTATATTGTGAGGATGAGGATTAATGTAACAATTATTTCTGTTTTTAGGTATGCTGATTTTTATGGAACAAACTAAAAAAGAAAGTATAAAAAAATTTGTGGAACGGTGTTAGTATCAAATCTCTACTATAACTTTTTTTTTTTTTTTTTATGTTTTACCCTGTTACATATTATCAGCCAAATATATAAAAAAGTCTAATTCAACTTTTTGCCATTTTAGGATTTTCTCGAGTTGACGTAGTAGTGATAACTAAATAATTAATAAATTTACTGATTAAATAATTATCTGGATCTAATGTTGTGCAACACCGTCTTATCCAATATAATGAAACGATTATATAATTAATGAATCGATTTTGATCGTGGATTGTACAACACTATGTTGTGAAGTTAAAAGATTCACTATATAACTGTGAGGGTTATATTGCGTAGAACGGGTTGTACGGGTCCAAATCCCAATCATAGCAAAGTATTAAATTTATTTAATACAGAATTTCTTAGAATAATAGAAAAAAAAATACAAAAACCTCATAATAATTTAAAATTATAAAACAAAATCTAATAATTACGTAAAGATTCAAATAAATACTAAAATTGATAAATTAATTATAAATAAAATCTGAATAGTAATGTAGTACTATATAAATATTATAATTAATGTTTTTAAAACTTTTATTTCAGAAAACCCAAATATTTTAAAATTCAAATTAACGACTAAAATTAAAAAATATTTGGTAAAAACTTATATCAAATATTTAATACATGGTAAATAGCTATATAATTAAAGTAAATTTGAGGCAAAAATTTGTGGGGCAATGCGGGTCAAATTTAACTAAAATCATATGTTTTCACTTTCAAGTATTGTTTTACTACATGATCAAAACTATGTTATTGCATGACCATATATAATATTGTCACTACAAGGCCAAAAAAGTGTATTTCTACAAGTTCAAAAATATTCTGAACACTTATTTTCCAGATTTTTTTGACATATAGTAGTATACTTTTGGTCTTGTAGTGATAATACTTTGACCTTGTAATAACAATATATTGGTGATGTAGTAAACCTTATGCTTGCGACTCGCGAATTGTTTGGGCGATCCGAAACCAAGCTTATGACCCTATAATTTTTAAAAAATTACTTTAATTAATAATAGACAAATATATTTCATATATGAATAATTTAATAATAAAAATTATAAGTAAACACTAATTGTAGAATATTTTAAGTCATTTGGAAAATAATTTAAATGCTGAAAGTTCAAGTTAAATTTCAAATATTATAAAAAAAATGAATTAAATATATATACTAGAAAAAAGGGAGTTTGGGATGAAACCTGTGAAGCTGTTATTTCTCAAGGACAAGTACTCAAGTTTGGGAAAATGGCCAAACCATGGTGGAATTTCTCCCGTGAAGTTGTTAACATTGAGTGAAATATACTTTTAAGCGGTGTAGGCGTGAGAGCTGTAGAGGCAAAGTGCCACTAAAGTGGTTGTAGGTGAGGTCGAGAGAAACGAGAAAGGAGAGGTTTCCTAATTGTTGTGGAATAGTGGCGGAGAGGTCCATGTTGGATATATTCAAAGCTGTGACTCGGCGGTGGCGCAAACCGCAAGTGACACCAATCCAACTGCAAACGTCACTCGAAGTCGTCCAATTTGTGGATAGTATTTGATAAGGGTCTGAAGTGAGGAGTGCTTTTAGAGAAAGAAGAGAAGATTGATCGGTGGTGAGGTTGTTGGCTTGACAAGGCATTAATAAGTTTAGTAGTAAGACTACTGCAAATGCACACAAGTAATAACAACTGCTACTTCTTTCCATGGCTGCAGATATTGTTGTTATAAGGGTAATTATGTGAGTTTGCTGCAGATTGTACTATATATACAGATGATATTTAAAAGTCGTGCTTAATTCGGACGGCAATATAAGAAAAGTCATTCCGGAATTTATATAAAATTTGTGGTTAATATGGAAAGTCAATTAATGCGGCGTATATATATAACTAGCCCTATACCCGCGTTTTACGCGGGTCGATTTATTAATATAATAATTTTAAATATTATATTAATTTTTATATTTTTAAATATTATATTTTTTTCAATGTTAATTAATTTTTTTTTATTCTAATATATTTATAACATATACAATTCTACAAATTTAAATATATATTATTGTCTTTATATTTTTATATATTATAATATTATTAATAACATATGCATTAATAAAATTTTAATTTTAAAATTAAGAAAATATTTTTAATAAGTAAGAACATTATAAAATAATTTTATTAATAAAAAAAATATAAAATTACAAATTTCTAAAGTATACTGGCATTGTACAAATACTTATGTTTTGTGTTTGTCATGGAATTTTAAGTAGGATATGATTTAACTCTATAATATATAATTATATGTGTTTATATATGTATCTATATAGAGTTTGTAGTTATTTAGTTTGCAGATATTTATAGGGTTTACTTTTGTAGGGTACGATTTTAAAATTCTAAATCTAAATTCTAAAGTATAGCATATGTGGAATTTTAAAATCTCAAATCCGAATTTTTCATCCCAAAACAATCCCCTGACATCTATCTAGTAACCTATTTTCATGGCACCACTTCAGATTAATAATAAACTTTTAATTGAACAAACAATCAAAATATATCTAATTACTTTTTTTTAGACATGATAAAACCATTTGTGTGTAGTTTTTAATTACAATGATATCTTTAAATATAAGTAAATTTATATTATATAAACAATAATAAAATTAAGTAGAAGTATGGAAAATAGAATTAAGTATTTTTATTCATAAGTATTTTTATATGCACCAGAGAAGTGAAAGAAGAATGGAAGATAGAATTTGAGATAAAATTAGCGGGTAGATAATTGTTGTAATAAATTATTTTATTGTATAAGGATAAAAATGTAAATTTATAATAATATATTTTAATTAATTTAATTTAATAGAAAATACAAATTTATGACACATTACGACACATTACGACAATACATATCGTAAAATTTACAAAAAGGTAACAGGTAATCAAATTTAAACCTTTAGATTAAATTTTTAATGGCTTAGATTAACTGACTACGGTAGTTATTATGACACGTTACGACACCCTGACTACATCTAGAAGGTCCCTTTTTACTTTTATTTCAATCTCTCTCTAAATTCTTTTCTTCTAATTATAAACAATTTAGTTTCTCTATCATTTCCTTAATTTCAAGTTTTTTTTAATCGAAGTATTATGTAAAGTACTATCGAAATATTATTTTTTTAATTCAAGATTTGGTAAAAATAATTTTTTGGATTCTTCATCATCATTATGTACAATTAGTTATATTGCGAGTATTTTATCATTAAATAATATTAAAATTTACAATTATTGTCATAATTATTTAAAAGACATTATAGAACAATTTCAGAAAATAAAATTACGGATATAATAGTGAGTAAATGTACATGTACTAAAAAATTGAAAAGACACATTGATAAAAAAAAAAATCAATAATTTTGAAATTAAATTTTAAAATTTTAGACACCTAACTACTTTCTTTTATTCTAAACAATAATTATCTCAATCGAAATTTTAAGATAATTCAATATTTTTCTATATATATTTTTTTTATGTGTAATATGTTGTGTATGTACTGATTTTAATCGTTCAATTTTTTTTTTAAAATATTTGTTTTTTTATTTTTTTGAGAAGAGGTTGAGATATATTTTTCATATCTTTAGTTTGAATTTTTTAAATCATTGACTTGTTCGTACCAAAAACAATTCAGGTGTTCAAATTTTTGAATAAAAATTTGTATTAATGTATTTACCCTATAAGCATGCAAATTACGTTCAAATTTATGAAAAAAATTAATTAAAATAAATAAATTATACTATCTACAAAAATTACAGAATCCAAAAGAAACGTAAAATTACCTCATAAAAATTTGTTCATAAGATTGAATTGTTGGTAACGCTTTTTATCTCAATCCAAGAGAAAAAAAAAAAAGAGAAAAGAAATTATCCATAAGCTCAATTAATTACGGTATTAAAAAATTAAAGATTTAAAATAACTGAGGATGAGAATTAAGAATATAAAAACATTCAATTGCAAGGAACCGATAACTGCAAAATAAATGAAACTAAATCATTTAATTCAAATTTGTAAATGATCGATTACAAATCTAAGCCGAGAGCAAGGCTTCAAAAAATTCTCCAACGTGTGATGCGGCGATTCGAATTCTGAGAAAATAAATGAAAGTGATGAATGCATAAAACCGCAGGATTGGTAAAATAGAATAAGATTCCTAATTAAAAGATGAACAAAAATTAATGTAAAAATTAACATAAGAAACCGTAAAAATTAAAAGATGAACAAACAAAAATTAACATAACCAGGATCGACAGAATAGAGTAAGATACAAATAAACGTAAAAGATGAAACTGCAAAAATGCAAAAATGACAGAATAGAGTAAGATACAATTAAACGTAAAAGATGAAACTGCAACTGCAAAAATAACCGCTAGAATCAGATGTCGTAAAAATTAAAAGAGCAGAAATAGAATAAGATGCCTAAAAATTAAAAGATGAACAAACAAAAATTAACATAACCAGGATCGACAGAATAGAGTAAGATACAAATAAACGTAAAAGATGAAACTGCAAAAATGACAGAATAGAGTAAGATACAATACTGCAAAAATACTGCAAAAATAACCGCTAGAATCAGATGTCGTAAAAATTAAAAGAGCAGAAATAGAATAAGATGCCTAAAAATTAAAAGATGAACAAACAAAAAATAACATAACCAGGATCGACAGAATAGAGTAAGATACAATAACTGCAAATTAAAAAATGAACAGTGTATGAACACCGTAAAAATGACAGAATAGATTAAAAATTAAAAGATAAAACTGCAAAAATAAAAAATGATCGGCAGAATAGAATAAAAATTAAAAGATGAAACTGCAAAAATTAAAATGAAGAATGAATACTTTTGAAAATATCGTTGTGTTGATATTTATATGGGTACAAATAATGGGCCGTTGAGATTTTTGCGTATGAAGAAATTTTGTTTCATTTAAATTTTAATATTCAAAATTAATATTCAAAAGTGAAGATGAGATTAAAAAAAATGTAAGGTTAAAATTAATGATTAAAATTAATAAAAAAAAAAGTGAAATTAATAAGAATTTTTTTTTTTTTGAAATGGAGTAATTTGAGAAGAAATAGATTGTGATAAACTATTGCGGACATATGCTGTTGAAATGATCTCAAAATATATGATAAATATTAAGATAAGATTTTGATTTGATTAAAAAAATATTTAAAAAAAAGAGAGAGAAAGTAGAGAATAATTATTTATTAATTTTAAATAGAGTGCATTAAAAATAAAATAACGTGATAAAAAAGGAAGAATAGATAATAGCAATTTATTGATTTGATTAGAGTATTAACGTTATTAAATTTTTTAAAATAAATAATGTTGTGATTAAAGTTTAAAAAATAAATTTAAAAATAATAATGTGAATTTCAAATTTAAAAATAATAATTATGAGTAGATAATATTTAAATTATTATTTTGAGATTAAAATAGAAAAAAAATATTTTTTTTAATCAGAATATAATGTAGGGATTTTGAAATAGACGATTTTGATGAAGAGAGAGATTGTGATAGAGTGATAAAATTGTGACACGTGTCACATTATATTCTCACACATATATATTAAGATAAGATTTGAAATGGAAGAATTTGACAAATTAGGAGAATTTTTTTTTTTAAATAAGAATGCTTGATAATATTGAGATTTTGAAATAGAAGAATTTGAAGGGGAGAGAGATTAAATATAATAATTATAATTTATAATTTTGAGATTAAAATAGAAAAAAATTGATTTTTTAATTAGAATGAATGAGAATGAAGGGATTTTGAAATAGACGATTTTTGTGAAGAGAGAGATTGTGTAGAGGGATAGAATTGTGACACGTGTTCATTATATTCTCACAAATATAGAGTATTAAGATAAGATTTAATAGAATTGAATTAGTCAAGAGAGAGAAAAATGCATTTTTGGTCCCACCATCCACGGGCACTCATGTTTTTGGTCCTAACAATCTGAATTTTGGTCCCGAATGGAAAAAATTTGATACATTTGGTCCCAAAAGAAAAAAAAATTGATACATTTGGTCCAAATTCCGTTAAT
Source organism: Galeopsis tetrahit (assembly GCA_963675135.1). Taxonomy (NCBI): domain Eukaryota; kingdom Viridiplantae; phylum Streptophyta; class Magnoliopsida; order Lamiales; family Lamiaceae; genus Galeopsis; species Galeopsis tetrahit. Next base: position 35,327,669 of record OY776130.1, on the reverse strand, counting down.
TGTTGACGGAAAGAGTTAAATGACCGTTAGTTATTTATTTTTCTATTAAAAAATAGTAAAAATTATTATTAAAAATTAAAAAAATAAAAAAATGTGTAAAATTAAAATATTTATAAAAAAAATTATAAAATGTGTAAATGAAAAAAAAAATTGAATTGTATAATTATAAATAAAATTCTAAAAATTCATTAAAAAGGTAGTATAAAAATCGATTAAAAATTAAAATTTCTAAAAAATTAAAATCTTGTTTGAATTAAAAAATAAATCTACCAAAACTAACAACTTAAAAAAACTCATTAAAAAAATATACCCCTTACTTTATAAATTAAAAAAATTTGAAAAATAAAAATTAAAAAATTTTAAGAATAAAAATTCTAAAATGAGTAAATTCAAAAAATATAAAAATGTACTACAAATTATAAATAAATAAATTCTAAAAATAAAATTTTGAAACTTTCTAAAAATTAAAAATTTCATTAAAAATAAAAAGATTTTTTTCCGCCAATACTAGTATACGCATTAAAAAATTAAAAAATTAAAAAAATCTGAATTGTATAAATTATACTCCCTCTCTAAAATGAATGTTACACAACTTTAATTTTCCTGTCAGTGTCAATGAAAGTTACTAATTCCATTATTAGCAAACTATTTCTCTCACATTTAATTATATTCTTCTCTCTCTCAATCATATTATCTCTAATAAATCTACTTATTGTTTCATATTTTCTTAACCTTCGTGATCAAAGTTCTCGAGTAGCTTTTACCGAGACGGATGGAGTAAATAAAATTCTAAAAATTAAAATCTTCTAAGAATTAAAAAAAAAAAAAAAATCGGCCAAAATTAACGGATTAAATTTTAAAAAAAAAACTCATTAAAAAATATACTTTATAAAATATAAAAAAAATTAAAAAAACTCTAAAATGAGTAAATTAAAATTTTAAAAAAATCTAAAACTGTACAAATTATAATAAAAAAATAAAAATATATTCATGCTCCAATCTTCACTTTATTCATAAACAATAATTTTATTTATAAATGAACCCCACAATAGTTAATACTTTGCAAAAAAACTAAATTAATATTCATTAAAATTCGAGAAAAAAAAAAGAATATTATAAAATGTGTCAAAAAATAAAATTTAAAAAACTCAAAAAAATCTCATTAAAATTACGGGAATGGATTGACTAATTTTTTTTATTTAATCATTTTCTGTTTTTAACGAGATTTGACTAAATTTTTTATTTACACATTTTTTTGTTTTTAATGAGATTTTTTTAAATAATTTTTATTTTCCAAATTTTCAGATTTTTTGAGTTGTTACACTTTTGGTTTTAATTTTTAAGGTTATTTTTAATTATTATGATTTTTTTTATATTTAATACACGTCAAAATGAAAAAAAATATATTGGGACCAAAACGCTAACAGTTGACTAACTGTTGACTAACTTTGGGACCAAATGTATTAAGTTTTTTCCATTCGGGACCAAAATTCAGATTGTTGGGACCAAAAATATAAGTGCCTGTGGATGGTGGGACCAAAAGTGCATTTTTCTCGTCAAGAGATAATAAGTACCCCTGCCGTGCCCCCAACTCCGCTCATAAAGTCATAATTGACGTCTGTTTTTTTTTATATGTAGAGCTTCTTTCATGTATGCATTATTAATGCAGCAGTTTAATTGTCATCTGGATGCATGTAGTAAAATTAAGTTGGAATCACAGATTAACTATACTGTACACATCACACACACCTTTTGATTCGGGTGGAATTTGTGTGATCGAGATGCTGCATGTGATGAGCTCGATCTCTTTGGCGTGTCGTTTCTCATCAGATATTAGAGAAAATTTTGGCATCTCCGAGACTCTTGCTTATGTCTCTTTTAGGCCCGAGATAGATGAATAATTGCGCCCAAGTTAAATGGTTAATCAGATCTAAAATAAAATTTCTATCCAAGTCCAAACACTCTAAAAGCACTTAATTGTGTGCATATATACTAAATAACTGCCATTTATGATTTAATATGGATCAGCTGAGATATTCAAACTTAACCATATGTGTTTCTCAATCTATATTATGCAAGATCACATTGGTGTCTTTTTCCTTAATATTTCCACAAGAGTTGTTATATTTTGAAAAGTAACCCATTAAGTTAGTCTTCAACGTATGTTCTGGTTTCAGACTAGCAATGGGAGAATTGTGAATAACTGCATTTGGGACTTCATCTTAGGAATAAATACAAGTTCATTTTTTTTTAACTTAGAGCAACAAAATGGTACCTGAATTGACAATTTTACCCTAAAAATTATGTACTACCTAGACATGCGCAACGGTTAGAAATCGCCGGTTACGGTTTTTGAAAATCGGTAACCGTAACCGAACCGCCGGTTTGCCGGTTACGGTTACGGTTTTTAACCTCCGGTTACGGTTAAAAACCGCCGGTTTGCTTTTTTTTTTTTTTTTAATTTTTTAAATATTATCTCCGTTTTCGCTCGTTTTCACTCCGTTTTTGTTCATTTTTTATTCATTTTAACTCATTTTTTAGAAAATACATTACTGGAATTGAATAAAAATTATATAAATTAAATTTATACATTAAAAATAGAAGAATTGTGTATTAAAAAAAAATTTTTTTTTTTTTTTTTTTTAAAAACCGGCCAAACCGGCGGTTTGCGGTTTGTCAAAATGTCAAACCGTAACCGAACCGCCATTTTACGGTTACGGTTCGATTTTTTAACCGTAACCGGCGGTTAAAAACCTGCGGTTTTGCCGGTTGGTCGGTTTCCCCGTTACGGTTTGAACATGTCTAGTACTACCCAACCCACTACCCACATCAATTTAATGACTTTTCTTTGTCAAACATCAAATCAAACGGTGCAACTTTTGACACCAAACTTTTAAAAACTACTATTTCTTTATTATTTTCCAGAAAAGTCAGACTAGTTCTTAATGTATTTGTAATAATACATATATTTCACTTCATTTCATCGAAAAAAAAACAATTTAATTAAAAAAGTTTTTTTAATATTTTATTCATTTTTTTTAATCTTACTCATTTTTTTAATATTTAATTCCATTATTTTTTCACATTTTACTCAGATTTTTGTATTTAAATTATTTTTATATTTATAAAATATTGCATAAATTTATTTATGTATTCAACAATATTACAAACAATTTTTAAATAAAATTAAAAATTAGTTTTTAAATGGAATTTTTAAATATAATTAAAAATTATTTATGTATTCAACAATATTACAAATAATTTTATTCCAACGTTTTTTTTCTATATTACATAGAATTGAGAAATTAATTTTTCTTTTCTTTTTATATTATATTGCATTTTTTATTCAAAAATTATTTATAACCAAATTTTAAATTATAAAATAAATTTTTTATTTCTATTTTATTTTGATTTTTTTATACAATACTACACATTGCATACTAAACACAAATAATGCATACTACACATTGCATACTAGCAATAAACAATGCATATATTGAGTAAATTTGCATATTTATAAATGAATTTGCATATTTTTAAATGAATTTGCATATTCACCCAAAACATTGAATATTTCACGATTGCATATTACATCTTTTGCATACGTTCTAATAACATTTGCATATGGTTTGATACCATTTACATACGTTTTGATAACGTTTACATACTTTAGTTGTATAGATTACAACCTCACTCTACAGACACAAAGTAACAAAACCACAATTGGGAGCAATTAGCAGACACCAAACACACCCCATAATCATGAGATATAAAGTCATTAACTAGTTACATACCCACTTTACCGCCACAAAAATCAAATAACCACATTTGAGGATGATTAGCTGACCCGCAACATAATCTATGCAACAAAATGAGGATTCCACAGTAGGAACAGGAGTTATACACACCTTGTATTTAAACAAAGTCATACCTAAACATAATGTCTAGAAATAAACAAAAAACACCAAAAGTGATGTTACTTAGCCCCATTTAAACTTGTGTGACCACCACTTTCACATTTGCAGGATCAATAAACTAAGTAATCATTTTAGACATGAGAGTCTCCTCTTGTCGAAATTCATAACCACCTTCCTCTTTCGTAGATTTGGTGCTGAAAGAGAATCAAAATATTAGACAAATTAGGGAGCTTTAAGGCTACATGTAAAGCTGAGGTCAAGAGTAGAACACTCTCGTACTCTCTCAATTTACAAATATCCATAAAATTTAACCAAAAGCATATTTTTTAATCTAATAAATTTTATATAACAAATTTCTAGAAGTGATTCATCTAGAGAAACATTGAACTGTACTTTTTCAAAACCAAAACATACATTAGGTTTAATATCCACGACACACAAGAAATGGAGGAACTTTTTTAGGGAATCAAAATTTACATTCTCTTTCCAACACCATTGACAAGAGAATTAACATCTACCCATATTGCTTTCTTTCCTGAAAATGTAATCAAAAGGTACCTTGAAAGAAACAGTTGAACAAGGACTCAAGAAAACGAAAATATAAAACAAATACATAGTCCATTTATACAAATGTTGAGAAGCATAACATATTACCCAGAATTCTACAAACATTATAGTAATTAAAAACATGGTTCAAGAAACTACTTGTCACATCTGGGCTGGCAAACCTTAGCCCATTGGGAGGGGAGAACCCTAGTCCCTGTATGGCCGCCGCCGCCTTGGAAAACACCGACAACGGTAGACCTCCGACAACGTGATGGGATCCCAATATCTCGCGACCTAACTCCGATGTGCACAGCCACGCCGACCGCGCGACCCCACCTGTCGTGTCTTCTCTTCGTCGGAACAACAGCGCCGCACCGCACCTGCTCATCAACCAACACGCGCGGCCATCGAAGCCTCAGATGAGTAACGTTTTCATAGTGAAGACCTCAAAGTATATTCAACACCATCTCAAATAGAAAGATACGCACCTTAAACATGACGAGATGAAACACATTTTCAATAATCTTCCAGTTCCAATAATCGCACCACCTCCTCGACCACGGCCGCCGCGGTAACCACCACAATCCGCCATCCACTTCACAGATCTAGGGTTTTGTAGCCACCGTCAAATTTTATCCTCAGATTTAGGGTTTTTTCATTCCCAATTCAAGTGGGCGTCCATGTCATCTAGTACGACGACTATAGACGGTGCTCCGGCAGCATTTTAAGTGCGCCGACGTCGACCAAAGCTAGATCCAGGCGGCGGCACCGACGAACCATCGAGGGCAGAGACTTTCTTCATCGGCGTCCACGAATCATCGATGGCTTCGTCTTCTAGGCAGCGCCGGCCTGTCGACCAGAATTTCGCCGAAAAAATACCGCCACTAAAGCTACGCCCCAGTGCCGCCCAACTTCTCCACCAAAAGTCGCCATCCCCTCCTCCTTCCCTCCCTCGCTTTTTTTCTTTATATCTGTTACATCACGACGGCGGCGACTCTACTCCCTCGCCCAGCCGCCACCAAAGCTACGCCCCAGCGCCGCCCAGCTTCTCACCAAAAGTCGGCTGACTCCCAAGACACAGATCGGCACACGCTTCGTCTTCCCAGGAAAGGAGTGGCTTGTCCGCGATGACCCTGTAATGTGTTCGACGGCGGCACTAGGAAATCGACCCTTTCCTTGTCTTCGTCTTCGCCAATATCTCCGGCGGCCATGGAAAATTACCACCACTAGGCGGCGGCCACGACAAACGGTGGCTGGATTTGAAAATGATGTTTGAAAACTATTGGAGATATAATGAATGAGAGAGTTTTGTAAATTTGGGTTTGTGAGAGAATGGAGAAATAGGGAGAGAAAAAGAATTTTTTATTTGGGAATTGGGAGAGAGAAGGAAAGTGACGGGATAAAATAAAATTTGACCCCAAACATGAAGTTAAGGGGTAAATTTAGGTTTTTGCCTCATTTTTGTTGTTTTAAATAATACCAATTTTTTTTTTTTTTACCTATTTAGGAGGCCCAAATTGAGGGTCTAAGTAAATAATCACATCTATACAGGCTCTTAAGAACTCTTTTAAATGCTTCGAATGCTTTTGTGCTTTAGTTCAGTTGGGTGAGTTCTTCGTGTATAGTTTTCGTGATCTTCACAAGTGAAGATTGTCTTATATTTATAGGCATGATTTCCAATCAAGTAGCCGTTGGAGTGACTAGCCGTTGTCAATCATCCTTGATATAAGTGTGATCCCTTGATTTGTTCTTGATTGATCCGATTCCACCAAATATGGGATTTGCCTTCTTTGGATATGAAATGTGCAATTAATGCTTGTTGACTGAGATTCCACACTTAGGTCTATTCATGCTCTACTTCAAGTCGACTGATCTACTGGTCTTCTAATCTGGGTTGATACAACAGCCTCCAAGCATGAATGATGTCGTCTTATCTGACTTTGATACAGACGAGTCCAACTCATCTGTCTTGATTAAACTTCCTCTTCTTTGTTTTGATATCTTCTAAGTTTTGAGGATGTAAGTCGGTAGACCACTACAAAAAAAAAAATTGATTTTGATACCGAAATTTTGAGACGGACACCTATTTCGTCTCTAATAGATACAGATTTGTTAAAAAATCGAGATTTGAAATCGAAAATAAAACTGTCTCTCATTATAAACATATTAGATACGACTTTTAGTTTCGAGAGTTTTAGATACGGATTAGATACGTATACCACTGTTTCTAAACAGTCAATTTTTTATCCCGGATATAAAACGAGACAAGGTGGTACACAAAATTTACGATACAGATCTAACCATCTCTAATCTGTATCTAATTAGTCAAATGGTGAAATTAAATAAAAAAATAAATCAAAACCTTTTTAATTTAATTATTATTTACTCCCCGTAAAAAAAAATTATTATTTAATAATATAATATAATATATATATATATATATATAAAAGTACACGCCTTAATTTACCCAACACAAATTATAAGTTTTACATTCTAATTACCATTAAAATAAACATAACCACATTAATATTAAATTGTATAAATATTGCATAGACTTAAAAACATTAAATGTTCAAAGTAAAATAAACATAAATAACCATTAAATTGTTTAAAAAACAAACTCAAAATAAAATAAAGAAACAAACCATTAAATTGTTAAAAAAAACAAACTTAAAATAAAATAAAGTGTTCATGCAAATTAAAATAACCTTAAAAATAAATAAAGTATTCATGCAGTTCCTAAATTAATGTTTCAGTTGTTGTCGTCGTCTTCACCGTCGCCGTCCATATCATCACCCACTGCGACGTCTGTTACCCCACCCACGTTGGCTCTATTAAGTGCATGATGCACCTCATCGACATTCATCCCCAAAGCTGAAGCCACCATATGCACTATCTCCCTTTTCAAATTCGGCATAATCCCCCTAATAATTTGTTTGATCGACTCCTGCATATCGGAAGTTGGCACTGATGCCGACATTTTGACGTACGGCACTGCTCATCTGACCAAAGCCTAGGACTCGTCCCCGATCGACCCCGACAGTCTCCAGATAGATCTGGTCAATATTAAATGTTAGAGGAGGTTGGGAGTTATCGCCCCCCGAATTCGGGTGAATCTGAGCCTCCGCTACCTTCCGGTTCACTTCCAACTACAAAGGCATTTAGAAAAATTTATTATATACAATAAAAACTAAATAATTAATTTAATTAATATTACGATATAAAAAATTTACCCAAACTTCGGTTGTGCGCAGGGACGTGTACGTTTGTGTTGTAGCATTCCACGGATGAGCAATATTGAATTGATCTATGTGAGTCGGTGCACGTCCCGTCTCACGCTCTTATATATTACATATAGAAAATTAACATACTAATTAAATAAATCATTAATAAATAATATAATTACTATAGATAAAATTAAATGAATCAATAGAGTTTAATAATACGTACGAGTGCAAGTCCGTGCTCAAGCACAGTCCGGGATCCCGCACGATGGAAGGCAATCCTGGTTCCTCTACGGTTGACCTTATTTTTCTCACACTTTACTATATAGTCATTGTTATCCCAAACAGAAGTCAAAGAAAGCCACAAATAGTCTGATAACGACTGCTTGGTCCTTTTTTTACGGTATGCAGCCCTTCATTTCGACATGATACTCTTGTACCTGAGCTCAGCATATTTACAAAATTTCTTGAAGACCAGTTCCTCCGAGTACAACGATTGATCCCAAACAACAAATTTCTACTTTTAATAAAAGATTTATTAAAAAATATAATAAACTTTATATTATTTAATCATTTTAATTATTAAATAAGTCATACCCTAAACTCTTCGAATTATGTTAAACGCTTTGCCCATGGGACCTTAGACCAACTGGACGCACCATGCGTAATTTTCAAAGAATTAATGGTTGATATCGCAAATACGGCCGCCTCGTGACTAGGTACAATACTGTGACATTCATAACAATATATAAATATTTTGTTAAGTTTCAAGGAAAATGTTTTATTTTTTGCAAAAATATATAACTCTATATTTTCTCTTTTAGTTTATTATTTAAGAATTATTGTAATCTAACATTTAAAGAACTAAGGTAGATGCAAACCGTGCTTTGATAATTTAATTATAACATGATAGTTACTTACTTACATGAGATTAAATAATTGTTTATTGATTTAAATCGATTAGTACTACAATTGTTTATTAATTTTCATGATATCATTACTTTGATTAACTGTGATTGTTTCTTAGAAAAAAATGAAAACGAAAATCCATTATACTTGTGAACATATATTGGATTTTTAAGTGGATTTTAAATAGTATCAGCAGTCACATTTCATACGCACAACAGTTATACTATTTAAAAAATCACGTGAATGTGGGTTCAAATAACAACATTTTAATGGATCATCTTTGTGAAGCATAAATCTTATGGTGTATATATAATATAGTATGAAGTTTGTGCATGTGATGAAAACATAAATATAACTAACAAATTTGGCTATATTCTCGAAGGTACTAGAGGAAGGCTAGTTGGGTGACTTTAAATTGTGATTGAGAGATTATTTATGTGGAGTCGAAAATCTACTCTAACGCTGATGGAGACGACATTACGAGATTAATTAAAGAACGACATTGATTTATATACATATTTGATTATTCCCTTTCTCATATTATTTAGTTAATTGTCTTAATTCTATAGTTATATAAGTTATGTTATGAGTCTATTGGTATGCAAAAGTAGTTATACACGTTTATATCTTCCCTGTTTAAACACATTTCACTATTGTAATTTAAATTTCTTAGTCAATTAGATAATTTAGATTTACTTTAATAAAAGAAAAATCGAGGAGCAATTAATTAAATAGAGTGCACATGATTTTAGGAAAAACAAGAATAAATATTCTAAACATTAAAATCATTTACTTACATTCCACTAAGGATCTTAATGAGTAGTCTCTCGTCCACATTTGCATGCTCGCCAGGCGAAGAAGAAGATCCTCCTGTAGGAGAAGATTCAGATAAGGGATTTGAAGACGAAGGAAAGGGCGACGACACGATAGGAGGCGACGGCACGATAAAAGGTGACTGCACGACAGGAAGAGGTATCTTGTGTACACGAGGATCCTCAACCGGAGGTCTGAGTGAACAACGGTGCGCCCTTCCTCGTAAGTTACTAGTGGACGCCACACGAGGAGTATTTTCTTCTTCGCTCATCTGTATTAAACGTACATTAAAATATTTAGGAATCAAGAATTATCAGATTGTCTTGAAATCGAAACCGTTCAGATTACTTGAAACCGAAACCGTAGGAGAACACTGAGAGAGTGGATTCTTTTCTTGAGAGAGTGAAATTTTTTTTAGAGGTATTTTTGGGAGATGAAATCAATTAATTTAGAATATGGACGGGCGAATTGAGTTATATTAATTTATTTACTCTTTTATTTAATTAATAAATAGTAAAAATAAAAAAATCAATTAATATATCTTCTATGTATCGGATAAACATAAATGTTAGAATAATACTATGTAGATATATTTTAGGATAGACATAAATATTATAATAATAATAATATATTATATCTTCAATTCCATATGACAATATATATATATATATATCAATTGATTCTCTAATGAAAATATTTCAAGAATTGACTCTCTAATCAACATATGTATATTAATTCCACATAACGCTCTTTTTTAATTTTAGTTGGCAAACGATTTATAATATAGAAAGAACTACTAAAAGCATCAACCCAAATTTCATCGGAGTATGAGAGTGAAAGAGCATGGCAAGATCGGTCTCAGTAACATGTCTGTGCTTCCTTTCAGCCCGACTGTTCTGACCTAGTGTGTATAGACAAGAAAAAGTATGACGTATGCCTTTATTTTGAAAAAATTGTCGTACTTTGTGATTTGTAAATTTGGTCCCCCCATCACTGTGAAAAGTTCTAATGTGACAAGAAAACTGATTTTCAACAAAAGTATTAAATTGAAGTAGAACTTCAAAAAAGTCAGATTTATTATGTAACAGATATAACCATGTAAATCGAGAAATATTGTCCACAAAAATGACGTAGTAACGAAAACCTAAATCAGAAGAAACGGGCGCATGGCCCCACAAGTCAAAAAGAATAATGTCCAAAACAGACGAAACACGTTTAATGTCTAAAACAAATGGCAGACACTTACTTTTAGCTTGCTCACAAGAACCAAAAATGACATGTTTAGCCAACAAAGCAGAAACATAAATAACACCAAGTTTTTGCAATAATGAAATTACATCAAAAGAAACATGTCCTAGTCTTGAGTGCCACTACTCAAAAGAGGCCTTAGGCAAACTAGCTGCAACTAAGGCCAACTGCAAATTATCCAAAACGTAAAGTCCATTTCTACGACACCGGGCCAGTTTTTTTCAGAGTGTCCCGATGTTGAATCAAAAAATAAGTATCATTAAAAATCACAATAACAGACAGGCCAGCCGTCAATTTGCTAACAGATAATTTAATATAACGATTTAAAGTAAGAGAGCCAATATGAAAAATGGAAAGAGACGTGCCATTACCAACGACGACAGAATCCAAACTTGTATAAGGAATAGAGGAATCCAGTAGAGAAGTGGAAGGAGTCATGTGAGCCGAAGCCCCAGTGTCAAGATACCAATTTGACGGAGGATCATAGATGGAACAAGCAGCTTGAAAAGCCTCAGCAATATGTGCAGAAGGGACGACACCAGTATTAGTGAGGGAAGATGGAGGCGTCAGAATAGAAGTGGCAGGGGTTGCTGGCAAAGATGGAGAAACTGCAGAAGATCGATTATACCGATCGGGACAGGCATTCACATAGTGCCCATTTGTACGACAAATCTGATAGTGAGGCAGATGTCTTTGGCCTTGGTCACGACCACCTTGCTTACCATCAGAACGGAAATGAGAAATGAGCCCGGGACTGATGGGTAGTGAAAGCAGCCTAGACAGGAGCAGGGGGGTCCAAGTCTTGTTGAAACAAATCCCAAGCCTCTGCATTATTTTGTAGATCGATGAACGAGGGAATGGGAGCCATGGCCATTTGGGTAGCAAAGAAACTAGAGAACGCAGGGGGCCAAGTCCTTTTGGAAAGAGATCAGATTTATTAGTATCGTCCACACGACAACCGATAACCGACAATTGATCACAAATAAGTTTGAATTTGCGACCAAAGTTGGCCACTGATTTGTCACACTTTCGAGTTGACTAAAGTTAGCCCTTGAGACAAAACTCACGGGCCTTCAATTGATGACTGGAAGAATTTTCGAGGGCAACCCACACCTCCCGGGCGGAGAAGCAGCCCACCACAACAGACATAGCCTCTTTAGTTAAGGAAGAGAAAAGTAGACTTACGAGGCGCTGATCTTCAACACGCCAAGGGGTGAAAGCTGGGTTTGGGGTTTGTTTATCGGCCGATTCTATTTTAAACGGAGGTGGTGGCTGTGATCCATTGACGAGTCTGACCAGGCCCTGACCGATGAGAAGAGGTAACACTTGACTGCGCTAGAGGAGGTAGTTCGCAGAGGAGATTTTAATTGTTAACATATGAATCAACATTGTTGCGTCAAAAAGTAACGAGCAGGGATATCGAATCTCCCTATCTGGATTACGGCGGTTGTGGGCTTTAATCGTCACTTTTACGCAAGCTTATCCACGAATAATCCTCCTTCAAGCTCCTTAAAGACCTGCAAAAACACGCCGGAGGGGATTCCGGCGTGGAATCTCTGACGCTCAAGTCAGAATCTTTCTCGGGAAAATCAAAGAGGAATTTCCCTGTAATTCAAAGGGAAATTCTCGCAAATATCGTGGGACTTTCTGTATTTTTCAGTGTATATCTCGTGTATTTCTTATCAAGAATGTTAATGGTGTATGTTTTGAATGTAAAAACGTAGTCAACAAAGTAAACAAACCTGCCTTTATACCTGGCCTCATTTTGTAGGAGAGAGGGAGACTCCCTCTCCATCTTCTTTCTCAACCGTCCCGCAAGACTCGGTCCCTTGGTGGACTCCTCCCACTTCCTCTCATTGACTTCTTCTCGGACCTCATCTATCAAGAACAACGGGTCCTAGGGCTTTCCCTCATGGGCTAGAAATACTTAGCCCAAGAACAATTGAACCGCAGATATGGGCCAAAAGCCTAATTATGCTTATTTCCCTTTTTGGGCTTAGGGGTGTATTAATCCCTTTTACCAAACCATTATTCATGACAAGACAGATTTAATTCATCTTATATCCACGTGTCGTCATCTCCGAAGATGACATATTTTGTCCGCATCAACTACTCCCCCCTACTCTCTTAAAAGTGTTAGTAATTTTATGAGAGTAGGATAAGATGAATTAAGCGGAATATTTCCTCGCCCTGGCCACCCTTAATTCCCAGCTTCTCAGGGCATAATACATTATTCTGAAAATATATCCCTCCAAATCTAATTGAATCTTGGGTCCGGCATTTATCGCTAATTAATGGATAACCTTTAATAATTCCTTCGACTTTTCGCTCTTACACAGCCTCGAACCCCCCACTTGCCTTTACTCTACGCGTTTGCAGAAGACAAGACATCTCACCGCCGCTTTTCGTTCACGCGCGTTCTCACTGGTCTTCGATAATACCCCTTCTCGATTTTTCCCCGCTTTTACTTAGCCATCATAACTTCCCCAATTCAAAATTCCTCACGTCTTGTAAAACTTCTCATTTCCTATCTTATCGGCTCTTTTCGATCTTCATCCTCAGCGTCTTCCTTTTGTTTCCTGCGACCAACCACCCCCCACGCACGTTCGCCGGTACGCCACTTACTTTCCGGAGGTGCTTTCACTTTCAGGTACCCATCTTCATTTCTTTTACCTCTCTTTTATTTTTCTTTTTTTTATTTTATCGTCATGTCCTCTTCCTCCCATTCTCCATCGGAAAATGTTTCGAGAGAAACTTCCAACTCTTCTTCCAGTCCGACCTCGAAATTTCCCATAACCATACCAGCCTTAAAAAACAAAATATTCACTTCTTCTTCTCTCTCAGAGGAGCGTTTGGCCTCCTTCATTCGGTCAGGCATGTTTCCTACGGACTACATAGTGAGGGCCGCCCATCCGAAAGAACACCCAAATTTCGCCGGTCCCCGAAGCTTAGCTTTTTGGGAGGCTCAATTGAAGGTCGGGTTGCGCTTTCCCGTTAACCCTTATTTGGCTGAAATTTCCTCCTACGCCCGCATCCCTATCAATCAATTCACCCCAACGCCATTCGAGCGATGTTAGGGTTTTATATCCTAGTAAAGGGGAATGGGGGAGAACCTTCGGCCCAACTTTTCTTGACCCAGTACGCCTGCAAGCTTGCGGATGGGTTTTTCTATGTGTGTGGTCGCGCTACCCGAACTGGGAAATTCATGGAAAAACTCCGTGAGGGGGTTCAAAACTGGCGGGATTACTATTTCTTTGTTACCAATCATTCTCCCTGGGATTTCCCTCACAAAAAATGGGTTTATGAAAACCCAGGGGTGCCCTGTCCTCCTCTTACCGCCTGTTCCCCTCTTAACTTAGCTGTGATGGAGAATCTAAACCAACATGTAACTCAACATGGGTATTTTGATGTAATGGGTATCTGTAAAAATCCTAGGGCTCTGTCTCATTTTGGTTTTGGTCGCACTGACTACCCTTTAGGTCTAGATGATGGTAATACCATTTCCTTCCCCTGTTGTTGCCCTCTGGGCTCATATTTTTATTGTCTCTAATATCTCTATTTTCTTGTCACACCTATGAGTTGGTTATCCCAGATTTCTCGAGATGCTACTCTCCTCTCTATGGTGAGCAAACTGTCTGCTCCTGAGAGTTCTTCCAAGGCCCCCCTTTCTCCTTCTCCGATGAAGCCCTCGGTAGGGTCCGTTGCCAAACGGACCAGGTCATCCACTGGGAAAGCCGCTTTCTCTTCCGGACTCCCCACTTCGGGGGCCTCTAAGAAGAAGAAGACTAAGGGTATCTCTTCTGTCGTTCCTTCGGAAACCATTGATCTAGAAGCTACAGATGGTATCAATATCGATCGGTTCACAACCTTTGTGGAACGCCACGTTCCGATGCCAGGTGTCAAAGCCTTCAGCACCCTGACCCTGGAAGAGAGGATGGTGTACACAGCTCACAGCTTTTCTCAGCTAAGTTCTTGCTGTTCATTTTCATTACGTAGTCTGTAAAGGGCGAAATGGACTTCTTGACTTTCTTTATCATTTCATGACCTTGCACAGTTTGGTCTTCTCTATTCGGATGTGTTCGACCAAGCCCTTCAATCTCTTTGACTCCATGAAGACCTCCGCAGCCAGATAGAGCAGGAGAAGGTGAAAAAGGAGATGGTCGAGGCAAAGCTCCGGGAGGCTACCCTATGGAGAAAGGCAGCAACGGCTGAAAAGGTTCAGGTTTTTACGCAAAACCAGGTTTTGTCAGAGGAGTTTTCTCTGCTTCGAGCCCAAGTTGTTGAGCAGGGCATGGAGATCTAACGCCTAAAGGTTGAATTGCCCTCGACTGGGGTGAAGCTTTGTGTTGAATCTCTTTTTACCTCCGCGGCCGGGCAGACTTTTTTGGGTACTTTGCACCGAGAGTGGTTAGAGGCTTTCCAAAAGTACCAGTTTCTTGGGGGCTATGGGGGCGTACATTCCCCATTTCATCGATCATGGTTTCTCTAATGACGTAGCCGAGCACTCTACTGCAGGATTTGATGGCCACTACACTCGTGCCCTCCGCCTGGATGAGTTAGCTACTCCCCCGAAGTTCCCAAGGGATCCCAAGGAGGATATCAACAGTCCTTGGTGGTTGCCTGGCATGAGAAGGGTTGTCTCAGAGCTGAAAAGTGTAGCTCTAGGAGAAGGGGACTTGGTGCCTGTGAGCAATCTGGAATTCCCTATTCACATAGCTAACCTGAATCCACTGGCTATTGTAGCTGCTGATGTCTTGGAGGAAAAAGAGGAGGGTGGTGGCTTCAGCGGACAAGTCAATGAGGTGATAGAAGACACTGGAAGGGCTGGACTTCCTTCCTCTTAATGAACTTTCTTTACTTTCTCTGATAACAATATTCTGGTACTCCTTAACGCTTTTTTGGGGGCCCTTGTGCCCCTTTGGTATTTTCAGGAGACTCCACACTCCAGTGTTTTTTTGTGGAGGGCCAGGGCATGGTGCCCTTGGTCTTGAATATTTTTCTTTTGCCTTTGGATGCTTTATCTTACTCTTTCTTGCCATACCTGCATATTGTCCTATTGTATGCATACATATGTGTGGCTTTTTCTTCATAAGCATGCCATGTATCAATGTATTATGTTTAGGATAACGAGTATGTTGCATGTTTAGCTTCTCTTAGCTAGGTTTCAATGCATGTCTCTAGTATTCTTCACATACATATAGGCTTTGAGGCTCCATTATGGGAAAAATAGAGAGTTCAAGCTTTAGTACTTACTTGATGGTACTTGTAGAATTTCCACATAGCTCCTACTCCCCCTAGCCTCAAAGGCTATAGTAGATGGAGATTTTTCCCCTGGAACCTGTTTGATCTTAGAGCTTTGAATTCTCCCCTTCAGATGAATTTTATTTTGAATATGCATTAATTCTCAGAGTGAAGTCAGTTGGGACCTACTCATTTTCTCAGGGTGAGGTTTGTATAAACCTTTGCATTTTCTCCAAGTGAGGTTCATCGGAACCCACTTGTTTTCTCAGGGTGAGGTTTGTATAAACCTACTCATTTTGTCTAAGTGAGGTTCATCGGAACCCACTTATTTTCTATGGGTGAGGTTTGAGGTTTGTATAAACCTTCGCATTTTCTCTAAGTGAGGTTCATCGGAACCCACTTGTTTTCTCAGGGTTAGGTTTGTATAAACCTTTTCATTTTCTCTAAGTGAGGTTCATCGGAGCCCACTTGTTTTCTCAGGGTGAGGTTTGTATAAACCTTCGCATTTTCTCTAAGTGAGGTTCATCGGAACCCACTTGTTTTCTCAGGGTGAGGTTTGTATAAACCTTCACATTTTCTCTAAGTGAGGTTCATCGGAACCCACTTGTTTTCTCAGGGTGAGGTTTGTATAAACCTGCGCATTTCCTCCTTGTCTCCTTTGTTTTAATGGCATTACATACCAATCATCTCATCACGTTTTCAAGCTTTTATTTCACATAATAATTCTTCAAAAATCAAGAGAAATCACTGCAATTTCTTCAAAAATAAGGATTCATTGATCAAAAAGTGTTTATCAACATAGGCAAAAAGGAAACATATGTGATTAGTGTGAAAATTGCTTGAAATTCATGTGTTTATTTTACATAATTTTGAGGGTTTTGTTGCATTATTCACACTAAATTGACTAATTGCACTTGAAATGAGAAAGGTATGTGTTTTGCTATTTTTTAGGTAAATTGACCTTATTTGGAAGCAAAATACGTGTCTGAGAATTCATGAAGTCAAGAATATAATTGCACCATTGGATGCGTCTCGAAAAATGAGTGGAATGAAAAAAAGAATCGAGTTAATCGGAGGTCGGAAGCTCAAGATATGATCGAAACGATAAAATGCGAAATTGCAGCAGAATCCACTCGGGCAGCTGAGTCAACCCACTCGGTTGACCGAGTGAAATCTGCTTCGAGCATTTTCTAGACTTCCATCTCACTCGGTTGGCCGTTTGAGATCACTCGGTCGACCGTTTGAACCCGTTTCTGCGCGAAAATTCGATAATTTTAAAGGATTTCAAGGGCCTATGTGCAAAATTCATCTCAAACACTCCTCAAAGCTATAAAAAGCACCCACAATCAGATTTTGGAGCCCGAGAGAGTTCATTCCCCACACAACCAATAACTCATATTTTCACACACACAACATGGGATAAAGAGTGGAGTAGATAGCTTAGGGTTTGAGGAGCTTATCTCCTCAAACACCCTTAGATAGTTTTATGTTTTCTTAGCTTAGAATCATTTGAGAATTTCATTTTTCATGTAAGAATGGAAGAATTTCAAGGCTCTAAAGGTGATATTTTTCTTTTATTTAAACTTTGTTTGGTAAATTTCATTTTTATGTTTTATTTTGTTGTTTTAGCCATGGGTGTTTCCTCAAACACCATGGGTTAAGTATTTTATGCTTTGGGTGTTTGAAACAATGTGAATATTTAGTGTTGAAATTGTTTATGCTTTGATTATTGTTAATATTTGGATTGTTGCTTCTCTTATTGGATTTTATATTGGTGTTTGGTGTATTAGCTTCTATTAATCCGTATTTTGAGGCATGCTTAGCGTAGACGAGACTTACATGAACATGTTTAAATTTATGGTGTGAGTTGTTGGTATACAAATGCGTTTATTATACTTTTAATTCGTCGAGAGAGGGTTAATTGTATTAGAACCCCATTAGGAGACATTAATTACTTGAATGGTTATTTGGGTAGTTGACGAGGATTAGGAAGATGTCTTATTACCGGGTTTGGGAACACCTTAGACGTAAGGCTATAGTACCCGAAAGGAAATGATTTTCATCCTAGCATCTTGATGCTCTTAGTAAATCTAAATTGAAGCATAAAAATGGTATAAACAATCCCACTCGATTTCACTAGGTAGAGAACACCCGAAGCATTTTCACACTTGCACTTCTTCGAATTTCATTCATAGTTGTTATTTGTTTTTAATTGTCATTTCCTTGTTTTCGTGATTAGTAGTTAATTTACTTACTAGCATTGCGTTTAGCTTAATTTATTATATTTCGATTGTCTCTTAGTTTTAGTTCAAATTGCTCCCGAAACCGTAGCTACATTAGTATGACGACATACAACTCTAGGGATCCATTGCACTAGCCCATCTCCCGTGGTTCGATACTACTTGGTCGAAATACTTACGTGTATACTACTACGATCCCTTATGCTTGAGGGGAAGTAGTTAGTCAAAACTTATTGACCTAAAAAATTCGTTCAAGTCAATATGCCGGCCTCATTAAAAACCTCTCCATGGTAAAACCCAAAGGGAAACCCACGGAGAGGGAAAAAGAGTGTCGGTGAAGCAATGCGTACAATTATTCGAATGGAAATGAATGTCAAAATTGCACAAAAAGGAGAAATAACGGACCAACACGTTTTTAAACGTAAAACCTCTTAAGGTGGCACACGTTCCATGGGCGCAGCACCTCCTTTCCTTCCATATTTTGGAGCTTGTAGGCTCCTCCTTTCAACACTTGTATCACCTTGTAAGGACCTTCCCAGTTGGGCTCCATCTTTCCCGTATTCTTCAAGGCATCAGCTCTTCGGAGGACTAAGTCTCTGACTCTAAAGGATCTGTGAATTACTCTACAATCGTAGGCCGCTTTGATCCTACTCTTGTATCTCTCCGCTCTCAACTTCGCTATCTCTCTCTCCTCCTCTACCAGATCCAGGGCCTCTCTCATTAACTCTTCATTTTTCCTTTCATCAAAGTGTGTGATTCGATGGGACCCTAACCGAGCCTCTGGTGGTATTACTGATGTCGTCACGTACACCAATTGGAAAGGGGACTCCCCTGTAGCTGACTTAGGGCTAGTTCTGTAAGACCAGAGAACATTGTCCAGTTCCTTTACCCAACCCCCTCCTATTTTTTGTAGGCGAGTTCGGATGCCATCCACTATAATTTTGTTTGTGAACTCCACCTGACCATTAGCTTGTAGATGAGCCACTGAAGTGAACCTCTGCAAGATATTCCATCTCTCACACCATCTTCTCACTCTTTCCCCGTTGAACTGTGTGCCATTATCCGAGACTAGAATCCTGGGTACTTAGAATCTGCAACAAATGTGCCTTGCTAGGAAATTAATTACGTTATCTTCTTCTATCTTGGCCAACGGTGCGGCCTCCACCCACTTGCTGAAATAGTCCACTGCCACAATTAGGAACTTCCTTCCCCCAGGTGCCATAGGAAAGGGCCCCACTAAATCTATTCCCCATTTTTTTGCAAATGGGCAGGGCGAGTACATGGCCCCCATCTCTTCCGCTGGTACTCGTATTAGCGGTCCGTTCTTCTGGCACTTCTCACATTTCTTTACAAATTCTCGAGCGTCCCTCATTACATTAGGCTAGTAAAAACCTGCCCTGAACACCTTCTTCACAATTGTGTTATAGCCCTCGTGACTGGCTGCACAACCCTCGTGAATATCCTTGATCACGAACTCCGCTTCCTGTTTTGAGAGACATTTCAGATACGGTTGAGTAAAGGACCTTTTGTATAGTTGATCCCCAATGATACAATACTTCACCCTCAAAGCTTTGGCTTCTCTGGATGTCAGAGTTACAGGATCCCTATGATCTTTGCTCAACTCTTCCCATATTTATTTTCTCCAATCATCTCTCTCAGTTATTTCTCCAACTAGAGCCTCTGTCGCTAGCCGATTCCGCAACTAACAGGGTTATCTTTCCTTGGCCCTCAAACTCGGTGGAGCTGGCCAGCTTGGACAACCCATCTGCCTTTGTGTTTTCCTCCCTCGATATTTGTATCACTTCAAAAGCATGGAATTTGTCCTTCAGGTTCCTCACTTGCTCCAAATACGCGATCATCTTCTCGTCTTTGGCAAGGTATTCCCCCATTACTTGTTGCACTACCAGTTGTGAATCTGAGTATAGAGTAACCTTTTGCGCTCCCAGCTCCGCTGCCATGTTAGCTCCTCTGATCAGGGCCTCGTATTCCGCTCTGTTATTAGAGGTTGAAAATCGGAACTTAACCGCAACTTGTATCTCCTGACCTTCAGGGTCAACCAACACTATCCCTGCTCCACATCCAAGTGCAGATGCGGAGCCATCCACGTACACTTTCCAGCCTTCCATCTTCTCTGTTCTAGTGGATTCTTGAATAAAATACGTTAGGGTCTGAGCTTTAATAGCCCTCTTGGGTTCATAATCAACATCATATTCTTGCAATTCAACGGCCCACTTGACCATCCTTCTTGGAAAGTCCGCTCTTCCTAGTACCTGCTTCAGAGGGTAATTAGTCTGCACCATAATTTTATAAGATAAGAAATAAGGACGTAACCGCCTAGCCGTCACTACCACCGCCAGGGCTGCTTTTTCCACCTCTGAATATCTGACCTCTGCTCCTTGGATTACCTTGCTCACATAGTGTATGGGTTGTTGTATGGAACCTTCTTCCTTTATCAACGTTGTACTTAAGGAATGCTCCCCTACTGAGAGATATAAGAATAGTATATCTCCCTGAGAGGGTTTTGTCAGTTTCAGGAGTTGTTCCAGGTGAAGCTTGAGTTCCTCGAAGGCTTTCTAGCAATGCTCGTCCCATTCAAATTTTGACCCCTTCCTTAAGGTCCTGAAGAAGTGATGACTTTTCTTTGCCGATCTTGCTATAAATCTGCTCAAAGCTGTTATTCTCCCATTCAGGGTCTGTAGTTCCTTCAAGTTTCGAGGAGGCTGTATGTCAAGTACGGCTTTCACTTTTGCAGGGTTGACTTCTATTCCCCTCTGAGTCACCATATATCCCAGGAATTTCCCTGACCTTACTCCGAAGGAGCATTTAGCTGGATTCAGTTTAATGCCATTACTCTTGATTACCTGGAATATCTCCTCCAGGTCTCTTACATGTTCTTCTGCCTTAACGCTCTTGGCCAACATGTCATCCATATAGATTTTCATGTTCCTACCAATTTGCTCTCGGAATACTGAGTCTACCATTCTTTGGTAGGTGGCTCCTGCATTTATTAGTCCGAAAGGCATACGTATATAGCCAAAGGTACCACATGCTGCAATAAAACATACCTTCGGGATATCAAGGGGATTCAACTGAATCTGACGGTATCCTTGATACGCATCCATCATGCTGAGCAACTCGAAACCTGATGTCGCGTCCACCAATTGATCGATTCTGGGCAAGGGGTAATGGTCCTTGGGACATGCTTTATTCAAATCCCTGAATTCGATGCACATTCTCCACTTAGCAGCTCCTTTAGACACCAACACTGCGTTTGAGAGCCATTCAGGGAACTGCACCCTCTTTATATGCCCTGCACTCAACAATTTATCAATCTCCTCCTTTACGATGAGATTCTTTTCTTTACCAAAGTTTCTCAATTTTTGTTTCACCGGTTTCGCCCTGGGATCCACATTAAGGTGATGTACTGCTATCTCCGGAGGAATACCCATCATATCCGCAGGGGCGAAGGTAAATATGTCCACATTCTCTCGAAGAGTGGCTATCATTCTTTCTTTGAGTTCTGGGTCCATCTGGGTGCCAATTCTGGTCGTGAACCCCTCTTTTCCTATATAAAGTTCAATATTCATTAATTCCTCATCTGCTTTGATCTTGGACTGCTCTCCCGCCAATTCACCTACTCTTCATTTTTTCAGTTCGGGGTCTTCGCCTTTACACCTTTCCAAACCCCGAAACATAGCCATGTCCGCTATCTTTACCGACTCTACATAGCATTTCCTTGCTTGGTACTGATCTCCACATACCTCTCCCACTCCCCCTGAGGCGGGAAATTTCATCTTCATGTGGAAGGTGGAAATTACTGCCTGAAAGATATTCAAGCTCGGTCTTCCCATCACTACATTATATGAGGATGGAACGTCTACTACCAAAAATTCTATCATTTGTACTCATCGGTGGGGGGCAGTCCCTAACCCTACTTGCAACAATGCCGAGCCGAGGGGTTGAATTGCTCCCCCTGAGAATCCATAAAGGGCAGTTTCCACTGGCCTAAGCTTTATGTTCAGCTCCATCTTTTTAAGGCACTCCAGGAACATAATATCCGCTGAGCTTCCCGTATCTACAAAGATTCGCGTCACGTCATACCCTGCGATGTCCGTAGTAATGACTAAAGCGTCGTTATGGGTCTCTCTGGGCACTCCCATGTCTTCTAGTCCGAAATGGACCACCGTCATACTTTGCTTCCTTTGTCTGAAGGAGTCGCCATCAGTAGGGCCCCCCATAACCCCCCATAATCATGTGGATCGTTCCCCTCCTCTGGGGAGGGGGGTTGATCTTCCGTTTCCTTCCTCTGTTCCCTCTTATTTTCCTCTGTCTTCCCCTCTGGGTCCTTTCTCTTTTGTCCTCGAGGACCCTGTTTGTCCCTGAATGTGAATTCTTTAAGATGCCCCGCTTGGATCATCCTTTCTATTTCGTCCTTCAAGTGCCAACATTGATTCGTGTCGTGTCCGTAATCATTGTGGAATCGACAAAACTTATCAGATTTAGGGTTCTGGGGACCTCTGTTTCTAGAGTAGGGGAATTTCATATTAGGGTGATCTCCCGCTACTTCTAAATCTCCCGCTACTTCTAAAACTTTCCGTACCTCTTCTAGGGTGAGGTACTTTTCGGCTCTCCTTAATAATTCATCAAAGGTCTGTACTGGTTTCTTGGCCAGGGATGTAAAAAGGTCTCCATCTTTTAACCCATTGGTAAGGGCATTAATCTTAACTTCAGAAGAGGCTGTAGGTACCTCTAGGGCCGCCTGATTGGATCTTTTCAGAAAAACCCGAAGGCTCTCATTTTCTCCCTGTCGCATGTTGAACAAGGTGAGGGTAGTCGTGGGCTACCTCCTAGCACTAGCAAATTGATGCAAGAACAATTCACTAAATTCCGACCACGAATGAATAGTATCAGGTCCCAACAGCGTAAACCACTGTTGTGCAGCTTTGGATAGAGTGGTTAGAAAGACCCTGCACTTGACGCCCTCTCCGTAGCGGTGCAATAAGGCGGTATTTTCAAATCTCACCAGGTGCTCGTACGGGTCCGCGGTACCATCATATTCAAAGGTTAAAGATTTGAAGTTATAAGGCAATTCATCTTGAAGGATGTTGGAAGAAAACTGATAACCAGTAACATAAGAAGGTTTACTTACATTATCAGCCATTTGTTTCAGCATATCATTCATTTCCTTCCGTAGGGCTTGTATCTGATCACTAACTGCACCCTGATAAGTGTCATCTGTACTTTCTCCTGTTTCCGTGTCCAGAGTAATCCTCCCGGGGATTATCTCCGTGTTCCTCCTAGGAATTCTGTTGAGGATGTTCCTTTCGGCTTGAGAGGGTACCTTTTCTTCTTGATCTCGAGGGAGCCCCTCGTTTCTGGAAGGAGCCAGAGAGGAATCAATGAGATGTTCTGGAGGGTTCTGCTTTGTGCCCTCGTTTACTGGTGGGACGGGGCCGGAAATGTGAATTCCACGGGAAGTAATCCTTTCCATTGCCTAGGCAATCATTGCATCTAATTGATCTTGAGAGATATTGAGGAGCTCTGGTTGTGCATTGGAGGGAGGGGTGTGTTTGTTGATCCTGCTTCCCGAAGTACCCGTCGCATTTCCCTCGGGTGCGAGAGGGTTATCTTCCACTGTAATGTTTACGGGTTATTTTCCTAGATTTCTGTTTGGGGAAAAACCCGGTGGAGGTGGAGGGAAAGGAGAGGAAGTAAGATCTCCTTTCTCTTTATTATGCTTTGTAAGATCCTGTTCTGCACCCATTTCGTACGAAACTTTCTCACTCCTTAGCTCAAAAGTTTCCCACAGACGTCGCCAGTTGTTGCGTCAGAAAGTAATGAGCAGGGATATCGAATCTCCCTATCTGGATTACGGCGGTTGTGGGCTTTAATCGTCACTTTTACGCAAGCTTATCCACGAATAATCCTCCTTCAAGCTCCTTAAAGACCTACAAAAACACGCCGGAGGGGATTCCGGCGTGGAATCTCCGACGCTGAAGTCAGAATCTTTCTCGGGAGAATCAAAGAGGAATTTCCCTGTAATTCAAGGGAAATTCTCGCAAATATCGTGGGACTTTCTATTTTTTTTAGTGTATATCTCGTGTATTTCTTATCAAGAATGTTAATGATGTATGTTCTGAATGTAAAAACGTAGTCAACAAAGTAAACAAACCTGCCTTTATACCTGACCTCATTTCGTGGGAGAGAGGGAGACTCCCTCTCCCTCTTCTTTCTCAACGTCCCGCAAGACTCGGTCCCTTGGTGGACTCCTCCCACTTCCTCTCATTGACTTCTTCTCGGGCCTCATCTATCAAGAACAACGGGTCCTAGGGCTTTCCCTCATGGGCTAGAAATACTTAGCCCAAGAACAATTAAACCGCAGATATGGGCCAAAAGCCCAATTATGCTTATTTCCCTTTTTGGGCTTAGGGGTGTATTAATCTCTTTTACCAAACCATTATTCATGATAAGACGAATTTAATTCATCTTATATCCACGTGTCGTCATCTCCGAAGACGACATATTTTGTCCGCATCAAACGTGTTGTAAAGAAGTGTAGTGGAAGAATCTGAAGCAGGAGCCATGGTGATTATTTGAGCGACAACCATATTCTAAGAGAGAGATGGTGAAAAATTGCAGAAAGAAAAGAACAGGGGAAGAAAGCGGCGTGAATTTTGAAAGAGAAGAAAATAAGGGTTTCGGTGCCTTTAATTAAGCCGATACCATGATATTAAATAAATTGTGTTTTTATTGAATACATAATGAGTTCATTACATCGGTAATTTATACACAAATTTAAATGATACAATGGAAAGTCAAAAGGATATATATAATCACAATCCCTAAATTAGTGGAACAATATATTAACAAATCTTCTTGATTTATTTGATATTATTAGTCAGTGTTAGTACAAATTTGGTGTGTTGTTGTCAATACTAAAAAATAATTCCTTAACCGACCCCCTAATATAGTAGGGTAAGTAAGGATCGAATCCACAGGAACAGTGAAACTCAATTAAATAAATCTGTGTTACAAAGTAATAAAAATGTGAGGAGTTTGGTTGTTGAATATTAAACTATTATAAAACAAGAAAAATAACATAAACAATGAAAAGTAAATAGGAATGAAATAGTGCGAACGATCTAGCCCTTGGATAGCTTCCCCTTAAACAATTTTACCAATTTAATTAATGAACCCGATAATTTTAATTTAATCTCGAATCTTATCCCTAAATCAGTGGTACGGCCAAACTAGTTCGAATTGTTTCATAAGTTTAATTAAGAAGGTACGACCCCCAATTAATCTATTTGAACAGATAACCCCAACACATGTATTCGAGGTTCAACTCGAGGAACGCGTTAACGAACTAAAACAATAGGATAAACTAGACTATGAATACGAGATGCTCGTTTCATACAACCTAGACGTTATTATCAATTTCTACAATAGTATAACAATTACGGATTATAAATTGTGAATTCACTAGAATTGATAAATAAATAAACTCGAATGGTCAGTTCTAATAAATCTATTAATAAAAACATATATACTTCGCATAAAATTAAATAAAAACGAAATTGAAACAGAGATTGAGATAAATCGTTAATCGATTAATTAAAAAATCATAACTTGTTCAGGTTTCATCCTCAAACTAAAAAATAATTTACTTACTAAAAATTAGTAAAAGAACTATAAATAAAAATAAAATCAGAACCATTGTTTTCCAACTTCAATTGCCTCTCTCCTTCAATGTGTAGGGCTGGTGCTTCAATTCTGCATAATGGCCTGGTCTCTTCCTTTTTTTCTTAAAGGGCGCAGCTAAAGGCACCCAAGAATCCTATGAGGACACCCACAAAACGGATGAGGACACCCACGTGGAAATCCCCAATATATCCTTAACCTACCTAAAACCCTAATTCTATAACTTTCATTCCAAAAAAATCAGTACACCCACCTCCTTCCTCTTTTCCTCTTTTTCCTCCGCTCCTCTCCCTCCCCTTCTTCCCCATCCACCACATCGGCACCCCCTCCGCCCCTCCACCCTCGCCGCAGCGCCGCTATTCTCCATTCACCGCAGCGCCGCCATCGCCTCCTCTCTGAGACGCGGTCGCCGTGCCCTCCTCTCTGAGACGCGGCCGCTCGCATCCCTCCTTCCTTGTTTGTCGCGGCCGCCGTCGCCCTCCTCCCCCAGAAACGCCGTCGCCACCGCTCGTTTCACGTAAGATTTGGGGTTTTAAAAAATTTAAGAAAATTAGGGTTTGTTTTGGAAGTTCGTGAATTATTTTCGAACATATTAGGTTTGTTTTGGAAAAAAATTCGAACAATTAGGGTTTGTTTTGGAAAAATTTTTGAACATTTTTTGTTTGTTTTGGAAAAAATTTCGAACAAGATGTTCGATTTTTTTTTTCGGACAAATTTAAATTGTTTAGGAATTTTTTTCGAACATATTGAGTTTGTTTTGTAAAAATTTTTGAAAATCTTACCTTTGTTCACTTAAAATTTTCGAACACATTAAGAATATTTTTATTTTTGAACATTTTACCTCTGTTTCGATTTTTTCTTTTCTTTTGGAATTTGGATATTGTTATGGTGGTGGTGGGGGAAGATTTTTGGAGGCAGTGTTGGTGGTGGGGAAGATTTTTGGGTGTTGGGGAAGAGTTTGTCGATTAATATAATGGTGGGTGTACTCATATTTCGTTTTTTTTTTAATTTACACGAGGGGTATATGAGACATTTTACAAGCTCTCTTGGATGGAAAAAAAGTTTGGTGGGTGTCCTCGTAGGATCCTTGGGTGCCTTTAGCCGCGCCCTCTCTTAAAAAACGTCTGCATCCCTTCAAGTCTCCCAAACCCACCAACTCACTCTAACGGCTTTAAATAATTAATTAGGCCCAATACTTTGGGGCTTAATCAATTTATATCAAATGATGGTCGCATGAATAGCTATGAAGGGTCCAATTAGGCGTGGGGTATATACCCCTCCAGCTTTATTTAATGTACCCCTGATACGCGCACTCCCAAAACACATTTGCAGACATATGCACTCCTCCTAAATTATCTATTATACCCCTTTCTCCAAAATTTTATATGATAAATACACGCCCCCATTTAAAACCTTAAACCCTTCTTCCCCAATAGTCCAACACCATTCCAGCCGTCCACCGCCGCTTGATACCCCAGTCGTCTTGCACCTCCTGCCGCTCGCCGCCTTCTTCCCCCCTCCCTCCCCACCCCCCCTCCCCTTTTAATTTCTGTAACAAACCCCTCGTTTCTCGTTGAGTGCCCTGCGTCGTCTTATTATTTGTCTTTATATATATTTTACATATATATTTAATTAATAAATGGAGGGGGTTTGCATTAAACAAAGTTGGAGGGGCTCCTAATATTCAAATGTTCCAATTTTACCTAAATTAAATAAAAATTAAAATATTCAAGTAATTGAAATCACAAAATAAAGAATTGGAAAAACACACTAAAATAGCAAACTCCACTCATCAACGAGTCGGTTCAAACTCAATTCGTTAGGTTCGATATCTAAATTTTTTTCTTTAATTTCATTAGGCTCGACTCGATAGACTTAATTATTAGACCGATTAACGAGTCGAGTCGAGCTAATTTTTTAGCTCGTCGATGTTATCGAACTGACCTGATAAGAGCTCGAGTCAAGCTCGAACTTCAAGCACTCGACTCGAATAACAATTCTAATTGCGGCAAAGTGGTCTTCCTCATTAATAATCCAGATATTTTCGTCCTGCTACATAGCCGGTTGAATTATTGATGTCCATATGATTTTTTTTTTCCAGTTTCCTGTTTGAGAAGTTACCAAACTTTTATTAAATTGTTATATTATAGAATTATTGAAAATAAACTGTTAATTGAATTGAACAGTTGATTAAAATTAAAATTTAATAAATTTTATATATAGATTTAATTAAACCTAATAAAATCAAATTGTAAATATGTAGTGAGTACATCTTTTAATGTCAATATAAATTAGTAGAATAAATGTAACCAAACAAAGTTGAGTCGAACTAAATGCTGGACTTGACTCGTTTATTATTGGGTTGAGTTCGATTTTTGTAAACAGTCGAATTCTAATCGAGAATTAAATATTGACACGTAAAAATGATGCATCAAATATCAATTATTTATTAGAAATTTTACTTAATTCAATTTCTAAAATAAATTGATAAATAATACTCCCTCCGTCCAATTTTATTATGCCCACTTCTTCGGGTACGGGTTTTAATGAATATTGATTAATTTATGTATAAAGTAGATAAGTTAGGGGTATGATGGGATGTTGTGGGGTCCATTTATAGATAAAGTGATTGTTTAAGAATAAAGTTAGTGGCAATTTGAGTAAATAAGTGATGGTAGGAGGGTGGAGATAAAGTAGTGTAAATAGTATTATTTCTAAAAAGGGAATGGGCGTAATAAAATTGGACAACCTAAAAAGAAAAGTGGGAATAATGAAATTAGACTGATGGAGTAATAGAATTTAATTGGTCCACTAATTTAATTAGATCTAAATTAAGTTGGATTCAATTTGGGCATATAAAGCCAACAAATTAAATCAGGCATCTAAAGCACAACAAGTTAAATCAGATTACAAAGGGTCCGACTATTTACACCTCCATTTGCGTTGAGAACACTCCCCCTATGAATTTAATAATAAAATAATGAAGTAAAAAACCAAAAATACCATTTAAGTCATATTAAACTACTAAATGCACCCCCCACCTTTAAATCTAAGTTTTATCCATCCTCCGTCGCCGCCGCCGCCGCCACCACCACCAAACACCAAACACCAAAACACCAAAATTTCTCCCCAAACAACAAAATTTCTCCCCAAACAAAAAAAATTCAACTTAGAAAATTTCAACTTTTTTTTTTAAGATTTCGACAAACCAGTGTCGACCATATTCATTCCCGTCGACACTGGTTTGTCGACAAGATTGTATATGCTCGACATTTGTTGATCGAAAAAAAAAAAAATTAAAAACTCGTCGACCATTTTAGGTCGACCAAAAATACACTCGTCGACACCCTGTTGTCGACGGAGTGTATTTGGATCGACCACTTTAGGTCGAATGGTAAGAAAAAGAAGGAAAAAAAAAACAAACCTGGATTTGGCCGATGGACGGGAGCGGGGGCCGATGGCTCGGCGAGGGAGGGAGGGGACGGTCGCGATCTGTAATTTTTTTTTTTTTACAGGCGGGGGGGGGGGGGGGCGACGGGTTCGGCGAGGGAGGGAGGGGGGGAGGGAGGGGACGGCCGCGCGCGGCCGCGATCTGTAATTTTTTTTTTTTTACAAGCGCGGGGGGCGACGGGTTCGGCGAGGGAGGGAGGGGGTGGCGTCGCCGGCGACGGATGGTGGAGGGGCAGGTCGCCGGCGGTGGTGGTGAGGGGTGGGGGAGAAGATGAAAGAAGAAATGGTGGAGGAGGAAGAAGATTGGAGGATTTGGGGGAGAAAGTAGGGTTTAGGGGGGGTGTGAGTAGTAATTGGAATTATATAAGAGAAGGGCATTTATGACAATTTGAGGGGGGTGCATCAGATTTTTGGGGAGGGTGCGTCCAGAGGGGGAGTGTTCTCAACGCAAATGGAGGTGTAAATAGTCGGACCCGATTACAAAAGCCTAACAAAGGTAATGAGGTTTCTAAAGCCCAGAAAATCAAACTAGGCCCAATCTACATCTTTGGATTCCATCAAGTAATTCGGTCCGATAAGCCAGATCATGGAAGTTCAACAAATCTTTTCGAATAATTATAAATCTTGCAGTTTCATTAGATCATGAAACACAACAAATCTTTTTTAATAACTGCAAATCTTTCTAATCCATCAAATTTGACACATCAAACCATGAATTTCACACCTATAATCAAGGTTGCAGACGTCAGGTGGATTGACGCCGGTTAGTCGGCTGCCTAGATTATTTTAATTATTATTATTTTTTAAAATATTTTTTCCGTAAAATTTCTAAGTAATAAATATGAAACCCTAAT
This sequence comes from Galeopsis tetrahit, assembly GCA_963675135.1. Classification (NCBI taxonomy): domain Eukaryota; kingdom Viridiplantae; phylum Streptophyta; class Magnoliopsida; order Lamiales; family Lamiaceae; genus Galeopsis; species Galeopsis tetrahit. The sequence continues at coordinate 35,297,526 of OY776130.1, read as the reverse complement.
TTAACAAAAATAGAAAATTGCAAAGAGGTCCCTAAAAAAATTAAAACTTGTAAAAATAATGACGAAAAATATAAAAATGTAGTTTTCAACTCGTTTTCACCTCTTCAACGATAGAAATTTACCAAAAAAAGTTATACATCATGGCAAAACGGCATATTTTGCTCGGAGCGTTGATTCCACTTAAAAAAGTGTACTCGATCGCTCAAAACGAATTTTGACATCAGGAAGTCCATAAAAAAGGCACATAAACAAAAAATCGCTAAGCAGGCGATAGACCAGCGACTAGCGCTTAGCTAGTTGCCGACTTTTGCAACCGAACCTATAATAGACATCATTCCATTCATATGGAGAATTAATACACAAAAATATTGTTCAATACTAGCTGTAGTCCTCCGATACATTGGAAGCATAAAGACTACTTAAGAAGCCCTTCTAGTTTATGACTTGAATTAAAATTTAAAATCGCACTCTTTATTTCTTCTATACATTCCATTAAACAATAAATATTACACCATGAAACAACATATCCAACTTCAATGGGTACGTGAATGTAAGCTCACACTCACTTGATTTAAAACATACAATAAGATCATATATAATTCATTAAGAGGCCTGCCAAACTTAAAATATCATAGGGACAGCCTTGAGAGGAATGGCCTTCTGTAGAGTAATGCCGAACCTCTCGTCCATGTCTAATTCTTCTGCCGGCTGTTGGAGTTTCCACTCAAAGTTGCCTACAAGTCTTGCAAGCATCAGATGTAGCATCCTGTAAGCCAACGGCAATCCAGGGCAAATTCTCCTCCCCGCTCCAAACGGAATCAGTTCAAAATCTTTACCTCTAAAGTCCGTCTGACCCGTCAAAAATCTCTCTGGAGAGAATAAATCAGCCTTGGCCCAAACGTTGGGATCTCTGCCGCTAGCCCACACGTTGATCAGAATTTGTGCATTTTTAGGTATCAAGTAGCCGTTTATTTCTACGTCGCATTCGGCCTTGTGAGGTACTAAGAAAGGGGCAGGTGGATGAAGCCTCAATGTCTCTTTCACAACTGCTTGCAAATATGGGAGGCTTGGGATGTCCGCTTCTTCAACTTGCCCTTTTTCTTTGATTTCGTCTCTTACTCTCGACATTTTATCAGGGCTGCGTAATAGTTCCGTCATTGCCCATTCCACTGTGCTTGAAGTCGTGTCTGTCCCAGCTAAGAAGAGATCCTAATTATTCATTACCAAACAAAATCCAATGTCAGACAATAAAAGGTAGATCATATAAAAAAGAAAAGAAACTTAGTACCATAAGCTCACAGGTCGAGCCAGAGGCCCGAGTGCCATTAAAACCTTACCTGGGAAAACCTCCTTAGGGATAAAACCCAAGTCAAGGATAAAGGTACACTCGTCAACGTCTATAGAAAACAGTATATAAATCTATATTAGGATAAACATGTACAAATGGAGGTTAATTACCAGAAGCAGATGCTTGATTTCATCTCTGCTCAATTCAGCTTCATCTCTTTGGTTTATATCAATCAGGGCTTCCATCAAATCATCTGCCCCACTCCTGGATTTCAATTTTGCATCTATTATTCCATCAAAAATTGCAAACAGCTTGTCGAAATAAATCTTTAACTGCTTGGAAATCCCCTGAGGATCAATGGATTCCAAAATAGGAAAATAATCCGCAAGATTGGGTGTGCCAGCGCAAGTCATCATTCCGGACACCACATCCTTCATCTCCTGCATTGAATCCGAATTGAACTGCGCAAATTCCACGGAGAAAAGGGTGGCAGACATCAGATTCAACGACGTCGTAAATGCAGCCGCTCCTACATCCATGGCCCGGCCTGTTTCAGAGCATTGTTTGACATAGTCACACAGCTTCTCATTCCTTAAACCCTGGCTGGCATCCAGCCTGGCAACCGAAAACATTTGCTCTTTGCATATTTTTCGAAGCTTTCGCCATTGTTTCTCCGCGGGCAGCCATGCCACGGAGAATTTATGATGCTCAACATATTTGATTGAGCTAGTAATAGTCCTACTAGAGAAGTCGAAGTCGTGCTTTTGCAGCACGATTTTTGCGAATTCAGGGGAAGAGACAACTATGGCTGTTTTGCTGCCTAGCTTAAGGGACATTAACGGGCCGTGTATTTTGGATAATTTAGCGAGTGAGTGATGGGGTTTGGTTCCGAGTTGGAGGATGTTGCCGATGATAGGAAAAGGATACGGGCCTGGAGGGAGCTTCGGTGATCTTCGGGCCCTGAAAAGAGCAATCGTGATGAATATGGAAATGATAACGAGTATAAGTGTTGGAAAATCCATCAAGATTAATTAATCAAAATTTTAATTTAATTGCATCTCATTTTATATATGAAACTTTAATCTCTCCTCCACATATTTTTTCAGTGGATAAGCTCTACTCTCACCTTCACATATTTTTTAAGTGGAAACTGTCGGTCTTAAAAAAAAAAAAAAAAAAAGTGTTTTATTATCAAATAAGAAAATGCACCATCTAAATTGGAACCTCAATTTTTTATAAATGCACAATTTAACATGAGACAGAGCCACGGGGAGTATATAAGTTGTAGATTTTTAGATACAAAAAAATTATTCAAGAACAAGTATTTCACTGGAGTATATAAATTGTAGATTTTTAGATACAAAAAATTATTCAAGAACAAGTATTTCACTTGTTCAGAGTGGAAGATGAAAACAAATAAATAATATTAATTATTTATTAATATATATCCACACATGAAAGTGGATAATGTAGACAAGTTGTTGAGATAACTTCCTATAGATAGGCGGCAAAAAAAAGATTAGTTTTTTACTAATCTGCCCACATTAGGCGCCAGGCTTATTAGGCGGTCCTAGGCGGGTAGGCGGGGCCTAGGCGGAACACCGATACGATTAGGACAGTGAATTTTTTACTCTTTTTTTTTTAAATAAACAAAACGACGTCGTTTTGGTTAAAATAATAAAAAAAATCAAAATTAAATTAAGTAATTTAGTTACTTATTTTGACGTGAATGTTAATTATACTTAATTTGAACTTTTGAAGTGAATTAGGTGTAATTTAGACTTTTGGTACTCGTAGGCTCGTAGCATGTTTTGGACTTTTGGAGCCTGGTATGATTAGCCTGTTTAATTTGGTATTTGGTATGAACTATTATTTTATAAAGCATTGTTTAATATTTTCATTTGGTATGAAGTACAAAAAAAAAATCTGAAATTCTAGGCGGCGCCTAGGCGCTAGGCGGTCGAAAACGCCCGCTTAATGATTTTCGCCTTTTACAACACTGATAAGAATACAACAGAATTTCTAAAAGACTAATGATGAGAGATTCTCCCTGGTCTCTAATCGTATCTACGCTCTCACAAAAATTCAGAAACTAGGATATAAAAATAGGTTTTTTTATAAGGGATCATTCGCATCACATTCATACTACTCAAAGGGCACTTAGATTGTGAACAATGAAAGCAATTAGTGGGATACACGTGATTGACTTTCTAATTAGAAGAATCACATTTTGGTACATGGAATTCAACCGATTCAAATATCTTCCGCTGCATTAAAAATTAGGAGGTTAGAAATTTTGATTTCTAAGTATTTCATTCTAACATTAGGTATCAAGTAACCATTTTTTTCTACATATGATTCAGCCTTGTGAGGTACTAAGAAAGGGACAGCTGGATGAAGCTTAAATGTTTCTTTCACAACTGCTTGCAAATATGAGATGCTTGGAATGCCTGATTCTTCAACTTGTCCTTTTAATTTCTTGGATGGAGTCTTTGATTTCCTCTCTACTCTTGACATTTTATCAGGGCGGTAATTTTGTCTCATCTAAATTGTCCACTCTACTACATACTATGCACATAAAAGGCTATAATTTTTTTTTAGCATTTTTTAATTATTTATTTTATTTATGTATTCATATTAATTAATATATAATTAAAGGAAAGAGACAATTGCAATTTTAATAACTATTGCCCACCACATTAAATCAACTTAGTAGTGTCTAGTTACAACTTACAAGCATCCGCATATAAAGTGTTAAGTAAAGGCGTGGAGTGGATATGATTTAACCCATGGTCCGCAAATGTTTGTTCTAATGTGGTTTAAATTTGACATTGAATTTTATTTGGTAATGAATTTGATTACTATTGTTTAGGATCTCTTCGTAGCAGGGATAGACACGACTTCAAGCACGGTGGAATGGGAAAATACGGAACTATTACGTATACAGCATGGATAATTAAAACGCACAGCATGCATTCATTTTCTTTGTTTAGATTTTGTACTGTCCAATTCCCTTTTTTTTTTTTGAGATATTCGATTCTGACTTGAGTGTTGGAGTTCCCGTGCCAGAGATCTCTTCGGTGTGCTTTTGCAGGTATCGAGGTTATCGGAGGAGACGAATTCAACTATAATTCAATCAAAGATTATTAATTTGAGGTGCGTGATTACTTATCATTGTGCATATTTTTTTACTCAACAAAATGTCAACTCTACTTTTTTTTTTTCAATTATAATTAATTTGTGGAGATCTACATTGATTTTGTTTTTAATTTTTTTTTAAGATTTAAGATTTTGTTTATAGATTTGAAAAAAAAAAAACTCGGAATTTACTTTTGAAAATTTTATACTTTTAAAAAAAAAATCAGAGAATTTGCTAACTTTTGGGGGCTTTTCGAAATTAAACTTTTTGAATTTTTTTTCCAACTCTACGGTGACTGGACCAAGGATGAAAATATCGCGAAATATCGCGGATATATCGCAAATTTGGATATTGCGATATGGATATTGGGGTCTAATGTATTTTTTCCCGGGTATCGCGGATATATCGTGAAATATCGCTAAATATCGATGTTGATATCGATATCGTTCAACCGTAGTGTAAAATTGGACGGGAATCGGGAAATATCGCGGATATATCGCACAATATCGCAAAATCTGAAAAAATCGCAAACTTATTTAAAATTTTATTTTTATATGTATGAAATTATACTTTTTATTTTTAATAGTGCAAGAAAATATAATCTCAATTCACCTCTTATATTTAATAATTTTTTTAAACATGTGAATGATATGTGCATAATTATATCTTAAATTACTATAATGTGATGAGTTAGTATCAATGTTATTTGAACAAATATGTCATTTCAACTACTATATTTGAACCCTATAGCTCATCATTTTGATATTATTTTTATTTTATCATGTATATTTAATCATTTTGTATTGTAGTGTGTTGTCAATTAGTTTTCGTCTGCCAATATTTAATTGTATTTAATCAATGTTGTTTGGACAAAGACGTCATTTCACCTACTATATTTGAACCTCATAGGTCATCATTTTGATATTAATTGTATTTTATTTTATATATTTAATCATTTTGTATTGTAATATGTTGTCAATTAATTTTCGCCAGTCAGTATTTATATGAGTTTTTATCTATATGTTTGTTTTAAACATATAATCTTATTGGTTTTTTAATGGAATATATGCATAATAGTATGTTATAATAATCCCTAAAATTTCATGTTAAATTTCCAAGATTTTAATAAGATTTCCGTCATTTTTTCAATTTTTTTGCGATATCGATATGGGATATCGATATATCCAGCAATATATCCGTAAAATTAAGGTTGCGATAGCGATATTTTCATCCTTGGACTCGACTACAGATTATTAATGTATAAATTGAAATTGATTATATTTTATTTTGTGTAAATTAATAAGTTAACATATTCTTTCTAGTTGTAATTTTAAAAAAAAAAATGGAGGGTTGTAGGTCCCCAAAGTTGAGTTAATAACGAGTAAGGGGGGTGAATTGACTTTTCAAAAATCTATCGAAATATCAGAATACAATATGCGGAATAACGAAATTAACAATGAGCCCAATTTAAGTTTATACTCAACTTCTTAATTCGAGAACTCTGTTCTATACTCAGCTTGTCTAGTTCAGTTATGTATTTGAACAATTAAGCACTTAAACAATAAACACAAACAAAACAGTAAAGTAAACAACACACAACGATTTATAGTGGTTCGACAACTTGTCTACGTCCACTCTCACAAACCCAGTTGTGATGTTTCCACTAAACTCTTCCAATCGAGTACAAAGTGTAAATTCCTGTCTTTTAAGTCCCAAGAAGAAGACTTAGATCTTCAAAGAATATACCACCAGATATATCTATGATCTAACTAGAAGTTTAACAAGTATCTAGCAACTTGATAAAAACAACAAACAAAAACTAAAAACTTCTCTGTTCTTCAGTAGTAGCCTTCTTGATTCTTCACTTGTCTTCTGGCTTCTTTCTGAATCTTCAATAAACTCTGAGAGTAATTCGCTTCTTGAATGCTTCGATAATGCTTCACTTGAGTATGAACATCAGTGTATCAGTAGTCTTCAATTGATCAACACCATGAAGTATTTATAGACTTCAATCATTCAAGAACTTAGGTAGTTGTAACCAACTTTCCTTGAAAACTAACTTTAACTGAATCTTCTTATCCATCCACGCGTTTCTTGTTATGAATTAGTTATTCCATAACTAACTTCTTCATCTTTATCTTTACACGCGTATTTGTAACTAACTTCAAGTTGACCTGTCTTGTGTAGTCTAGTAGATGCACTAGTCTTGTCTTGTAGTCCATCTGTCTTGAGTAGTAGACTCCAAGTCTTCTTGTCTGGTCTTCTCGTGCAATCTTTAGTAGTAGACTATACTTAATCCTAACAAGACTTATTACATTACATTAAGCTTTTATAATACAAGCTTAGTCAACTTATAATCTATACAATGAATCTATCTATTACATTCAAAATCATGAGCTCTATACAACATTTATCATAGCTCAATAACAATCTAACAAATAATATAAACATATATGAAGTACTTATAAACACGTACTTATCTTTTAATATCAAACAATACTTATCTTTCATGTGAACTCTACTGGTCTTGTTCAAGATGACTTAACTCAACTAGACTAGATCAGTCAACACTTAGAAAATATTCAAACTACTTTTGGCTTATCAAAACTTCATCTTTTAATCATCATGTAGAACTTGTCTAGGATTCATATCCCAACAATTTCCCCCTTTTTGATGAAGCCAAAACTACTTGAATCTTTTCTTAATAGTAGACTAGTTAAGTAGTTATCTTGTCTTAACATCAAAAGTTGTTATATTTTCATTCATTCAAAAAAAATAATAATACCAGTAGATATTACACATACTTCAAAAAAAAATCAAAATTCACAACAAGACTAAACTAAACTGACAGATTACCTCTTTCTGATTCTGGAACACAGAACGCATCTAGTAGTCTTGTATGAATAGCCTTGATATGGTCTTCATCATCAATCTTCTCCTTCTCTAGTAGTTCTTCTTCAAACTTCTTGAGCAAATTTAGATCAACTCTTTTTCCAGAACTAGTCATGGGACACTTCCATTTTGGAAAGCTAGGAACGAGAATATTAAAGTTTGCACCAGCAGATATCCTTATGATCAAATTCCATAGCATCCTATGCTGTCCTTCCATGAATTTGTCAAATACAGAGTACAAGTCATCAGAGTTATCAGAATCTCCAAACTTCCTGATAATCCAGTGATCTAGTTCCCATTGCCTTTTCACTTTCACCCATTCTTGACGATGTTCTTTGTCAATGAAATGGTCAATGAACTTGTCTTCCATCAAATCTTCATCAGACTTTAACTTCAGCAAATTCTCTATGTGTCTTCCAATTTTCTTTTGACTAGCATAGTGAGTTTCATCACTTGGATCAACAACCTTTTGTTTCTTCATGACTGTTGTCTCAGGAGTAGGTTCTTCTATAACAATAGACTTTCTTTTCGATACTTGCCTTGTCTGAACTTCGGCTTCAGGAGATGCAATGGCTTTGCCTTTCTCCTTTTTCAACAACTCATCTACTTCAGCCTTAGCTTGCTTAGCTTGCTCAAGTTCAGCAGTTTTAACCAACCTGCCTTTGCTTCTCTTAGTCCTTCTAAGATCTTGTATGGCTTCAGCAGCATCTTTAGCCTCTGGTTCAGCACTAGACTTGTCTTTACCATCAACTCGACTCAACTCTTCCCCCTTTTTGGCTTCATCAGATGCCTTGAGAGAGAATAGAGAAGTGAACCGAGTCATCTCTTCCAGCATAGCTTGCTTCATCATATTAGACGCTCTTTCAATCTGCTTTTGGTGAGAACCATCTTGACTCAACTTATCTAGTTTGGTCGCCACCAACTCCAGCTTCTGAGTAGATAAGTTCAACTCATTCTTAAAATGGGTTGCAGTCAGACGTAGCTTCCGGTTCTCCTCAGTCATAGCACTTATAATCTCTTTAGCTTGTGCTAACTGATCAAAGGCTTCCTTTCTCTGAACATCAGCTACTTCGATTTTGGCTCTATAGACTCTTTCCATCTTCCTGGATTCAGTAGCTAGAACACGAGCAAAATCAACTGAACTCTTCTCCGAATATTCCACCTGGTTTTGGAGAAATCCTTCAATTTGATTGAACATCTCTTGTCTGAAATCGTTGTCCAGCTGGTTGACTTCATTCATGATCATCTCCTTTGAACTTGTCACAAGGACACTATTCTGTTCAATAAGAGTTTTCTGAAGCTCGGACTTGAGAAACTCATCGATAGACGACTTGATGACAGCCTTCAAATCCTCTTTCAACTCATCTATTGAGGCGGCTGGGATAGCTTGAGACGACTGTCCAACCTCAACATGAGTAGCATCAACCATGACCTCATCTTCAGCATCAGCAAGAGAAACAATGTCAATCAACTGGTCTTCTGGAGCAGTAGCTAAGACCTTGTCTTCTACTACTTCAGCAACACACACTTCCAGCAATCGCCTTCAGACTAGGTAGAGGACAATAAGGCACCATAGCTAGCTTAGCTTCCTCAGTCCTTCTTTCAGCATCAGCAAAGTCCTTTTTCAATAAGGCGTGCAGCTTCTCCATATATCCACAAATATCTATAGGAAGCAGTGGATTAGTGTATCGATTAATAAACTTGAAATCTGACCTTGGACCATCAGCATGATCCATTTGAAATTTGAACACAATGCCTCTCAACTGGTTTGAGACATTTTCTAGCTCTACGACCGGATCAGTAGACTGGATCAACTCAGCTTGTCCAGCTTCGATCATCACAATGTCTTGCACAAAGTCAGATTCTTAAACCTGAACACCAACATCAAACTTGAATTCTGAACACATTAAGTCATCAGAGATACCCAGTAACCTCTTAGCAAGAGCAGTGATAGCATGATTTGGAAAAAGCTCTGAGTGGTCACGAACACCACTATTCTCCTTCTGCTCCATCTCCCAATCCATGAAGTTAGAAATACCACCTTTCCCTAAGATGACTTCGAAGAGATCGTCTGTAATTGACTTCTTCAAGGCCACCCAAGTGCATATTCTAACCAGTTTCTCAAACTGTTCTGAAGAGTAGTCGACTTCGACAGATGAGAGTTGTATCTTCAAATTCTTGCTCATCTTCGAACGGATTCGCTTCTCTCGTAGACACATGGGGTAGTAGACCAGGGATTCGAATCTAACTTCAGACGGGGTCTGAGTAGATGGGGTCTCTATCTCAGTTGTTGCAGTGGCAACTGTAGTCTTATCTGAAGTAGACGGGATAATAGGATCAACATATTCTGTTGAGGGTAAGGAAAGAATTTGGTCTGTGGTTTCTTGGGGCTTTGACGTGGCTGGGTTTGGTGTGACAACTGTAGGAGTATCAGTTGTATCTATTTTGGGAGTGTTTTCAGGTAGACTGACTCTCAGCGGATGTGCTGGCAGTACTTGTGAGGTTGAGGTAATAGGTCTTGGCCTAGATCGATGAGATCTTGCCTTGGTTTGAACAGAAGAGGGAGAAAAAGATTGAAAAGAAGTACCAACCTGAAGACTCGACTCTTCTGGTGGGGGAGGTGTTCCAATTCTCACTAGTGTATACATCTCGGGTACTTGAGAACTTGGATCTATCTCCTCTTCCGACTGAGTCTTCTCAGAGTCATCTGCACTAGACGAGTCTTGTGCAGCTTCCTTTGACTCTTCTCCAGCAGACTCATCTTCTGAAGAACCAGACGCACCAGCATAAGGCAAGGCTTCCATGGGGTCAATTCGAGCTTGCCTAGGTGCAGCTGGCCTGGCAGCAACTTGTTTCCTCACGGCCACCTTCTTTAAGTAAAACTTTAACGGATGGAATGGCTTTCCTTTACTCCATTCCGTCTTGTTCGGCATTAAGAGAGGGAATAGGATACTTAGCTTATTACCGTATCCAACCGCTGTAGACACCACCCAATTGTGAGTATTGTCATCTACTCGAACACTTCTTTCAAAATACATGATTCGATATGCGATTAGCTTGAACCAATCACCTTCAGTAATACCATCGTATATCGCAGCCATAACCCTTGTCTTTGTAAAAGTCACAGAGTCATGAGAACCAGTAGAACTTAGCAAAATTTTGCTGGCTATATCCAGTAGTGTGCGATACTTGTCTAGAAGATCTGCCTTCTTGACTGCAGCATACTTGCCATCTGGTTTCGGTTTCAGCTTCCTGCCACAGAAAATGCTCAAATATCGAACTTCTTGCCCTAGAGCGTAATTCTCAATATTAATCGTTCCGGTGGGCAGCTTTAGATGTTTGAACATCGCTTCTCGAGTAATTTGCACACGATCTTCACCAATGAAAGACTCGATAATATCACCTCGTCTGGTGGCATTCGCATAAAACTCTAGCACCTCCTCCTCCAAGACGACTTGAGGAAATGCTTCCAAATAAGGCTTTAGCCCACATCTGGTGCATTTGGTCAGGATCTCTGTATTTTCATCTGAGTGCTGTCCTTTGAAAAATACAGATGGTTCAACATTCACTTTATTGTCGGAGATGTACCGGCCTAGGTCGAATGTGACCTGCATGTTGGTTCTTAGATCGAAAATTGATCGAGTAGACATAGTGTTTTACGAGTATAAGCAGATAACTTGAAGAATAGCAAAAAAAAATCGAATGCTTAATAGTAGAGGAGTTAAGAAATTGTGGGGCAAGACGTGTGGGAGTGTTTGGGTTTTGTTCAAAACTGAATTTTAGATCCAATGGTCAAGATCGAAGGATTAGATCCAACGGTTGAGACTTTTGGAATTCAGTTACAGAATCGAGAATATTATGTGATTTGATATTGTAAAATTTGAAATCCGCCTCTTCTTAGTTAGGTTAGAGGAGTGAACTTATCTGACCTAGTGTAGATGAGTGTGAACTAGATGTATACACCACTTAAATGGGAGTGTACAAATCTAATTCAAGGGTATTCAACTTATCAATACCTAATTACTATAATATCCTTAATTCGTTTTGATTAAGCATTTAGCAATAAGAATTAAGAACAACTTAGCTTGTCTGTTCGAGTCTATTCAGAACAGACGAGTAAACTTAAGCTTCACAAGACGAGTAGGCTTAAGCACACAAGGCGAGTAGACTTAAGCACACAAGGCGAGTTCCCCCTTCGCCTGTGCATGTCTATTCAGAACGTCGAACGACTTCATGTACCTATCTTATGATTTGCAATGTGTAATCATTGGTACAAGTAGAGTAAAATAAATAAACTGAATAACAATCGAAAGCAATGATCAAGGTTTCGAACAAGATGACCTTTTAACAAACATAAGAGTCAACATAAGGGTATTTAAGAAATCAAAGATTCCCCCTTAAATGTTTATTCCCTTAGTATTACCCTCAGCTTTACCAGCTTCCTCATCGGGTTGTTTGGTCATCTAGTCTAGCCTTGTATACCTGTCTGTTGGATGAGTAGACGAGTGCTCTGGTCTAGTGATCTTGTCTCTTCTTCTTGATGTACCTGTCTGGTTAGGACATAGCTATAGGCAAGTAGGGTCTAAATCAATTAGCCCTAGACTAATGCATAACTCACGAAATCGTGCCTCAGCTAATGGTTTTGTAAAAATATCAGCTCTTTGAAAATCAGTATGAATCTTTTCCATGCGAATATCCTTCTTTTCTACATGATCACGTATGAAATGATGCTTCACATCAACATGCTTACATCGTGTGTGTAAAACAGGATTTTGTGTAATGGCAATTGCACTATTACTATCACAGAAAATAGGAACATTTGATTCATGTATGTTGTAATCACGAAGCTGTTGTATGAGCCAGAGCAGTTGACTACAACAGCTACCAGCAGCCATGTACTCGGCTTCGGTAGTTGAGGTAGCAACACTAGTCTGCTTTTTAGAAAACCAAGATATGAGTTTTGTGCCTAGAAATTGACAAGAACCAGAAGTAGATTTCCTATCTATTCTACAGCCTCCAAAGTCTGAGTCTGAATACCCACTTAAGGATAGATCATCATTTGAGGGATACCATATACCACGGTTAATGGTCCCTTTTAAATATTTCAGAATCCTTTTGGTGGTTTCCATGTGACTTTCTTTTGGATTGGCTTGGAATCGAGCACAAACACCAACAGAGAATGCAATGTCTGGTCTACTGGCAGTTAGATACAGTAAGGAACCAATTAAACCACGGTAATAGGATTGGTCAGCACATTTACCGTTCTCATCTGGGTCCATTCTGTAAGTTGGTTGCATTGGTACGCCAGTGGACTTACATGTTTTGATCCCGTACTTGTCTAGAAGGTTTCTTGTGTACTTCGCCTGATTTATGAAAATACCTTCTGGAGTTTGTTTTACTTGAAGTCCAAGAAAGTAGTTCATCTCACCCATCATTGACATTTCAAACTTACTTTGCATGAGTGTAGAAAAACTTTCACTCAGCTTTTTGTTAGGTGCCCCAAAAATGATGTCATCTACGTAAATTTGGACGAGTAAGATGTCCTTCCCTTCTTGTCTTCTGAACAAGGTTCGATCGACCTTGCCCTTAGTAAAACCATTTTCTAATAGAAAGAGAGATAGTGTATCATACCATGCTCTTGGAGCTTGATTTAGTCCGTACAGGGCTTTCTTCAATCTGTACACCTGGTTGCCTTTGACTTCGAAACCTGGAGGTTGTTCAACATACACTTCTTCCGCAAGAATACCGTTAAGAAATGCACTTTTAACATCCATTTGATATACAGTAAACTTCATGTGAGCAGCATATGCAAGGAACAATCGAATGGCTTCTAGTCTAGCAACAGGAGCATAAGTTTCATCATAGTCTATGCCTTCAGCTTGTGAGTAGCCTTGGGCGACTAATCTAGCCTTATTCCTAACGACTAAATCATTCTCATCTTTCTTATTCTTGAAAATCCATCTAGTGCCAACTACATTATGATGTTCCGGCCTATCGACAAGTTCCCAGACGTCGTTTCGAACAAACTGATTCAACTCGTCTTGCATAGCGATGATCCAATTACTATCAGCCAATGCCTCTTTAACAGTGGTAGGCTCAATAGCAGAGAGGAAGCAACACCAGCAAAACATAGTTGGACTCGGCTATTCTTGCGACTCAAAGAGTTGTCGTCTAGTCTTCACACCAATAGTAGAGTCACCAATGATATTTTCAGTATCATGCGCAGATTTCCATGTTTTTCTATTCTTAACAGGAATACTATCATCATCTATATCATGTACAGCATCATGCATGTCAGTATCATTTGTATCATCAATTTTAATAGGAGTAGATGAGTCAACTAGAGCAGGCATGTCAACTGGTCTAGAAGACTTACCTTGAGCACTTACCTTCTCCTTGTCATCAGAGTCGAGAGCTTTTAGGAATGGGTTGTAGGCTTGAACGGATTCATATATCTCTGAATCTTTGTCAGATTCGATCGATAGATCAGTTGTTTTCTCACTGATCTTGTCGGCAGACGAGTCCTGTCGAGATTCATCGAAAACCACATGTGGTGTTTCTTCCACACAAAGAGTTGAGCGATTGAATACTCTAAATGCTTTGCTAGTCGAGGAGTATCCTAAGAATATCCCCTCGTCTGCTTTTGCATCGAAAGCATTCAACTTGCTTTTACCATTGTTGTGAATGAAACACTTACAGCCAAATATATGGAAATATGAAACTCTGGGTTTTCTACATTTCCAAACCTCATAAGGAGTCTTGCCTAGAGCTTTGTTGATCGCGCTTCTGTTTTGTGAGTGGCATGCAGTATTGATAGCTTCAGCCCAAAACTTTTGAGGCGTGTTGAACTCGGCTATCATGGTTCTACAGGCTTCTTTGAGAGTTCGATTCCTTCTTTCTGCTACACCGTTCTGTTGTGGTGTCCTAGCTGCACTAGTAAGGTGCTGGATACCACGTTTAGTACAAAATTCTTTGATATAGCAATTAATGAACTCAGTTCCTTTGTCACTACGAATCTTGACAATGGACTGGTTCTTCTCAACTTGTAACTTCTTCAACAGTTCAGGCAGAAGTGTTTGTGCATCACTCTTCTTGTGTAGAAAGACTACCCAAGTAAACTTAGAATAGTCGTCTACAACAACAAGTGTGTACCTTCTACCATTCAAGGTTGGAGGAGTTATTGGACCATGAAGATCCATATGTAGGAGTTCTAAGACTCTACTGGTTGAGAGAGTAGGAATTGACTTAAAGGAACCTTTAACCTGTTTACCCTGTTGACAGGTCGTGCATACATGTGACTTGTAGTAAACTTCATCGGGAATACCTTCTACAAGGTAGTCTCTGGCTATCTTATTAAGAACCTTAAAGTTTAGATGGCAGAGGCGTCTATGCCAGAGACAACCAAGTTCTTTAGGATTCTTAGTAAGTAGGCAGGTGTCCCTCGGACAACTGTTCCAATTCACTATGTACACACTTCCTTGTCTTACGCCGACTAGTAGAACTGTGTGTGTCCTTTTGTCAATGATTTCGCATTTGCGGCTCTTGAACTGCACTTTGTATCCACGATCACAAAATTGTGAAACAGAGAGTAGATTGTATTTCAAACATTCAACATATGAGACATCTTGAATTTCGACGTCTCCATTCCGGATGTAATCAAATCCTTTAGTGACAGCAGTGGAGCTATCACCAAATATCACTTTTGGTCCTTCTTGCTCATGGTAGCTTGATAAGAGAGCCTTGGTACCAGTCATGTGGTGTGAACAACCACTGTCTATGTACCAGGTTTCTCCTACTGAGCCACCCTTCTTATACAAGTCAAGTCGACCCTGCAATAGATGATATTCAATAATTTAGGTACCCTGTTTGTTTATTGGGGTCCTGGGGGGTTAGTCGAGTTCAAAGGAATCCAAATATACATTGGAGTTTTGAACAAGTTCGATCTCTTAAGCTTTCGTCCATATTTGTTACAAAATAAGACATTTTTGTCCTTCTCTGGCCTATCAGTCGAGTTCGGGTCTACTCTTTGGAGATAGCCTTTTGACTTGATCTCTACTTGAGCAGGCACTTGTCTATGATAGTCAGAGTAGGGCTTGTATGCATTAGGTCCATACGGTTTATAGATGCGTTTAGGTCTTTCCTCACTTAAAATATCGTATGATAGAGGTGGAGGATATAGGACAGCTTGTGTACGATATTTTGGAGCTACCTGTCTAGGTCTAGACGAGTAGAGCTGAGACTGCCTTATGAAAGGAGGTCTAGGCTCTTGTCGTCTAGTCTGTTCCTGTCTAGTACTCGTCTCCTCAGGATACCAGTCCTCGTATCTGACCTGGTTGGGTCGTCCACGATTAGTGGTCCTTTGAAGATTAGTTCTAGCTGGAACAGGCTTGTTGTTAACAGTCTTTTTACCTCCCTTGGTAATTGGAGTGTTAACTCTAGCTTGTTTAGGTGCAGTACCTTTAGATGGAGTTCCAAGATCGTATATCATTGGTCCTTTTCCTTTATCATTAGGCAGAAGTCTTGAGTTAGTAGTAGTAGGGTTCTTAATGACTCGAGTAGACGAGCTAGATGACTCAGCACCTATACTTGTCTTGTCAGCTGGATCTCTATACCTATCTAACAGTTCAAGGTTAATCTTTGAAGAATTAACCAGGTCAGTAAGTTTGAGATCAAGTGTAACAACCTCGGTCTCTAAGAACTTATTACGTTCTTCAAGCTTTTTGCATTTGTTCTTTAAAACATTGAATTCATTTCTCTCAGTTGCATGTGTCTTAAGTAGGTCTTGATATAACCTGTCTGTCAAGGCATACTTTTCTTTGAGTTGTCTCAACTCTTCAGTCAAGCGTTCATTTAGGATTGTTACATTAGGATCTACTTTAGACTGAGCTTCCTTAAGATCAATGATTTCTTGTTTTAATGCGATGTTTTCGTCACTGACTTCAATGAATGCCTGATTAGCAAGTAGAAGGTCGTCCTCAACTGCACTAGTCGAGTGCTGAAGACTACTTCCTACTTCACTACTAGCAGTGTCACTTTCATCAGTTTCTGAGTCATCACAAGATTGAAAAGATGTAGCAGATGATACCTCTTGATCGATTTTAGCCATGCAGCATAGGCCATCATCTACTATGAATGCTTCATCGTGATCTGGATCAGTCGAGTGACTAGATAAGGACGATGGCAACTCGTCTGAATCAGAATCAGAGTCATCATTGACCATCATTGCCTTCTTGCCACGGTTATATCTTCTTTCTCTTCGTGCTTTGCGTTCTTCACAATCATCAGTGCTCAGGTCTGGACATTCATATATATAGTGACCTGGCTTTTCACAATTATAGCACAAGAGATCATTAGTAGCCTTTTTAGTAGGAGATTTGTCCCTACGTTTATCACGCCTATCGGAACGCTGAATCTTCCTATCGTCAGACTCTCTATCTCGTCTGTTACTTTTCGAGACTTCGTCTCTCCTTTCGGACGAGTTTCGGTCTCGTCTGGTCTCAGACGAGTTCTTAGACGTAGATGCTCTATGATCCCTATAGAACTTCTTGTATCTTCCGAAGCGTTTATTGAGCCTATCAAACTTTCTAACCATGAGACTCATCTGATCCTTCAGACTAAGATCAGTATCTAACTCATCTTTCACAGAGGCAGACTTAGTTCTAGACTTGGACCTGTCTACCTTAGAAGACTTCGAAGAGCTAGACTTAAAGGCAACGTTCTTAGATACATCATGTTCTCTATCACTACTGGCTAGTGGTTCATCTTCGTCTAAATCAAACTCATGGGCTTTAAGAGTTTGAAACATGGTTTCAGCAGTCCACGTATCTATATCTTGAGTGTTCTTAACAAGCATCTTTACCATTTTCCAACGACTATCAAGACTCTTCAAAATCCTAAGATTGATCTCACGAGCAGTATAAGATTTACCAAGTACTTCCAGATCATTCATAATCTTGGTAAAACGAGTATCCAGCTGGTCGATAGTTTCGCCAGCTTTCATCCGAAATGATTCAAATCTTTGGACAGCTGTGGAGAGTTTGCTCTCTTTGATCAGGGAAGTCCCTTCACAAATGATAGCTAGTCTGTCCCACATGTCTTTGGCAGTTTTACATTTTAACACTTTTCCTAGATACTCGTTAGGAAGAGTGTGTAATATGTAATTCTTTGCCAGACTATCCAAATTATTTTGACGCATTTCTTCTGAGGTTAGATCTGACCTGGGTTTCTTGACGAGAGTACCAATTGGTTTGCTTGGGTCAAGAACAGCAGTATTTGGAACCATCGTCACGATCGGACCCTCGGTCACAACAGAGATCATTAGATCATGAGTGGAACTGAAGATAGCTTCCATTCGCAGCTTCCAGTAGTCATAGTCCTGAACCTGGAACTTGGGTAACTTGTTAGCGCTGATTTCAAGAGACATGATTTCACGAAATGAGTGCTAAGTAGAGTTATGATCAAGAAAAACAGATAAGTCAAGAACAGGGAGCACGAAATAGATATAACAAGAGTATTTGATCAAGAACACGTAAGCAAATGCAGTCAAGGACCAAGACTTCACCCTAAGTCTTAAGTCGGTTATCAAGAAACAGCAGTTCGTAAACTACTGCTCTGATACCACTTGTAGGTCCCCAAAGTTGAGTTAATAACGAGTAAGCTAGTGAAAATGTCTATAGGGGGGGGGGGGTGAATAGACTTTTCAAAAATCTATCGAAATATCAGAATACAATATGCGGAATAACGAAATTAACAATGAGCCCAATTTAAGTTTATACTCAACTTCTTAATTCGAGAACTCTGTTCTATACTCAGCTTGTCTAGTTCAGTTATGTATTTAAACAATTAAGCAGTTAAACAATAAACACAAACAAAACAGTAAAGTAAACAACACACAACGATTTATAGTGGTTCGACAACTTGTCTACGTCCACTCTCACAAACCCAGTTGTGATGTTTCCACTAAACTCTTCCAATCGAGTACAAAGTGTAAATTCCTGTCTTTTAAGTCCCAAGAAGAAGACTTAGATCTTCAAAGAATATACCACCAGATATATCTATGATCTAACTAGAAGTTTAACAAGTATCTAACAACTTGATAAAAACAACAAACAAAAACTAAAAACTTCTCTGTTCTTCAGTAGTAGCCTTCTTGATTCTTCACTTGTCTTCTGGCTTCTTTCTGAATCTTCAATAAACTCTGAGAGTAATTCGCTTCTTGAATGCTTCGATAATGCTTCACTTGAGTATGAACATCAGTGTATCAGTAGTCTTCAATTGATCAACACCATGAAGTATTTATAGACTTCAATCATTCAAGAACTTAGGTAGTTGTAACCAACTTTCCTTGAAAACTAACTTTAACTGAATCTTCTTATCCATCCACGCGTTTCTTGTTATGAATTAGTTATTCCATAACTAACTTCTTCATCTTTATCTTTACACGCGTATTTGTAACTAACTTCAAGTTGACCTGTCTTGTGTAGTATAGTAGATGCACTAGTCTTGTCTTGTAGTCCATCTGTCTTGAGTAGTAGACTCCAAGTCTTCTTGTCTGGTCTTCTCGTGCAATCTTTAGTAGTAGACTATACTTAATCCTAACAAGACTTATTACATTACATTAAGCTTTTATAATACAAGCTTAGTCAACTTATAATCTATACAATGAATCTATCTATTACATTCAAAATCATGAGCTCTATACAACATTTATCATAGCTCAATAACAATCTAACAAATAATATAAACATATATGAAGTACTTATAAACACGTACTTATCTTTTAATATCAAACAATACTTATCTTTCATGTGAACTCTACTGGTCTTGTTCAAGATGACTTAACTCAACTAGACTAGATCAGTCAACACTTAGAAAATATTCAAACTACTTTTGGCTTATCAAAACTTCATCTTTTAATCATCATGTAGAACTTGTCTAGGATTCATATCCCAACAAGGGTGAACTTAAAAAAGTAGAGGCATTTAACTGTGGCCAATATTAAATTGGCCTATTGCAGCCCAACACTTTTTATTTTGCCAATGGGCGCGGTTATAAACACATTTGATAGCAAATACTAATTATCTAAAATTAGGATGATAATTAAACTTTATAAATTTTAAAGCATAATCTACCTTTAATCTAAGTTATCAAACAACCAATAAAAATGATATATAATTAATCTAGATTTAATCTAAGCTATCAAACATGGCCCAAGAGTACACCCACGGGATAAATTTTTCATCTTAAATGACATGTAAAATGTCCTTTATACCCTTTCTGTAAACTTTAAAAAAATACGAAGATGAGTACACCCACCAATTTCATTTTGCCAGAATCATCCCCACCATCACCGATTCACCATAATCTTCAAAAAAAATTCTTTAACAAATACAAAATCAGAAAAAAAAAAAAAAAAAAAAAAAAAAAAAGATGTTCGCTATTTTTTTTCGGACAAATCAACATTGTTCGAAAAAAAAAAAAAGGTGTTCGAAAATTTTACCCGAACAAAATCAAATTGTTCGAAAATTTATTCTAAACAAACACATATTGTCCGAAAATAATTCATGAACATCCAATTGTCCGAAAAAAAATCAACGAACAAACACAAATTCCTTAACATTATCAATTTTTTACCTGTAAAAACTCTAATACACTCGAATCTGTAAAAACCTAAAACTTGAAACACTAAACTTACCGAAATTGGGGAGGCGAGACGCGGCGACGTGAGCGGCGGTAAGGGGAGGGGTTGCGGCTGCGAACGACCGCGAAGGGGAGGGGTTGCGATGGGAGGCCACCGGCGACGGGAGAAGGGGAGCCGGCGATGAGAGGAGGGGATGACGGCACCGCTCGTGAGAGAGAAAGTGAGGAGACGAAAATAGGGTGGATGTACCAAATGAGTGAAGGGTCTAGGGTTTTAATGGGGAGAAGGGTATTTTTTTTAATTTTTATCGTGGGTGTCCTCATCTCATTGTATGTCCTCATCCAATGGTGTCCAATAGGTTGGTGTATGTAGAACCGCGCGCTTTGATAATAAGTAAACTAAAAGCCCAACTTACCTTAATATGGCGTTTGGTACGCTTTCTTATCCAACGGCCCATTCGATCAAAATATATAGATATTAAATGGCCACGATTAAACACACACTACATTGTTGAGTACACCCACCTAAAAGAAATTCCAACTAAATATAAAAGGTGGAATATCAAATATACCCTTTATTAAAATTTAAAAAAAAAAAAATCAAATGAGTACACCCATCTATTCTATTTTACGGCATAATCGTCCCCACAATCACCACCACCCCAAAAAAATTTCCTACCATCACCATGATAAGCCATATCAAATAGTATTGACTTGTTTTACTTAATATAGACATGTCATAATCTATTTATATAAATAATAATATAAATGAATTAATTTCACACCTTTTAAGTTTAAACTTTTTGAATGAGCTAAAATTATTTCGTGATATCAGGACTTAGACCTGTCCATGTTCATTATCCGACATATTAAAAAATTAATTTCACGTCTCTCTACACGTTCAGACTTCTAAATGAAATAAAAAAAATTCACATCAGGCTCCAAAAAAATTTCACTAGATTCAACATCAAGATTCAACAATAAGCTCATAGAGGCCATTGTCAGTATTTTTTTTATTTTTTTTTAAAGTGTAATGATAGATTTACTTCTGATTTTTAAAATCGAATTTCAAATACCAAAAATTAAAACCTTTTTAAATTTTCAAATTAATGTCATGAAAACCAGTTTGAAATCTCAATCCAAGGAAAATGATAGGGCCCTGGAATGTGTTCTTCACAAAATTGATGGCAAATTAGTTAGCAGCCACTACCAACTTTTAGTACATCAACTCACACTTTCATCCAAAGATAAATCAGCCCCTACAAAGAAAAAATATACTCCCTTTTTTACTAATAGTCCTCAATCATTACCAATTTGATTTCTTTTTTGCGATTTTTCTGACATATTATAAAGGGCTTGAAAAGATATAACGTATAGGGAGAATGATAGCATTGTGATACATTATTTGAACCCTATTTTTAAGGCAATTTGCTGTCTCTGACAGGGCACCAACTAACTATACCAAAAACTTTTGAATGAAAGATGCCTCATTCGGTGTTTTATTTGCTCCATTAACTCACAGGAGTTGAGCTTTTGGGGCTCACTCCTAAAGTTCCTATTGTGGATCAGTACTCACTGAATTCCAGCGTTCCATTTATTTTACGCACACAAATTAAATACGCGATTTTTTTTATTGATCATAAAAAGGAATTTCATTGAATAATTGAGTACAAGAGATACTCAACCCTTACAATACCCACAATCTGCTCAGCCTGCTATACTTGTAGGCCTAAGCACTTTCGTGGATTGTCCGCCCAATCTACCATAGTAGAGTTCTTTATCACCTCGACTCTTGCCATGAACCATGGTCTCATAATGCACTTAAATTTATTCACTGTCCTATGCAGATTTGGGGTCAGCCCCTGAAACACAGTTTCATTTCTCAGATTCCAAATCAACCATACCGTCCCCACCCCAAAAGGTTTTATCATATCGGAATTAAATTGAAATATAATCATCTTAAAAAGAAGACATAGAATCATGCATATTTGACATATAAAAAGATAAACATATGTATTGTAAATAATAAGTTTTATTTTCGTCTCACACATTCAGATTTGTCACTACAAAAAACACGTGGAAATTTAACAACGGAACCTTTGTGATGGTCGATATTTTGGCACAAATTGCGATGAATTTGTAATGGTCGAAATCAACATATTTTGTGAGAGAAAGGAAATTTGAACCTGTAGAGAGCACTGTGTTGAACTTATATTAATTTTCTATATAATACTCCCCTCACTCGTGGGACGAATTATCGTTTTTACCCTTTGGGGTAGAGGTCCATCGAGTGGATAATTTTAATATGGATGGAGTTGCTTTTAGCTTAATCATTATGAAATTAATTTATTTATATTAATTCCTTAATAGAATCCATCTACGACAAAAAACGACACTATTTTTTGGGGTTTGCAACGAAAATTTAAAATTAGTATTATATTAATTCCTTAATAGAATCTATCTATCGTGATATTAAATTATATTGTTCGATTTGGGACTTAATTTTTATTGCAAATCCCAACAAAACGGCGGCGTTTTGCATAATTGGTGGTTAAATTAGCAACAGGTTTGTAAATATGTAGTTATGTTTTGATCAAAAATATTATTGTGTTTTTAAGACAATAAGAATAAATAAATTAAATATTAAAATAAATTTAATTTAATTTGTAATTTTAAATTAAACTGAGTTATATTAATTTATTGATAGAATAATACCATGAAGTGTAATAAAAGATAGATAAAAATAATACACTTCTATGGAGGGAAGTTAAATATAATAAGGGATTAAAATTTTTTTAGTCCATTAAGTTGAATTAATTTTGAATTTGGTCCTAATGGATTACACATTTTGATTTCGATCCTATAAGTATGCTTAAATTTTGAAAATGGTCCTTTTACCTGCAATAGTAGGTTACCCAACCGGTCAACTTTTATTTTCTTTTTCTTTTTATATTTTTTTATATCAATTAAACACTAATTTATATTTATTAATACAAAAAAATTATGAATACTAGTTAAAATATTAAATAATATTTTGAAATATCGAAAAATAAATTGAGAATAATATTTAAATAAGTAAATAATTTTTCATAAAATTTAAAAAATTATAATATGAAAAAAAAAATTAATTATTTATTAATTAAAAATCAATTAACATGCTCAAATAAATATAAATTTATCTTTAAAATAATAAAACTCCCAAATAATTTTTTTATTAAAATAGTCAAAAACTCTTATTAAAACTTAACAATTATTTTAATATTTTAAATAAATACAAAAATTCACAAATATTTAAAATCCCCAAATAAATAAATAAATACTCAAATATATCCAAAATTCTCACCCCTTGCGCGGTAATTAAAAGATGATGATGAACAATGTTTTTTTTTAACAAGTTATTAATTTTATTGTTTTTCATTTTTATTATATAATTTTTAATTTGATATTAGTTCGTACCCACTTTTATTTATTTTGGGATTTTAAATATTTGTGGATTTTTGTATTTATTTAAAATATTAAAATAATTGTTAATTTTAATAAGAATTTTTGACAATTTAAAAAAAAATTGGAAGTTTTATTATTTTAAAGATGAAATTTATATTTATTTGAGCATGTTAATTGATTTTTTAATTATATTTTTTTAATTAGATAAGTTAATTGAGTTTTTAAATAATTAATTAATTAATTTTTTAATTATATATTTTTTTTCATATTATAATTTTTTAGATTTTATGAAAAATTATTTACTTATTTAAATATTATTCTCAATTTATTTTCAGATATTTCAAAATATTATTTAGTATTTTAACTAGTATTCATAATTTTTTTATATTAATAAATATAAATTAGTGTTTAATTGATATATAAAATATAAAAAGAAAAAGGAAATAAAAGTTGACCTGTTGGGTAATCTACTATTGCAGGTAAAATGATTGTTTTCAAAATTTGAGCATACTTATAGGATCGAAATCAAAATGTGTAATTCATCAGGATCAAATTCAAAATTAGTCCAACTTATAAGTATCGAAATCAAAATGTGTAATTCATCAGGATCAAATTCAAAATTAGTCCAACTTAATGGACTAAAAAATCTTTAATCCCATATAATAATTATGTTTACAATCATTGTGTGATAAAATTTAAATAAAAAATCAAGATTAATACCAAAATAATATTAAAGAAAATAGATATTCAAAATTTATACTTCCCATCTCGTGATTACTTGAACATAATTTTTTATTGGGGCGTCTCAGCCTCACACGCTCATAAATCATAATATAGAAATAATTCGGAAAAGTAATACTCTCACAACATCATTTTTTTTAAATTATCACTCATTTTGAGTTCAGTTTTTTCACTACACCTCACCAAATTTTATTTTCATGAAATTAAATCACTCAAAATACTTTTTTTTTATTCTACCTTACATGCCACTAAATTCTACTCCCTCTTTCCATGAAAAATAGTCTCATTTGTCTTATATTATTTATCCACAAAATGTAGTTTCATACCCTTTATCAAAACTATCACCCTACAATCATCACTTAATTATTCATTGACATCAACTTTATTCACAAACAATCACTTTATTCACAATGAACCCCACAATACTCTTATTTTATCTATTTTTTTTAAATATGTGTCTCACTCCAAAGAGACGAGTATTTTTTTTTTAAAAAAAAAAATTTATCAACGTGTGCAAATCGTTAGGTGACGAAGAAACAAGAATTTATAAGTTGGATGAGAATAGGAATGAATTTGTTGAGGTTGCACCTGTTGAGAATCATTCACAGCCAACTCAATCATTAGACAACTCAAACACAAATCCCATTTCCACCCTTCAAACTCCCCAAGAGCCCATCTCACTAACAGCTTAAATAGCCTAATAAATCTACTTTTTAAACCGTCACTATTAATATTTTATTAATTTAATTAGTGAATTTCACACACAACTGCGACTTATATAATAATAATTATATGTTCTCTACTTACGTGTATAATATAACATTATTTATATATTTATTTACATTATTGTCCTTACATTTTTTTAATAAATGATGTTTTTAACATTTTTATCATGTACAAACAAAGTGATGTTTTAACTTTTTTTTACATTGTTTGTTTAATTATACCTTCTATTTAATTTTAGAAAATCTATTATTTAAGACATAAGATTGGAAAGACTTGAAAAAGATGATGAAATTGATTAATGAATTTGAAAAGAGATAAAATATAATGTGCACCATGGAAAATGTGCATTAAAAAATTTATGTGATTAGAGACCTCATTTATTATTTAAGAGTATATTTGTCAATACATACACTTTCTTAACTCTAATAAATTTCACAAAAACATCACTTATTAAAAACGGAGAAAATATGTAGTTTATGTTTATATATATATATATGGAACATTATTTGGATAGGAAGAATCTAATTCTTCAAATATGAAACATTACATAGTTTTGAATACCAAATTAATATATAAGGTTGTATTTGGGTGGGGAAATTTGATTTGAGAAGTCATTTCAAATTACATTAATTTAGTGAGAATTTAAAATTTTCTCAATTTTAACTATATAAAAAAAAATATGGGATTAAATTTAAGTATTTAAAATTCATTCATTTACTTTTTAATTCAAACAAGTGAAGTGAATCTGGATTGTGGAATTTAAAATTCAATTACTAACTAATTTACAATTACTTCAATATCTACCCATAAAGATAGCTAATTTACAATTACTTCAATATCTACCCATAAAGATAGCTACGTTTTCCATTTTCGAATATTTCATATTATAGCTATGTTTTCTATTTTACTCCACTATTAAATATTTTATTAACAATTTTATTTCTAATTAAATTTACACTGACATGAAAATTTACACTATTTTTATTAATTTAATATGAAATATCAAAAATAAAATAGTCATATTAGCTAAACATGATCCAGAGTAAAATAGACATACAGTAAAACCTCTATAAATTAATAACATTGGGACCATGCAATTTTATTAATTTAAAGAGGTATTAATTTATGAATAAATTAATATTTTATTAATTAAAAGATAAACTTTTTAAATTCAGGAAATTTAGTGCATATGTATTAAAAATAAATGAGTTTATATATGTTTCATTGATTATATTAATGTATCAACCAATTCTTTGTAACTAATTAAATATATTAATGTATAATATCAATTCATTGTATACAATTCATGGACGCATGCATCAATTCATTGAAATTACTTAAATATACATGTTTATATAAATTAGTTACACTTAAATTATTATTATAGTCAATTAAGTATATTCATGCATGATGAATGAAACATATACTATATAAATCTCAATATTAAAATAAAATAATTCATAACACTCAGCCCATGTTTTCTCATCTAAAAGACATAGCAAAATCATCCATGAATAATCAAATGCGTAAAACATTATGTGAGTATTCCACATGCACTCAAAAAGTTTACAAGAGTGTGGATTGATGAAAAAAATTTATAAGAGAGACCATGCCATAATATTTATAATTGTACTAATATTTATGAATTATTAATTTAGAGTTTTAATGGGACCTAATATTTATAAAGAGATTTTCCGAAAAATTATTATTTTATTATCTTATCGAATTTGATGATTTTTTACAAAGGCCCAAATCGGGACCGGAAGATTTTATTATTTTAGAGAGTTTATTAATTTATAGAGTATTAATTTATAGAGGTTATACGGTATATATTAGCTTAAACATGATTATATTTTATTCTCAACTGATGTGAAATCAAATGTAACTTCGGTAGAATTTATCATAGCTTGTAACAACACAAAATTAATGTAGGTCTTCGATCAGACAGAGCTCGTAGCAGATTTCACACCTTAAAGTCCACAAAAAATACGCATCCGATTCTCTTAGAAAATTTAATTCGTAGTTCTTGTCAAACTAGCTAGCACAAACAAATACAGAAAACTGAGGGACCTCTCCATCCCAAAATCATGGTTTTATTTTTCTTTTTTTTTTGGTCCTAAAATATGGTGTCATTTTTTAGGAATATGTATAATGTTAAAATTATTTAATATAGGAGAAAAGATAGTTTTGCAATTCTTAAGATCATTTAAATAAAAATGGATATCAAAAAAAAAAAGATCATTTAAAAAAGATCATTTAAAAAAGTTTATAAATGATGTTTTTTTTATTTGTATGAAAAATTAATGAGACCATAATTTTGGATGGAGGGAGTAATTAATATGATAACCTTTTTAATACTATTATTTTTATATTTTACATAAAACTTATTGGTCGACTAGAATTCGATTTGCAGGAAGATTAAACTCACTTTGTACGAGAATTAACACTTCTTGAGATTTAACTTGACTTGCATAGTTGCATTCATCGAAAATTAAAATATTTTTCATGTTAATTTTTTGGACTCGTCGAGAATTAAAATAGTAATGAAAGAGTTATGTGTTGAATTAACACAGATATTTTAGATTAAGACATATAACTCCTTTTTTTTTTTTTTAATGTTTTTCATGTTAATTGGGGTTAATTTAATACACATATATAGCTACTTTATATATATTCTATACATTGGGGATACATAATTCTTTTTTTATTAAATTCTATTTCCTCCATTTTTTTTAATAAGTGTCACTTTAACTTTTTAACTAATTTTAAAATAAGTGTCATTACCACAAAGTGAGATAGCTCAAGTGGTTAGAGCACCACTATCTAGACCTTAAATTCTGGGTTCGAGTAATTTGATTTATAAATACTAACTACATTCTTGATCACTACAATTTATAATTTTAATTTGTTGAAAAAAATCAAAGTGACAATTATTAAAAAATGAAGGGGAGTATTATATATATTGAATGGTAATGTGTTGGACTGAATTCATTTACATTATTTACACTCGTAATTAAAATAAAATTTGAAAAAGAAAAAAGAACTAGTATCGTATCATATGAAAAAACGAGTTAAAAGAGTATGTAATAACTTAAATTAGTCGAATAAATTTTAGATAAATTATTAATTGTTTCAATATGAACTAGGGGTATAAGTGAGTCGAGTCTACTCGTGAGCTACTCGTGCTCGACTCGAAAAAATATCGAAATCGACTCAAAGTTAATCGAGTCGAATCGAGTTTCGAGCTACTCGAGTAGCTATCGAGTTCGAGTTCATAAATACTCGGCTCGAAAGGCTCGCGAGCCTAATCGAACTTGAACAATATTTACTATGTTACCATTAATATATAATTATATTTATATTCAAGTAATTGAGTCGAGCCGAGTCGAGCTCGAGTTTATTTTAGAAAAAATATATTTTACAATTAATTTTAAAAATTATATAGGTAATTCGAGTCGAGTCGAGCTCGAGTTTATCGAGTTTCTTATCGAGTCGTGCTCGATTTTTAAAATTTTAGACTCGATCGAGTCGAGTCGAGTTTCGAGCTTTGAGTATAACAATCGAGTTGAGTTTCGAGCTCAGCACTACTCGGCTCCACACGGCTAGTTTACACCCCTAATATGAACCATGAAATGTTATGTTTCTTTCGTTAATGACAAATCAGATTTAGTTGTCGCCAGTTAGCTGTTTTTTAGAATTAATGCCAGGTATTTAGGACATCAGATTCATTAAACTCAATTTAATTCCCATAATAATAAATTATTCATAGTCACATAATTAATAAATTAATTAAAGTATCTGTACCTACTAATAAATTCTCTTTACGCAACCTAATATGACTATATGAGTCTTCCATGAAGGACCCCATATCTAAATTATACATAATTAAGGAATGAATTAATTTAATAAACTCGAAATTATTCTGTTTTTCATTACTTCAAAAAGTACTTAGGAGTATATTGTTTTGAATTTGGCCCTCCCCAGTTTAATTTATTTATTTATATATATACACTATATGATGTGAAAGTTAATAATGGACTACTTATGAAGTCAAATGATGACGTCAAAAGCTGTTTTTTTTTTTAATTTTTCAACCCTATATATACATGTTATATTGTTGTGATAGTAAAATACTCTCTTAATTAAAATTAAGAGAGTATGCAGTATATTGATCTATATTTATAGATGTGGAGTTTACAAAAAAATAACAATAATAACTTCTATTAATAAACATAATTGAATACTTAACTAATTCAGGGGTGTTTGCAAACTCTACAAACTGCTTCCACAATCACTTTTTTAAAATTTTCCTCTCACAACTTTTACTTTTGAGAAGTGTTTTTAAGCTATTTATAGAGTTTGCAAACACCCCTAACTTGCTTAGTCTAACATCCCCCCTTAAGCGAAGCTATGCGTGCAGTGGTAGGGTGAGCGGTGGAAGAGTGAGCATCGATGAGCGAGCATACGCGGAGCTTGCGTCGAAAGAACTCAAATAAAGGCCTGGGTAAACTTTTTGTGAAGATGTTAACAAGCTAGAACCAAGAGGAAACAAACTGTGTATGAAGACGACTAGAGGAGACCAGTTCACGAACAAAGTGATAGTCAATATCTATGTGTTTTGCTCGTTTGTTGGCGACCGGGTTTTGAGAAAGGAAGATTGCACTCTTGTTGTCACAAAGGAGTGTAGGAACAGCGGATGGGAGAGCACAGAGTTCGCGGAGTAACGAGCATAGCCAAACGATTTTAGATGTTGTGTTCGCCATGGCGCGATAGTCAGACTCACAACTTGAACGAGAAACTCCTGATTGCTTTTTAGCACCCCAAGACACCAGGTTTGGGCCAAGGAAGATGGAATAACCATACGTCGAACGGCGAGTGTCGAGACAACGTGCCCAGTTCGCATTTGAGTAGCCGAGCAGCGAGGATGTATCGTGCGAGAACTAGAGATAGAGATCGATCGTGCCTTTAACATAGCGAAGAATCCTTTTGACGGCTTGAAAATGATCAGTGGTTGGGCGAGCTTGGAACTGGATGACAGTGTTAACCGCAAAGGATAAATTTGGGCGAGTGATTGTGAGATATTGGAGAGAACCAACAAGGGAACGAAAGAGAGTTGGGTCAGAGAAGGCTTGTCCCTCAGCTCTGAGAAGGTCAATCGAAGAGAGAGGAGTAGATACAGGTTTGGACTCAATCATATATGCACGAGCAAGGATGTCATTTGCATACTTGGATTGCCCGAGAAATAGGCCTTGATCATTGAAGGTGACTTCTAGACCGAGGAAGTAATTGAGATGGCCAAAATCTTTGACAGTGAACTCCTTATTGATCCTGGAGATAAGACGAGCAACAAACGTGTGATCGTTACTCGTAATGATAATAACATCAACATAGACAAGAAGATAAAGAAGAGTGAGACATGAGGCGAGGACGAACAAGAAAGTGTCGGACTGGCTTTCTTTAAAGCCGAGGACGAGCAGAAAGTCACAGAAACGTTTGAACCATGCTCGAGGGGCCTATTTTAAGTCGTAGAACGCCTTGTTTAGATGACAAACATGACTTGGACGAAGAGGATCAACAAAACCTGGTGGCTGACTCATATAGATTGGTTTGTCGAGGAGGCCATGAAAGAAGACATTTTTTACATTTAACTGATGTAGGGACCAGTTATTCATGACGGCAAGAGATAGGATGACACGAACAATAACTGATTTGACTACCAGACTAAAGGTATGCTCGTAATCAAAACCAAGAATCTGTGTAAAACCTTGAGCGACTAAGCGGGCTTTGTGGCGATCAATAGAACCATCGGGGAGGAACTTTGTGCGAAATATCCATTTGGAGCCGACTATATTTGTATTTGGAGGAGCGGGAACTAAGTCCCACGTTTTATTTTGTAGAGAGCCTATAACTAGGCATCCATTGCTGCTAGCCAATTAGGGGATTTAGCGGCGGACTAGAAACCTTTGGGATCAGGAGAGGCATGGGCATAAATGGCGGTGAGCAGGTTATGATGTATAAGAAACGAAGTGGAAGAGGGGTGTTTTGATTTGAAGATGTCATCCTTTAAACGGGTGCGCATAGAATGCGAGAGAATTTGATGTGGGTGAGGAATTGTAGTGGTCGAGGAAGAAGTGGCCGAAGGCCAAACTATTGGGTGAGCAGGAGATGAAGGTGGAGACAGAGAGCGGGGCGGACTGGGAGGAGGAAGACGAACAGTTAGGCGAGCAATAGGTGGTATATGAGGGTTGATTGGAGGAAGTGGATGTGGAGTCGTGTTGTGAGAAGAGGGTATGCATAACGAGCTTGGAGAAGGGGGCGGCGAGGAGGAAGGAGTTGTCGGTGAGTAAGAGGAAGTTGGTGGTGAGGGGCAGGTAGCGGATGAATCATCAAAGACAGTAATGGACAAATTTTGGGATGGTGACGACGAGGATTGGTTGGAAAATGGAAACACGGATTCATCGAACACAACATGACGAGTAATGTAAAGACGAGCATGTTGTTCGTCTAAACAACAGTAACCTTTGTGACGAGAGTTGTACCCTAAAAATACACAAGATATAATATGAGGATTGAGTTTGTTAGCAGTATAGTCACGTAGACAAGGGAATACACGGCAACCAAAAACACGCAAATGTGAATAAGTAGTTAGTGTCGAGAACATAAGTTCATAAGGTGTTTTATTAAGGATAATGGGGGTGGAAAGTCTATTAATGAGGTAAGTGGCAGTAGCAAAAGCTTCGACCCAATAGGAGGTTGGAACCGAGGAGTGAAATAATAAAGAAAGCCATATTTCAGTTATATGTCTATGTTTACGTTCTGCTCGGTCATTTTGAGCAGGAGTATAGGGACAGGATAATTGATGAATTATTCCAAATGAGTGTAGTATATCGCGAAGGTGATGATTAGTGAATTCAGTACAACCATCAACTTGAAATCTTTTAATTTTTCTAGATAATTGATTTTCAACTAATGATTTGAAGTGCAAAAATGTCGAGTAGAAGTCTGATTTTAATTTCAACAGGTAGAACAAAGAAAATCGAGAATGATCATCAACAAAGACAACATAGTATAGAAAACCATCATTATTCTTAACCGGGGAAGGGCCCAAAAGATCATAATGGACAAGATCAAGTACATGTGAGGCACATTTTTCATTTAATGAGAAAGAGAGACGCTTACTTTCAGCCTTTTGACATGATATACATATTGATGGTTTTGGAAGTATAGAAGTTAAGGATAGACGACCAAGATTTTTTAAAAGCGAAATAGTCTCTATGCTAACATGTCCTTATCGATTATCCCATTGTTCAAAGGAACTACAAGGAAGTCGATGAGTAAGTGAAGCAGCTAAAGTCGAGTGACAATTATCCAAGATATAAAGGCCATGTACAAGTTTTCCTCGTGCTAGGACAAGACCTGTTGTCCAATTCTGAATTTTAAAACCATTATTAGTAAAAAAAATCTGAACATCAAGGTCAGCAGTAAGTTGACTAACGGATAGTAAATTTTTAGTAAGACGAGGAACAACAAGAACATTCGAAAGGGGAAGATTAGGGGATATGCGACCAAAACTAACATGAGAAATTGAAAGAGCGTTACCATTACCTACGACGAGGTTGTCTGATCTGGAGTAAGGGAGAGCAGAATCCAGCGTCGACGAGGAAGGAACCATATGCGAGGAAGCACCTGTGTCCACATACTAGTCCGAATAGGTGGGAGAGTGTGACGAGAGGGAAGTACGAGGAGCTTCAGCCAATAGAGTCCGTCGAACAGGAGAAGTAATAAAGTGTTAAGGGCAGGAGTCAGCAAAATGACCTTCAAATCTGCAGATTTGACAACGAGGAGGAAAACGGCCTCGTCCACGACCTCTAAAGAGACCACGCTGACTAGACTGACTTTGACCACCAGGGCGACTAGAGAAGGGGCGACCACGACTAGGAGTGGACGAAGATTAGGCGAAGAAGGCCGGAGACTGGGACGAGTTAGGGGGTTTCCAATGACTTGGTAAAGAGATCATTAGCTTTAGCTTTGGCGAGCAAGTCGGAAAAAGACGGAAGAAGGGAGACATGGATCTGAGATGTGGAAAACCTATGGAAATCAGAACCAAGACCCCTAAGAAACCAGTGAGACTTTTCAGTGTCGTCGATGAGACAACCCATAGAGGCGAGCTGGTCGCATAAATTCTTGAACACGGATCCATATTCAGTAACGAATTTTGTACCTTTCCTGATTAGGTGAAGTTCGTCTTTAAGGCGTAATTTACATGCCTTTGACGGTTGATTGAAGGCGGTGGCTAGATTCTAC
Organism: Galeopsis tetrahit; assembly: GCA_963675135.1. Classification (NCBI taxonomy): domain Eukaryota; kingdom Viridiplantae; phylum Streptophyta; class Magnoliopsida; order Lamiales; family Lamiaceae; genus Galeopsis; species Galeopsis tetrahit. Next base: position 35,264,353 of record OY776130.1, on the reverse strand, counting down.
CAAATTTCAGCAGAGGATGAACATCCAATGATAACTCCCATAGCCTCCTCCGTAAGAGTAGAAGTCAAGAAAACTCGAAAGATTTGATCAAGATAATGCTAAGAAACGTAGTCGGGGTTGGGGGAAGAGACGACATTTGCTGTGATCGTAAAAGGAGGGGCTTTCTCCGAACCATCAACATATGGGAGAAATTTTTGGGTGACCAAGAGAAGATAGATTTGGCCATACCACATAATATAATTTGTGGGTTTCAACTTGATTGTGACCAGATGCGTTATGACATGAAGTGAGAGAGTGGCATCAAAGACGGAAGTGGTAGATTTTGGAGAGGTATGATCGGCCATGATAGGAGATCACAACGACGAAGAGCAAGAAACGAGGTGAGCAGAAGAAAGAAAGCAAGAAGAAGGGTGGATATGAATTACTCAGAAGATGGCTGATACCATATGATAGTAAAATACTCTCTCAATTAAGAGAGTATGAAGTATATTGACCTATATTTATAGATGGGGAGTTTACAAAGAATAACAATGATAACTTTTATTAACAAACATAACTGAATACTTAACTAACTTGCTTAGTCTAACAGTTGTGTTATTGTTAGTAATGGTGCTCAATTGTCAATTACGCATGTTTGTTCATGATGTAAGTTATGAACTTATTTTGGGTTGACATTTTATTCATTGTTTTGACGGGGGAAAGTAGGATTTTATTAAATCATAGAATCATTGTAGAAAGCATTCATACAATTCGCTGGGAGGCTCACAGAAAATAAAGGAACTATAGATTCACTCCCTAAAGCTGCCAAAAAGTGTGCAACTCCATTACCTTCCCTCTTTTTCCAGCTGTATTTGACCTCAGTAAAGGAGGATTCAAAAGTCTTGATTTCCTTGATTAAATCACCAAATCTTGTAAGATCAGGGTGTGAGTTTGACAGGGCAGAAATGCAGATCAATGAGTCAGATTCAAGTACAATGTTGTTCAAACCTTCTTGGGCTGCGAACTCAACTCCTCTAAGAATAGCTAGGGCTTCCATCTCCTTTGCACAGGCTGTAGGTTTAGCTTTCTCAGCAAAACACCACTTAATATCTCCATCCTCGTCTCTTGCCACTCCACCAATTCCAGTTGAGAGCCCAGGAGTAACAACACCATTTGTATTAATCTTAACCCACCCAGATGGAGGTGGATACCACCTTCCGTCATCTTTCTTCTTAGCCTCCCCCTTATATTCTGTCTCGCCGGTGCTCTCATAAATTCTGCAAGGAGGGAAGCAGTTGTTTCCCTTAAAAAGTCTGGACTCAGTGTTTTCTTCTCAAAGTATAGTTTATTCCGAGCAAACCACGCCATCTAGAGGGTTGTGACAAAAGGAGGGGTACCCTCAGGGTTCAGGGTTTTAATTGCTTTACCTATCCATTCCGCAATCGGAACAAGGCCCTCGGGTCCCTCCACTGCCGGTAGCTGGAGAGGTATGTTGTCCCAGATTGGTGTCACCCATTCGTAGTCCCTCAAGGCGTGCTCGGCTATTTCAATATCCTTCCCACACCGTTGGCAGATCGGGTCAACATCAACGAATCGGCTAACAAGATTGATGCTCACAGGAATAATGCCTCGAAGGCACCTCCATATGAAAACTTGAATCTTTGGCATAACAACCATTTTCCAAATCCAGTCCCAATGGATGTTAAGGCTATGCGGCTCGCCCCACATCTCTATTGTTTCTCGACACCAGTAATAGTACCCTGACTTGACCGAGTAGATCCCCGAGGTCGAACCTTCCCAAATAAGCACGTTATGTTCATTAAGTCGTCTAAGCGGAATTGCCATAATTCTTGCCGCATCAGATGGCTCAAACAGAAGGTTTACCACTTGTTCATTCCAGCTCGATGAATCATTATCCAATAAGTCAGCCACTCTCATGGATAAAAATATCCAGAAATTTCCCCGATATATCCATTTTTCGCAGTCACCAATATCGATATTGAGAAGAAACAATATTTCCACGACATTTGTAAAAAAAATCAAAAATATCGATAAAAATTGATATACAATAACAATATCGAGACTAATATCGGTAAAATATCGAAAGAATATCGGAAAAAAATTGAAAAATGTCGAAAAATTTTAAAAAATATCATATGAAATAACATTGTATGCTATATTTTATATAAATTTATCATAGATGTAAATGGATTTAAATTGTTATTTTGAATTTATGTATTAAAAGTTAGTTATTAAATTTCCACAATTTTTAAAATTTACCGATATCGATATTCGATATCGATATATCCATCGATATTTCCACAAATTTAAGGTCTCGATATTTCCACCGACACCGATATTTTTGTCCTTGGGGCCCACTCTCATATGTTCATTTTCCTCAAGCATTGGGGACATGATCCTAGCTTCTCCCCCATCATCAATTCATATATCCTTCCACACTGTAATGTTTTGGCCATTTCCCACCCTCCAAAGAAGGCCCAGCTTAAGCACCTTCCTTCCTTCAAGAAAGTTTCGCCATGTGAAGCTCGGATTGTAGCCCTCCACTGCTGTCAAGAAGTCACCACTGTTGAAATATCGAGCTTTAAGAGTTTTTTGCAAACATGCTATCCTTGTTCTTGATTATCCTCCATCCTTGTTTGCCAAGCATTTCCAGATTGAAAGCACCAACATTCCTCAGGCCAACTCCTCCGTCCTTTTTCGGGGTACACATCTTTTTCCAAGCCAACCAATGGATCCGCTTCTCGTCGTTTTGTTGACCCCACCAAAATCGGCTCATCACACTTTCTATTTTTTCAATAACACCATGTGGGATTCGGAATACACTCATGAGATAGGTGGGGATGGATTGGGCCACTAACTTGAGAAGAGTGAGTTTTCCCGCTTGAGAGATCATCCTTCTTTTCCAATCTTTTAGCTTCTTCTCTATTCTATGGACTAAAGTTTCAAAGACCTCTTTTTTTGTTCTTCCCAGGTTCGTCAGGATACCCAAGTATACACTATGGTAGGCCACACAGTTAACTCCCAAAAGAGTTGCAAGAGATTGCCGCTTATCAACTGTAAAATCCCTGCTGAAGCTGATGTCGGATTTAAGGAGGTTGATGCTTTGTCCGGACGCATTTTCATAGACCAACAAAATCCTTTTGAGTACCCCAATTTCGGTCTCAGTAGCTCGACCAAAAATGATACGGTCATCTGCGAACAAAAGGTGAGATATCACTGGTGTTTGTCTACAGATGCCATGTAATGCCCCTTCCATTGTCTTCTTACGTATGAGTCCTGAAAGAGCCTCTGAACACAAAATAAACAAGAAAGGTGAAAGAGGATCCCCTTGACGGAGGCCTCGTGAGGGGTAGAAGGTAGCTGAGGGATTCCCATTAATCAGGACAGCAAAGGACACGGTTCTAACACAGGTCATGATAGGGAAAACAATGCAGGGTGGGAAACCGATCGATTTTAAGGAGGATGCACTCTAAGAAATCCCACTCTACTCTATATTACGCTTTGCTCATATCGAGTTTAAAAGCAAAAGAGCCTTTAGCAACAGATTTTGATTTCATAAAGTGGAAAATTTCGTAGGCTAAGATGGCATTATCGGTAATGAGTCTTCCCGGGACGAAAGCGGATTGGCTTGGGTCGATGATAGATGGGAGAAAAGGCTTAATCCGGTTGGCAATGGTTTTGGTGATGACTTTGAGGGTTATGTTGCAAAGGCTGATGGGGCGGAAATCAACCGGGGATTTGGGTTTTTTCTTTTTTGGGATTATGGCAATATAGGTGTGGTTTATGGGGGTTGGGTTCATACCATTGTTAAGCACATCAAGAGAGCATTTAATAACATCATTACCAACAATATTCCAAATATTTTGATAAAATAAAGCACACATACCATCGGGCCCCGGGGATTTAGTTGGGAACATTTGAGAGAGAGCCGTAGTAATTTCTTCCCTCGTGAATGCATGTGATAGAGTCGCCTCCGTCTCGGATGTAACCATGCGTTCTACAACTTCCATTGTTTCACTCATATCAAGCACCTCCTTTCCCGAGAACAGGGTCATGAAGTAATCCGTGAAGACCTTCTCAATATACTCATCTTTTGTCCAAAGAATCCCCCTACCATCCTCGATTGAGGAGATTGTATTGCGTTTCTTTCTTCCACTTGTTGTCCGGTGAAAGTATTTGGTGTTCTTATCCCCATCTCTCATCCAATTAATACGAGACCTTTGGTGCCAAAACAACTCCTCTTTTCGAAGTAGTGCCGACCACTTGTTCTCAACTGCCCTGGCCTCTTGCAAGTTTTCTGTTGTTGGAATATCAACCTGCATTCTCTCCAATTTTTTTGATAATTTTTCAACCTCTTTCGGGATGTCTCCGAACACAACATCGTCCCATGCCTTCAAAGTAAGGCCGCAGTTTTTTGTTTTTTCAATGATGGAGACCCCCCATTCGAATTCCACCCTCTACGTATCTGATCCTCACATGTCTCCTCTTGGAGCCATAGCTCCTCAAACCGAAAAAGTTTCTTCCTACGAAGACGTCCCGGAATAGGGTGACATGGAGTCCATCTGATTAGAATGGGAGAGTGATCAAACAAAAATCTGGCCAGGTTCGTCACAGAAAATTCTGAAATAAGCTCCATCCATCTATTATTTGCAACCCCCCTATCGAGGCGTTCTTGGATATTATTTGTACCCAATTGATTGTTCGTCCATGTGAAGGGATTTCCACAATACCCCAAATCGACCAGCCCGTTTCTGTCCAAACAGCTTCGGAAGTCAGCCATCCTAGACTCTCATCTAGTATTACCACCCCTCTTCTCACGGCTGAACAAAATTTCATTGAAGTCGCTCATACACAACCAAAGCAGGGTGTTTCCTATACCAAGACGATCAATCATTTCCCACGTTTTCCACTTTACACTATCCTCCGACCACCCGTAAATACTAGTAAATCTCCATTGGGCCTCATTTTCTCCAACTAAAGCATCAATATGATTGTGTGAGTAGGACACAATCGCAAGTCCATCTTCCTTATGCCACATTAGCACAATGCCACCCCTACGGCCACCACTATCTAATGAACAATCCACACCAAAGCACGAATCAAAACCTAATTTCCTACTAACACCTTGAATCTCTCTAACAGGCAGTTTAGTTTCTAACAGAAAAATAAATTTGGGCCACTTCAATTTGATCTCTCTTTTAAGCACCAGAACTTTTCGAGGGTTCCCAAGCCCTCGACAGTTCCATCCGAGGCAACTCATTGGTCTCGGCGGTGATTCTTTAGAGCATCAGCCGTCGTTTGATTTTCTTTTGTTGGGGGGTTCATTACTACATCTCTTATCTCAGGGTCTTCTCTTGTTTTTTCATTGTTGGCCAACATTCATCAATATCCATACTGTCCTCTGAGAAATCTGAGGCTCTCTTGCCCACTCCTGAATTCAAGTTCTGGGCATCGATCTCTATCTCTCGTTTCTTATTTCGAGCATCTCTTTTCCAGGTGGTTTTCTTAGGATTGATGAGGTTAATTTGTGGGTTTTCAGGTTGGGAATCAAAGAGGGTGTTTGTGGTATTGGTTGGCTTTGTAGTGGGGTTTGGATTGGTAGTGGTGGGTATAAGGGGGTTGTTCTCCTTTATTGGATTTTCTTTGGAAACTGTGATAGATTCATCGAAGACATTGGTAATCTCATCAACAGCAGGGATATCACTCTGGTTTTGGATTGAAGGTTACTCACTAAGTGGGGATAAGAGGCTAGAGAAGATGTTCGAGGTAGGGATTGCTTGGTTTCTGGAGGTAGATTAATTGGGGATGAGTTTTGGCTTAGGTAAAGTTTGGATGTTGATTGTGCTAGGTGTTGTAGGGGGTGGTACATTTGGTTGGGTTATGGTGTTTTGTGGTGCAGGGGTTAGGGAGAGTTTTCGAGCCGCCGTTGATTGAGCTCCCGATCTCACAATGGTGGAGGTCCTCGTCGAACTAATGGGAAATTCCGGCTGAGTCACCATTTTGTGTTCGATCCTCCCCACCCCTCCGCGTGCCCTTTGGCCTTTAATGGGTGAAGCTTTAAGAGAGGGGCCAAACTCCATTTCAGAGGGTGGGGGACACTCATTCCTATCATAGTCTTCACAGGATCTGAAATTGTGTTCAATTGTTTCGCAGCAAAAGAAGTAGTTTTGTAGGGATTTATATTTCAGGGGGAGCCAGATCTCTGATTCGTCCATTCTAGCCTTCAATCCTATGCGCAGGGGCTTCGTTATTTCAATCTCCACTTTGAAACGTATATAGCTCGCCATGTTTTGAGCATCTGGTTTTTCGTATATGAGGAGTCTCCCTATTTTTTTGGCAAACGATATCAGTATTTCTTCCGAGTGACAGATTAGGGGAATGTCATAAACCCTTACCCAGAGCGCTGCCTTAGTCACAGAAACCATTAAAGGTTGTTCAACCCCTTGGAGAGCCTGTATTGCAAATAGGGATCCGTCAAAGTTCCATGGTTGATTTTGAATGACCCATTCTCTGTCCCTTATATCAGAAAAGGAGAAGATAATCAGCTTTTTACCCTATTCTCTTGTTGTGATCTTCGCACGGGATTTGAATGCTTTAATCATGACATTCATCAGAGCAAAAGTATTATACGGTCTATCAGTGTAGAGGCACCCCACCATACAGATCGACCCATTTGGGTCCCTCCTGGACCCGCTAGAATTGCCCAGATCTGTCACATCATCGTCGCCATCCCTCGGATTCTCCATGACTCAGCCTTAAGGAGGAGGATCTGATATGAGATCGGACCTGTGGAAACCTGCAAAACACAGAGAAAACAAACAAAACAAAGAGACAAACGATCACTCAGAATCACAGTTGATGGGAGAAGAAAGAATCGGAAAAAGGAAAATAAAAGGGGTGGGGGAGCAAGTGGTTGACGCAGAAAGAAAAGGTGGGGCCGCGAAACGGCGACGAGAGAACACTCTGTTCTGACTTAGGCACACAGCAGCGGTGGAACCCTAGCTCCTACGAGAGAGGAGAACTTTTTTGCTTTTTTGACATTTTATTCATTGTTGATTCATCTTAAATTCATAGTTGGATTTTCAAAGAACCTTGGGCTCGAGCAGACGCAAAAATAGGTTATATATGATTGATGGTACTTATGATCATGTTACATTTTAGAAGGATTCAGATGTCTCGATCCTAATTCCTTCCACATTTTTATTACTCTATTGATACTGAAACGAGTATTAATCGGATAAAAAAAATCTAAATCTAGAGTGAATAGGTGAATAAACTTTTAAATTAATTATATTACGGAGTATTTCATTTGCATAGCATATAATACTTCGTCCGTCTATTTTTATAATTCTCATTTTCTTTTTTTATTTGTCAATTTTTATAATTCTCATTTTCTAAAAAAAAAAAAAATCTTTTCACACACACTATTTTATTTTTATTATATCTCAATTCTTAAACTTCCATTTTTTACGTAAAGAATAAGTTTTTCTTAAAACACGTGTCTAATTCAAATGAAAATTATAAAAATGGACAGAATGAGTATATAAGATATATTTTTTTATAAATTCAAGTAATTTAAATATATTTTTAATTTTCTAATTAAATTTTAAATCTCTTACATTAAAATCAAATTAAAATATTGACTTAATTACATCACGCAGCATGTAATCTCGATATATAATTACCTTGACATATGAGATCGAACACTATTTAAAATACGAATCTGGTATTCTAGTTTTGTTGACGTAGTTTCTAGATTAAACGATGCATTTGGTTTTGATTTTTCTTTAAACAATTATGTCTTTCTAATAAGACTAATGTTTAAAATGGAAACAAATTTGAAAAAACTTGCAAGGGTAATGTACCATGTGAAGAATAACCTGAATTCAAATATTCATTACTTCGTTCATTTTTAACAATATGGATTACTCATTTAAACGGTTGTTAGGTGGTGTAAACTTTGAACTTAAAAAGTGTGTTCTACTTCAAATCTTAAATTCAAATTTTTAGTTTACAAATAAATATTGTTTTAACTTTTTATTTTAATTAAGATTTTTTTGTATTACTTTGTCTTTATATTAATTCTACTTATGTGTCGTTTTAATATTAATTTTACTATAGTATCGAAATCTAAAAAAATTACATTGATTTTATTGGTTGATTTTTATGTGTGATTTTTTTTTCATATATGAATATTATATTGAGCTCATAAAAAAAAAAGTTTGAATATTACAATTATTAATTATAGTTAAATAATTAATTAATTGTATTAAAATTACTAATTACTTAAAAAATGAGATACATACATTTTTTTTTTTAAATACTACTTATTTTATTCTCTTCTAATAACATTTATTAACATTTTTTGTACATGTTCATCTAGTAGATATATATTAACAAGTTTACCCTAGAATAAAAAATAGTTTTAATTTACTAAATATAACTCTATTATTTAAGAAAGGCCAAATATTCAATTATAGTCCATACTTTTCCCTTTTTATCAATTAATACTATTTTTTTTCTCCAAATGATATCCATACTTACAATTAGTACTTAAAAACATCCCCGTTCTCATACTCCGGCAAAGCCCGTCTGATGTGGACGCCGGATTCCACGTGGACGGCTGACATGGAAATTAGTAATTATCCAAATAATCTATTATATCCCATACTTTTCATTTTTTATTAATTTTAGCCCATACTTTTTATTTTTTATTAATTTTAGCCCATATTTTTTATTTTTCCAATTCTAGCCCATACTTTTCATATTTTCATCAATTCTAGCTCATTCTTTAGATTACATTCTTTAGTTTTGGCTGCACATTCCAGAGAAGAAACTAAATTTCAACCTGTTTCTCGTGGTCTAGCTTCACGATATACTTTAGTATTCTTTATTTGAAGGGTGTGTTTCAACTTTCAACTATTTCATCATTGTTTTTAATTCATGTTGGAGAGATTAATTTATGTTCAAACTTATAAGCAAATTATAGGGTGATTTTTTTTATTTCTATTTTAAAATTTCAATTTTTCGTTGGTACTAAAGTAATTAATATTTAAATGTCTCTTTCATTCTAGGTAAGGAAGTGAAGGTATGATTCTGGAAGAGTGTATTATAGAGTAAGTGTTTGAAATAAGGTTATCCATATTAAACTTTGATATTTTAAAATTAATTTTGTTATGGTATGTGTTATTTTAGATGCCCAATCAAAGTCGACCAAGGACAGTGAGTGGTCCTATAGCTACTGCAGCTGCGGCCTCTAGTGGAGTACGAATAAATGCTCGTGAAGTTGAAGATCGTAGCAGCCAAAAATCAAATGGTGTTGACTATTGCACTTCACCACCAACATTATAAAGTCACACAACATGAGATCGTTATTTTATCTATATTTTAGGTCGTACTGGCCGGATGTGCCTTGTTATGACATCTTTTTGGATATGTCATGTTGACATCTTTCTTTTTGCATGTGTCATGCAGTGACAAAACTTATGATCAAATGTCTTGTAACGACATCTTTATTTTGTAAGCAATAAATGCGGTCATTGCATTGTAATGACATTTTTATTTTGCAATAGTAGTGTGAATATTTGATGGGTGTATTCTTCAAGTTATTATCAATTTATTTTTGGCGTCCTGTAAGACGAACCTTGCAAAAAATGATAACGGATAGGTTTTTTTTAAGTATTAGCTAGAATTGATGAAAATATGAAAAATATGGGCTAGAATTGAAAAAACAAAAAATATGGGCTAAAATTAATAAAAAATGAAAAGTATGGACTAAAATTAATAAAAAAATGAAAAGTATGGGATATAATAGATTATTTGGACAATTACTAATTTCCATGTCAGCCGTCCACGTGGAATCCGGCGTCCACATCAGACGGGCTTTGCCGAAAAATAAGAACGAGGATATTTTTAAGTACTAATTGAAAGTATGGGTATCATTTGGAGAAAAAAAAATAGTGTGTGCCAGAATTGATAAAAAAGAAAAAATATAGGCTATAATTGATTATTTGGCCTTTAAGAAACCATAAATTTTCAAGTCTCTTATAGACTCGAGTTCATATAAGAACTCGAGTTGACCAGGTCAACTTTTTTTTAATGGTGTTGCACTTTTTAATTGTGGTGTCTTACACTTTTTATTAAAAATCGTGTTGCACTTTTTAATTATACTGACTTACATTTTATAATAAAAATTGTGTTACACTTTTCAGTAATATTGACTTCCACTTTTTAATAATATTATGTTGCACTTTTTAGTTATAATGACTTACACTTTCCATTAAAAAATGTATTGCACTTTTCATTAATATTATATTACACTTTTTAACATACACTTTTCAAAAAAAAAAAAAAAAAAATCGGATTAACTCGAGTACACATAAAGTACTCGAGTTTATATGAGACCATACCTTATTTTATATACTTTGCTACTCCGTATTTGAAAATTGGCATAGTCATATATGGAGTCGACTCCACATTTTTTTTTAAAAAATACATTTGTTTTAATTTCTCTCTCTTTTTTTTTAACCCGTCTTAAGTAATTAAAAAAAGTACTGTAATACAATATTATTGAAAAGTGTAACATAATTTTTTATTAAAAAGTGTAAGTAAATATAACTGAAAAATGTAATACAATATTAATGAAAAATGTAAGTCATTATAACTGAAAAGTGCAATACAATATTATTAAAAAGTGCAAGTTAGTATAACTGAAAAATGCAACACCGAATCTAAACAAAACCTGGTAACCTAGTATACCCTTAATATTTAAAATTATGTTTTAATATAATATTAAGTCAACTAATTTTAAAATTTGAATGTAAATCTCTCACCACATCGGAAAAGTCGTTAATTACTACGTCTTCCCCAATTCTCTAATATTCAAATTTTTCCCAATTTTAGGACTTTCCTCAATTCTCTGATATTCAAATCTTCCCCAATTTTAGAACTTTCCTCAATTCTCTGATATTCAAATCTTCCCCAAATCACTGCTGATTATTCTACATCCCCAATTTTAGGAATTTCTCCAAAACTCTAATATTCAAGTTTTTCCCAAATTTTTGATATTCAAGTCTTCCCCAAATCTCTTATATTCAATTGTATTTTCCTCAAAACTCAGACTTGAAGATCTGCAGAAAAATCGTCAAATCAAATTAGACGCATTGGAAGAGGTGAAATAAAATGAGAAAAACATGTAGAAACGATTAACAATACACAATGTCGAAGATTTTTGCAGTAGGTTTTTTTTATGGAAAATATGAATCAATAATTGAAAATTACCCTGTATTGTTGAATATTGATCACGAATAAGGAAGGACAAATAATTAATTAAAACGCAGTGATCTTGAAACGGAAGAAATCTTGATTAATGGAAAATTGTCAAAGAGAGAACGAAAATTAGAAAATATTACGAATTGATTAATTAAATATTAAATTAGTCTTCATATTTAAATCTAAGGGCATAACATTCATCTTTGCTCTTATTTGAAAGTTGAAACAATTATATTTGTTGTTCTTTAATTTATTAAAAAAGTGTCCCTCTTTATAAAAATTCTCTAAAAAAAAAAATTAACGTAACTCAACTTCTTATATTTTGACTAGAAAAAATAATCGTCATCTCATGCTCGATGTAGTAGGTGGTTTGTATACATATTTATAGCATAACTGGAATAAATTAATAGAGAATCTCAGAGATTACACGATGGTATACCTTCCTTCCTAAGAATTTCCTATTATACAATACTCCCTCCGTATCACGATTTTATGCACATTTTCCTTAACGGGACGTCTCAACATTTTTTGCACACTTTAAAAAAGGAAACAATAATACCCCTTCTTTATTTTACCTCTAGTCAAATCTCTCTTCCCTTTAGTCAAATATCTTCCACTTTAATCAATTAATTATCAATAATACCCTCATTTATTTACCTTACATATCACTTTATTCAATTTTCTTAATTTTCGTACCGATCAAAATGTGCATAAAATCCTGAAACGAGGGAGTATAATTAAATTAACCTCTATATTATTATTATTTTATCACTAGTTGATTTTATAATAATTTTTACATTGTTTTAAAACATATATTATAGTACTGTAATAAATTTTATAAAAATAATATTTTACTTCCATCGTCTCTAAAAAAATAAAATTATATATTTTTATACGAATTTTTTTTTAAAAAAAAATGTAATTACAAGTAATTTTTATATATAAAATAAATAAAGTAATTGAAAAAAAATGTATAATGGGCCCAAAATAATTTTGAAGAACTGAGGTGAGCCCTTAAAATTATTTAGGTATATATGTATCATCCGCGGCCGTGCGCATGCACAATTGTGTTGTGTGTTTCTTCACTCTCTCTCAATACAGAGTCAAAAACAAGGTCCCTCCTTTTCACACCAATTTCCCTTTCTCAAAACCCTAATCAAGAAAATCTGTAATGGATTCAATCAGACCCTCTCCAGCCCCAAACAGAAGCAAATTAAGCAAAGTATTTCAAAAACTCATCCACCCAAAATCATCCACGCAGAATCGCTCAAACCTTGGATTTTGCATCCCGATTGCGCAAGAAGATTTCGGATGCGTGGAGTCGAAGCAACTGAAGAGAGAAGAAGCTATGGCGGAGATGAAAAACAGAGCATCAATGGAAGCCTTTGTTGCGAAGCTTTTCGCCTCTGTTTCTGCGTTAAAAGCAGCCTATGCAGAGCTTCAAATGGCGCAGTTCCCTTACAGCGATGATCGTATAAAGTTAGCAGATCAATCTGTTGTTGATGAACTGAAAGAGATTTCGGAGCTTAAACGCAGATTCTTGAAGAATCAGGTTAATTCTTCCCCGCCCCATGTGACTTATATGCTTGCGGAGATTCAAGAACAGCAGTCTTTGATCAAGACTTATGAGATCACAATGAACAAAATGCAGAGTGAGATTGATAACAAGGGTGTAAAAGTTTCTAATCTGGAACGAGAGTTGAAGGAAATTGTTGAGAGTAACAAATCCATGGAGAAAAAGATGAGTGAGAGTGGATCTTTCTCTGTTCTCGACACTGTGAAATTCTCAGATTTGAATTTGAAAGATTTTGTTTTGGTTCTGCATTACGCGTTGAGATCTGTCAGGCATTTCGTCAAACACTTGGTGCGCGAAATGGAATCTGCCGATTGGGATATTGAAGCTGCCGTGAATTTAATCCAGCCAGGTATCAAATTCAGCAACGGAAACCATAAAGCTTTCGTGTTTGAATCATTCGTTTGCAGAGAAATCTTCGCCGGATTCAACGATCCCTTTTTCTCAATTCACAAAACCGAAGAGCGGATTTTCTTCTTCGAGGAGTTTAAGAGATTGAAATCGGTAAACGCGATTCATTTCATCAAACAGAATCCGAATTCGTTATTCGGGAAGTTCTTGAGATCAAAATACCTTAATTTCGTCCACCCGAAGATGGAATTATCATTTTCCGGGAACTTAAACCAGAGAAAAATGGTGAATTCCGGCGAATTTCCCGAATCTGAATTCTTCAAAATGTTTGCTGAAATGGGGAGGAGGGTTTGGCTTTTACACTGTTTGGCATTTTCATTCAACAACGACGTTCGCATATTTCAAGTGAAACAGAACACCAAATTTTCAGAAGTGTACATGGAAAGTGTTGTCGAAGACAATTTCACGGCGGCGGCGGCGGCGGAGGATTACCGGGCGGCGTTCACGGTGGTTCCCGGGTTTCAGTTCAGCCACACGGTGGTGCAAAGCAAGGTGTATTTATTCCCGGCGAAAAGTTAGAGGGTTAGAGGGAGGGGGTCCCACTTTGGAGGGGTTTTGGGAAATTGCAATCCGACGGCGGCGGCGCGTGGGGATGCGACAATGATATGGTCTCAGAATAAGAGACAGAGAGGGGGTGGTAGGTCCCACGCGTAAATGAAAAGAGGAAACCAACTGGAATTTGGGAGAGAGTAAACAATGAATTAGTTTTTGAGCGGCGGCCGCCGGGAAATTGTAAAATAGTACGGCCGGTGGCGGTGGCGGGGTACAGTGGGGCAACTTGGGCTTTACTCTGTTTTTAAGTTTTTAACGGACGCTGTTATCGAAAAGTACAATGTAGTAGTGATATTTAATTATTTCGTGTTTATATATCAAAAATTAATGAAATATTTATCTTAATGATTTTTTTTTTTATTTTTTTTTTGTTCTATCTAATACTCCACCAACTAATAATTTATTGCATATAAAATTTGTGAGTGATGAATAATGAAAATGTTCTTAGAAACCTTTGGATGTGAATAAATTAGAAAGAAATGAGGGGCAAAAGCTAAAATGACAAATTATTGAATTAGAATTTAGAGTTTAAACTTTAAAAGTACATTTATTAAGGAAGAGAGAGTATCATTTACTAGGTTCGTTCTCATTTTAATTGTTTTTCTAGCTATAAATTTTTGTTTCAATATAATTCTTATTTTACACTCACTTCATACAAAGTTCATATAAAGTGTAAAACTCTGATTTTAAATGAGACCCCGTAATTGATGGTAAAATTGGTTCTCATACTCGAGACTTCAAAAAAAAACTTATTTTACACTAATATAAGAATTATATATCATACATGTTTTAATCTTGTTCTTCTACTTATTTCTTTTGATAGTATACAAATTTAACAATTTTTTTGTTCAGCAAATATATTATTTGTTGATAAACAAAGGTTAAAAATATCATAATACACATATATTTTTTTTTTATTTAATAATTTTCTTAATTCGTAAGGGGGAGTCGGAAGTATATTTATATCAAATTGTTGAAATTAATGAAAATTAAAAACTCCACCATCCCATTTTTGTTTCATCGTTTGTAAAAAAATGGATGTTTCAAATTAAATTTATTATTTTTTAATCCCTTCTTAATCTCATCTTCTATGTAACTTTCATATTCTTTCTTTAAATCATTTAACTTTTTTTTTTCTAGAAATTATTACCTTCATGTATGGTAACTTATTTTTTTTATAGACGCCTTCAATTCCGTGTATGTTATTTTTGTAGTATATGATTTTCATTAATTTTATCTTTTTCTCTTAACTTTATGTTGAAGTTTCTACAATGTAAAGATCTTTCGAGATCACGGTATGATTTATATTTATTAAATTAAATTGTTTTGATCAAATCAATTTAAAAAATTAATCAATGAATTATTATTAGTAAAATAAGTGGATTATCTTTCATTTAAAAATACTAAAATTAAATAACTTTTAACAAAAAATATTATGTCTTTCAAAAAGTAGAAAGGACTAATCACAATAACCATTCCTTTATAATAGGAAATGTGAAAATTTGGTTAAATATATTTAATAAATTGATTTGATTAATTTCAAAAGAATCATAGAAAAAATTAGGACATAGAAAAGAATTAAAAAGGTATTATATATATTCTAATTTTCAATTTTGATACTTAGTAATAATTAACTTAAATTAATTTTAAAAAATTATTGAAATGATCGTGACATGTCCATATAGAAGACATTAATATCTATTATAATTTTTTATTTTGATATTTGATAATATCTTTTAATAAAGTCAATATCTTTAATATCTTTTATTACCATTTATAAATTTATATATTTATATACTTTATCTTAATAATAGTAATATTTAAGGAAAAATTTATTACCATTTATAAATTTATATATTCATATACTTTATCTTAATAATACTCCAATATTTAAGGAAAGCTTTTATATATATATATATAGAAATGATATGGAGTCATAATGGATTTTTTATGAAGTCAAATGATGATGTGTTACATTATTATATTTACTTACATAATTAACACTATTTTAAGAAAATTTAAAAAATTAAAAGATATTGTCATAAAATTAGGAAACGCAGGGACACTTTCAAAGATATATGAACCATAATAAATTAAATAATTAATCTTATTACTAATGCTAATTATTTTAATTTTTTTAAAACTATATTTTAACGGATTTTATTTTCAGTATATAATGTGTTATATATATATATATGATATAATTTATCTATAAGGAAGGTTTTTTGCAATTTGTAATTTCATATTGATTTTTATATATAAATAAATTTCTAATTCTCTATTCTATTAATGTTTTATATATAATATTGTTATAATATTTTTTATCTTTTAATATAATAATAAATTTATACATGTTTTAAAAATAATTTTTTATTAATAAATTAAAATATATTATAAATTTATTTTAACCCTAGTATATATATATATATATATATGTATATATATATATATACACTGTAGTCAAAGTTGTTTTTATCCCATATCTGTAAAAACTGGGAGGGAGTAACTATGTTTTATTTTATTTAGAATAAATTAAGACAAAGTCTTATGTGAACCATTTTTATTGTTAAATTGATTTGCATTTCGTGAACTTTTTTTTTTTCATTCTTTTACTATTAAATATTTGTTGTATATGCATTATAAAGTTGATTCATATAAGATCAACTCGTAAATTAATACTTACTCATGTCTTAATAAGTACTCCAACGTTTTATTTTATTTTACTTTCTTTGCAAATTTTATTATGTTTTTATACTTTTTTAATGTAAACCAGTTACAATTCTTTTAAATTTACCTATATATAAATTCATTAAAATATCCTGAAAAATATTTAATTTTTGTTTGATGGTTTGATTGATGGCAATATTATCATACCATCTCCTTACACGAGATTAGTTCATGGGCTTGAAAGATGGAGATAGGCGAGACAATAATATTTTGCCATTTAGAGTTGTTTCTATTTTTGTGTTTGATGTAATAGAAAGCAATCAATCCTAAAGTTGCATCAAATAATTGATGCATTTGTTTATTAATTTGTAGTATATATATTTCTTATTAGATGAAACATGATTATGTCTTTCCTTAAACCTTGTCTGAGTAGGTCTAATTATTCTCTATGCAGTTAAAAGTACTCCGTATGTTTTTTGTTTTTAATATTTAGCTTGTTATGAAAAAAGTTATACTTCATCATGACAATTTCATTTTTATCCATTCAAAGTTTTTTTTTATTATTTCAATTTTAAAATTGTCACTCATTTTAAATCAAATTTTTTTTTTTATTACTCACTAAATTATATTTACATCTCATTAAATCTTAATATTATACTTCACTAAATCACTTAAAATGATTTTATTTTATTTGACCATCATTAAATTTATTTATTTTAATTTGTGTTTCAGCGAAAAGATATACTACAAACATGTACTCTTGATGGCTTGGTTCACGTGTGACATTTAAAAAGATTATATTAATTATAAGAAAAGAAAACACCATAAGAGCCTAAGAATTATGTATTTTCTATTAAAAAAAAGTGATACGGATAAAATATGTCTCCTATAAAATAATGATACATGGAATATGGAGAAAGGAGAAATTATACCCTTTCAGATTTATTGATGAGATGATATCATTATATGTTCAGTGATTGTTTATCTTAATTATTATACATATTAACAATAATTAGTATGTGGACAATTATTTCTAATGGTAAGGATTTGGGCTAAATATTCTGCTTAATCCACCACAATTTGAGATGAATGGGTTGGATATATGTATAAGAGATATCGCGAAAACAATTAATGTCGTGTTAGGTGCACAACCTTTTTAGGCAGGTTGTTAGGTCATAATTCGAATAATTAGGGTATGTTTGGTTTGTTAGATTAGCATAGATTAGGCTTGATTAACTTTTTATTCCCGATTAATCAAACGTTTGGTTTGATTGATTGTGGCCCGTGTTTAATGCAAGACCCACTAATTTTGTACTATTTACCATGCATTTGTGGGATTAATTAATAGTCCTAGAAGAAGGGTGAGTTAATTTGTTGCATGTTTTCCCATCCATCAATCCAAACTAGCCCTTAGAGTATAAATTTGTAGGAGCTTGAACTCTTGGAGGGCTAAAGCCCGTGAAATGCAAGATTTATTTAGACAATATGATCCCACAACAAGTAGAATGGAATATAATATGCACAAATATGAAAAATCAAAAGGAGGTTGAGATAGGTAAACCTTTTTTCTATGTATAATTTATAAATATAAATTAAGTAGATCATTTTTTACATATTCATATGGAAACAAACATTAAACACAAATTTACACATATCCACTCAAAAACGTTAGTGAAAGTGGTGATCTATTACTCATATAACACATGAGAGACGTTAGGTTTAACTGATATGATAGAGAAGCATTCTTATAGAGTTTGGTTGCCACTCATCCCTTTTTTGAGATTATCGATTTTAATTTGAGTGCTGGAATTCTTGTGTCGAAAATCTCCCCAACATATTTCTGCTGGCACTTGAGTGAGTTCAGAGGTAAATGGTAGCTTGCACACCAACCTTGGATTATCAATCTCAAGTCAGATTATTACTAATCACTATGTGTTTATGGACGCATCATAGTGCAATTGATTTTGTTAACAATATTAGTATTTTTACTTAACAATATTATTAATTTCACTTAACATTATTAATTGTTTTCAGTTAGCAATATTAATTAACTAGTGTAGAACCCGTGTATTACACGGGATTTTAAATAAATATTTTAATATTCAATATTATATTTTAATTTATTTGCGTAATCTAATTTTTTTTTTTAGCATGATATGTTATTATAATTATATTTAAAAAAATTGGTTGGATATAATTTTAAATTCAACTATTATAATGTAAAAGAGAAACTAATGTAAATTATAATGTAAAAGAGAAACTAATGTAAATGTAATTATATTATACCATTCAAAATAAATTAATAAATGAAAACACATAAATGGAAAGATTGTGCTGTAATTTAATTGAGATTTTGGAACTTTTTTTTAAACAACATTAATAGTTTAGTTAGAAGGTTTTCTATTATTACTTAGACAAAATATTTTTAATATATTTTGAATCTAGCTCTACACTTAAAACTCTGAACATAAAGTTGATCACATGTTATGTGATAATACAGGTCTTAAAGAAAATAAATCAACGTTGAAAAAAAGTATATTTTTTATTTTTATTAATGATCATCGCAAAAACACAAACGAACAGAGATCTGCCTTCTCAAGCTTTACTTGTATGATTTGAAAGACTTAATATCAGAATGTAAAATAAAGTAAATTTAAGATAATTGGTAAAATAAATATATATATCCTTCTAAATTACCACATGCGTATTACGCGAAAAGTTAATAAAATAAATATTTATATTATAAATAATTAAATAATTTTATAAAGTAAATTTCAAATAAAATGGGTGAGAAACAGACAAAATAAGACGTTTAATTTTTAATATTTAATAAATATGAAAAAAAAAATTTTAAAAATTATAAAATTTTAAAGAAAAAAAAACAAATTAAGTAATAATAAAATAACTCTTAATAAATTATAAGTCACCCTTCAATATCAACCACAACACCATAAATAAATAAATATTTTGGTTAATTGCTAATTAAATCGCAACCTTTTCCTCATTTGCAATTTAATCTAAACTTTAAGATAATTGCAAAAAAAATCACAAACTTTAAATATTGTTGCAATTTATTCTTTTTTACAATTTCAATTATGTTCGAATCTAACATAATTTAGAGTTTTTAATGACATAACAACTCCTTAATAAAACAATATTATTTTTTAATCAAACCAAATATCATAAGATATGATTTAGGAACAAAGTAGACTTCCAAAAAGTCTAATTTGCAATAATATTTAAAGTTGGTGATTTATTTGCAATTATTTTAAAGTTTAGATTAAATTGCAAATTTTCAAAAGGTGGTGATTTAATTTGCAATTAACCCTTTTTAAAATTCACAATCTCCTTAAATTATGACACATAAGCCAAATTAACCACAAAATGACACATAAGCCAAATTAACCACAAGATGACACATCATCAATTTAAACTCCCTATTAGTATATAAGGGGATTCTATATTATAGGAGTAGTGTATTATGTATATATAACAAATTTTTTAATCTTTTAAAATAATATAATTATTTATATAATAAATATGTATAAAATTATATAATAAGTTTTACATATATATTTTCGAGCTTTATTTTTTAAATACATTAAACTTATAAATTTAAAATAATTACAGGAAAATTTTAATTTAGATATAAGATAAAAGTAATTATAAAATAAAATTCAATACACACCAATAAAAATACATTTTAGATTGTATTTTACTCAAAAGTACATTAAATCATTTAAAAATAAAAAAATCCTAAGAATAAAATGAATACTACAATAAAGTTAAGTAAATAAAATAAAAATTATTTTAATTAGTCAATATTAATATAATAAAATTTTCAACATTTCATATCAACCATGTACAACATCAATAGTTAATAGGAATATAATGTTTTGAAATAGTTTAGGGATCATATCTTACTAAATCAATAACTTGATTACACATCATACTTTTTAAAATTAACAATCTCCTTAAATTATGACACATAAGTCAAATTAACCACAAAATGACACATAAGCCAAATTAACCATAAGATGACACATCATCAATTTAAACTCCCTATTAGTATATAAGGGGATTTCACTTAATAATATTAGTGACAAAGTGGGATAGCTCAAGTGGTTAGAGCACCACTACCTAGGCCTTAGGTCCTGGGTTCGAGTCATGGGGAGGTCTAGTTATTTAGTAATTACATAAAAGAATTAAATGATTACATGCATTACCATTTTGCCCCTGTTAAATCTACTTTTTAATTTGTATTTCTGTTTCCAACACTAATTGCTAGGAGTATATTTATTACTATAAAATGATATCCTTAATCCTAGTAAAATAAAATTGAACGTTAATTAAAATGGAAGTAGTGTGCAGCTATTATCGATTTGAATCTACCACTCAAATAATTAAAAAATAATAATAATAATAATAGAGATTGATTAATGTTTAGATTAAAATAGGAAAAGCAGCATGAATCATGATTAATAAATTTGCGTGCGTTGTTCAGTAGGCGACAAAACGTGTTTGTGGGATGGAACACGACGTATGTTTATATTATCGGTCTTGGAAATGGACCATTCTCTTTGTCCACATCCACACAACATCATATTCATACCACACAAAGTACTGCTATTCGGGTTTGATTTGGTAATCCAACGTATTCATATTTTATAATCGAAATAATCGAAAAAAGTATTTTTTTCAATAATTAATATATTCTTGAAAAATATTTAAAAATTTAAGTACTTAAATAAAATTAGCATATTTTTTATGGAGGGATAAATATGATTGAACTCCATCGATTACTTAAAAGTTTTCATACTTTTTTTTTTAGTTTATTCTTCAAAAGTTTACCTACTCATAAATGTAAACAATCATCACAATCTCCACTCTCACAAATATACACATATTTACCTTTCATACTATTACTTTTTGGTCCACCATATACTCAATTCAACAATTTTATTTACTTTAGGGTTAATTGCAAATTAAATCACCACCTTTCATTGAATTGCAATTTAATCTAAACTTTTGAATAATTGCAAATAAAATCATCACCTTTAAATATTGTTGCAATTTAGACTTCTAGACATTCTCATTTGTGTCCAAATTTAACGTTTCAAGATTAGATCGAAATAAAAAACAATGTTGTTTCATTAAGTAGGTGCCACATCAACTAGCCACGTTAAATTTAGACAAAAATGAAACTATCAAGAAGTTCAAATTGCAACAATAATTAAAGGTGGTGATTTTATTTGCAATTATTCAAAAGTTTAGATTAAATTGCAATTCAATGAAAGGTGGTGATTTAATTTGCAATTAACCCTTTACTTTATATATAAAAGTTTATAAAATTACCTCTTAACACTGTAATCATTACACTTTTTTATTAAACCCCGTACTCTAAAAGCACCCGCAAGCTTTTTTCAGGGACGGAGGAGTATATAAATATTGTTTTTACTGCGTAGAATTTAATATGTGTCAAAAATGAAAAAATAATAATATTGTTTCTATTTAAATTTGATAAGTCATAATTTTTTTTTGTCCCTCCAAATATAATATGTATACTTTTACAAATTGAGATATTTATTTCGCAATACATTAATACGTGTCAAATATATGTGTTTTGATCGACCTTTTTTTTCGGGTAAATTATACGAGAAAAGTGGAAATTGTAAGTCAGTTTGGATGGGATGCAACAAGGGACTAGGTGTGTACATGGTATTGCAATCGAGCCCCCTAGTCAATTTGTTAACCCATAGTCGTTTGGTATGATAAAAGAGAGGAATTGCTGAATCTGTTTTGTGTATGGAATGACGTCTTATGGACCTTGTGAAAAAGACGAACTAGGAGATATCTTTTGAGAAAATTATGAGTGAAATCAAAGCAAGAATATGCAATTCTATTAAGGGTTGATAAATACATCCATTTTATACCCCTTTGTATTTATAGATACACTCTGATTTTGTATCTAATTTAACTTAATTAGTTAAGTCATTTGATTAGTTAGTTAGATTAGAAGGTTTTGTATCTAATTTAACTTAATTAGTTAGACGGTTGATTAGTTAGTTAGATTAGCCGTTATTAGGAGATTAGTATTAGAAGGGTTTCTACCTTCTTTTTTTATCATTCATTCAATTTTCAATTTTGTAAATTTTCTAGAATGAAGTTGATTCTTTAATTCAATATGGTATATATAAGAGCTGGATTTGAATCTTTTACATTTCTTTTGGTAAATTTCATGTAAATTTCGGAGATACATAGACACATAATAAAATAATGAGTGAAAATACTCAATGTGTCTATCTCTCTCCGAAATTTACAAAAAATTTACGAAATATGTCAAGAACATTGAGTGATGCAAGTTTTCGTTGAACTATTGGTTAGCCAATCCAAGAATGGTTTTGGAATGTTAAATTAGTGCAACTTAGTTAAAGAGGGTGTACTATGTATGTCTTTTGAAAATTGGGTTAACTAATAAACTATATAGTGTTGGTTTAGACGGCGTTGGCTATATACCCCTCCAGCTCTGTTAAGTATACTCCCCCTCTACATTTATTAATTTAATATTAATGTAAAATATCTAGACTACCCTTATATTAAAATAAACTAAAATAATCATGATAAATACACTCCCCCACTTTTAAAACCCTAACCCTAATAGTTGTCGTCGCCGCCGCCTCCTCCGGCGACCAACACCAACTCATTTTCAACACATAAATTTTAAAACATAAAATCAAAATCAAAAACATATTTCCGATAAAGCAGGGTCGACGGAATGCATTTTCGTCGACAAATTGTCGTCGACGATAATGCATTCGGTCGACACTAGTTTGTTGAAAAAAAAACTTAAAATTTTCGACGAACCAGTGTTGAAGAAATGCATTATCGTCGACAACAATTTGCCAACGACAATGCATTCCGTCGACACCAATTTGTCGACGAGAATGCATTCCGTCGACACTGGTTCGTTGAAAGTTTAAAAAAAAAAAATAGAGGACTTACCTGCGCAGACTGTCGTGTGGAGAGGGGGAGCGTGGCACAGCGAAAGAGGGGGAGGAGACAGTGCTACATGGCCGATTCAGGTTTCGGGAGAAGGTTGTCGTGAGAGGGAGGCGGCGGCGTCGCCGCACAACATAATTTTTTTTTTAAAAAAAAAAAATCCTAAACTTACCTGCTCGCCCGTGAGGAAGGCGACGACCGGCGAGCAGCTAGCGGCGCGCGAGGGGAAGAGAGAGCGGCGGGCCAGCGGCGGGCGGCGCTGGGCAAGGGTGCGTCGCCGCGTCGCCTGAACAGAAAATAAGAAAAAAAAAATCACCTACGGCGGCGCGCGGCGAGGAAGGGGGAGGCGGTGCTTGGAGACGGCGGCGCTTGGAGCGTTGGTAGGAAGAAGAAGAAAAATCACCTTCGGCGGCACGCGGTGAGGAAGAGGGCGACGATGCTTGGAGTGTTGGTAGGAAGAAGAAGAGGCGTGGAGTGTTGGGGGGAGAATAAGAAAGAATTAGGGTTTATGATTTAATGGGGAAGTGTATTTATAAGGGTAGATTAGGTATTTTGTAGGGGAGTACATCTAGCGTATGACATTTTAGGAGGAGTACATTAATCGGGGGAGTACATCTAACAAGGCTGGAGGCTGGAGGGATATATAGCCAGGGCCGTTTAGATCTACTTATAACTGGACTTGTTACATATGGACAGAAATTTAAAAAAACTGGGCTAGGGCAGCTATGACCCAATACAACTATGAGAAGCTAGTTCTGGTTTTGGTTTTGGTTTTCGCCACGGATAAATGCCCCCAAATATTATTTTTTTCACCCATAGGATGATTTCAACCCAACAAATATGAGTTCACCCCCATAAAATATCATAAATAACCTTTTCCCTATCAACACTTTAATACATATTATAAAAAAAATTTGACTTCACCCACCTTCTCAAAAAAGCCCCATTTTCTTGTCTTGGAGCAAATTTTCCACACAATTCACCTCCTCTGCCATCGGCCACCCGCCTGTAGCTCCCCCTTACATCTTCTTGATAGTTCATAAAAAAGTTAGAATTTATAAATTTATTTTTTTAATTTCTACATTTTTAAATTTGATTTTCATATGTAGGTTAGTTTTTATTGTTTGAGTAGTTGTTATTGAAAATGATTTTGGCTTTCAATCGTTGAATAAATTTGGTTTTTCCACAAAACGAGATAGAGGGAGACGAAACGACGAAACAAGGGTTTTGACCGATTCAACACTGGTTGGCCGAGTTTTAATTTAAAACGTGGAACTTTTTTTAAAAAAATCTCACAAAACTCGGTGAATCAGTGCTGAGTTTTTGCCAAACGGGGTTTTTTTTAATAAATTCGGAAAAAACGAAATACACTACACATATATTCATTACAAACTATACAATTATGCAACAATATGATCAAATAAATCAATAATAACATGAAAAATAATCCATTGCAAAAAAATACTATATTTTAGATAGGAGAGGAATGCAAAAAGTGTGTTTTTTTTGTTTAGAGTGGGAGTGAACTTGGCATACTAGAGTGATATAGTCTTTTTTTTCTATAAATTCACAATATAAATTAGGGTGGGGAGTGAAGACATATATGTTTGGGGCATTTATTCGTGGCCTTTGGATTTGGAAGAAGTTGGGCTCGATCAGGATGTAGCAGCTCTTGGGCCTATTCTACATTACATAGGCCCAGGCCATATCTCATCCAAATACTTCAATTTTAAAGGGGCATTTTTTATGGGTCTGACTATATACACCTAAATTTCGGATTAGAACACTCCCTGTCAGTTTAATACTCCCTCCAATTCATTTTAAGTGACGTCCTATAGCTCCTCACAAATATTAAGAAAAATACAACTTTCCTAATATGCCCTTAATTAAGTAAAAGTTTTTTTCATTAATCAACAAAATACTTAATGTTTCAAATTAGTTATTCAACCTACAATTATATCTACTTAATGCTTATTTAAATTATAATTGACCAAAATAAATACACAAAACCACCCACTACCTCCATATGCAACACGATTTAAATTAATAATACTAATCGTCTACTCCCATATGCATGATTTAGATGATAGAAATGAGAAAGTCGGCAAATTTAACTTCAAATCCTCAAAAACAAAAATAATGTGAGCCAAAACAAAATATTTAGTTCACAACAAATTACACATAATTCTTTTTTTTTTTTTTTTTTGAAAATATTACACATAATTCTTAAAAGGATCATGTTGTATATTTATAGGAAGATTGTGGTGTTGTGTTCATGCATAAGTTTTAATTTAATTACTAAGGGTACGATTGGTATGCAGTAATAGACTTGGAATGGAATGAGCATTCGTGAGTCTATTCCTAATCTCATGATTGGTATGTTTTTTTATTTGGAATCCCGATTCCATAAAGAATCCTGATTCCCAAAAATACGGAATTGTGATTCATCTCTCTCCCCCGTCTTTACCCATTCCATTCTGTGTGGAATTATTTTTTTAAAAATTTTATAAAATAAAATTATCTATCATATTTTATTTTTACAAAATTATCCTTTTCAATAATTAAAAAGATCAATTAATCATATCTTTAATCAAAATCTTCAACCCTATTCACGCAATAATAAATAGGATTCTCCAACCCCTTCAACTCCAGTTCACATTGAGAAGACGCAAGATAAGAAGGAGAATTAGACAAAGGTAATTAAATTTGTTCGTTGATTCTCTAAACAAAGAAAAACTTGACATATGTAATGTATTGCAAAAAATACCAAAGTTCTGTTTTTATATGCTATATATATGTGCCTGTGTATATATATATAATATGAGATGAATGCAAAATATATATATATATATATATATATATATATATATATATATATATATAAAAGATGAATGCGAATTATGTATATAACCAATGCGAAGGATATACAGAGGCTGCTGGACTTGAATTTATTGTATTCTTTTTACTGTTTTATTGAGTTAATTAGTCATGGAAGAATATTATATATACATATGTGACGATATATGCATATATATATATATGTACAATAAATTAGTTATTGGATTATTGTTCCAATCTAGCTTTAATCTTAATAGTTCTAATTCTTAGATTAAGTTTCTTAATTATGTTAAAATAATAATATATTCACTAATTTAATATGTTTCTATAAAATATATATTAAAGGGTATTTTAGTCATTTAAGATAAACTACATACATTATTTTGCATTTCAGGTTATTATACCAATCATAAGAATTGAATCAATCAAGGAATCATTTTTCCATTCACAGTCAATACCAATCATGGGAATGATCATTCAGAGTTCATTCCATTCAGACCTTCATTCCATTCTTAAATTCATTCCATTCAGTCCTAAATTCATTCCGTCATACCAATCATGCCCTAAATGATTGAAGTTTGATTTCACTAAGTGCATGTATACTTTTATTGGAAAGATGAATAATTTATTCTATCAATTAATTATTCAATTTGAGAGTTAATGAAGTAAAATGGTATATTAAGGATAAATTCAAAATAATGCTCAAAACGTCACTTAATTTGTAAATTCTTAAAAGTTCTAAAACATCACTTAAAATGGATTGGAGGGAGTAATATAATAATAATGTAAAAAATAAAAAAAATCCTTTAAGTCACATTACACTACTAAATGCACCTCTATTACTAACCGCACCCCTCCTTCACTTTTAAACCCTAAACCTAAGTTTTATCCAACCACCACCACTACCGCTGCCGCCGCCGCCACCACCACCAACAAACAACAAAATATCACCACAAAAAACAAACAAACAAAAAAATTAGAAATTAGAAAATTTTCAATTTTTTTTTTAAATTTTCGACAAATCAGTGTCGACCATATACACTCTCGTCGACAACAATTTGTCGACGAGAGTGAATATGGTCGACCTAAGTTGGTCGAATTTTTTTTTTTTTTTTAAAAAAACTTAAAAAAATCGACAATGTAATGTCGACCATATAAACTCTCGTCGACATCCTATTGTTGACCATAATGAATTAGGGCTGTTATTCGAGCCGAGTATTTGAAGTTCGAGCTCGGCTCGAGCTCTTATCGAGCCGAGCTCGGCTCGGCTCGATAATATTGGCGAGCTAAGAAACGAGCTCGGCTCGGCTCATTAAAGGGTCTAACGAGCCTATCGAGCCGAGCCGAGCCTAACGAGCCTAATGGAAATAAAAGAAAAAAAATTAGATATCGAGCCTAATAAGTCGAGCTCGAGCCGGCTCGTTAATAAATCGAGCATCTAACGAGCTCGAGCTCGGCTCATTTAACGAACGAGCCGAGCCGAACTTGAGCCTTATCGAGCCGAGTCGAGCCGAGCTCACGAGCGGCTCGGTTCGTGTAACAGCCCTATAATGAATATGGTCGACACTTGTTGTTCAAAGAAAAAAAATTCGATCATATTAGATTGACCAAATACATTCTCGTCGACAACAATTTGTCGACGAGAATGTATAGAGCCGACCCTGGTGTGTCGAAGAAAAAAAAAACATACCTGTGCGAGAGCGAGAGGTTGGGGGCAGTTGGGACTTGGGGGTAGGGGCGAGAGGTTGGTGGGAGGGGGTAAGGAGATGATTTTTTTTTTCTGCTGGCGACGGGAGGCCAGGAGGGGGGAGGGGGATGGCAGCGGCAGAGGCGGGCGGTGGCGACGGGGTGGTGGCCGACAGGGGGTGTGTGGGCAACGGCAATGGGGTGGGGGAGGGTGGGCAACGACAATGGAGGTGGGGAAGGGGAAGGAGAAAATGAAGAGGAAAGAAGAAAGAGGAGGAAGAGGAAAGAAGAAAGAGGAAAAATTAGGGTTTTGGGGTGGAGTGTGTTTAGTATATTTTTTTTTTTTAGATAAAAGGGTATTTAGGACAATTCAAGGGGGGTGCGCATCCATCCTGACATATTTTAGGGGGTGTGCATCAATCGGGAGAGTGTTCTAAACCGAAATGGAGGTGTAAATATTCAGACCCATTTTTTATATATAGAGAAAGAGAGTAGTCATATAAGTTTTTTCTTTATTTTTTAGGAAACCAGATACAATATATAGATAAGTGAGTTGTCACATCAAATTATTATTAACATAAGTAATTATAATTAAAATAAATAATAAAATCTTATTAATATATTTTAAAATAGATACAATTTTTTTTATTTAAATATATATTTTTTTAATTTCTTATCTTTCACCTGTTTTGATTAATTCTGTCTGAAACAATTATGAAAAGTAGAAAACATTCCAAAGAAGATTTTATTGAAACACAGTTCTTTCTTCCTAAAAACCATTTATATATGTTCGTCGAAGGTGTTACACCGCGAGGAAGGAAAGGAAATTATTTTGAGGGAAAAAGAAGAAATTTATTTAATTTTCATGTTCATCTCAACTTCTATTCTGCATTGGAACACTTGTAATGATCATATAAATAAATATTTAAGATAATATTTTGATTTGAGATTTAAAAATGGAATTTGAGAATTAAAAAAGTATTTTGTATTAATCTTGAAGCAAAACAGACTAGCTATAAAATAATAAAATGGTATTTTCAACATTGATTTATTTTGGAAATTATCATTTTTTAGGTTCATTTTACCAAAATAAACAAACTCTTCAATGATGTGGTGGACTATTTGAAGAAAATTGATGAGTGGATAAGTATTTTATAAATGTTTATATTGCTCCTAAGATCTTGTTGATAATACTAACTATATTAGTAAGGGTAGAAATAAGTTCTCAAAAGTTGAAGGTCATAAAAAATTTACATTTGATCACCAATATCACAAGAAAAATTGAATGAGTTAGCAATACCATAAAAAAGAAATTATTGATATATCAATTTGATTAACACTTTTGTTGCTAAAAATGTTATAGGAGTTGTGTCTATGTAATTACTTGAAGTCTTGAAATTATATGGCATGGTATGAAATTCGATGGTGAAATTCTCATAGAGCTAGCCAAATATGTGCATAAAACATTTGAACACTACAACATAGTTTAAGTAGATTATGCGACGTTCTGTAAATGTTTTATGCCGATGCTTAATTTCATAAGAAACTCAAATCGAGTTAATTGGCTCATATATTCTGCTTCAATTATTTCAATTTGGTGTGGTTGTATATGATTTAAGTTTACAGATGTACGTAATTAATAGCTTTAGGGCATCTTGTAACAATGGTCGAGTGAGCATTTGTACAAACTAGACCATTTATAATTTTGTAATACGTATAAGTTCGCAAATTAGAAGTCTATTTAATTAAAATGGTGTTAAAAAAAATACTTGTTTTCTTTATTACACAAATCTAAACTCGATCTTGACAATAAATTTATCAATCATGATAAATAAACCCATTAAAGTTTGGTATTCTGTGTATTTACCTAATTTATATTTTACTAACTAAAAGACTCGAATTACAACCATAGATGAGTTTATACTAATAATTTGTAGTATCATATTTTCAAATTAAATACTCCCTTCATTTCAGTTTTATTTCATCATTTACCAATATTTATGTTTAGTTTAATGTCGAAGTAGGTTTATTAGTATTAACTATTAAAGAAGATAAAGTAGACGGCATGCATTTTTTTTTTAGTAATAAAGTAATGATATGTAATGTAATTTTGAAATGTTTGAAAAATGTGATTTTAAATTAAAAAAAGTAATTTGTTGACAAATTAAAAAATAATAAATTTTATTTGAGACATCTATTATTTGATAAATGATAAATTTAAAATGAGACCGAGGAAATAGGATGTATCATGATTTCCCCTTTGGGCATCTCCAACCCATAAACAAATACTCTAATTGCATTAAAAAAAGTTGTCCAATGCAAACTTAAAACTAGGCAAATTGCCACAAATAACTTTTTGGTGGCAAACTCAAACTCGATCAAACCCAAAACATTTTCTCTTTTCTTGTTTAGCTTTATGATTTTTTTTAAGAATTTGATAGCTTAAATTAAGTGCTTAGGTGATTTATTATTTTATAATTTTTTAAAGTAAATTATTCAATGAATTAATATTTAATTTTTTTATATATATTTATGAAAATTTTAAAAATTGAAAACATATAATTTAGTAACATTTTTACTTTATTTAGTTAATTTAATTTAAATGTAAATATGAATTATAAATAAATATGTGATAAAATGTAAAATTAAAAAGATAAAATTAAGAATATTTTAAGAGGATATTTCAATTGAGTTTGTAAAGGATATAAAGTAGTTACTTAGTCTATAAATATAGATTAGGCTCTTTAGTATTTCTTATGCATTTTAGCATTGTAAACATTGTAACACTCCATATATGAAATACCTTTTGTTTTGTATTTTCTTCTTTACAATTATAAGATGAGTGTGTGTTTACATCTCTACATGGTATCAGAGCTATGTATTGATTAATTTTTGATCGATTAAACAAGTTTGTCGATCTAGATATGTTTCCGCAATTCGGTATGAATGAATTTCCGAATTTTTTGAGTTTAATACTCATTTCTGCCAATTCTTTGATGGCTTTGGATTTCTATCATTTTTTTTTTCTCTTTTCGAGATTGTTCTTTACGAGTTTTATGCTCGTGAATTTGTAGATTCGATTTTATCTTGATTCGAGTTCTTCTTTGAGTTTCTTGAGTTTAATACTCATTTCTTTGCGAATTTTATGCTCGTGAGTTTTATATTCGATTTCATGTTGATTCGAAATCGATTATTTCGTGTTTATCACGATTCCATTTTTTTTTGGAATATTTGTGGAATTCTCACCACGGATTGGATGAATTCGATTATTGGTGTTGTTTGGTTTTGAGAATTATAAATTCTTGTTGATTGTTCGGCGGTGCTTAAGGTTCTGGCGTCGATTCATTTTAGTGTGTTGTTCCGCTGGCGGTTCACGACGGTTTCCTCCATCTCCGCCGATCAGTTTCGGAAAATTTTGAAAAGCAGTTTTGACGATTTTCGCTTGAATTAATTGTTGTTGATTGTGATTCATCTAATTGAGAATGGCTCAGTTTTAGTCTTGATTGGAATTTGTTCGGCGTTGGTTACACACACACGAAGCGGCGGCGCAAATCTTGAATTGAGAAAGAAAGGCAGAGACCCTTTTCAAGAATGGGTATTCCGGCGAGAATGGCGGTTGAATTCTGGCGAATGGTGAAGTGGTGGTTCTTCGATTTGATTGTCGGCGGATCGTAGTTCGTAGAGACTCTGTTTTTAGATCTGTTCATCCCTGTGGTTTGCGGAATTTGTCGGCTTCAGGTTTTGGCGATTCGATCATGCGGTGGCTGGTTTATGATCGGCGGTGTGCCGTTTGATGATCTGGTCGAGCCGACGAGGTCATCCAACCATCTAAATTTGCGGTGAAGGCATTGTAAGTTCTCTTCGTTTTCCGATTTGAGTTTGGCTTTTGATTCCCGACATCGATTTGCTGCCTGAGATTTGTTGTCGGCTGTTTGTTGCTGCCTTGTCGCCGACGTTTCAGTTTGGCGGTGGCGATTGGCTTTTGGTTAATTTGTTGCAGCTTACTTCTGGTATTCAAATAGATTGATTTTGTCAATTGTTGCAACTATTTTTAGCATTTGTTTTCAGCTTGCGTTTCTTGGTCCTTTGCTGCTAATTGATGTTCGATTATCGTGGGTTTTGTCGTCGGCAGTTTCAGCCGTTGGTTTTCCGGCCTAATTTTGCCGATGGAATTGTCGATTGTTGCTGTTTGTTTTTGGTTTTCTGGTGTTCCTCTGAATTGTTCTCAACTTTGGAGGTCTCGGCTACTTGAATTGTTGCAATGATGTGCTCAATTTTGTTGGACCTTATTTGTTTGATTGGTAACATTTTTATTGGAGATTGATCATTGCACTTCATCTATTGGGGATTCTTTGTTGATTGTGGTTGGTTGTGTGTACAAGCGCTATGGTACGATTTGAGAATGCACTTTGCTCAGAATTACAACATTGTCAAAATGAGGTTGATTGACATCCACTCTCATTTTGAGGGGGGTGTAAAGGATATAAAGTAGTTACTTAGTCTATAAATATAGATTAGGCTCTTTAGTATTTCTTATGCATTTTAGCATTGTAAACATTGTAATACTCCATATATGAAATACCTTTTGTTTTGTATTTTTTTCTTTACAATTATAAGATGAGTGTGTGTTTACATCTCTACAGAGTTGAAATTTAAGTTAATTAAAGGGTTGGAGATGATTTTATTGTTTGATTTAAATTTGATGACAAATTAAAGATTTTAGTGACAGTTTGAGTAAAGGGTTGTAGATGGCCTAAAAATGTTAATAGTGTGTCGGTAGCTAATGACGGTGATTTGAATAGAGAAGTGAAATCTTGACATTAAATTTATCTTTTAAAATCTTGTAATTAAGTCAAAGTTTAGTCCCAAAAAGAAAAAGAAAATATTCGTCACAAGCATAGTTTATCCGAACCTAAAATAGTGATTGATTGATATATTTAATTGACAAGGAAAATAGAACAAGATCAATGTATTCAAATTTGACAACGATTTCACCTATATTATCACTTGATAAAAGTTTCATTTTTATAGCATTAGTTTGAATTGACGTGACAACACAATTTCTTCTTTGAGGGGTTGTTATTTTAATTGTACCGTCTAAATTATGTTATCGACATTAATATTTCAGAAATTATACATTTGTTGATGTGTAATGCAAATTGAATGTTAATGAATTCATTATATTGTATGAAAATAATCGTGTTAGCTGGACAACTCTATTAAAAGTGAACAAGTTGTCTGAAGTTACCAAAACAACTGAGTGATTTGGTTATCTCGATTAGCTAATAGCCATCTCGTCTGCTTTTGGTCATCTCACCTGATCATGTGGAGACAACTCATTTGAGTCTGATTTAAGTCATCTTATCTAGATCAATATATTATTCATTCACAAAAAGTGAGAATATGCAAATTTCTTATTTTTAGTTTGAGCGTTGAGTGATGGTAACTTATAAAGTTTTTCGATTCGTAATGAACGTGTGTCTCTATCCTCCGTGGACATAGATCATTGATCTTACCATCGAACCATGTAAATTATGTGTTATTGTGTTTGTTCTTTTATTTGTCATATTATTTGAGTGTTTTTTGTGATTCTTGAGGTATTAATTGGATTGTTTTGGGGTGATAACACTACAACATAATAATATTATAATTTTATTAATTCTATATACTTTAAATTCACTATTCAACTATAGACGATTGCATGACATGATAAACTACTTTTAAG
Source organism: Galeopsis tetrahit (assembly GCA_963675135.1). Taxonomy (NCBI): domain Eukaryota; kingdom Viridiplantae; phylum Streptophyta; class Magnoliopsida; order Lamiales; family Lamiaceae; genus Galeopsis; species Galeopsis tetrahit. The sequence goes on along the minus strand of OY776130.1, from coordinate 35,230,631 downwards.
GACAAAGATTATCGAGAACGAGTAATTAAGTATTGGATTGAGATGTAGTGGAAGAAACTTAAAGTCAAAAGCTTTAATTGATTCTTCAACTACCTTAAGATTGACTCAAATTGATTTTTTTATTCATTTTCTTGTCAATGATGCAATATTTGCATATGTCTCCCGTGCACGGTGCACCTATTTTACACTTGACAATAAAAGGTGGTGTATTAAAAGAAAAATTAAAATTATAAGTTCACAAGTTGAAATAAAAGTCAGGTGCCATCGAGATTTGTCCGAAGGACCACCAAGGAGCAAAATCGAAAAAAGAAGATGGTATACCCCTAGGGCATGTTTGATAGCTTAGATTAAACCTAGATTAATTATATATCATTTTTATTGGTTGTTTGATAACTTAGATTAAGGGTAGATTATGCTTTAAAATTTAAAAAGTTTTGTTATCATCCTAATCTTAGATAATCGGTCTATGCTATCAAACATGCCCCTAAAAGTGATCACCTACCGATTAAAGCTAGCGTTGAATTAATAAATTAATTCTCCACCTATTGTTTAAATTCTATTTAGCTATCTATCACGATTTTTTTCTTGTTTTACTAAGTAAAAGCATCCATATATTTTGTCCTCGAAAGCCTTTAATTAATTTCCTCATTAATTATAATTTATAAAGTCCATGAAGTTTTAATTATCTTAAGACCTTGAAATTTAAAATTTTATTATACGAAACTCTTCAAAATAAGTTCAACAATAATAGAAGTGAAAGGATTTTGTAAAACTAAATTAAGTTTAAGGATTTAGCAAAATAAATACTCGGTTAATTTGTTTGTTTGGATTTAATTAGCAAAATAAAATTGCTGGAAAATGTCAACAAAAGATTAGCAGCATTTGGCTAGCCGAAGATCAATGCCAATATTATTTCTAATTAGCCCATATTGCATTATGGTGATATTTATTCTTATAAGAAATATAAAATTATTTAATAAATGAACTAAATGAGATGGTTTAATAAAAAAATCTTGAAAATTGATTAGACTTAAAATGTGAACTTACTCAAGTAAATTATTCCCAAACAGGAAAAGGTATATTAGATAACGATAGAAAGCAAAAGTTAATTAGAAGAAAGTGCAACTTCAGGAAAGTAGGATAGAAAAAGAGATATGCATAAGTGAAATCATTTGTTTTATTTTTTATGTTTCATTATGTACGTAAATCGAATGAAATAATTTATTCTATTTTTTTTATGTTCCATTACGTACGTACGTATGTCCTCATATAAACTTGGAAATTTTATTAATGAAAAGTAGAAACGAAAAAAAAAAATTATTAATGAAAAATAGAAACGAAGAAAAAAAAACGTGAAAAAAAAAAAATAAAAAAGAAAAAAAAACGAAAAAAAAATTATTGGTGAAAAGTGAAAATTTTACTAATGAAAAGTAGGAAAAAAAAGGAAAAAAAAATTAAGTTTGAAAAAAAAAAACGAAAAAAAAAAGAAAATAAACGGAAAAAAAATAAGTTTGGAAAAAAAAAACGAAAAAAAAAAAAAAAACGAAAAAAAAAAATTATTAATGAAAAGTAGAAACGAAGAAAAAAAGATCATTGAAAATATATAGTATATACATTGTTATACTCAGTCAAAAACTCAAGTGTATATATGACCTCGTCAACCTGTTTAGACGACTAACAAATACACCCTTGAAGTCAAAGAGATCAATCAACGGTCATTAACCTCACACGTATCTGACCATGTCATCTCGCCAGCTCGTCGCCATCAATCACCTGGTCGACTTCTCTGGTCGTGAGCTTACAGAAGCGCGTGCACCACACAATTGTCGAGCTGCCAGATTGATCGCTAGAAGGAAGTTTCCACAATAGTCAGCTTGCAGCCTCATCGAGTCAGGAAAGCGTCGTCTTAGGTCGTCCTACACGCATAAGAAAGTGTTATCAAATTAGGGAGACACATATTTGGTACACATGACAACATTTAAAGTCATATTCATTGTAAATATATATAAAATGTGAAACTGTCTTGAATTGTAGTACGTACATTTATCGTACATCCAAATAAAAATTAAACGATGGAAACATGAATAATGAAACAATTAAATATTAATTAGGTGGATAACCAATATGGGAAAAAACTCAATTAGTTGGTATAAGTCTATTCGATCGTTTGAACATTCCACATCATCTATATACCTTCAATGATGGACTCTTGAAATGATATATAGTTGAAGTGGTTAATGGGGTCTCTAAACCATGAACTGATCTTTTACCTTTTTCTTAATTAATTGAAAATGTGAATAAATTAAATAATTAATTAATCTTACATTCATGACTATATATATAAATATATATTGAAGTGGTTAATGGAGTAAATATACCCTCTCCATATTTCTATTAAATTATTATTATTATTTTGAATACACCCTACGATGTCAAAATTTGTAACCTATTATATATATATGTTGTTAATTATGACAATGATTCTCATATTGATAATTGCAAGTAAATCTAGTGGTCGGAGCCACACTTCCTCCACCGTATTTCTTGGTTCTAATGGTCCGCCCACCACGGTGGACGAACAACTGGTGAATTGAAACGCCGTGTTCCTCCATTGGGTCCGATCGACCCATAGTCATAGAGGCCACAAAATATCGGAGTTTGCTAGACGCCTACATATGAAGGTCTCGTTAGGTGCTATCGCCTAAAAGTATATCATGAAGCATAAATTGGCGACTTTTAGAACGAGTTATTTAGTTTGGATTTTATCTATTCTTCTTAATTTCGTATTTATTTTATCAATTGTATGCATTATATATAAATGAGGTTTGGTGGATAAAATTAAATGAATTTTCACTCTAGCTATTTCACGTACGTACTCCTATATATGATATCGCGCGATTTTTATTTATTTTTTTTTTTTTTATAATTGAACTTCCTACAAATAAAAATGAAAAATTCTTGGGTTGCATGTGTCTAGAAAGAGTATACCAGTAATATATTGATCTTCTATTTAAAATTAAATGATACATTTATTTATGAATTAAATCATACTCCAATAAATAAAATTAACATGTTTTCAAAAAAAAAAAAAATTAACATATGTTCCCTTGATTTTTTTTTTTGGGATTTAAAGAAATATGACTAATTTCGAATAAGTACTATATATAATGATTTAATTTCATATATGATAAAAAGTTATAAAGTTGTACTCCGTACTTCCTTAAAAAAAATTAAAGAAAAGAAAAGTTATTATTAAATTATATATATATATATAATATATCTCGAGACTAACGAGTTTGGTCGATTTTCTTATTGAAAAAGTTATATTGACTTGTGAATAAATTCATAATAATAAATTAAGATGCAGATCTCCACACGATTTGTTGTGTTGGAATTTGAAGAAAATGACAAATCCAAATGCCAAATAGAAAAGCGTCAAAAAAAGATACCTAATTTGTGAATTGTTGAATTTAGGTCGCAGAACGTGTTTATACAACGCAACTTCTCAATCAATACACATTTAATCTACTTAAATTCTCTTCACATCCCCCCACCCCCACCCCATTTGCATTAATTAAATACGAGATAAAACCTTTGATGCAAAAATCGGTCTAGGCAGCCCTGTCCGATTCAATTTTCGACTTCTGAGCATTTCGGGCAAAAAAATCGCCATAGGCCCCTGATTTTTTTTTTGTAGGTGTTCGATTTGGATGATCATGCACCTTTTTTTAAAGTAGAAACAAGTTTCTTATCAATACTCGTGATTCTTCCATGAAAATATATAAAAGGAAAAAAAACTAGACATCCTAAACGCTAGCTAGGCTGCTGAAATTCGCCCGACTAACGATTTCGACTTCTGCACTCTCAAATGAAACAGCAGCTTGCAAAAACAAAACAAAAATTTATACTCCGTACTATATAACAAGAGAATATTGTTAGCGTAAACAATTAGAAAGTCGTATGAAGAAGCAAGTGTGACATTCTACTATTGGGACTAGTCGAAATTAATTAATTTAGATTGGGAGAGTTGAATTTAATTGAAGGAGCACGTGAATGATATTTCACGGAAAAGGATGTAGTACGAAATATGATCACGTGCGGTCCAATTTCACATTGTTCAGTTGTTGAAAAAATTGACGCATGTCCTCGTGAAAATGTTTTATGACTAGATCTACCCAATGCTTTCATACGTACATAGGAATATGATTCACACAAAATATTGCACGTAATTAGTGTGTGAGGATTCGGTGCCGCCCAGCTACCAACTGACTCAGGTTGTACACGGACTTAGATTTCTTGTTCGATGACATGTGTACAAAAACTATTTTCCTACCTCTCATCTTACAAGGCATATGCACATAATTTAACATAAAGAATAACGTATCAGTTGTCCTAAATTCATATCAATCAACGTCATTTATATAGTACTATAAGACCACGATTTTAATTTGACTAATCAACCATAATTATCGGTGAAATAAATGATACTCCCTCTGTCCCAGGGAAAGCTCACCATGAGCTTCAGACACCATTAATGTTAAGAAATACTAATATAATAAGTAAATCTATTGGGTAAATATCATCTCTCACAATTCATTATATTGTTTTCTTTGTCCATCACATCATCTCTAATACATTTACTTGTTATATTAGTATTTCTTAACAATCGTGTCTGGAGTTCGTGGGGAGCTTTCCCTGGGACGGAGGGAGTAAGTAAATTGTCGTATAGAATGAAAATTAACAATCACAAAAGAGAGAATGAAATAATGTAGATGCATGTACTTTATGGTAAAATACAGTTGTTAACCACAAAATCACGTAATTTCATTACAATTAAATTTATTCATACATCATTCTTACTGTGGCTTCTTAAGAACTAATATTATATCATCTATATATATATATATTTTTTTTAAGACAATAATACCAGTTGTGTGAGATAATTAAACAAGATTCACAAATACTTTTTCATATTGAATATTTTGCTACAACGACAACTTATAATTTATCACGTAATCTATTAGAAAAATTAATAAGGGGAGTCGTAGTATATAGGACTTTGCAATTTTAATTTAATATCTTAATGAGTTAAATAATATTTCATATACTGAATCATGGAGTATTATTTTAGCTGATTTTTTTTTAAACACGTATGAGACCGCTTCACAGTGAAATAAGGTGAGATTATTATCACTTAATTTTTAACATAAATTTATCATTTTTTTTTAATGTAGATTGTGACTTGTATCATTTTACATATCTTATTTAAAAGTAGTACAATTTTTCTGAGAGCGATAACATTCAATTATAAAATGATATTCATCTCACGGTGTGAGTCTCACACCAGACTTGCTCGTGAAAATTGAAAAAAACAAAAAAGGGAAAAATGGGTTTATATATATATATATCGTTCAAATTCATTATGTTATTTTATTTGAATATGAGATTTAATGAACATTTATTCTTTTATATATAAAGTAGATATGTTGATGGAGTATTGTGTGATTTATTTATAATTAAAATAATTGTTTATAAATACATTGAATGATATTTTGAATAAAATATGTGATAATTAATTTGAGGATAAATATAAAATAGTGTGAATAATATTTTTTTTTTTAAAAGAATAAAAATAATATCATCGAACACTTAAAAAAATGAAAGTGGACACTTAAAAGATAAATACTTGTGTATGTAACTGGTACCACTTGATCCAATTTTCTAAATTGGTGAATATATGTTACCTATTAATTATGATAAATACAGTATAATATTAGTTCAAATAAAGCATAGTATTAGTTCTAATACACTATAGTATTAGTGTTAGAATTTATATTACCAACAATGGCTTACAAGGAGACGGAAATAAATAAAATGACAGAATTAAATAATTACAAAATCTTCAAATTTTCCAAAAGAGGCAACTTTCTTCTTTGGACAGCTTCTTGGAATAGCAAGTACGTTTTCTTTGAAAAGTATGTCCAAACTCTTTGATTAGCAGCACTGAAAAATTAGAAAAAGGTTAGGGAAAAAGTCCAGTCAAGGTTATACCTTTTTCCGTAAAACAAACACGTCCCGACTGGTGTTCACGGATTGACGAGATGTTTCGAAAGGTAAATCGGCTTCGTATTTGCACGAGCAACACCGCAACGTACAAAGCTCCGACGTACTGAAAACACGTTTGAACTGGACTGCACTCTAAAATGCAATGAAGAATGCGGGAAAACAGCTGGAAATTTTCAAGTGTTTTGATGCTTGCTAAAATTGTAATTTTTCCAAAACAATGCACTCCTATTTATAGACATTGCCACTCAAGTAGGGAGCAGACGGACATTTATGGCAGTAACTGCCACCACATTATGTCAGGAATGGTAACTTCCATTTCTGTAACCTCCAATCATTAAGACTGCAGTTTCAAATTCAAATCAGATTTGGACTGGATTCGTATTGGGCTCGTGTAGGCCAAAACTTAAAACTTTGGAGCTCTAAAAATATAGATGGACCCTCAAACCCAAGCCCAAAGTCCAATTGTTAATATCCAAGGTCAAGGCAAATGGACGCGGACAAACAGGCGATGCGCGCGCGCGTGTGGCTAATTGAATGGTTCAATAGTCACTACAATTTGAACTCTCTTAACTAACTCCTATTAATAAGGAGGAGATTAATTTTCACATTACATCACTTTTAAGTCTTAATCTTCATACATTAATTTCTCACTTTTAAATATACTACGATCATCTACTCCGAGAGTAGAACGGTCTTATGACATTTAATTTCTCGAAAATTAAATATTCATACCCTCAAATAATTGATTAAATAATAATCAATTAAATATATTAAAAAATTGAATAAACCCAATTTCTCCAATAATATTAGTTCACATATTGTATATAAATTAATTTAAATATTAAATAAAAACATAACTTGCCCACAAGAGTGGAACCCTAAAAGACAAATGTATGTGTTATAGTTGCTAATACGGATATAAATTGGAAGATAAATAGTCCATATATATATATATATATATATATGAGTCTATGACATGACCCAAGAGAAAGAAAAGATGAAATTTGTCCACCACCTTCAACAATAGACTAATACGTATCATCTAAATTTCTCTATCTTAATTACTAATTAGTTAGTGTAGACTTTTAACTCCCATTTTTCAATTTCTACTATCATACGTCACTAATCTCGCTGAATTAATTTGATTTTTTTTGACAAAAGCTGAATTAATTTGGTAATTTATTATTTCCCTGTTCATTTATTGAATTTTCAACCTTGATGACTTGATGTTTTAAACTTTTAAGAATTGGAGAAATATGTAACAAGCATTTCAAGATGTGAATTGAATATTTTTAATTATTAGTATAAGGTTTTCTCCTTTATATTGGTACTGGTCGTTAATAAGACTAGTCGAATTCATGAATATGATATTTTTTCAGGCCTAATTACGCCAAAAAAAAAATCAAATCTTCTTGAGATTTTTTTAAAATTGAAAAAAAAAAATTATAATAATAATTATAATAATAAAGAGTTGTCAATATAACCATGATTTAATTTAGTGCAAATTGTCGATCAATTTGTGATATGGGTATAAACAAATTTAGAGTTCTGATGGCATATCAAAATTGCATATAATTGAATGAGCAAAAGACATATCATCTATAATTTATTATTGGTCAATTAAAATATTTGAATTTTTTTTATGTATAGAGGCTTAAAAAAAAAAGTAATTGGTGATGGAGTTTCTATAAGCTTGCTATTATTGTTACTGTAATTATGATTGTGGAGTAACTCCTGTGCTCCTGTGAAATAAAAGTAATAAAAGTTCCACGTGGACTATAAAAAAAAAATTAAAAAACTGTACCCTTTGTGATAATTTTTTTTATTAAATTGAAAATCTCATAAGATCAAAAAAAAAAAAAAAATTACATATACTTATGTGTATTCAATTACACGATACAATTGAAACACAATTTTAACTTAATTCTAATTTAGTGAATTAAAAATTCAATTGAAAAAAAAAATATATATTTAAATCACTTCAAAATTTAATTGCATATTTATACATCCAATTGTATATATATATAAGAATTTGCCAAATGAAAAATCATACGGAGTACTTCCTTTATCCCATAATAACTTTCACACTTTCATTTTGAAAACTTTCCACATTATATTACTTTCACACCCTTAAAACAAAAACCCATTTATAAATTCATTTTCACAAAATATTGACCCACATATATATACACAAGTCTTAACTCATTTTTTTTACTTTATACATAAACTTTACAAATTATCCTTCAAAAATTTATTATTATTACATTTTTTTAATATATGTGTCACTTCATATGAAAGTTATGGTGAAATGGGTATTATAAATGGCTTGGAAATTTTGTTGTTTATATTTGACCTATGTTTCAGGTTTTATTGAATTCCTATCATGCTTCGAAATTGCAATACTATGCAACTCAATTGCATTTGGTATCATATTAGTAGTAGTTTTTACAATATATATATTAATCAACGGGTCGGTATTAAAAAAATTCATGAAATAATACCCCTTCGATCTATTCGATTAAGAAATGTATAGTGAATTGTTGAAATAAGAAGAGTGAAAAAAAAAAAAAAAGGAGTAATTTTCAGTTTAATTATTTTTATGGAGTGGATTTGGAAAAGAGTTGATAAAAGCAAAATTCCACCACCAACAAATAAGGCGTAACGTTATGGGTGTTGTGGCCCTTATATCCACTAATAATTAATACACTTGTAAAGCTTATATTAGATCAATGTCGCACTTTACAAAAGCAGCCGACAACAGACATGAGAGAAAAAGTCGCGAGCGCGTTTTATTCATCTTTTCCTCCTCATGAAATCACACTTACACTCATATTCTCTTAACAGTATGAACATTCCAATTTCCACGTATCACGTATGTCAATTTCAAAATTACACAAAACACATAGAAGAAAGTGTAATTATAATAATCTAGTACGTGAAAATATAAAATACAAGATTTCTGATCATCATCATCAACAATCTTTTGAGAGAAGATTGTCTGGGATCAAAATTACAACCTTTTGTCCCAATCTTTAAATAATAAATACACATTACACGAGTATTTTTTTCAAGGACTATATTCTAGTAGTATTATGTATACCGCTGTTTGCTATTTACTTCATGTGTACAATTTCTAATCTATTGATCAAACAAAAGAATTAATCCAAAATTGTCGATCGATCGAAGAAATGAAAAGTATAAATAAATAAATAAAATGAAGTTTCGTCTCATACATCACTAGTGGCCGACGCCAGGGCTGGGGACGGAGCGGAGAATCCGCTCGACGACGGAGAGGTGGCGAGCGACGAGCTTTTCGTTATTGATGACGGTGTGGCCCTTCTTGCTCGGGGTGGAAGGCGGTACGGTGCCTTTAGGAAGCGCCGCCAGAAACAAGCTGCCGTCCAACGCCGGAAAGTAATTCCGGCGGGCGTTCATGAGCAGTTTGCGGCCATTTGTGGAGGAAATTACGGTTGAAAACGTTAGTAAGAATACGAAGAGTATCAGAGATTTTGAGGCCATGGTTTTAGGATTTTGAAGAGAGAGAGAGAGAGATTAATTGAGAGTGAAACGGGGGTATGGAGGAGTAATATATAGAGAGGGGAAAGAGGAGAGAGAAGGAAGAGGAACGTACGCGTGACTAGTTGGAAGGAAGAGAGAAGAAGACCTTGGCGCTCAAGTTAGTTGGGCTAAGTCAAATTTGAACTTCTTTGCCATATGCTTCAATACCTTTCTTTTTTTTTTTTTTTATTATTATTATATGAGTTTATTTTGTGCACTAATTTCACTATACAATTGACGATAATATGGATGAATCTGAGCGCGAATGCTAAGCAGGCCCCCGCTTTTGATTCATCGTCGTCGTTTGCTTATGAGATGCGATCGGTAGCTTCTTTTAATTCACCATGATTTTTTCGCCTTTTTATGGACGTGATCTTGTTTTATTTTCTGTTTCTGATTACATTGTTTTGTGTTTCGAGTTTTTCGTTCCGCACTAGAGGGGTGTTCATTTACATTGGCTCAACGGCCTCTGGTTCATCTTCACGTGGACTTATGGCTTTCAATTTTTTCCTCTTTTCTTTTTTTTTTAATTTAATATTATTTTTTTATTGATCAATTCTATTGTATAATTGAACAAATGAGTGAAGTGTGATACTAGTTTTAATTAAAATGTATAACTATGTAAGTGAATATAACTAAACAATATTAATTTATTTATAAATAATTACATGTAAATATGTAAATAAAACGTAACTCTAATTTTAACGAAAATGTGGTGACAAGTGTATGAAACTTCTCAAGACATAATACTTTTTTTTATTATTCATAAAAAATAAAACAAAAGTATCACATCTCGTCGTTCTCTTAATTTGGTGGATATTTGAAAATAAAAAAATTGGGGCTAACTTTGTCGGGTAAAGTCTCTTGTGACCATGACCCACATCAACGCCATTAATATAATACTTGATTTGTTTTATATTAAGTGTCTTTTACAAAATTAGAATCAGCAAAAGAATATAAAATTTCGATATATTTATCCCCTAATATAAGTACTAATTAATAGTAGTAGACTAGACGAGCTTGGCGGAATCTGATATATCGTCTTGGACTTGAACAACCACTCACGATGTCATCCTAACTATTCTTACATCACTTATATTCTTAACCCTCAACCAAATGTAATCACTTGTTCTAATTTTAGTGTTTATAATTGATATGTGTTATATTAAAAAATAATTAACAGTTTTATAATAATGTGAGCGACGTGTATAAATTGAAACGGAGAAATTAAACCGCTTTTAAACCACCAACATTGAACTCAAATTGTATCTCTTTTTTAATCGAATATTTTCTCATAGATATATAATTCCATATCTACATTTAAATCAAACAAAATAAATATAATAAATAAGGTGATATATAACACCAAATTACATATTGATTTCAATGATATAAAACACCAAAATTCAATAACATAAGGTAAAGTCTAGTATGCACTCGAGTGCATGTTATGCACCCTAGTTCTTGTTGTACTTTTCAGTTTTACTGACTTACACTTTTTGGTAAATGGTGTTGCACTTTTCAATTATTACTAAAAATATTATTATACAGTTTAATAATTGAAAAGTGCAACACCATTTATCAAAAAGTGTAAGTCAGTAAAATTGAAAAGTGCAACATGGACTAGGGTGCATAACATGCACTCGAGTCCATAACAGACCAACCCCATAACATAATACACATGTCAAAATACATATCGTGATCAACACTAAAAGAAAATATAAATTACATAAATATGTTGCTACAAGTAAATACATATAAAAAAAAAAACTGAAAATTAAACAAACAACATTAGGTGATTAATTAAACAAACAAAAAAGAAAATTAAGCATATTTGCTCCCTAAATTAAACAACAAGAAAATGAAATTATAATTAAACAAAAAAATTAAATTAAAAGCAAATTAATGAGTAAAAATATAAATTCTTGGATTAAAAAAAAAAGAAAAAAATAAATAAATTTGGGCCAAAACTATAGGTTCCAAATTTGCTACGTACAAATTGGGGTGAAATTTGAAGTCAAGATGGTGCGAATTGAGGTTTTGACACTTGTTTAGAGATGGTCTTTGGAAGTGGAGTGTATGCAGGGATTTTAATTTCTTTTTTTAAGTTAATTACTACTCCACTTAATATACAAGTTTTTTTAAATTTTTACAATTAAAAAAGATGCTCGTAAATTGTAGTAACAGAGAAATAGTATTAAAAGAAATTAAAAAGGCGTGGTTGTCTGTAAACGTCGGGAAGGCATGAATGCCGCGTGGACGTTGAATTAGGTGGGGAAACGAGCTAAGTCGCCGCCCAATTTTCTTTGGAACTCACCGTCTACTTTTATTTATTTTTTATACACACTTGTATCAACCGGTTCAACCGTCATTTTTTTTTAAGTAAGCTTCCCAATTAATGGTGATAAGATAAGACTAAAAACAAACACATCACGATGATAAGGACACATGATACAATAAGAACACGTGTTGACACAAACACAATAATAAGTTGTTATCTACGAAGTATTAATTTTATAGTGCTTAACAGATTTCCACGGATCCTACATGAACACCACGAGATTTTCGTGTCGTTATCGTGTTGATACAATATCGACACTAGCACGATAAGCCTAAACAATAATCCAAAATGTTCGTGTTGGATTTTTGTCGTATCTAAAATTGTCACATCTATGATTCAGTGAGGTGTGAAGTAAAATGTGAGCTCAAAATGAGTGACAAATTTAAGAATAGAATAATGTTGTGAGTGTATTAATTTTATGTGTTATTTGTATATTGAGAGTGTGCAAATAATATTGAAACAGACCAAATAAAAAAATGTTCAAATAATCATGTAATAGAGAGAGTATCAGTTATTAAATTATAATATTATACAATTATGAAGTAAACCGCAACATTTTACACATGTAAACACGTTAAATTGTGTAAAAAAATTGTACTCAGTAACATTATTTTATAGGTGCAGTGGTATACTGGTATTACTTGAAAAATAACGTTCTATTACATATTAAAGGCATTGAGATTTGAAATTAAAAAGAAATAGTGAGATTTAATTGGAATGAGACTTGAAGGTGACAGTGACTTATATGTTAATTAAGCTTTAACAGAATCAATTTACCTACTACGGCATCGATAGTTGATATGAATAACGTCCTATAAACTACCTTAATTTATTGAATGACAGTACCTAATTATCAATAATCATTTTAGTTAATTATTATCAAACTGAATTATGATTAATCATTTGTTGCACCTTTTAATACAAGTATTTGTAAAATAATGAGAAATTTTAAAATAAAGTAACTGTAATTAACTAGCTTAGACAGGCGGACTTTAATATTTTAAATTTATTTAATTTGCGTACATTATATTATGCGCGCTTATTTTTTAATTAATTGTCAGCTGGTTACTGACGTCATAATAAGATAACAAAATTATGGCATGCTTTATACATATATAAAATTATAAATCCTTCAATTTTTGTTTGCAAAAGTTGTATTCTTGCAATTTTGTAATACTACATCATATAAAAGTAATATTATTATAAATGAATTATACACAATGAATTACACGAATCAAGCTGCTCGTGAGCTCGACTCGATAAGACTCGAGCTCGTTAGATACTCAATTTACTAACGACCCGGCTCGAGCTCGACTTGTTAAGCTCGATATCTATTTTTTTTTCTTTTAATTTCATTAGATTTGTTAGACTCAGCTCGGCTCGATAGGCTCATTAGACTCTTTAACGAGTCGAGCCAGACTCATTTCTTAGCTCGTCAATGTTATCGAGCCGAGCTCGAACTTCAAATAATCTGCTCGACTCGAATATCAACGTGTGACTCGTATAAATATTATCAATTAAAATACTGATTTTAAGCAAAAATCATGACAAGTTAGATTAAAAAGGGTAGTTACTTTTTCTAATTATTTAATTGTAAAGTCAAACCAAATGGTCCTACAAAAGCCAAGGAATGTGTATTCTTTGTTTCCTCTTTTGGGATCCACAATATTTACACATGCATTTTCAAGTTTGCGCAATCACATGGCTATGTCCATTCCCTCGAGGCATGTTATGTTATTGTTAGGGGTTTCATAATTTTTTGATTTATGGCCGGCCCGGATTATTTTTTAAACCTAAATTAATACCTATAATTATAACTACATATTGTTATATGTTTGACTTGTTCTTTATTAATTATGCATTATGGCATTTTATATTAAAACCTAATTCGATCTTATTGTGACATAACTTTTTTATTAATCTGAATATATGTCCAAGAATCTTAGTTGGGTACAATCCGGCCAATTAATTCTATATACTTTTTTGTCATATGTTTACATCTTAAAAGTTTTAGTTCAACTCGATCTTGTGAAAAAACCTAATTCGATCTTAGTTGGTCAAATATATACTATACATAATTTCTAAATATTTATTTTACCTTAATATTATATGATTGCTATATAAATAAGTAATCCAAGAAAACCGTATGATGCCCCCTTGTCTTGTCTATTACCTTTATAGAATAAATGAATAATATTTAGAAAAAGTAAACATAAATCCTAAAAAGTAGAGCTAATTTCTCTTCTTGTTGGTTTGTAAATGTCAAAATAGTACTCCCCATTCCCACTTTAAACTTTTTGTGGGAATTGAGTATTTTGTACGTCATGGATGATATATTTACTTTCTAATGTCCGACTATTATGTAAAACTGAAGGGCATGTTTGTTTTGGGACTCACCCGTCCGGACGTCCTTGTTCTACTTCGGGATTTCACATCCGGATTTCCCCATCCAACCACTCTTACACAATTTGATTTGACATAAAGTTACATCTCATCCTACTCAAAATCCCAAAACAAACACACACAATTATTATTCATCAGGATTTCCCCATCCAGGATTTCCCCCATCCTACATAATCCCAAAACAAACATACCCGAAGTGAAACATAAGATCTTAAATAATTCGGGTATTGTGAAATGAAATATATGGAATATAACACATTCACTAAAAAAAAAAAAATCGATTTGGTGGGGCCGTTAGTGAGGGGTTAAATCCCTCGCTAAATGGCGAGGGATTTAGTGAGGCCAATATAGTTGCCGAGGGAATCAGCTAATTTGTCGAGGGATAATGAAAACCCTCGCAAATAGTGAGGGAATTACCGAGCAAATAGGCCCTTGTTAGCCACGTCAATTAAAATTATCGAGGGATGGTGAGCCCTTGCAAAATCCCTTGGCATACCCTAATATAAATAACACCCCATTCTTATTCTTCCCAGCGTCTCTCTCCATTTCTGGCATACGCAGCGGCGCCGCTCTGTCTGGTCGGCCGCCGTCGTCAACAGATCGAAGCATCCATCAATCAAATCTTGTTCTACTCTTCGTTGTGAACATTTATACGGTAAGTTTTCTTATTTTAATGAATTTTTTTAGTATAAATGGCTTCTCTGCATATTTCTCATTTTTTTTGAATTTACAGTACGACTTCTTTATAATAAGAATTTTAAAGTGGTGGGGGGAGGGGTGTTTTTTTTTCATGTCGTTTAGTTGTATTTTTATTTTTAATTTGTGTAGTTGTCCTAATAGATTCAATCTTGCCCTAATATAATTCTTACCAACTACACGAAGTTCGTGTTCGACAATCCATACCCTAATAGATTCAATCTTGCCATTCTCTTCTTCCATTCTTTAATTCTTGTTTTTCCGCATAAGTTTTCTTAATAGTCAAGAAATTGTAAAATGGAGCTGCGAAATAGGAATATCAAAGAGTCCACACAATTGTTACGTGTTTGGTTGTTATTTTGCAACCTTTTCTAGGCTTAAATTTTAGCCTTATTTTCTATTTTGGAAGATTAAAATATGTGAAATTTCGATAATTTTTTGTGGGATTATTGAAGAATATTATGATTTTTTCAAAAGATTGGGTAAGTGATCAATCAAACAAACATTTATTGTGATAAAACTTGATGAAAATATGGATATATTATTTAAGTATTCGATTTGACTGCTAATTTCTTCACCACAATTTTCCCCATCAAATGGATGGGGTACGATGTTCAATCTTATTAATCACTTCATTTCTACTTATTAATCACTTCATTTGAAAAGCCTCCACAATTTTTTAGTATATATTATAGATTGGTATCGTCATTTCATTAATGAATAACATCAAAATTATCCAATCACATGACATTATCGATGTATAAATCTAGTTATTAATCTCCTACTAATCTATATTATATTAATGTTTAACTTAGAAAATTAATTAATTTTAAAATATTCATCAGATTGACATGGATAATTCAAGTCGTAGTTAGATCAATGTATTGTCCAAGATCGGTGTATGAGATTATTACTCCTAAATTTTATAATGGGCTAAATGAATTTATTGAAATTATCACGAGTAACCCAAATTCGTTAACGGAAGGGAAAATTAGGTGTCCTTACATGAAAGGTAGATATCGAAGTCAAACATTTAGAGAACCTAGTGAAGTGAAAACACATTTACATAGGAATGAGTTTGTAACAAATTATTATAATTGAATTTTACATGGTGAGGAGAGATGGGCTCCACGTCCATTTGAAAATTCCGAAGAATTTGCATCAGCCTCACACGGAGTTGAAACAACAGGACCTAATTCGTACCATACTATGATAGAAGACTTAACTGGTGGTCCACACATTGATTTTGGAAATGTGGCAGAGGAACCACAACTTGAAGAACCCCCTAAGAGCATCCACAATAGGGGGTAGAAGTCCCATGTGGATTTCACTCCCAACTCAAATGAAGGGTAGAAGGGGTTGTGGGAGTGCTTATGTGGAGGAGAGAGGAGGAATTGGGTAGAAGAACTTCTAACCAAGTAGAAGTAAAAAATTAGGAAAAAAGAGAGTAGGATAGAGGGAGAGTGAATAACACATGAGAAAAAAAAGAGAACAATTTGAAGAGTGTAACTCACTAGCAAGAGTGGGTTTTAATGTGGTCCCAACTATTTTTTATTTGTATTATTTTTTTGGGGTAGAATGCATTGGAGAGGTAGAAGTTTTTTGAGATAGAGGTAAGAAACTTTTGAGGTGTCACACATGTGGTACATATGTGTCAAACTTAAAACTAAAAAATCCTCACCCACACTGTGGATACTCTAATGAGAATGTTGCACAATTTTATGATATGCTTTGTGCAGCTTACCAAGATTTGTATCCCGACTGTTAATCTCATTCACATTTGTCATTTAATTCTCGATTATTGAACATAAAGACAGAAAATAGATTGTCTGAAAGGGGTTGCAATCAAGTCGTTGACTTGATTCGTGAGATTTTTCCTCTAGAAAATCAGGTTTTCAGGACATTTAACGATACCAAACAACTGATGAGTGGAATGGGTCTTCCGGTGGAGAGAATTGATTGTTTTGCACGTAATTGCATGTTATTTTGGGGTGCAGACAACGAACTAGATTCATGTAAGATTTGTGGTGGACTACGTTATAAGCCCTGTCGTTATGATGTGGATGGCCGGCTAAAAAAGAAACACCCAGTTAAGGATATGTTTTCAATAATTCCTCATTTGCAAAGATTATATATGTCAAAAGCTACTGCCAAAGATATGACATGGCACACATCCGAAGCTTCTGATGATTCTGGTGTTATGCATCACCCTACATACTCGTTGAAAACGTGATCGCGACTTTGGCTAAGCAGGGGCTCGACCGAGTCACTTGAAAAATTCGAAGTTGTAGTCCAATGCTCGAGCTCGACCGATTTTTAGCAACTCGGCCGAGTCTTAAAATTTTGAGTTTTTGAGCGACTTGGCTGAGTTGAATGACTCGACCGAGTCATTTCTGATTCTTGTTTCGTGCATAACTTTTGATTCCGATCTCCGATCGACTCGATTCTTTTTTCCATTCCACTCCATTTTTTGAGAAAAATCCAATGGTGTAATCACCGTTTTTGTTCAGTGAGATATAGGCATACATTTTGCTCCTAAAAGCCTCGTTTTTACCTACAAACATCAACAACACCATACCTTTCTCATAATTAAAACAAATCATCCATAATTGATCAATAAAATATGATATTACAAGAAATATAAGTTCCAAATGTGCACTAAAATCATGCAATTTCCACCCGAATCATCTGGATGGAGTACAACCGGAAGGAAAGCTTGTCCATATTGCGGGGAATATACTAAAGCTTTCACTTTGAGGCTTAGTCGAAAGTAGTCGCGGTTCGACAACCACCGTAAGTTCTTACAACCAATTCACAAATGACGACTGAATAAGAATGAATTCAGGGTTGGAGTTACAGTCACAGATGATCCACCGCCAATCTGAACAGGTACGAGTCTCCTACAAGAAATTGATCACTTGGAACTTAGGAAAGTAATAGAGGAAGGTGCTGAGGCCCACAACGAAACACTTTTCGGAGGTTGGAAGAAAAAAACTATGATATTTGCCGTACTGGAGTACCTTGTTGGTCCGACATAATTTGGATGTGATGCACATTGAGAAAAATATGTTTGATAACGTGTTCAACACTGTGATGAATGTGGAGGGAAAAATAAAGGACACAACTAAATCTAGGGATGAACTTAATGAATATTGTCGTCGTCCCTCTCTCCAAAAATGTGTCGTTATAGGTAAATATCCCAAGGCTCTACTCGATTGATAAAAAGCAAAAAAATGTCATTTGTAAGTGGATATTTGAGTTGAATTTTCCTGATGACTATGTGTCTAACATGTCTCGATGCATATATTGGACGAAATTGAAGTTGTATGGGATGAACAATCATGATTGTCACGTGTTTATGCAGAGACACTTCCAATTACTTTTCGTTACATTCTGCCACCTCACATGTGGAAAGCAATCATTGAGCTTAGTCTATTTTTCAAGGACTTAACTTCTACGACCATTACAGTTGACAACATGACTCAGTTAGAAAGGGATATTTCAGTAATCTTGTGTAAGTTGGAGCGTATATTTCCACCCAACTTCTTCAATTCAATGGAACATCTACATGTCCACCTTGCTTATGAAGCAAAAGTTACTGGTCTAGTACAATACAGATGGATGCATCCATACGTAAGGTAATTTCTAATTTTAACTCACATTATAATTATAAATTCTTCATTAATTACCTTGGTATCTTAACTCACGTCCATTAAATTCCAATTAGGTATCTTCGCACCTTAAAACCCAGCGTGGGTAACAAAGCATGTGATGAGGCTTCGATTGTAAATGCATATTTAAAAAGAGAGGCATCAATATTTTCTTCTCATTATTTCGAGGACCATGTTATAACGAGGATACACAATGTCCCTCATAAATACGATGGTCGTGATGACGTAAAATAATATGTGGAGGGTACCTTCTCAATATTCAAGGCGCCGGGTCAAAGACTTGGAAATGAGAAGAGATGGATTTTAGATGAGTAGAAGAAAATAGTCATATGTACGTGTTACTAAATTGTGACGAGGTGCAGCCTTACGTTGAGTAAGTCATATACAACAACTTGTCCCATACATATGTTGATATATATTAGATCATTACATATAAACGTATCTAATATCATATATATGTCGTAGGCTATTCTTACAACAACTTGCAGTTGTTCAACCAAATCTTTCCTCGGCTAAATCAAACACTAGGCTACAAAATGAATTTGCGTCGTTGTTTGAATAAATTGTAAGTACTCATCTAGAAATTAAAGTCATCTTATTTGATTTAAGTCATCTCACATATATCTACAGTCCATTATAGGTGAAGATAAATAGCATCGCAAATATGTTTATACACTATCTTTCTACTAGTCCTTCCTGACAAGCCATTACGTATTTTGGGTATTAAGTAAACGGTTATAGATTTCACACGATCGCTTATGGTGCATCTAAAGAAACTGCAAATAGTGGAGTTTGTATTCTAGGAAAAAATTATAATGAGGATGAGAACGATTTCTATAACATTCTCGAGGAAGTTGTCCAATTGGACTACTGAGGGTACTATGAGAAAAAAGTGGTTTTGTTCAAGTGTCAGTGGTTTGATCCATCCAAATATGGGACAAAAGTTCATCTTGATTACAAGCTTGTGGACGTTCATCAGAGAAGACGATACAGTCATTACTATCCATTCGTACTAGCAAGTCAAGCCACCCAAGTCCACAATTCTACGTACCCGAGACCACATAGTGATTGGATAACAGTCTGCAAAATCAAACCGAGATCCCTATTGGACGCACGCAAGTCACTAACTAACTCTAATGAACAAGAAAAGTTTTCCCTGTTTCAAGAGGATACCATAGAAACTCGGATGAATGTGCAAGTAGATGATAATCATGTCCTAATTAACTAATATCACCGGTAGACTATCTAAATGTCCTCCTGAGTATTAGTGTGTGTGATGCGTATTGTACAGTATACAGAAACCCCTGTTTCTGCATTGTGTGTTTCTATTTGTTGTGAGAGTGTTACCATGGTCAGAGAGAGAACATATTCTCTCATCATTAGAAAAATAGAAAATCTTGTTGAATTTTCTTATATGAGAAGTTATCCAACTTCTCTCCATATTATCCACTTCATGTGTGGATTAATATATATTATAATAAATAATAATAACTAATTATTTACAGAAATAAACGTCATATTGATTAATTAGCACCGAAAGTGAAAGACGTATTTTGTTTAAAGGAAATCGTGTTTAACACGAGTCACTGTTCCTCGTTTTTCTATAATTAAATTCGGTCATCTACGGTGATCATATATAACGAATATTAGCATTCCTTACGTGACAAGAAAATTCGTTTTTGATTAATACATCCACAATCAACAAATTAAGCTCTATTTTACTAAAAATAAAACTCATTCAATTGTGTTGAAATATGAACAAAAATTGTTGATGTTTAAATTTATTTGTTAAAAGTACGTACAAGGATTGATATATATGTAAGAATAGTGAGTCAACTATTGTTGGAGCTGGTACTTTCACCAATGGAGCTATCGAAAATGCTACGTCGTTTCCTAATCGGACGTTTCTCCCTTTCCAGATGTTCAAAATACTTTTGTGCATGACTTCCAACTTGCGTAGGATTCCTAGTCAAGACAACATGACGAGAGATGTTTTTCCAATCTCCTTTTCCATATGTTTTCAGTCCAATAAGAAATAACCTGTGTTACATAAATAGAAATATATAAAGAAAATTAATATTATAAAAAATATTTGCATTCTTAATAGGTTTGATGATGTAAATTGTAACATATGATAATTAGAAATAGGAAAACAATGATAGAAATGATGTTATTATGCAATTTTGACTTTACTTTTATGGACAAATTAATGTATGCATGCAATTTAATTTTAAATGATTTATATATTATTAAATGTTCAATTGAATTTTTTATTTTCACATTAAAATTAAATTAAAAATGTTGCTTAATTGTAACAATTTCACCATGCAATTGGTGCACACAAGAGTGACTCTTACTTATGTTCTTCTTCCGTCCATGGTTTTCCGGACTTTCTTTGGACCATAACTGGCTTTTTGTCAGACTTCGGGTTTTCGGTAGGTCGCTCTACCTCCATCTCATGATATGGCGGCAACGGAACCAATCCTGCCTCGATCAACTCAATATCCTCCAGCAAAATTATGTAGTTTTGTTCGACCTGCGCTGCCGATTTCGTTTCAAGCGTTGCAGCGATCTTCTCCCAACGGTTAGGAGTCCCATCAGGAAATTTCACCAAACCAATTTCGAATTTCTTATTCTCTTCCCATGTCCAGTTCACACTAGTTGAATTAGTAGTCATCACAATCTCAATTCTTCTTCTTGTCTTTCACTTGTTGAATATGAATATATGTAACCATGCATGACCCTGTACATATACACACTGAGTGAATTATTTTGGAAAATCAAAATCAATTTTTTTTCTCATTCTGCTCGTCAAGATAATTACTTTAATTCACGCAGGATGTGGATAACATTTTGTTTGTTTTAATTATAACAATTTTATTTTTAAAGGTAGAAATTTGGGGGATATAATTGCTTTAATTGAATATTTCTTGAAAAAAAAAAAAACTAAGTACAATCTAACTCGTTTTATAATAGTTTGACTATAGATATTATCATAGTTCCCCAAAGGGTAGAGGTGATAATTTGGCCCACGAGTGGAGGGGAGTATTAGAAAATTAATATAAATGAATTAATTATTCACCTTTAACTTTAGACTTTTTGATGAGAAAAACAATTTCACATCACTAAAGGCAAAATAACCATTCTCAGTTGAGGAGGACTTACACTAAAAAATAGTTCGATTTGACGAGGGCCTTTAATGAGGGGGTTAAATCCCTCGCTAAATGGCGAGGGATTTAGTGAGGGATATATTTGCCAAGGGATAATGAAAACCCTCGCAAATAGCGAGGGAAATACCAAGAAAAAAGGCCCTCGTAAAATGCCGAGCAAATAGGCCCTTGCGAAACTACCACGTCAATTAAAATTGCTGCGGGATGGTGGGCCCTCGCAAAATCCATCGGCAAACCCTGATATAAATAACTCCCCCTTCTTCTTCTCAGCGTCTCTCTCCAATTCTGGCATACGCAGCGGCGTCGCTCCGTCTAGTCGGTCTCCGTCGTCAACAGATCGAAGCATCCATAAATCAAATCTTGTTTTATGTTTCATTGTGAACATTTCTACGATAAGTTTTCTTGTTTTAATGGATTTTTTTTTAGTATAAATGGCTTCTCATATTTTTTAGTAGAGATTCTTCATAATAATAATTTTAAAGTGGGGGATTTTAATTTTTTTTTCATGTTATTTCGTTTATGTATTTTTTTTTTAATTTGTGTAGTTGCCCTAATAGATTCAATTTTTCTCTAATATAATTCTTACCAACAACACGACGTTTGTGTTCGACAATCCATGCCCTAATAGATTCAATCTTGTCCTTTTCTTCTCCCATTCTTTAATTCTTGTTTTTCTACTTTAAAAAAAAAAAAAAAAAACTCTTGTTTTCTTCTGTAATTTTTTCGATTAACAATATTTATTTTCCGCAGAAGTTTTTTTAATAGTCAAGAAATTGTAAAATGGAGTTGCGAAATAGAAATATCAAATAGTCCACACTATTGTTGCGTGTTTGGTTGTTATTTTGCAACCTTTTCTAGGCTCTAATTTTAGCCTTATTTTCTATTTTGGAAGATTAAAATATGTGAAATTTCGATAATTTTATGTGGGATTATTGATGAATATTATGATTTTTTCAAAAGATTGAGAAAGTGGTCAATCAAACAAACATTTCTTGTGATGAAACTTGACGAAAACAAGGATATATTATTTTAGTATTCGATTTGACTGCTAATTTCTTCACCACAATTTTTCCTTGAAATGGATGGGGTACGATGTTCAATCTTATTAATCACTTCATTTCTACTTATTAATCACTTCATTTGAAAAGTCCCCACAATTTTTTAGTATATATTATAGATTGGTACGGTCCTTTCATTAATGAATAACATCAAAATTATCCAATCACATGGCATTATCGATGTATATATCTAGTTATTCACCTCCTACTAATCTAATTAATTTTAACTTAGAAAATTAATTAATTTTTAAATATTCAATAGATTGACATGGATAATTCAAGTCGTAGTTGGATGTATGGTCCAAGATCGGTGTATGAGATTATTACTCCTGAATTTTATAATGGGCTAAATGAATTTATTGAAATTACCACTAGTAATCCAAATTCGTTAAGGAAAGGGAAAATTAGGTGTTCTTGCACGAAAGGTAGATGTCGAAATCAGACGTTTAGAGAACCTGGTGAAGAGAAAGCACATTTACATAGGAATATGTTTGTAGCCAATTATTATAATTAGATTTTGCACGGTGGGGAGAGATGGGCTCAACGTCCATTTGAAAACTCTAAAGGATTTGCATCAGCTCATACGGAGTTGAAATAGCGGGACCTAGCTCGTACCATACTATGATAAAAGACTTAGGTGGTGGTCCAAATATTATTTTGAAAATGTGGAAGAGGAACCACAACTTGAAGAACCCCCTAATGAGAATATTACACAATTTTAAGATATGCTTCGTGTAGTTGAGCAAGATTTTTATCCCGACTGTCAATCTCATTCACAGTCGTCATCGATTATTGAACATTAAAACGAAAAATAGACTGTCTGAAAGGGGTTGCAATCAAGTCGTTGACTTGATTCATGAGGCTTGTCCTCCAGAAAATAGGGTTCCCAAGAAATTTAACGATACCAAACAACTGATGAGTGGAATGGATCTTCCGGTGGAGAAAATTGATTGTTGTGCACGTAATTGCATGTTATTTTGGGGTGTAGACAGTGAACTAGATTCATGTAAGATTTGTGGTGGACCACGTTATAAGTCTAGTCGCTATGATATGGATGGTTGGCTAAAAAAGAAACACCCAGTGGAGATGTTTTATTTTCCAATACTGTAATTCCTCGTTTGCAAAGATTATATATGTCAAAAGCTACTGCCAAAGATATGACATGGCACGCATCTGAAGCTTCTGATGATTCTTGTGTTATGTGTCACCCTACAAACTCGTTGGCTTGGGAACTGATGGAGATATTGATGAGAATCAATATTAATATTTGATTAGATATTTATCCTTATATTTAGCAAATTTGTTTTGATTTCATCATATTTAGTATTTATATGTTTCTTATTCTCCAAGTATTTCGTATTATATTTAGTATTTATATGTTTCTTATTCTCCAAGTATTTCGTATTATAAATAGATAAGTTTTAGATTGTTATTAGGAAGTTGAAATTGATTAATAAAATATGAGAGTTTATCTCAGTGTCTCTTCTACGGCATTCTTAGTGAATCAACGTATATGAGTTCTTATCACTTTTTCGGGTATTCGTAGAATCAACGAAATTAGTGTGTTTTAGTGTGTTCTTCGTATATTCATCTTTATTATACGCTCTCGCTGCTGCATCAGTTGGTATCAGAGACTAGGTACGATTCTCGATGATGGTTCCGAGATTTCAATCGGTTTACGATACTATTCGTGATGAGCAATCAACGTATGAAGATGATAATATGCAGATCTGTCATTGTGAATATAATGGACCACCAATTTTTGATCAATATTTTGATGAAGATTGTGGTTATGATGGACCACAATTTTTAATAAATATTTTGATGAAGATTGTGGTTATGATGGACCACCAATTTTCGATAAATATTTTGATGAAAATTGTGGTTATGATGTACCACCGATTTTCGATGAGTTTGTTGATAGGTTGGTTGATGGTGTTGATGATGGTTATTGTGGCCCCCCAATTTTTTATGAGGAAAAAGAGAAGGGAAATATTTTTGTAGTTAGGAGTGTTCGTGTTCATCTCAATATTTCTGACTTAACGATGGAGGTTCTTATCGTCTTATGGCCAAAAGAATACAAAGATGTTGCAGCTCGTCTTCGTACATTTTCGATGAGAACCAACATGATTCGAGGGCGAATCATCTTCAAGAAGAGGAGAATGATGGAGATATTGATGAGAATCAATATTAATATTTGATTAGATATTTATCCTTATATTTAGCAAATTTGTTTTGATTTCATTATATTTAGTATTTATATGTTTCTTATTCTCCAAGTATTTCGTATTATATTTAGTATTTATATGTTTCTTATTCTCCAAGTATTTCGTATTATAAATAGATAAGTTTTAGATTGTTATTAGGGAGTTGAAATTGATTAATAAAATATGAGAGTTTATCTCAGTGTCTCTTCTACAGCATTCTTAGTGAATCAACGTATATGAGTTCTTATCACTTTTTCGGGTATTCGTAGAATCAACGAAATTAGTGTGTTTTAGTGTGTTCTTCATATATTCATCTTTATTATACGCTCTCGCTGCTGCATCAGAAACACTTGAATCGTTCGTATCCTGATTT
Organism: Galeopsis tetrahit; assembly: GCA_963675135.1. NCBI lineage: Eukaryota > Viridiplantae > Streptophyta > Magnoliopsida > Lamiales > Lamiaceae > Galeopsis > Galeopsis tetrahit. Next base: position 35,205,088 of record OY776130.1, on the reverse strand, counting down.
TGCATCTGAAATTAGTAATGTTAGGCTAAGTTTGAGCACCGATGGTTTCCAGCCGTTTGGAATGACGGGGAGACAATATTCGTCATGGCTAGTGATATTTACTCTGTACAATTTACCTCCATGGATGTGCATGAAAGATCAATTCATATTTCTATCGGTTCTTGTGACGGGCTCTATAAGTCCAAAGGACAAACTTGACGTGTTTTTACAACCACTGATAGCTGATTTGAAGTTTTTGTGGGAAAGTAGGGTTCAAACGTACGATGGAATGAGAAAGGAAAACCTTTTGATGCGAGCTGCACTAATTTGGACCATTAGTGACTTTCCAGCATACTCAATGTTGTCTAGATGGAGTACAACCGAAAGAAAAACTTGTCCATATTGCAGAAAATATATTGAAGCTTTCACTTGAGGCTTAATCAAAAGCAGTCGTGGTTCAAATACCACCGTAAGTTCTCACCACCGAATCACAAATGGCGATTGAACAAGAATGAATTCAGGGTTAGAGTTATATTCACCGATGATCCATCGCCAATCTGAACAGGTACGAGTCTCCTACAAGAAATTGATCACTTAGGACTTAGGAAAGTAACACAGGAGGGTGATGAGGCCCACAACAAAACACTTTTCGAAGGTTGGAAGAAAAAAAGTATCTTTTGATATTTTCCGTACTGGAGTACCCTGTTGATCCGACATAATTTGGATATGATGCACATTGAGAAAAATATGTTTGATAACGTGTTCAACATTGTGATGAATGTGGAGGGAAAAACAAAGGACACAGCTAAATCTAGGGATGAACTTAATGAATATTGTCGTCGTCCCTTTCTCTAGAAATGTGTCGTTATAGGAAAGTATCCCAAGGTTTATTACTGGCTTTATAAAAAGTAAAAAGATGTCATTTGTAAGTTGATCAGTGAGTTGAAGTTTCCTGATGACTATGTATCTAACATGTCTCGATGCATAGATTAGACGAAATTGAAGTTGTATGAGATGAAAAGTCATGATTGTCACGTGTTTATGCAGAGACTACTTCCAATTTCTTTTCGTAACATTCTGCCACCTCATGTGTGGAAAGCAATCATTGAGCTTAGTCTATTTTTCAAGGACTTGACTTCAACGACCATTACACTTGACAACATAACTCGATTGGAAAGGGATATTTCAGTAATCCTGTGTAGTTGGAGCGTATATTTCCACCCAACATCTTCAATTCCGTGGAACATCTACCTGTCCACCTTGCTCACGAAGCAAAATTTGCTGGTCCAGTACGATACAAATGGATGTATCCATATGAAAGGTAATTTCTAACTTTAACTCACATTATAATTATAAATTCTTCATTAATTACCTTGGTATCTTAACTCATGTCCCTTAAATTCTAATTAGGTATCTTCGCACCTTAAAACTCAGTGTGGGTAACAAAGCATGTGTTGACACTTCGATTGTAAATGCATATTTAACTAGAGAGACATCAATGTTTTGTTCTCATTATTTCGAGGACCATGTTATAATGAGGATACCCAATGTACCTCGTAATTACGATGGTCGTGATGACGTACAACAATATGTGGAGGCTACCTTCTCGATATTCAAGGCGTTGGGTCAACGACTTGGAAATGAGAAGAAGAGATGGATTTTAGATGAGGACAAGAAAACAGCTCATACGTACGTGTTACTAAATTGTGACGAGGTGCAGCCTTACTTGAGTAAGCCATATACAACAACTTGTCTCGTGCGATTGTTGATATTTATTGGCTCATTATATTAACGTATCCAATGTCATATATATGTCATATGTTATTCTTACAACAATTTGCAGTTGTTTGACCAAATCTTTCTTCGGTTGAATCAAACACTAGGCTACAAAATGAATTTACATCGTGGTTTGAATTTTTTTTAAGTACTCATCGAGAAATTAAAGTTTAAATCATCTCACATATATCTTCGGTCCATTATAGGTGAAGATAAATTGCATCGAGAATAGATTTATACACGATCTTTCTACTGGTCCTTTCCAATAAGCCATTGCATATTTTAGGTATTACGTGAACGATTATAGATTTCACACCATCGCTTATGGTGCATCTAAAACAACTGCAAATAGTGGAGTTTGTATTCTAGGAAAAAATTATAACGAGGATGAGAACGATTTCTATAGAATTCTTGAGGAAGTTGTCCAATTGGACTACGAAGGGTACCATGAGAAAAAATGGTTTTGTTTAAGTGTCAGTGGTTTGATCCATATAAATATGGGAGAAAAGTTCTTCTTGATTTCAAGCTTGTGGACGTTCATCAGAGAAGACGATACAATCATTACGATCCATTCGCACTAGTAAGTCTTGTCACCCAAGTCTACTATTGTACGTATCCGAGACCACATAGTGATTGGATTACAGTCTACAAAATCAAACCGGGTTCCCTCTTGGATGCACGCATGTCACTAACTAACTCTAATGAACAAGAGACCCCGGATGAATGTGCAAGTAGATGATAATCCTGTCATATTAGCTGATGTCACCGGTACACTAGTTGACGTGGAAGAAGAAGAAGAAGACGACGATTAAGTAACTTAGTTAATCTTAATTATTAATGTTAACTTGGTAATTTATTTGAATATGGTAATCCTATTTCAATGTTAACTTGTTAATTTATTAGAATGTGGTAATCTTATTTCAATGTTAACTTGTTACTTTATTTGAATATTATAATCTTATTTCAATGTTAACTTGTTAATTTATTTGAATATGTTAATCTTATTTCAATGTTAATTTTTTTTACAGATGAGTGGTGGAGGTAGTTTCAGCCAGGGACGTGGTCGAGGTAGGCTTAGATGTAGAACTCGAGGTTGTGGTTCCTTTACCAATCCACAGCCTGAGCCACCTGCTGTACCCGTGCACGATTTGGATCGGCCCCACCGATCATTCTACCCGATCTTGGATTGGCCCCACCGATGTAGGGATCGTCCCCACCTCCCAGTTCATCATCTGCCGCTAGTACATTGTCCAGCATGGCACCATCTGGAGGATCCGACACTCGTTTATATATCTATATATATGATGGATGGTATGTATAAAATCTTTATAAATTTTTAATCTTTGTGGAAATTTAATAAATTAATAATAATAAGTTATTATGTTTAACAACTTGAAGCCTTTTGGTGACCTCTCTCCCATTATCAGAACAATCATGTCGAATGTTATGGAGATTAGAGCATACACCTTCTCAGACATCAGTAAAAATAGGCTTCGATATTATTGAGAGACGTTTCAGGTATAAATTATATAAAATATATATATATAATTTGATTATGTTATATAAATCTATACATTTTTTTTTTTTGCAGAGTATGGTTAGGTGGGATTCTGCTGTCACTGACACTCGACTGGTGTACAAACTCTGGCGTAAAAAAACAGTCGGTCGTTATACTAACATGATGAACTATTGGAAGACCGAGTGGAATAAAAATAGGAAGAAGCCGGAGTGGGATTTGAACACAATTTGGTTGTCGTTACTTGAATACTGGAATATCCAGATGTTATGAAGAAGAGCGAGCAGTGCAGAAAGAACGGACTATCGGAGACTGGGGGTCCGGGTTCTGGTTATGCCTGCCACAAAGGTGGATCTCATGGAGCCGCGGAGGTTGCACGACAAATTGTGTGTATTTATATTAATTAAGTTAAATAATTATTTATCGTATATATGTTAAACATATTTTCAAATATAAGTTAAGGACCGGACGACCCGCCACAGTACTGCGTTGGAACTCGTGGAGAACTTTCACTACTACGGTCATGGAGAGTACACACACGCCCAAACAGGGGCGGACCCAGAATTGTGCGTTAAGGGGGGCCGATGTACACCGTTCAATACTAATATATGTTCAACATCAAATTCAGATATTATATTTTTGCATCTATACATGTCAATATTCATCTTTAAATATCATAAAATAAGTAATATGTCCTAAATATATAAAAACGAATCACACCGTGAAAATCATCTGTAGTTGAGTATATACAATTATTTTTTACAATTTGCTTATGCATTTACATGGAGATCTATTAAAATTCATCTTAAATTTTATTTTGAAGTGTAGTCTTGATTAAGTTCATAGTAAAAAATAATTGTAATTAAGGGGACAACAATAAAAATCTTAATTAAATGTGTGTAAATCATTACTATATGAATTTATTCATCTTTTAATGCACACAGAGTAAGATTTAATAAAATTTACCAAAAACACATTAAAATTGTAAGATCCAACCAACATTTTTGAGAAATTACAATGGTTAATAAAAGAATTTAAATTTTAAGAGAAAAATAGAATTATTCAAAGAGCTAGGGAATTATTCAACTTAAAAGTTCAACTAAGTTTATTTACATGCGAGGGTCCAATTGTATTCTAAGAAAATATATATACGTAATATTAAATACATGTGCATATAATAGTAAAAAAATGAAAAAAATGGGAGGGGCCATGGCCCCCCTTACCTTGTGCGTGGGTTCGCCCCTGCGCCCAAATGGAGGAGTTATTAGTAAGTATATGTATATAATTCATATATAAAATATATATAATTGCATTCGATAATTTACTAATTACTTTAATATATGTACATGTACATACTCAGGTGCAAGAGGAGGCCTCCCAATTGTCCCAACACACTTCACAGGATGGTTCCATCCAGACATTGGAACCCGACTTGTTCGAGTTGTACATCAAGAAAGTCGGAAAAAAAACATAGACGTATCAAAGTCCTCGACCAGGTGGGTAAGGCTAGACGCGTTTCCTCCGGCCCTGGCGAGACATCATCTGGTACGTCTTTCGACCGATTCACTTAAGCTGACATAGACCGGGTTATTGCTGAAGAGTGTCGAATGAATGGACCAGAGAGAGGCCCGATTGATTCTACAAATGGACCAGAGAGAGGCCCGGTTGAGATTAGAGTTATCACAATAAATGCGAAATCAATTCGTCGAGATGATGCGTCAAATGAGTGGTGGGTCGGGGGCTGCTACTGGTGGTCGGGGGCTGCTACTGGTGGGGGTGATGGGGGTCAGAATGATCAGGATGGTCAGGGTGGTCAAAATGGTACTGTTCGTTGATACTTTTATTTATTTTGTTGTGTTGAAGTTGATAATGATTTTTAATTTTAATGTTGTGTGTCGTAATTTTAATTGAAGTTGAGAATTGTTTTATTTTTAAAGTTGCATAATGTTATTTTAATTTAAGTTGAGAATAATTTGAATCAGTATTTAAAAAAGGTATATTGTCAATTTTTTTTTTTTTTTTTTTTTTTTTTGTGTTGGGGTGTGAATTAGTTAAAAATAATTAAACATAATTATTGATATGCTATAATTATTGGTTGATAATTTTTAAACAAATTAAATAAATGAATTTAAAAAAAAAGAAAAATCTAAGAGTATATAATATATATTAATTGTATTCAAAATATAATGAATAACACTCCCAATAAAAACGGCATTTAGGGTATGGAATATTTTTGTTGTTGTGATTAACACTTCAATGAAAAAAAATAACTAATTAATTTCTTATAATAAATTAAATTTAAACTTATTGACTTTATAACCATGCAATATCTTATCTTGAAACGTCAGCTTAGAGTGTGTGGACCAATATTTAACAACCCCTATACTATAATACAAAATCAAATAATCCGGCAGCCATAATTTTTTTGTAACAACTAGATTAAACAATAAATTGGGAGAGGTAAAAATACACCTATATAGTGACATTAAATTATACATGTGTGATATATAAAGTGTAATGAAATATTAAAACACATGCAATTCACCTAAAATAAAATGACGACTATGGTTGAGAAGGTATATATACAAACTGTTAGCTAGTATAAAACTTGAAAAAGATGCCGTATTTGTTTGCGTTTTATTTCAATAAATAAATAACGGGTTAGATTTTTTATACGTGCATGATGATGTCATGTATAATACAGTATATTTCAAATAATAAAAAAAAAAGTCAATGAGCATGGCGGCCAACTTAATTATTTACTCTAACTTCCAAACTTTGTATATATCATTCATTTTTACAGATTTTAAAAAAATATTAATTATTTAAATATACAGTAAAAAATGGGAATGGTGTGTATTAAGTATTAGGAGAATAAATATTTTTAATTTTAAAATGTGCATATTAAATTTCAACCGATCAAAACAGGAAAATAATATTAATTGAAAATTTAAACTGTGCATAAAATATTAAGAATTAATTCTAAATAAATACACCATATTTAATCTCAATATCAATTTAATCATGATCTTTAGGATTATTGTAAAAAATTTCAAACTTTCATCATTTTACAATTAGATACACATTTTTTTTTCTCCGATCAACAATTGATGACGTGACTTGTGCTTGCCACGTCAGATTACAAATATTCTTTTTTATTTTTTTTATTTTTCACATTAAATTACACTTTATAGAAATAAAAATATTTTTTTATAAATATAAAAATAAAACTCCCGCTTCTTCTGCGTCTTCTCCTTCTTATGCCTTCTCAAACTCAATAGAGTTTTTCTTCTCAAAATCAATCAAGTTCTTCTTCCCTTCTCAACCATTTTATGTTTTTTTTTTCAATACATGTTGCATCATCTCCCTAACTTCCTCAACTAAATCAAAATAATCAACTCTATCTGCATCTATGCAATGTTGAGGTGTAAGGGTTTCCCTTGGTACAATAAATACCATTCACAGTGTCAAACTTTTCATCATGTTGTCAATATATAGAAAAATAGTCTTCCATCTATAAAAATAAAAATATATATAAGGACAAAAAGAATGTTTATGTATTTCAAGTGCTCATATGCAAATGTTTATGTATTTCAAGTGCTCATACGCAAAACACTCAAATACACAAAGTCAGAAGATTTCACTTACTTGGAATTTTTGTAGGGTTTAGGTTCACAAACTTCACTCTACTTTCAAAAGTTTTATTTTTATTGAGTTTGAGAAGGGAAGAAGAACTTGATTGATTGAATTTGAGAAGAAGAAGAACTGTATTGAGTTTGAGAAACTAAGAAGATGCCTAACATAAGTTTTATTTTTATTTTTATAAAGTGTAATATGATGTGGAAAAAAATAAAAATAAAAAAGAATATGTGTAATCTGACATGGCAAGCTCCGGCAAGCCACATCATCAATTGTTGATCGGAGAAAAAAAATGTATATCAATTGCAACACGATGAAAGGTTGAGATTTTTTACAATAATCATAAAGATCGTGATTAGATTGATACTGAGATTAAAGGTGATGTATTTATTTAGAATTAACCTAAATATTAACTATAAGTAGGGGTATTTAAAAAAAAAACACAATAATTGAAACAAGTGATTATCGATCTTTATGATACGGATAAGTATATACTCCCTCCGTCCTGTAAAATTTTGCTCAGATAGATTTTTGGGTCTACAAAGTATATGTTTATTCTATTTAAATAATTAATTTTTTATTATATTTTTTACTTTATTAACAAGATTGAGTATATACCAACAATATTGTTTACTCCTTATTCCACATATATTTTTTATAATTAAAATATGAATTTTTTAAAAACATGTATAAAAAGAAGTGAGCAAAATTTACCGGACAGAGGGAGTACAATCAAATTCGTAGTAAATTTTATAACAAAATATTTAATGAAAGTGTGTATGGATGGTATTACTAGTGTTTAAGTGAAAAACAGAACAATGTTACACTGAATGTTGAGACAAATAGTGTAACACAGACTCAAACAGAATATCAGAAAAGACAGACACAGCGGAAGACTAAAACACTAGAAATAAACTGAACACAAGTAAAACAAGACTGATGCTACACTCAATGTTAGAACACTCAATGTAACACTGACTCGATTACAGAATATCAGAATACGTATAGCGGAAGACTTTAAAGAATGAAACACAAAGACACAAAATTAACTTTTTAACATAGATTTTAATTTAAAATCTATGCGAGCCTCATGGCGAAACTTTCACTAATAATTATGTGAATACAAATGGTGTGTGAACAAATATTCACAACGGAAATAAGACTTGATAACCTATCGAGTCTAAAGACGGCTTAAGTGTAAAAATTACACTACCAAAAACTAATCTAACTCTATGATCTATCTATCAAAGAAGTATAGAAAAGTCTATGTTGTACAGGAAGTTTGGACTCTTCGGCACAACGACATGAACATGCCAATGACAATTAATTACTAACAGGATGAACACTAGTTTAGTAATTAAAGAATGGCACTTCGATGAAATATGTGACTCTCGGATCTGATGTGTATTTCTTCATGTTGTACGAGAATCTGATGAAGAAGAAATCATAATCACGATAATGTCTAAGTAGGACGAACACTTCACATAGACATTATGTGATTACTCTTAATTCTCCATGCTGAATAATGAAGCCTTCCTTGAGTATTTATAGTGGTAAAAACGAATTCTAGAAGCTTCATAATCCATATCCTATTTTTTAGGATCTCATCCCTTCTTTTTAGCCCACTCTTCATTCCAATGAATTCTAGCACCTTCCAGCCTATTCTGGACGTTTTCAAAGGCAACCGCATGATCTACATACTTCTGCAAGCTTCCAGATCCTTCCAGTCTGGAACTGTGTAGAATGTTCTAGATCTTCAACCTGCGATGTTACAACATCCAAAGCAGCATTAGCTAGAAAACAGAATTTGGACTTAGGAAAAATAAGAAAGGTCGAATTAAGATGTTGCTGTGAATGTTAAGAGATTTAAGAGTAACAACATCTACAATCTCCCCCAATTTGACCTTTCGCCTACAACACACCTGATGCACATATATTTCTATATATACTCAGTATTATGTACATGCTAGAGTATTACCATCATATCCATGTACTAGTCAAGTCAACACCTGTTGTAGCTTCTGGATCAAAGTAAGAAAGACCAAGAATGATTTCACATAGTCCGTACCATAAGAGCAATGTGATCTCACTCAAAACAACAATAAGTATGAACAAGATACTTATATGAACAACATATAAACTTACAAAAATCATAAGTTAAATCAGAGCATATATGAATATGTACTAGATCAACCTAAGACTTATGTATGACTTAATAAAATAAAATGAGCAATAATGAAGAAAAGAAAAACAAACAGAGCAAAGACTAAAAATAAAAAACAGAGCAAAACATGTGAAAAACAACAATATCTAACAAAGACTTAAACAATAAGCAGTAAGCAACTGAGAATTAAAAAGAAGTGTACTTCTAAATTATATTATTATCAAAGCAAACAATTTAAGCAGTAAGCAGTAAGCACATGATAATTAAAGAGAGGTGTACTTCTATATTATCCTCAAAGCAAACAATTTAAGCAAATTGAATAATAAGGCAAGTTAGAAAAACAAAACAAACAACAACTAACATAAATATAAACATAAACATATACAACATGCAGTAAGCAAATGATAATAAGTATGAAAACAATTTAAGCATGAAGCAGTAAACTATTATCATCAATGCAAACAATTTAAGCACGTTGAATAAAGAACAACCTATCAACTAGAAAGGAAAAACAGAATCTGTAAATCAACTTAAACACAGAATAAATGAATAAGATCAAGGGAAGTATAAAAGGCACAAATACTTGAGAAACTAAACAAGTGACATATATTGCTGTACCAACAGCTGCAGCATCATGTTCCTGCACATAATCACTTATAATGTTCAGCCCTCCCCCTGTCTTGTATCAACCTGTTCAGATGTTATCATAAACTGTTTAGATGTCATAAAGAACATCCATATGTTCATCAGCATCAGCAAATTAATCCTCCTCCTCATCAACAACAGTAATTGGTGTAGCAATAAATGAACTACATCTTTCGGTTCAACAGTCTCTTTATTAATAGCATCAGGTACACAATCAGCTTCTGGTACATCTTCATGGAGCTCTTCACTTCGAACCCCAGAAGTTGATGGTGTTTCTCCCCCTGTGGTAGTAGAAAGCGTCTCTAACCACTGGACTTTAAAGAACTGAAGGCCATCAATAGAGTCCTGTAAACGTTTTAGTTGAAGTAAAATAAAAGATTCAGAAACAGAAAATATTTGACCAATGTGACCACCAATGTGTTTCACATTCGGTGTAGCATTTCTCTATTCAGGTCTTGCTGGAGTTGGTCCAGCTGGAATAAGAGCATCTCTGTGATTAGAACTATCTGAATTTTGCAAGGGAAAATCAACAATCCTTTCACCAAGTAACAAAGCAGATGAGATAGTCATCAAGGGTACCTTGCCTCTTTGAACCTCAGTTTCCTTAGGTTTAAAAATTCATGCCTCTTGAGGTATGAACATATTAGCAAATGATAAGGTAAAATCCCTTTATAATAAATATCACAATAAACTGCATGTGGTGAAAATAATTAAATTCAAATTAAATTCTTCAACACAAAAATCTTATACAACAATATAGCTTAATCCGTAATCACCGTAGTGGAATTTGTAGAGGGTATCCAATTGTAGACAATCAATTTATGGAATACAAAGTATAGAGATGTGAGATCTTTGACAAGCACAAAAAAAATTCACCTAGTTAATCTACCCCCTGTTATAGAAGTAGCAACCAAGTTTCAAATCAAGTGCATATTAATCAATCACAGGCTCTATCTCTAAGAAGTCATCAATCAATTTCGGAGTAAATGAAACTGATCTCCCCCTAAATTGTACATTCCCATATCATTTAGAGCTACGTCTACATGTACTCTTCCTAAGACAAGCATAAAGTACATATACCCGGTCAGATACAAAAGTATCACTCAAAGTTACAGTTTTCAACAATTTCCTTTTAATAAAAAATTATATCAACCCTTTACTCTCAAAATAATGATTTGTTAATTCTCTTTTCTATTAACAATTGTCGTCTAGATAGTTTAGTTATTTTAGCAACTAACCTATTAGTCTAAAAATTATTATTAGGATCAGAATTACCTCCTTCAGAATTTATTTCCTCAGCTGATTCAGAGTCCTTACTACTGCTCTTCTCAGAATCATCACTTCTACTGTCATCAGGGTCTGGTGTTGCGACACTTGCTGCAGCATTCTTCCTCAGAGTCTTCTTAATCTCATACACAATGGGATTATATTCTGGATCAGAATCAATTTTCTTGGGCAAGTCTCGTTCAACAACAACCTTCTTTCCCTTTGGATCATACTTCTTTTTGACTCTTTTCTCAGTAACCACGGTTTCTTCCTCCAATTAAGAAAAGAACTTGAATCGGTTCATCATCAACACTACTTCCTTTCTTCTGTCTCCTCAGTGAGTTAGAGTAATCAACTCTTGAGCACATAGCCGTATCTCCTTCGTTGAACAGGGCTCTTCTTTTCTCTTTTCTTTCTCAACATTCTTCCTAAATGCAATCTATTCAAATTCATCAGTATAGAAAGATAAGATTTAGTTTCACCTGAGTGAGCATTTGCGTCGGCCTCCTTCATTTGAGCGTCCTCAAAATCGGATGTCTCAGCATTTGCAAACACATTCTGCTCAGCAACAGGAAAATCATCAATTTCCTTTTCAATCTCCCTCAGAGAGGAAGCTATCGAGGCGTTTGCCTCTGTTTCAGTATTAGGACTTGGACATTGAGGCTTTTATGAGGTGAACGAATCAAGTGTAGTGGTGAGTATTTCGGTTTTCAGTAGTGAGAAATGTCAATGGACATATTTCCAACAGTAAGAATATAAGGTTCTAAAAATTCTCATTCGATTGAGATATATTCTCAACAACTTGGTTCAGCTCGTTAAGGGTCGTATCGAGTGGAATGTGAACAGTTGTAGGAATGGGTGTAACTGGAGTTGTTTGGGTAAGTGTTTCAACTTTTCTGGTAGCAGTTGGTGAATTTTTGGTGTAAAGCGGCCATACAAGCGAAATTATTAAGGTTTGAGAGAGATGGAGATGACGGTTTCGTGGGAGTTTGAGTGTGGTGGGGTAGTTTCTTTGTTTCCTGTCATTAAAGCACCAAGAAATTGAAAAGATAATCACAATAACCGAGATAAACAAGGCTTCAGCAAATCATAAAACGCAATACTCAAATCACTCGAATAAATGCAATGCTTAGTATATCATATTATGAGAAGTATATAGGAGAGAATGCATAGTTGGAAGTAATATGTATAAAAATAAAACTAACTAAGGAGGATTCTAGAAGGAATTCGATAATACTCCATAAACTTAGCCACAAAAATAAATTATGAGTAAGTAGTGGGTAAAATCATAATTAAATAATTAATTAAATTAAGAATGTTCTAGAATGTTTAACATTTAAATGTGTATAACCTGAAAATAAACCAAAGACGTGGGTTAGTATAATCAGAATAAATGAAATAAATTTCCACAAATAATCAAATAATTACTACTTATAAAAATATAATCGAATCATCTAATGTTATGCTCAAAACTGTTACATACACCTCAACACGGTTTTTACATGAATTTACTTCATTTGTGTTGCACCATTTTTTCTTTTCTTTTCGTGTTGTAGCACCTAGTTCATATTGATCCATTTTTCTAGAAGAGTGCATCGTAGTAGCGAACTCCGTGCCCCATAATTACTCAATGGATTATGAACATGTTGATGTATTTTATTAATCACCTTTTGAAAAGAAGGCATCGTAGCACTCAACTCCGTGCTCCATAGTTACTCAGTGATTAACTACATCTTTTAGTATGCTAACAACATTCTATTTATATGCATTTGAGAGGTGTAAGACATGTTTATTTTTGCACAACAAATTTTAGATTCAAGAATATTTTACAAAGGAATTATTCAACGAAAATAGGAAATAAATTAAATCTATAACAACTATACAACCTTATGATGTTGTCCTAAATGCTACAACATTTGTAACACCATCCATCTAGGATTATTCAGATACTACACATACCAAGAGATTTTCTCAAAGATAAGAATGTCTCAAGGTCAAAACCTTAGTAAATAAATCAGCATTATGATTTTCAGTAGGTACGTATTCCAACTTCACTATGTTCTTCTCCACTAAATCTCTCATAAAATAATTCCTAATGCAAATGTGTTTAGTGAGTGAGTGTTGTACTGAATTTTTAGAAATGTTTATGCACTCGTATTATCACAGAAAAATGTAAGGATATCGTTTTCAATTGCATAGTCATGAAACATCTTGCTTAACCACAAGATTGTTTCTCATGTAGAAACATCCTCTACTCTTACTCTTTATGTCGTCTATATCTCATGCTCAATCCGTATCACTGTATCCAATCAAAGTGTTGTTGGTGTCCTTATATAGTGTACCATATCCCAAGTTCACTTGTACCTGCATCAAACTTGATAATTCTTTTCAAAACATTCAGGTGAGATTCCTTTGGATAATATTGGTAACTAGCACAAACAAAACACTGTATATTATATCTGGTCTAATAGAGGTTAGATAAAGTAAAACTTCTTATCATAGATCTATACAATGTTGGATCAACATCCTTTCCAGCATTGTCTTTGCAAAGTTTCAAAGTAGATCTCATAGAAGTTTTCATTACTTTTTAACTTTCAAAATCAAACCTTTTAACCAAGTTCTTAGCATACTTACCTTGAGAGAAGAATATACATACTTACATTGCTTGATTTGAAGACCTAAAAAGTAGTTCAAATCTCCAACCATACTAATCTCAAATGTTGCAGTCATTGCTTTAACAAATTGGTTAACATTTTATCACAAGTTAAACCAAACACAATGTCATCAACAAATATTTGAGCAATAAGTAAATCTTCTCCAGTGTGCTTAATGAAGAAAGTTATATTAGTTTCTCCTCTAACAAAACGATCGGGGTATTGTGGATCTTCAAATCCTTTAAGTTGTTCAACATATGCTTCTTCATTCAAAATGCCATTTAGAAATGCAACTTATACATCCATTTGATGAAGTTTAAATGTCAATAAAACATGCAATTGCTAGCAATAATCTAATAGATTCTATCCTAACAACATGTGCAAAATTTTCATTAAAATCAACAACCTCAACTTGGGTGTAATCTTGTGCAACTAATCTAGTCTCATTCCTAAAAATAGTAACACTCTGCATTAACAACATTGCAAATAAAAGACATGCATATTGTTCGTACCACATCTACCTTATTCGATATTATTCTTCCTCTTGTTTGCACTCCAACTGTAGCATCACTTTTGATCTGGTCAGATGGATGACTTTTATCAATTCTTGAAGAAGGATTCATTTTAGGAACATACTGACTGTTCTGTGAAATTCCAACTGACTGTTCTGTAAATGTTGCTCCAGATGTTGTAACATTAGGTGCAACATTTTCAGACTTCAGTGAATTCTCAGAATTGTCAGTCACTTCTGATACATCTTCTTCATCTTTGTCATCTGTAAGACCTTTATCATCATCAAACACAACATTAACAGATTCTTGAACAATGTTAGTCCTAAGGTTATAAACTCTATAAGCTTTACTATTTCTAGAATAGCCTAAAAAGAAACCTTACACTTTTAGAATCAAACTTATGAAGTTGATCCATATCATTCAGAATATAACACATACAACCAAATACATGAAAATACTTCACATTTGGTTTTCTAATGTTCAAAATCTCATAAGGTGTTTGAGTAGTGCCAGATCGAATATAAACTCTATTAATAATATGACATATAGTATTCAATGCTTCAACCCAAAATCTTTTAGCAAGACTTTTTTATGTAAGCACGACTCTTGCCATTTAATAAAAAGTTTTATTCCTTCTTTCAGCAAAGACATTCTGTTGTGGAGTTTTAGGAGATGAATATTCTTGCAAGATACCTTTCTTATCAAATCATTAAACATGCTATTTTCAAATATTCCCTACCATCATCAGTTCTAATATAGTCAACTTTCAAGTTAAACATATTTTTGAACCTTTTGTAAAGAATTTTAAATGCAGCAAATTAATGTTTCAGATATATCTCTTAAAAACTCAATACAGGTATATCTAGAAAAAGCATCTACCACAACAAGTGAATATATTTTGTCTCCAATGCTTTCAGTTTTCATAGGACTAATTAAATCCATGTGCAAAACAATTCGAAACATTGATGTGTTGAACAATGTGACAACATTTTATGCAACACTCTTACATGCTTACCTTTCTGGCATGGTCCATATACAGTGGTACTCTGAAACTTCTGTTTTGATAATCCTTTTCACTGCATCGACTTTGATTAGTCTCTTCACTGATGTATAATACATGCATGTCCCAATTTTTGATGCAATAAAATATTTTCATCATCATTCTTTGACAAATTACACATATTTGTTCCAATAAGATAACAATTATCTACTGCCCTAGACAATCTTCATCTTTATTAAGAACATAAACATGATTCTTTGTCAAATTTTACATGAAAATTATCATCACAAATTTGACTAATATTAATCAAATGAGCAAGCAATCCATCAAAATGTAAAACATTTTTAAGCTTAGGAAAACCTTCAACATTTAAAGTTCATTTTGAAACCACCACCATATGTAATATCACCATTACCACCATTCAAGGTCACACAATCAGATAAGTAGTCAATTTGTCTTGTCATATGTTTAGAACAACAACTATCAAAGTACCATTGACCAAGTAAACATGCTTTCAAGGAAGCGTGAACAACATTACAAGTAACATCAGATTTCCATGCAGATTTCAGAAAATGTTTCATAGGATGTGACATCATTTTAGGTAACATTTTCTCATATCTAAGATCATCAAACATTTACATGCAGTACGGAAAAATATGATCAATTATCGAACAATAATGACATACAAACTTCTTTTCAATGTCTTTGACTTTGTGAGAATCTGTTTGTGCAGATGTTACAACAAATGTTTTAACATTTGCCTTCACAAATTTCACAACATATTCAAAATTCACAGAAAATAGAAGCAGTTTCACTATCATAACGTATACCACAATTATCAGATTTACCAATAGCTATAACATATATCAGAAGCACTCATATAAAATTTTATGAAACTTAAAGTAGAGGTGATCAATTTCTCCTTCAGTTTACAAACTTCAAAATCTCTTCTGGAATGTATGACTTCTAGCTTGGTAATTGTTCCTTTCAGATTCTCATTCTCTTTATTCAAAGAATTAAGAGTGAATTTCTGAGAGTTACAATTATCTAACAACTTTTGGTATTTAGAATCATCAATCCTTATACCTGCATCATCAACAAACCCATTAAAACAGTTCAAATCTGGGTGACTCTGTTTTGATGTTACCATAAATGTTATGACATTAGGTGCAACATCAGAATCTGTTTCATCTAGATTATCATTTAAAAGAATCATCATAATCAATCTTGGTATGAAAAGCGAATTCAACATCTTTTGATTCATCAAATTCATCATTTGATTAAACATTCAAGGTAGTTCTAAAATTCAGTTTTTACTTTAGTTCTGTATTGGTACATTAATTTTCATAAAGACCATATTCAGAACATACATTGAACTGATTTTCTATATTAAAGATCATATCTTAGTTTACCTTCACTTTTTGATAACCTTGATTGAAATTGACTTTTCCTTCTTTCTGGTGGGGTGTTGATGTGTTGTTGATTTGGATCTTTGGTACATCATAACCTGTAAGTACAGTCCTCCAAGCACGTTCATCAATCGACTTGATATACATGCACAATTTAGGCTTTAAAATATGAATAATATGTTCGGGTGCCTAAATGCAGTGAATATGTGATGTGTTTTCATTGCTAACATAAACTAAAACACACTTAAACAAGGATCTAACCTAGTGTCGTCAGGTATTATTGCTCTGATACCAACTGAAAGTGTGTATGGATGGTATTACTAGTGTTTAAGTGAAAAACAGAACAATGTTACACTGAATGTTGAGACAAATAGTGTAACACAGACTCAAACAGAATATCAGAAAAGACAGACACAGCGGAAGACTAAAACACTAGAAATAAACTAAACACAAGTAAAACAAGACTGATGCTACACTCAATGTTAGAACACTCAATGTAACACTGACTCGATTACAGAATATTAGAATACGTATAGCGGAAGACTTTAAAGAATGAAACACAAAGACACAAAATTAACTTTTTAACATAGATTTTAATTTAAAATCTATGCGAGCCTCATGGCGAAACTTTCACTAATAATTATGTGAATACAAATGGTGTGTGAACAAATATTCACAACGGAAATAAGACTTGATAACCTATCGAGTCTAAAGACGGCTTAAGTGTAAAAATTACACTACCAAAAACTAATCTAACTCTATGATCTATCTATCAAAGAAGTATAGAAAAGTCTATGTTGTACAGAAAGTTTGGACTCTTCGGCACAACGACATGAACATGCCAATGACAATTAATTCCTAACAGGATGAACACTAGTTTAGTAATTAAAGAATGGCACTTCGATGAAATATGTGACTCTCGGATCTGATGTGTATTTCTTCATGTTGTACGAGAATCTGATGAAGAAGAAATAATAATCACGATAATGTCTAAGTAGGACGAACACTTCACATAGACATTATGTGATTACTCTTAATTCTCCATGCTGAATAATGAAGCCTTCCTTGAGTATTTATAGTGGTAAAAACGAATTCTAGAAGCTTCATAATCCATATCCAATTTTTTAAGATCTCATCCCTTCTTTTTAGCCCACTCTTCATTCCAATGAATTCTAGCACCTTCCAGCCTATTCTGGACGTTTTCAAAGGCAACCGCATGATCTACATACTTCTGCAAGCTTCCAGATCCTTCCAGTCTGGAACTGTGTAGAATGTTCTAGATCTTCAACCTGCGATGTTATAACATCCAAAGCAGCATTAGCTAGAAAATAGAATTTGGACTTAGGAAAAATAAGAAAGGTCGAATTAAGATGTTGCTGTGAATGTTAAGACATTTAAGAGTAACAACATGTACATTAAATTTTAGATCTTTATGATCATCGATCATACGCGTTGCAAAACCATCATGAGGCCGGAAAGGATGAAATTAAGGAAAGAAGAAATGGGATAGAAGAAAGAAAAAATTAAACAGAGTGAGATTACCGATGATGTATGCGTCGAAACTCCATTTAATATTTAAATTTTCATTTTGATTTAAAATGATTCGATTAAGGTTATTTGACCATATATAATCATGTAATCAATGAGTTCCCGCATATTCTCAAAAAGAACTTATATAAAAATTTATTTATTTCGACGTAAAATAATACAATTATATTACACCATAAATATATTTAAATAATACTCCCCGTCCACGAAAAGTAGTACTCCATCATTTACCTAGTATTCTTTATCCATAAAATGTAGTCTCATACATTTATGGAAACTATCACCCTTCAACCATCACTTAATTACTCAAATGCCATTAACTTTATTCACAAACAATCACTTTATTCACAATGAAGCCCACAATAATCTACAATACTCTTACTTTATCTATTTTTTTTTTCTTAAAACATGTGTCTCACTCCAATGAAACTACATTTCATTGACGGAGGAAGTATGTGTGTAAATTTATTAAATATATTTTAGATTTTTTAATAAGTATATTTTAAAGCATTATTTTTTAAATACATTAAGTTAATATTTAAATTATATTTTATATAATAGAAAATAAACTTAATATAAAAATTATTTTTTATTAATAAATGCAAAATGTAATAAATGATTAGTCAAACCTACCTTTTCAACTAATATTTATATTATTATAATGACATGTATTTTTTTAACAAAATAAATTAATATAATAAATAATGTGTACTGTAATTATTTTTAAAATGACACATAAATTAAATTGATGTGAGATTAACATATTATTTAAAATTAACACCCTAATAGAATGATAGAAGTCAAGTTTTATCCATCTATTTTCTCTTGATATTCCACTAACCCATGTCATAATCTATATAGTCCATTAATATTTTTTTCACCCAACACACATGAAGTAAAATATATAATTTCAGCTTCCAAACTACCACACATATTATATTATATATATGTATAGATTCAACTTCCAAACGGTTGGAGTAATATTTATATTCATAAACAAACAAAAAATAACTAATTAGAAAGAGTCAACTATGATCGTAAATGAAACAAAACATAGTTCAATACTTGCTATAATAATATTAAAGGTGATCACCATCATTCAATTCATTCGACGAATCCATTGAATCAAACCCAAATCGGAAATTCAGTTTTTATAAAGCAATTAATTAAGTAAACTCGACTGCAATCTAGCTGCAGGTATTATTAATTGGTTTATTTTTCTTATCTTTTAATAATAATTTATTTTTAATAATTCAATTTTGTTTCTAAATTTTGAACGACATACAAAACAGCTCAAGTTATTGATAAGGAAATACGAGGAGTACTCCAACGCGTACAACAACTAGCAATTACAACGTTCAATACATTAACCGAACTTTCAAGCAATCTAAGGGGTTTGAAATCCAATTTGAACAGCCTTCATTCTCAACAAATTCTATGTTCTTGAAGAAGCAATATTACTCAAATGATTATAGTAGTAAGTATCAAGAACCATAAAGTCAGTGAGTTTGAGTTAGGGTACTAGGGAAAGGGGGGGAATAAAAAAAATTCATATTACTTCTATTACTATACACAAGATTTAAGATCAAACGTTTAGTCTAAGTTAACAATATTGTGACCATTAAATATTTTCCAAATTCCCTAGAGGGTGCCCCATGATGCGGAATTAATGCTTTATCCAAAATGGAGAATAAGTAGATATCAATTCTTCTATTCACTTGAAATTTTTCGTATTCATCATTTTTTACTGGACGCACGTCGATAAATCAGATAGAAAAATATAAAGTAAAAAACTAAAAATGACTAAAGTGATCGATCTCGTGAATAAGTATATATGATGTGGCTATATTAGTGAAAGACCCAGTCACCCAAACATGATTTTCGTTTTCTTCCCGAAAAACTTCGGTAAATCACAGCTAGAGCTGTCCAAAAGTTTTTTTTTTTTTTTTTTTTATAAATTAAGTAAATGAAAAAACTAAAAACCTAAACTCAAAATGACAACATTGTCCTCCCCCTATATTATTCAAATCTAATTTTAACCCTGTTAAAAAAATAAAAATAAAACCCAAACGAAGTTGTTGTGCTTGAGCCATTTATAAAAATTTCTAAATTTCAATTTTACCCATCATAAACTTCATTATATGTTAATAGCACTCGACATAAAGAAAACATGATCATCTCCCTTATATTTTATATTTCAAAGAATTACCACATTAAAATTAATTTTTCACATATAATAATGTTTCTGTATTAAAAAAATCACACTCATATCATTCAAAATTCATTTAATTAATACGAAATAAACAAAAGAAATCGTGCACAAAATGTGCACGCTCAAATTCCGATGGTAAATTAAGCTTCCATCGGGTTGTGTAGGTCCGCCGCCAAGGCCCAGCTCCATATCCTTCCTTTGATTTCCTCCACAACTTTGTTCCTGTTCCATTCCTCATTCTCTGTAAAGGTTAATATAAAGTAGTGTGCTTATTCTTAACACAATAAACATGTATTGTTTCCTTTTGTAACTTCCTTTTGTTAGTTAGTTTGAATAGTTAGTGGTTAGTTAGTAACTACTAGTTGTTACTTAGTCTATAAATATAGATTAGACTCTTTTGTATTCCTTATGCATTTTAGCATTGTAAACATTGTAACACTCCATATATGAAATACCTTTTGTTTTGTATTTCCTTCTTTACAATTATTAGATGAGTGTGTGTTTACATCTCTACATTCTCAAAGTAACTCATCTTATTCCTTTTCTTCCAGATAACACATATCCATACACCCAATGCGAACTTAATTCCCTCCAGCCTTTGTAGGAATTAATTAAATCACAGAAGTGGTAGAAGTGCTAATTGTCGGCCATCGACACCCTTGTTGCAATATCGATCATCCCTCCTCCTTGCAAAGGTATTTTCAGTTAATTGAAAGTTGTTACTTTGATTGGTTTTTTTTCATTTTTTGGAATATTATTAATATTTTTTAAAAAATGCCCACTGCAATTTCTGATAATCTTTTAGTTTAGTAGTGTTAAAAAAAAATCCCGACAAATCACAGCTTGAGTTGTCCAAAAGTTTTTTTTTTAATTTATTTTATAAATTAAGTAAATGAAAAAACAAAAAACCTAAACTAAAAATAACAACATTATCCTCCCCCTATATTATTCAAATCTAATTTTAACCCTGTCAAAAATAATAATAATGAAAGCCAAACGAAGTTGTTGTGCTTGAGCTATATATAAAATTTTCTAAATTTCAATTTTACCCATCATAAACTTTATTATATTTTAATAGCACTCGATATAAAGAAAACATGATTATCTCCTTTATATAATTTTATTTTTGACCTAATTTATCACATAATATCCATTTAAATTCCAAAGAATTACCACATTAAAATCAAATTTTCACATAATAATGTTTCTGTATTAAAAAAATCACACTTATATCATTCAAAATCCAATTAATTAATATGAAATATAAAATGCAAAAATATAAACTAATGTTATTATCACCAATAAGGAACACTACAATAATAAAAAGTAGAAAATAAACAACCTTGTCATATATTCACAAAAAAGCAATTGAAGCAGTATGTTCTCATATATATATAGTGTTTCTAATGTTACAATAGGTGATAGAGAAACTAAAGATTTTGGTCTCAAAAGTGTTGGGTTTAGGCCCAAGTGTTTTGGCTCAAGGCCTTAACACAAGTGGCTCATAGCCAACATGTTGTCCTAATTGTTTATATCTTAGGTAACCTCTTTCTCAAGACGATTGGAGTCGGTTCTTTCTTCTTTCTCTCTGTGAAGTATAACCGAGAGTTAAGTGTGAGAGTCTTGAGGAGAGTGCTACCAGTCGTAACTTGGTCTTTCCCACTACCTATCCCAATCGATCCGATCCCAGGTGCCTGAGCCGGTGTTAGTACGTCGTATCTCAACGGAGATGACGAATAGACCAAACAGTGGTATCAGAGCCACAGGTCGTCGTCTGCCGCCGTCTCTGTGATGCAGCTCCTCTTTTGTGGCGGAACCCTAGCCTCGCCACCGTCGTTCGTGTGCGTGCCATTTGTGTCGCTCATTCCTTCAATTGCAGTGCCGCCGCCGTCGAAGCTTCTCCGCGTGAAGCCTCGCCGTCGAAGCCTGCAGCAGCGCCGCCCCTATTCGCGATCTGAAGCCACCGTCGCCGCTTGCTGAATTGAAGCCGTCGCCTGCCTGCTGAACAGCCGCCAACGCCGTGGGTTAGATTTGGTGAGTGGAGGTAGTGTTGTGTTTGGGATTTTGGTATTGTATATTTATGACTCTATGACTGATTTATATGCTTGTTATACCTGTTTTGTGGTCTTGATTTTGGTGACCTGTGTGTGCCTGCTTCCGCTTGCCATTTGTAGGTCCCCAAAGTTGAGTTTAATATCGAGTAAGCTAGTGAAAATGTCTAGAGGGGGGTGAATAGACTTTTCAAAATTCTTTCGATATAACAAAGTTCAATGCAGAAATCAGAATATATCAATGAGCCCAATTCAAGTTTATACTCAACTTATATTCGAGAACTCTGTTTTATGAATACTCTACTAGTCTTGTTCAGATATGTATGTTAAACAATTAAGCAATTAAACAAAACAGTAAAGTAAACAACACACAACGATTTTATAGTGGTTCGACAACTTGTCTACGTCCACTCTCACAAACCCAGTTGTGATGTTTCTATTAACTCTTCCAATCGAGCAATATGTGTGTGCTTGTAATTTTAAGTCCCAAGAAACAAGACTTAGATCTTCTCGAATATACTACCAAGTATATCTTCGATCTTACTAGAGATTTACAAGTATCTAGCAACTTGAACAGTAAAAATAAAACTTCTCTTCAGTAGCAGTCTTCTTCAGTCTTCACTTGTTTAGCGACTTGCTTTCTGAACTTTAAACTCTGTGAGTAACTTTGCTTTGAATGCTTCAATAACGCTTCAGTATGTAGAATTGCAGTAGTCTTTAACCAATGAATACCTTGAGGTATTTATAGACTTTCAACTTCAAGAACTTTTCAGTTGTAACCAACTCTTCTTGAAAACTAACTTGCAACTTGTTATTCTTATCCTTCCACGCGTTTATTGTTAATTAGTTATTTCTAACTAACTCTTCAATCCTTATCTTCTAACGCGCTTGAATAACTAACTTCATCTTGATATGTTGACTTGTCTTGTTGAGTCTTGTGGTCGTGCACCTGTCTTGTGTAGACTTCATCCTTCTTCTTCTTGTGCGAACTTTTATAGTAGTAGACTTAGTAACAACTAATCTAATCCTAACAAGACTATTACATTATTTTAAGCTTTATAACACAGCTTAGTCAACTTAGAAATCTATACAATGATTATATCAGTTACATATGAAAATCATGAGCTTCTATACAATGTTAACATAGCTCAGTAACAACCTAAACAATTAATACAAAGTACTTATAATTCATACTTGTCTTTTGTTATATTGACAATACTTGTCTTGTGTGAACTCTACTGGTCTGTACAAGATGACTTCTCTTAATTAGACTAGATCAGTCAACACTTAGAAAATATTCAAACTACTTTTGGCTTATCAAAACTTCATCTTTATCTTTTATCATCATTTAGGACTTGTTCTAGGATTCATATCCCAACACCATTTACAGTTTTTTCCTTACATATTTGTGTGGTTTTTCCATTGGGCTCAAAGCTGTGTAAACCAAATGGCCAACCCTACTTCTACGTGTGTGTTGGCTCCCTTTACTGGAAAATGTGATTTCAGTATCTGGCAACAGAAAATGAAATGCATCCTGATCCAGCAGCGTGTTTACACAGTCATTGACAATTGTTATGAGGATGATGAAACTGAGAAACTGAAAAAGGTTATGAATCAACTTACTTTGTCTTCTACAGTGTTGAACTTGTCTGATTGTGTGCTTAGAAAGGTTGGTGTGATGATCAATGCTAAAGAGTTATGGAAAAGGTTAGAAGAGTTGTATACTGAAAAATCTTTGCCTAGCAGAACTTTCTTGCTTGAAAAATTCTTTCGTTTTAAAATTGACTTGAATAAAGATATTGATGAAAATCTGGATGTGTTTAAGCTTATTCAAGATATCAAGCTTACTGGTGATAAGTCCATTGATGAATATACTCTTGTTGTTTTGTTGAATGCTAATCGTGATACTTATAGTGATATGAAATCTGCAATTAAGTATGATAGAGATAATAATATCACTCTTGATACCGTTGTTAATGGTTTGAAAAGCAAAGAACATGAATTAAAATACAATGGGAATGGTAGTAAAATTTTTGGTGAAGTCATGCATGTTAGGGGTAGATCTTCTACTAGATTTCATAAAAAGAAAAAGCATGATAATCATGAATTTGTTGTTAAAAAGAAGTCTCATGATAACAATCGGTCTAAGTCTAGGAATCGAAAGTGTTATAACTGTGGTGAAACTGGTCATTATTACAAAGAATTTACTAAGCCTAAGAAGAAACAACAAAAGGAACATGCTAACATGGCTTCTAGTCCTAATCATGATGGTAATGTTTATTACATCCCTTAGAATTCTAACCGACCTTTTTTTAGTAATGTAGTTATGGTTAATCTGTTTTGGTGACTGTTTCCTAGGAATAAAGTTGGATTATTTCATAGTTAATTCACTTTTAAGAAGTGCAGCCATTAGATTTTGCAATTAAGTTATCGAGTTGAACTCGAGTATTTCATACAGTTAAATGTTGTAATTAAAGATTGATGGTGTTTAACATTTTGACGCATCAGTTGAACTATGCGATTGGTGCAATTTTGATCTAATTTGAATCCACAAAATTTCAACCAAAAAAAAAAAAAAAAGGAAGGAAAGTTATCTTGCTTCTGAGAAGAAAAGATGTTATAGTAGTCTTTTACGTCGAATGTTTTAGGATAATTTTATTGTTAGTGCGTCGAATTATTCTGGCTTTTATAAAAACATTTTAGGATAATGTTGAATAGCTTGTGGCGCATATCTATTCTAGCCCGTGGTGGTCTAGAGCTGGGATCTAAGGCCTTGTTTCTCACGATCGAACTTGGATTCTGGACTTGGTCTGGAGCTGGGATCTAATGCCTTATTTCTCACGATTGAACTTGGATTCTAGACTTAGATCTGGTCGACCTCGTTCTTACGCCACAAATGTTAAGGCTCCCGGCTCTAGTCCACCTCGTTCTCATGTTGCAAATGTTAAAGTTCTCCCACACCAAAGAACACTTCAGTTTCGAAGAACCCTCGCATCATATATTCAAATTAGAGAAAAACTTGATTTCTTCATAACTTTCCTATCAAAAGCTTTAATTGTTGTTTGCTACATGCATTGGGGGAACATATGGTCTTCACGGTTGATCCCTCGACATAGATTGACAATGAGATGAACTATGTCGCCAAATATGCGGGACGATGGGGCGATGTTTTTGAACCCTCATAGGCCCAATTTTTAGTTTTGATCCGTTTAAGTTTGATTGTTTCTTCGTCCTTAGAATTGGCTTGTGATTTTTTTGTTTTATGTCTTTTATTTTCCTTTTATAGCATGTTTGATAGCAAAGACTGATTATCTAAGATTAGGATGATATCTAAACTTTGTAAATTTTAAAGCATAATCTACCCTTAATCTAAGTTATCAAACAACCAATAAAAATGATATATAGTTAATCTAGATTTAATCTAAGCTATCAAACGTGACCTTAATATACAACTTTTATTCGTATTGAAAAATATATGGCCCAATGTGATGTTGCTTTAAGTTTGATATGGTCTTTTAGGCCCATACGAGTTGGGCCTAACATTACAAATGGGTTTAACTATTTTGAGACTAGAGTAAGTTTAACTTGGGGGATTATATGCTGATATGCACATTGACATAATGACATTGGTGATAAATAGTAGGATTATAATTAAAATATGAGTAGAGAATAGTCCCTTAATTATAAAATTGCACGGTTTGAGCATACTAATTCATATTTTTTGTAGTGAAAGAATTAATTAATAAAAGAGGGTCTAGGGACGAGCATCACACGAATCTCATTATGTAAAACGTAATTTTATTTAACTAATTAGTATAGAATTTCGCTCATTAATAGAGATTTATGTCCATTAGTAGAGAATCATCAATTTCACTATATTGTTCCATACCCAAATATTTTTTACACAAATTTGTAATTAAATTTTGTTTACATGTATTTGTAACCAAAAAATCAAAACTAATGCTGCTAGTATTTACTCCTTCCCTCCCTCCAAAAATTTCATACTTTTCGTTTATTCTCTAAAACCTTGCATACCCAAAAAATATACACAATTACCACTCTCACAATGTACACAGAGATTTACCATACACTCAATTCAACTATTTTATTTACTTTATAAAAAAAAATTATAAAATTACTTCTCGACACTTTAATTATTACATTTAAAAAAAAATTATGTGTCCAAGATTTCCCGCAAACTTTTGGAGAACGATGTAGGATTTACAATCTTTTAAGGTTGTATTTGGATGAAAGAATTTGATTTGAGTAGACATTTTAAATGAATGTATTTAAAAATACATGAATTTTAAATGACATGGTTTTAGAAAGGATTTAAAATCCTCTCAATTTTAACTAAAAAGTGTATAGGTGTAATCTAAGTATTTGAAATCTATTCATAATCCAAAAAGTTGAATATTGGATTGTGAATTTAAAATCCATAAATCAAATTTCCCCATCCAAATGGAGCCTAAGAGAAGACAGTCATCCATCCATGAACTTGAATCTTGTAATGATCCAAATCACCAAAGAAAGTCAGAGTATCTTTACACCGAATGACTCCAAGCTTTTTCTACAATAATCATCCATTGCTGCCGTTCATATCCAATCCACAGAAAATGAAAAATCTAGAAGGTGTAGAGTGCGTGAATGGTGATATTTGCAAAGTTTTTGTATTTTATAATATTGAATTCTTGTTTCACGCAACTCTTTAAAATAGAAATTAAAGTAATTTGTTGAGTCATCTTGGATTTTGTAAAATTAGAATTCAATTTTTTAAAAAGTTTTTTTTAAATAGTTTAAAAACCTTCCAAAATAAAAATTACCCGACGTCTCATTTCAACTCAATCACTTTTACCCAATTGATTTATCATAAAATTACATTATATTCTATTCAAAATTTTAAAACAAACCCATATAATCAATATTCATCAAAATTTCTCAATTCACGATTTCTTCATTTAAATTTCTACTGTCCTACATAATCCCAAAACAAACATATCATTAAGATCTTGTATGCATTGTGTATATATTCATATATTTTTTTAAACGGTATTAGTTATTTTTAATAAACAATGGTGTTAATTATTGTTTTCCCTAAACATGTTGTGAAACAACTTAAAAAATATAACTCCATATACTAAATAAGTGAACAAGATGTAGAGATAATATAGAATTACTTTATTTCACTTCAAGTGTGCATTACAAACATTATCACCTCTATTTATAGGAAACAATACAAGAGAAGATGATGAAATGAAAGGTGCAATATTAATGTAGGTACATGAACCAACAATGTATTTCAAAGGACACATGATGGATATAATGAGAGAATAAATGGACATTCACACCATATAATGATTATTCATAACACTCCCCCTTGAATGTCAATTACACAAGATTATGCCACGTTAAAATCCAATGAGAATAAACACGCATTTACTCCCCCGGATGATTACATCACTTCATATCCTTAATAAGTCGCAGTCCGCAGTTCAATTTTATATCTCAATTTCTCAAACATTGAAATAGGTAAAGACTTGGTAAATAAATCTGTCAAATTATCACTTAAACAAATTTGTTGCACACTAATTTCACCCTCTTGCTGAAGATCGTGAGTAAAGAAGAATTTAGAACCAATTGGCTTTATCATGTCGCCTTTGATAAATCTCATCGTTAGTTGGACAACAACACATGCAACATTGTGTTCATATATCACAGTTGAATTATCTTTCACTAAGTTTAATTCACACTACACTGTCCACAAATATAATTGTACTATATATGTGAACAAATAACCTGTTTGGGATCGGGCTTTGTGTGGGTCTGATAAGTAATTTGTATCTGCATAACCAACTAAACAAGGTTCGGATGAGATTAAAAAATATAAATTCATATCCATTATCCCTCTAAGGTATCGAAAACCATGTTTAACGTCATTTCAATGCCTACGAGTTGGAGAAGAATTATAGCTTGAATGATATATCATCAGGCCTAATATTTCTAGCAAGATACATTAGTGCATATATTGCACTTGAATATGGTATGTACTTCTTGACCAAACAATTCTTAATTTTCTTCGCGAGGTCGAAATGGATCTTTCCCTACATTCAATGACCACACAACCATATGTGTTCTTAAAGGATATGTTTTATCCATGTAAAATCATTTCAATACCTTCATAACACAAGTGGATTGATACAAATAAAGTGTTCAATTTGAAGACCCAAATAAAATTTCGTTTTACCAAGGTCTTTTATTTCAAATTTTCTTTTGAGGAAAGCCACGACCTTTGATAATTTTGTAGGATTCTTAATGATATTCAAATAATTAACATATATAGAAATTATCACATATTCACATCTAGATATTTTAATAAAAATATAATGGCATATAGGATCATTGTTATACCCCT
Organism: Galeopsis tetrahit; assembly: GCA_963675135.1. Lineage (NCBI taxonomy): Eukaryota > Viridiplantae > Streptophyta > Magnoliopsida > Lamiales > Lamiaceae > Galeopsis > Galeopsis tetrahit. The sequence continues at coordinate 35,176,305 of OY776130.1, read as the reverse complement.
CATTAATCAAGAATGCATTCAAACAATTGTACAATATGCAACCAGATTGCTTTAATTCATATAAGGATTTTCTCAACTTGACTGAATACATGTTTAGAGAATTCTCGTTTTTCATTATCGGTACCTTTAATCCCTTGGGGATTGCCATATAAATATTTTCTCTAATGAGTCGTATAAATATGTTGTAACGACATCTAATAGACGCATTTCAAGTTTTTATTGCACTGCCAGACTTACTAAATAACGAAAAGTTATTGCATCCACCACAGGAGAATAAATCTCCTCATAATTAACACATGGCCTTTGGGTAAAACCTTGTGCGACAAGCCGTGCTTTATACCTCACGGTTTCATTTTTCTCATTTCTTTTTCGCACAATTACTCATTTATGCCCCACGATTTTTATACCATTAGGTGTACGGACAAAAGGTTCGAAAACTTTTCGTTTAATAAGAGATTGAAATTCTGTATTTATTGCGTCTTTCCACATTGGCCAATCATCTCGTTTTCTACATTCATCAATAGATGTAGGTTCACGATCCTCATCATCTTCCATTATATTAAGCGCTACATTATATGCAAAGATATTGTCGACGTCGATTTCATTTCGGTTCCATCTTTCTCCTGTTCTGACATAATTTGTCGATATTTCATCATTTTTGGGCGCCTGAAATATCATTTTCTGGGACTTTAAGTATTATGTCAGATTTTTCAACAGGATTGTTCACATTATGACCATCCTCAATGTTTGCTCCTTTTATTTTTCGAGAATTTTTATCTTTGGAACCAAGAGGTCTACCACGCTTCAGGCGTGCCGTAGACTCATTTGCCATGGAAGATTGTCCTTCAAGGACATCAATTCTATTAGGAGCATTAGCAGCTGAAATATAAGATTTTGTAACTTTTTTTAAGGTCAGTAAATGCGTCTGACAGTTGATTCACAATCTTTTGCAAATGAATTATCTTTTCAATTTCAAGTTCACGCTACTTTGTACGAGGATCCATGCAATTCAATGATAACTCATTTAAATAAATATTCCTTTCCAGCTGCTTACTTTTTCCCCCAATGTTGGGAAAGTTGTCTTCATCAAAATGACAATTACCAAACATTTTCGTGAATAGATCTTCGGTCAATGGTTCTAAGTATTTAATAATAGACGGAAATTCATACTCAACATATACCCCCATTCTCCTTTGGGGACCCATCTTTGTGCGTTGTGGTGGAGCAATCGGTACATATACAACACATCTAAAAGTTCTTAGATGAGATATATTTGGTTCCTGACCTTAAACCATTTGTACGGGGGAAATGCTCTGATAACTTGTTGGCATGATGCGCACACATGCTGTCGTAGGCAATATAACATGATCCCAAGCTAAAATAGGGAGTTTATATTTTATTAATATTGGTCGGGCAATCAATTGAATACGCTTTATAAGTGATTCAACAAAAAATGTTCTATATGTATGGACATGAGCAACCAGATGCTCAATATGTATTTCATTTGATATAAAATAAACATTGAAAGCTTTGAGATGAAAATTCACCAATATTTTCAAGGCGAACTGTCTTAGACTCTTAATTGCATTATCATGAAATTGTACTCGCAATCGTATTATTTTGTCCCAATAACTTTGCAAAAAAAAATAAAAAATTGCGAGATGACAATAAGCATACATGTGACCACTTAGTTGATGCATCAATCAAAATCATAAAATATCTAAATGACCCACTCAGTGGATGTATGTGTCCGCATATATCCCCTTGAATTCGTTATAAGAACATAAAATGTTCAAGCTCAAATTTAGCTGGTGGTGGCTTTATAATTAATTTTCCTTGTGAACAAGCAGCACATGAAAATTTATTGGGTTGTAGCATTTTTCGATTTTTCAATGGATGCCCACATGAATTTTCTACAATTTTTCGCATCATTATGGAACCAGGATGGTCCAACCGGTCATGCCAAACATTAATTTCGGTAGTAACCTTTTGGTTTACTACGACATAAATTTCAATTGTTCTTATCCTCGTGCAATACAAATCCGAGGACAAAGCGGGTAACTTTTCCAACATACATTTCTTTTCCGCAACAATTGTAGTAATATTAAGGTACTCAATATTGCCTTCATTCGTAGTCTCAAAATGATATCCATTCAAACGAATATCTTTAAAACTCAATATATTTCTTTGAGACTTTCCAGAGGATAAGACATCATTGATAATGAATTTTGTCACTCCGGATAATAGAATATTGACTCTTCCAAAACCTTCAATTATTTTTGTATAACCAGATATTGTATTTACATTAGCTTCTCTCCATTTTAAATGTGAGAATAATTTCGTCTTGTTGAATATAGTGTGCGCCGTAACACTATCCACGAGACATAGATCTTCATCTTTTTTCTTAAATGTTGATGTTGTCATACCATTTTTCATTTCTTTTATTAAAAAATATATATAAAAATAATATATTTACAATCTAATTATTTTTATTTTATGAAAATGCAATAGTCATTTATATTATAAAGAAGAGAAATATTAAGATATTGCATAATATAAGAAAACAAACATTAATATCGAAGAAAATTGTGATTGAGTATTATAACACTCTAATTTACCACCTTTACAGCGGGTAAGAATTAAGATCATCAACAACATCAAATTGTGTTATGTCAATCATTTCATTATCGAATTCACTATTCACATAATTTGTTTCAACTATTTTCTCTTTTTCTTTAATGTTCAAAAATTTACTTTCCCTTTTGTAGACCTTTAAAATTCAGATGAGTATTATAATCATTTTGTAATATGTCTCGGTCAAAACCACGTCCTCGTTCGAGGCCTGATTTTTCATCAAAAATTCATTAATTTTATTAGCCACCAAGAGATATGAAATTAGTTCGGAATATTTAGTAAAACTCTTCTCACGGTATTGTTGTTGCAAAATATATCACATTAGAATCATGAAATGTGGAGAATGACTTTTCAAGCATTTCACTAATATTTTCTCCACATAATTTCAATTGTACTCACTCACGGATTTATAATCATATATTTCTTTAAGATTTATCCACAATTAAAGTGGATCTTTCACCGTGAGGTATTCAACTTTCAATCCTTCATCAAGATAGTGGCAAAGGAAAATCATGGCTTCGGGCCTTTGACCATATTTTTTATTATATGCTTGATTTGCCACTTTTATGGAATCTCCAAGACCCATGACATCCAAATGAATTTAAACATCAAGAATTCATTATAATTTTTTTTTCAATAATATCAAGAGCCAGAAATTTAAATTTTGTCAAGTTTGACATGTTGGAAACTATCAAATAAACAAGATATTGATTAATTGTAAAATAACATAATCATCAAAATAGTAATGAAATAAGAGATGACAAATAAATATTGTAAGATAATATATTCTAAACATTTCAATACATACCTCCGTACAATACCTGGAATGTATCATTATCTGAATTTCGTCAGTAGAAATATTTTACGAGCTTCGTGTTGATAACATGTTGTGAAACAACTTAAAAAATATAACTCCATATACTAAATAAGTGAACAAGATGTAGAGATAATATAGAATTACTTTATTTCACTTCAAGTGTGCATTACAAACATTATCACCTCTATTTATAGGAAACAATACAAGAGAAGATGATGAAATGAAAGGTGCAATATTAATGTAGGTACATGAACCAACAATGTATTTCAAAGGACACATGATGGATATAATGAGAGAATAAATGGACATTCACACCATATAATGATTATTCATAACAAAACAATATTAATAGGTCAGTGTTAATTGTGTTTATTGAACATATTAGTTGTTGTTTGCGGAAGTGTCGGTATCCAACGTAATAATCGACCTAATTTAAGAATCAATCGCACTGTCTATTAGATGAGGTTTCAATTGAAGTTAAAACAAATTTATGTATAAACTGACTCATCTCAAAATTTATCAAAATTAAAAAGATGCTTCACCAACACTATTTGCAAACAATAAATCGTCATCGTTTCGATTGGCTAAAATCTTGATGATTATCTCTTTCTCAAAACTCCAATATATAGGTGCCTTTTTTTTTAATCAATTTTCTGAAAGTGGTACATTTCACTTTTATGAGATTTAAAAAAAATAAAAATTAATACATTTAACTGTTTAAACCATTTCAAAAAGATAAAACGTTATAAAATTAAATTGACTTATATTCCAACTCGATAGGAACTCGAGTAGCTTGAAACTCGATTCGACTTGATTAAATTCGAGTTAATTTCAGTCATCAATTGAGAAAATGAAAGGCGACGGCGACGAGTGGACTAATGTGGGCAGGACAACGCCTAAGCACCGGCGAAACCCGTACTACAGACCAGATGCAACTTCGAGAGTATGGAGGACGGCTATGGAACGAATGAGAATCCACGAGAAGACAGACGCTACTTTCTATGTCAGTAATTTTCTAGAGGACTACAACAAAGGAGAATTGGTGAAAATCATCAGTAAGATCGAATGGGTAAAGGATTGCTTTATTGCCGACAAGAGGGACAGAAGGGGGGCGAGATTTGGATTCGTGAGATTCGACGGCAAGCTGGATACTGATCGGGTGGAAGAGAAGCTAAACAATGTATGGTTCGGGTCATATAAACTTCGTGCAAATCTATCAAGATTCGGAAGACCAGCCTCTGTCGAGGGTCTAAAGGGTAAGACCTCGAGCCAGAATACACTCAGGGGAAGGCACCTGCTTATCGGTGAAGACAAAGCTGGAATCAGGAAAGATGATGTATCCTACAAGGACTCCATCAAAAGGGGTGCCACGAGTAAAGCTCACGAGCAAAATCCGAGAAACCATGTTACACAGGGCGAGTTTCGCAAACACGTTGGCAAACAAGAACAAACGAAGGGGGGAAAGGATGAGTTTAGAGGGTCACGTTACGAGTCGACGGAAGAAGAGAGGCTTTGGCTCAAGGAGTGTTATTTAGGGAAGATTCGAGAACAGTACTCGTGGCCAGAGGTAGGGGACGATATCGGGAGAGAATGCCCACATGGATGGAAGGTACAAACCATAGGAGGTGATATGGTCCTGATAAAACCGGAGGTAGGAGTGGACCATTGCCTTACAACGTTGGAACAATCACAGTGGATGTAGAAGTGGCTGGAAGGCGTGGACCCATGGAAGGTGGGACGTTCTTCGCAGCGTAGGGTCGTGTGGACAAACAGGTATGGCATTCCATTGCAGGCTTGGAATGTAAAATTCTTCAGATTGATAACATCACGTTTCGGCTCTATTGTCAAAATTGATGAGGATACGTCAAATAAGGCTAATCTTCAATTCGCAAGAATTCTCATTAGAACGTCTGTCCCGGAGATTCACAGTAAACCCATTAGAGTCATGATTGATGGGCATATACATGATATTCAGATCAAAGAAGAAGACGAAGATTTTGATCACGAAGCGGAATATTGGGAATCAGAAGGGAAAGGAATTTTGGTGGAGGAGGAAGACGATTGGGAGGTAGTTATGGCGGCGACAAACTATGAACCGCTGGAGAGACGACGGCCGGAGGAACAGACCAGGACGGAGCAGACAGACGATGTCATCAATACGGAGAGAGGGTACCATTCAATGCTGGCATCGTCCACGCTCTTGGGAAACAATACAAATTATGAGATAACGGCTCCTTGTGAAACTCCCAAGAACATAATTCGGCAGGAGAGTGATCCATTTAATGTTGTGGAATCAGAAAGGGCACAAGAGAATTACTTAGGTCCCACGTATTCAAAATCCAAAATTGGGCCCACCTCAAAATTTAGAAAGGGCCCAGTCGAAGAGGCTCTGATTAGTCAGAGGGAGGTATTAAGTGGAGATGGGCCTGATGATTGTGGGCCTCAAAACCTGGACCTAAATATTTTATTTCAGGAGAGTGGGCCCCAAACTAAAGTGATGGAAAGGGGATTAAGTCCAGAAGGTGTGATTGAGCCTCAATAAGCAGAAATTTATAACCTGGACGGAGATAGTGGAAGATACAAGAAATCTGGGCCCACTAATGAGTCAAGAAAGATGGAAGTCGGGGAGACGAAAGGGACAAACGGCGAAATTTCGTCACCTCAGTCAGACACGACAACACCGATCACCAAGGAACAAAGAGAGAAAGGATACACAGGGAAAAAGAAAACAAAAGAGAACATGGGGGTAGAAGCGGTGCATGTGGGTTCAAGAAATTTGGATTATGTCACAGAGGAGAGATAAATTCATTTAGAGGCATCCCAAACCTGGGAGTTGGGGAAAAAGATCGGGATCAAAGGCAATGAATCAGATGAGGATACGATTAGGAGACTAGAAATATTGGAAAAAGAGCAAAAAAAAAAAAAAAAAAGGCACAGAAGCTAGCAAATATTCTGAAGGGAGGGTGAAACAAAGGTGATTAATGAAGATACTTAGCTTTAATGTCAGGGATATGGGAGGCAGAGAAAAGAGAAAAGAAGTGAAGGAGATGGTCAAGAAATATAAGATATAAATTTGTTTTGTACAGGAGACAAAGGTGGAAAAAATGACAAAATTTTTATGCAAATCTGTATGGGGGAGCAATAAATTCGGATGGGAAAGTAAGGAAGCGGAGGGACGGTCGGGTGGCATCCTCACTATCTGGGACGAAGAGGCTTTTTCAATCTCGGATTCGTGGAATCGAAAAGGGTTTATAGTAGTAAAAGGAATATGGAAGCTTGATGGCAGCAACTGCTGCCTTATAAATGTTTACGCCCCGTGCAGCACGAGAGAAAAGAAAGAAGTGTGGGACGACTTGCGGACCGTAGTAGAACAAAGCCGAGAGAAGCTTATGTGTATTGCAGGTGACTTTAACTCTATTAGATGCGCCGACGAAAGAGCCGGAAGAGGAGAACGCGAAGATAAGAGAGATATGGAAATCTTTGGGGAATTCATCGCTCAAGCGAATCTGGTCGAATTACCGCTACTAGGAAGGAAATTTACTTGGGTCCGCCCAGACGGGACCTGCAAAAGCCACCTTGATGGATGGAGATGTGGCCGGACAGCACGGTGAAGGGGCTAGGAAGATCTATCTCTGATCACTGCCCGATATACACTTATCACCATCGTATTGATTGGGGTCCAAAACCGTTTCGATTCATCAACGCGTGGATGAAACACCCAAATTTCAAGGAATTTGTGGCAAAGAAGTGGGGATCCTATAATGTACAGGGATGGAGTGGCTACGTTCTAAAAGAAAAACTAAAATTGCTGACAGGAGATCTCAAAGAGTGGAACAAACAAATATTTGGAAGCCTGGATACAAGCATAGAGGAAAAAAGAAAGGAGATAATAAGGCTTGATGACCTGGATGAGAATGTTGGCCTGGACGATAGGGAAATGGCGCTAAAAAGAGAGGTATTTGCAGGGCTACAAAATGATTTGAAACTAAAAGAGGAACAACTTCATCAAATGGCTAAAATCAATTGGTTGAAGGACAGTGATATGAATACAAAAGTTTTCCATAGAGCTATCAAAGGCAGAAAATCGAACAATGCCATCAATGGTCTGTTCGGCGATGGACAGTGGGTGGAATCAGTGCAGGGAGTTAAAAGGGAGGCATTTAGATTTTTCAGCTCGCACTTTAAATCCGATACCTTCGTAAGGCCTCTCTTTCATTCGAACTTGTTTCAAAAGAAATTGGAGGCCTGTGATAACGCCTTTCTCACGGCTGTATTCGAGGAAGATGAGGTGAAGAAGGCTATTTGGGACTGCGAGTCGACCAAAAGTCCGGGGCCTGACGGATTCTCCCTCGGCTTCTTCAAGGAAAACTGGGAGTTAGTAAAGGGGGAGGTGCTAAGTATGATGACTGATTTTCATGAACATGGAAAACTGGTGAGAGGTTTTAACCCATCTTTCATCGTGCTGATACCTAAGAAAGCAGGGGCTCAAAATCTAGAGGAATTTTGCCCTATTTCTCTTATTGGAAGTCTATACAAGATTATCGCCAAGACCCTTGCCAGGCGTCTGGCGAAAGTGCTCGAACTAATCATTTCTGAGTGCCAATCCACTTTTATTGGAGGACGACAAATTATGGAAGGGATTCTTATAGCGCATGAAGCAATCGATGAAGCAAAAAGAAAAAGAAAACGAAAGGTAATGTTCAAAGTGGATTTCGCAAAAGCTTACGACTCGGTTGAATGGTCTTACTTAGATGCGATGATGAACGGTTTGGGTTTCGACCCAAAGTGGAGACATGGATGATAGAGTGTATATCCACGGCGAGCACGACCGTCCTTATCAATGGAAGCCCGTCGAGAGAATTTAAATTAGAGCGCGGGCTACGGCAGGGCGATCCTCTTTCGCCCTTTCTGGTTCTTATTGCGGCCGAGGGACTGAATATAATGGTAAATAGGGCAGTGGATACGGGAGCACTGGATCCGATTAGGATGGGAAAAAACCTGGTTCAGGTGCCTATCCTACAGTACGCTGATGATATAATGTTTCTGTGTAATGGGAGATGGGAGGACATTCAGACCATCAAAAAAATTCTTACTCTTCGATTTCATATCAGGCCTAGGAGTAATTTTCAGTAAATGCAAGTTATTCGGGATACACTTGGGCGATGAGGAGAAAAAGGGAGATGGCTGATTTTTTGGGTGCTCCATGGGTTGTTTGCCGCTGGAATTTTTGGGCATGAACGTGGGCTTGAATCACCATAAAACCACGTCATGGGAAGGGATGGTGAAGAAGATTCGAAACAAGCTGGAAGTATGGAAAGACAAACACATCTCGATGGGCGGGAGAATTACTCTAATTCAGGTTGTGCTCTCTGCGGTACCCATTTATTATCTGTATTTTTTTAAAATTCCCATCTCTGTCTTATGTGAGATTAAAAAGTTACAGAGGAACTTTGTGTGGGGTGGGGGAGCGGGTGAGAATAAGAAAATACCTTGGGTTAGTTGGGATGAGGTGTGCAAAGAGAAAAATAAAGGGGGTCTACGGATCAGAGATTTGAAGATTTTTAATTTGGCGTTATTGGGGAAATGGGTTTGGAGGCTGCTCACGGAACCTAATCACCTCTGGGTAAGAGTTTTGAAATCTAGATATGGAGGCCTTGGGAGTGAGAAGTTTGCTCAAAGACGAAGGGGGGTAGAATCACAGGCGAATCGAGTTGGTGGAAAGAAATAAAAAATATATATAATGAGTTAGGAGGGGTGGAAGCCAAAAATAAGATTATCAGGTTAGTGGGTGATGGGAGACATACATCTTTTTGGGGTGATATTTGGGTTAAGGAGGGCAGTACCCTTCGTGATTTATTCCCAGGCTTATACTGTATTAGCCTGCAGAAGGAGAGTTTGATTAGTAACTTGGGTTGGGGGGGGGGGTAATGACTGGAAGTGGATTTGGAATTGGGATAGGGAGCTGAGTGTTAGGGAGGGTGAGGATTTAATGGCTTTATGCAATGTGTTAGACAGGAACAGAATTACGCAGAACACTGATGATATTTGGAGATGGGACCTTGCACCGCATGGAACGTACTCCACCAGCAGCGTGTATGCGAGTTTGGTTGAAGAAAGAGGGGCCGGATCGGAGTTAAATGAAGAAAATTTTGATTTTGTGAATTTATAGGGTTGCTATGCGCCTAAGAAAGTCAAAACAATTGGGTGGAAGATACTTAGAGGGAGACTCGCCACTACGGACAACCTTTGCAAAAGAGGAGTACCGATTTCGGAAGAGGACGCACGGTGTAAGCTGTGTAAAGAAGCAACATAATCTAATGATCACTTGATGATGGAATGCAATTTTGCAAATAAAATTTGGTACCAATGCTATTGTTGGTTAAAGATATACATGGTGCCCCAGAATACTATTAAAGCTCACGCCTTATAGCACTTCGAAGCCCTGGGTCCCGGAAAGATTAGGAGAAAATTCATGACAAGTCTTTGGGTGTGTGTAGTTTGGGAAATATGGAGATGTCGAAATACAAAGAGATTCAACGACGAACGACAAGATGTAAAAAGGGTGATTGAAAATATAAAAATATACCGCTGGACCTGGTTAGGAGGACAGAATCTGGTGGTTGCAAATTCATCAGTCTCAGCTTGGTGTTGTGACCCGTATCTATGCCTTATTGAGTAAAAGTTTTGTTTTAGTAGGCGACAAATGTAGAATATGTGCATACGATAGAATTTACTTGTAAAATTACGGGTTGAGTACCCCATGTACTCGAGTGATAATAGAAATACCTTTTACTGTTCAAAAAAAAAAAATTCGAGTTAATTTCGATCTTTTTTTGAATTGAGTACAAGTAGTTCACGAATTGATTCGACTCACTTACATTTAACTTTCCCCTCCACCTCAATCCTCATATAATAGTTGTTTTAGAATGTAAATTTTATTTCAAATTAATTGTTATTTTAGCCATTTCTTACAAATTTACTTGTATTTCTAAAATATATCTTATTGAACCAGTCGCATATGCCGTGTAATTGGACATAGAGTTGAATCGTGACATAGCCATTGATTCTAACATAACACTAATTTTAACTTAACAATCACATGTAATATAATACGTAAAGTCTAGTATGCACTCGAGTGCATGTTGTGCACCCTAATCTAAAGAAAAGTGTATGTTATTAAACTGAAAAGTACAACACAATATTACTAAAAAGTGTAAGTCATTATGACTAAAAAATATTATTATACAGTTTAAGAATTGAAAAGTGCAACACCGTTTACCAAAAAGTGTAAATCAGTAAACTGAAAAGTGCAACATGGACTAGGGTGCACAACATGCACTCGAGTCCATAGCAGACCAACCCAATATAATATGATACTAGCTTTAATTGAAACGTGATACTAACTTTAACTAAAATGTGACAAATAATGTACAAATCTAAATCATCTGCACTTGATCCATACGAGATATGAAAATAATCTCTCTTACACCTCTAATGAATAAAAAAAATATATCAAAATTCGACAATATCAAACAATTTACAGTCTTGAAATATTTTTTTTCCTTTCAAATCTCGAAAACAATATGCTTGCTCGAATATTTACAATGGACGATAAATTTTCGGAGAAAATGTGAGGATATATAACATTTATTATACATGTCTATTTTTAAGGGTTATAAAATTATTACAACTATATTATACTATTATATATTGAATTTGGTTTTGAAATAAATTTTACATCATTCGTGGCCACGTAAAATTAAAAAAATCTATACCACTTCTATAAATTGGGCTCGGCCAATAATTAACATTTTTTCTCTTTTTAAGATTCATGAACTTGAAGTTAATGATTTTGGATATTCATTATTACAGATTCTATTTTTTCTGAATAGTTTCAATGAAACTTAAATAATTGAATCTCCTTTTGGAATACTACATCTTTAAAATGCCCATATTCTTTTGTGCCACTTTTATCATCATGACAGCAAAATGGGAAACACGTACACAATTTCGTTTAATTAATAATTACTACACCCCAAGTTTTTTTTTTTTTTTTTTTTGAATTTCTTACACATATATTGTTTTAGTAGAACTATTTTCGGTAATTATATAAGAATAGAAAAAAATGAAAAAAAGAGCTAATGCGTGTTGGAGAAAAAGAATAAATAAATAAAGAAAAAAACAATAGTTCTCTTGTGAGATTATTTCATGAGAATTAATAAAAAATTAGATAAAGAAAAAGTTAAAAGAACTTATAATCCTCAATTATAACCTACATAAATGAATAATTGATGGTATATAAAAGATATGAGAGATAATAGAATAATAAAAAAAATCATTAACAAAAAAGGCAAAATCGTATATACAAACATATAATATTAACATAAATTAGAAAAGGCCAAAAACTTTGGGGAAAGAAACCAGATCGAAAGCATACTAAACTGTTCTCCAAAAAAATTGAAGCAAAATAACAAGAATTACTCTCTTCTAGCCTCAAGCGAGTGGTTAATAACAAGTAATACATATTTTCTGTTACGGTAACACATAATTTTTTTTATAGTAATATAAATTTGAGAGCGAAATATTGTACATAATTTCTACTTTATTAAATTAATAGAATAAAAACATTGTATAAAAAATGTATTGACATAGAGGGTTAAAATTTAAAATTGAAAATTTTAAGGGTTTTTTTTTTTAGGGTTACAAGATCATTCAGGTTTACAATAAGACTTCAAGCACAACTCTAGTTCTTCAAACCAGTACTGATTATCAAAGTATCGTTGTCCCCATCAATAGTGAGGAGGAAAAATGAGCGTACACTTTGCCCACAGCTACACACAGGTCTCCATCCTCAAGTCGAGACAGCCCCACACTAAGATGTTCTCAATCCAAAAAAAAAAGAGACAATAAAAGGAAAAGTGGGATAGCTCAAGTGGTTAGAGCACCACTACCTAGGCCTTAGATCCTGGGTTCGAGTCATGGGAGGGGAAAAGGGATGGGTATTTAATGTAATTCAAAAAAAAAAAAAGGAAACAAAGTTCCACCTTAGTACCAGACCAAAGGACTGCCAGTCCATCTCAAAAAACCCAACGGAGGAAAAGAACCTGAAACAGGAAGGAAACCGCACAGAGGCGCAACACGCCGCACAAAGGCGAAGAGAAAGCAGAAACGAGCCACCTAGAGGGGTAGGAAACAAAAACAAACCAGACAACAAAGAAACAAAAAAATTAATCTAAAAAACAAGTAAAACGGGAACAACAGACAAACTCTTCCAAACGGTCACCGTAGCTCCGTCGGGAATAATCTATCCATTGATCCCAACTGCAAACAATAAAATACTACATAAAATCAGAAAAAGATCAGAGAAGAAACTATCAAAATTCAAACTCGGTGGATTCCTCTGGCGCCGACAACCAAGCGACGGATGGGCGGCGTTAATGGCGCGTGAAGAAAGCAGCTAAACCTATCCGAGTGACGATGGACGACATTTAATTTACATAGTCTTTTAGATATGAAAATTTTAAGGGTTAAAATTGTGAAAAACTTTATTTTTTGGATGTGAAAATTAATGTGGGGACAGAAAAAAAAATGTTAAAACTAATTTGGAACAACAAAAAGAGTACTACTTTTTTCAATTGCAATCGATTTTATACACTTAAAAATAACTTAAACACCAATTGTTTGAAATAAAGTAAAAATTTACTCTTTTAAAATTTCAAAACAAACACACTTTTACTATTTATCAAAAATTTCAAAGTCATAGCTTTCCCATTCACCCTAAATCGCAAAAATAAGTATACATTTAGATAGCGGTTGGATTCATCTGTTTCACTTTTCGTGTTCTAATGATGTTTCATTCTATTGATCTTTAACACGTGTCGCCCCCAATATTATAGAACGTTGATTACTTTTTAATATGACACGTGTCAATCATTCATATAGTGAAACATGTGATTTTAATCCCTCAAGTAGATCTATTTCACTCTTCCACTTTATGTATTTCTCTTAGGGTATGTTTGTTTTGGGATGGAAAATTCGGATTTGGGATTTTGAAACTCTACCGCGTTACAGTTTGAGATTTTGATTCATGATTTCAAAATCCCACCCTATAACACTATAAAAGTCAACTCTACAAATACTTATAAACCCTGTATAAATACCTATAAAACCTATAATCATATACTATAAAGGTAAATTATACCCTACATAAATTTCAAAACAAACACAAAACATAAAAAGCATTAGGATTTTGAAATCCACTGAATTTTGCAATTCGAATTTCAAAATCCTCAAAATCTCAAAACAAACATACCCTTCCATTGTACTAAATCTCTAACACGTCGTTGTTTTCACTATTATGAGAAGTTAATTATACCACACGTATTAATAAATCAAATAATGAAACTATAAAAACACTTTTGTGATCTCAAATGAGAAAATAAATATTCCTTCAATAGTCATTAAGTGGCACAAACAGAAATAAGTAAGAATAAAACATTAAATAAATAGAAACGGCGCCGTTTAAAGTCCCTTCAATTCCTCCCAATTTCGCAGTTTCACACGACCGCGACGGCACGATCACAACCCCCACCACGGCGACGGTCGACGGAAGGCTGATAGCGGCGCGCTGACTCGACGAGGAGAAGGATCTGAGCCCGTCGAGTCGCAAAACTGTACAGACGGAAACCTCCTTCTCTCCGTCCGCTTCCACTTCCAAGGTTCCTTTTTGTTTTTGCTTCAATTTATCCCCATTTTTCTCTTATGATGTAAAATCACCATTTTTACTGTTAGTCTGTTGAAGGATATGTAAATCTGTAATATGACATCTACTTCGCAGATCTGTTTTTTCTTTTCTTAATTTTCAATATAAGTAAACATCACTCACTGATTGTCTGTTGTTGCGTAATTTTTTTATTTTTTTAAAAAAACTGATTAGATGACATAATTTTGATATCAGTCTTTGTTAATCCTAACATAGCCGTTGTTGTACATATAATTTTCTAAGATTTGGAGTTTGGATTTGTTGATCAATGAATTAATCTATAGTGTGGTAGATGTTTTTCGTAGTTGTTTGTTGGACTTTTGAGTGACTTGTTTTTTAGTGAACTGTTTTGTGATCTGTTTACTTGTTAATGTCAATGGAGAATCTCACAAATTGCTTTATTTTTGTTTCTCCCTTTTGAGAAGGTTAGTTTACCTCTGCTAAATCAGATTTGAAGGAATGGCAAAGCCTTGTTTCCGATGTCTCAATGATAACAATCTTGTTTGGAGTTCATCATGTCCCAAATACAATTTTGGCACCTAACAAATTCCACTTATTCAAGATCTTGATGCTATTTACTATGACTTTGAATCTGCCATGTTTACTTGTTCCAAATAGTTGCAATTAAGTGGTTTGTTTTTTTCACACATTGACTTGTGGGTTTATAAAACCAATATGCTTTCTAACAAACTCTACATTGTGCAGGTTACAGTCTTCATTAAAGCGTGCAAAGACCAAATAGATGTTCTCAAAAATAGCATTACTGATGAGGAAGCTAAATCAAAGGGATGGCTTGGTATAAGGAGTGACACTTTGAATGCTGATACTATAGCTCACAAACATGGAGTGGTATGACTTTATATTTGAGTTGTTTGACATAAATAGTAGTGTTTCTGATAGACATATTATAATTATCCTTATTATTTTAGTAATGGGGTAGTCTTTTTAATTAAAGTCTACAATAAATAGTCCGTGGGCTTTGTTACTTAGGGCTTAAGTTGGGGTTAGGTCATAGGTGTGAGTCTATTTAAATATGAGTTCTCTAGAATTAGGATTCATCTTGGATCATTAATATTGTGGCAACTATGGTTGTGGCGGAGATTTTATCTCTGTGGCCTTTTTTGAGGAGCCTCGTTTTGAGGAGTTATCTAATATTCTGTTAATTCCATTTCCGGTAGCTTTCACTCTTATCAGTTGCTTTGCTTATTTGTGGTTGCTTGCTAAAACCACTGTTTGCATCCTCAATCTATTATACTGGCAAAGGTATAAGAGTGGAAAAACATGGTTGTTGATGCTTTAATACTTGATAATAAAAGGGAAAATAGTTTTTTAGTCTTGTAAGTTAACTTAATTTTGATTTAGTACCGCTGACTCTCACGAATTGAAAATAGTGTCGCAACTTTCAATCTTTTGACATTTTGGTCCGATGACCGCCTGTAAGAGGTAAAACATTTGGTCCTGTAAGAGGTAAAACATTTGGTTGATCAATTAGATTCTGCCACATGGACAAATTAGACTCTGCCATGTTAACATAAACTGGATGTTTCACCTCCTACAGATGGTTACCAGGCCAAAATTTAAAAATTTGATAGTTACGGAACTATTTTTGACTCGTGAAAGTCGACATGACTGGAACCAAAAGGGATAGCTTACAGGACTTAGAAATTATGTTCTCATAATAAAATACGATACTTGGTATATGGAAAACTAAAAGGGACTGCAATTTGTTCAACATTGTGGTGGTGCTGAATCTATGTCGAATGTGTTCTGTCTAGAATTTAAGGGCATAACGCCATATCCATGATTTCTTAGTTGTGTTAAGATAGTGTGGCAACAAAATGCATCTTTTAAGTTTTGGTTACTTAAAGCATTATCTGAGTAAAATATAGTCTTGAAGCTTATTTTATTGTCATTTGCTGCATCTTACTTTTTGGTCAAACTGCAGGTACTGATTTTAAGTGAAAAGCTTCATTCGGTTACATCACAGTTTGATCAGCTTAGAGCTCTGCGTTTCCAAGAGGCTATCAACCGGGCAACACCAAGAAGAAAACTGAAGCAGAGTGGCCCTACTGCTGTTGCAGAGAACTCTAGTTCTGGAAATATAGAGCTGAGGGAAATAAACAATTCAGAAGTTAGGCAAACTGATGGTGTCCAAGCAGAGCCGATTAAGTTCCAGCAACAAATGTTAGATGACGAGACACATGCCCTTCAGGTAACCGAAAGTGGCTAGCACAAATTTCTGTTGGGTTAATTTGCTTTCCTTCATTGTGGTTTATTCATTCTCTGAAAACTTTGTCATCCTTTTCTACCCTGTTACTTTATCCATTTCTATTTTAAAAGGCAGAAACAAGTGTTTGAGGAAATGCCTGAGAGAAACCCCCAAATAATTGCAGAGCAAAATCCAACCAATTGTCTAAGAAGATCCCCCAGATTTCTTTCTCAAAACAAAATTGCCGTAGAACATCTAGGGACCTCGAAGCGTTCAGTAAGAGAACAAACTGCACCCGATTCTTTTTCTGCACCTCCTTGCTCCCGTATTGCCAAAACCCAGAAAAATGCTAGTGGGACTTTGCAAAATGGAGGGAAGAAAGACGCCAAGTCAAATACCTCAGTGGTTTCTAGAAGAAACTCCGCAAGATTGGACAACAGAACCCATCTTAGTTGCCTTGATTTGCAGGAGCAATGTGTGATAGAGAAGAGGGTGACAAGGAGTTCAACTGGTGGAGTTAAACGTGTGAATTATAAATATAAAGGATACGAGAGTGCTGAAATTTCACGGAATAGAAACAGGGAAGTTATAAGTTTGCAGAAATCCAGCAAAGGGACTAAAAGGTCTACAAGATTAGACGATAGAGCCCTTGTGTGTAAAAGTGAAGACGAACGGTTTCCACATAATAAAGATTTAATTGAAGTCAGTGATTCCGATTGGGAGGAGAATTCTAGGAAGAGGGTGAGGATTATGTCAAAAGATCGGAAACCTAAAGTTGGTGGTGATTCTTGTAAGGAACACATAGGGGAAGTTGAGAAAAGGGTTAACCGAAGGTCTTCGAATGAAAGAAAGCACGGAGAGGATGATGAGTTATCTAAACTAACCACCAACGAAAAAGCTCCCAAAGATTGTGGCGTTACTATGAAAAGTTGTGACAAAAATGGGAAAAGAACACAGTGTGAGAAGAGTGATATTGACCATGGATGGACTAAGGAACAAGATTTTTCTCTACGAAATGCTTATTTTGTAGCTAAGCCCACACCTCAGTTTTGGAAAAAAGTTGCTAGGATGGTAATGTTTTATTCCCTACCCTTTTATAGTTTTATATATTCATAGTTGTGTTATAGAAGAAAGATGAAGCTATTATATGAATACATTTTTTGCTCTTAATGTGGATGGTTTTATCATGGTTGAACATTAATGCTTTTCCTACTGCCATAATAAGAGCTTGCAAAATGTATGCAATGAAGGTCGTGAGTCAACAGATTAGCAATGTAAGGTACTTAAATTGATGAAAATAATAATTCGCATAATTCTAATTAATACACAATATTTGGGATTGGACAATATTCAGTTATGGTAGTTTAGTTTTTGAGAAAATTGAACTGTTCCATTTCCATGTCTGAGTAAAGATAGTTAAAGAAGTAATAGAAAATCAATTCAGAGATGAGTTTAGTTAATTTATATGAGATCAGATCTAGTTCACTAAAGATTGAACCACGTTTCATGTTTGTTTTGAGTTCTGTTGTATAAAACATGTTAGAGAAGGGTATTGGCTTGCATTTTGAATTACAATTGCTATGATCCTAGTTTTGTTATTTCTATTGTCAAGAGGTAGCACAAAATCTTGATATGAAACTTCATTTCTGATACACTCAGTAAAGATTGACTGATAGTGGACACATAAAAGTAGAATAGTGTTTTATTTTCTATGGTGAATGAGCCATAAAATGTCTGATTATTCTTGCTCTTGCCTGATGTTTATTCTTTTTTACCTTTAAGAAGATTTGAACACAATTTTATTATTAAACATTATTGAACCCTCGTTGCAGGTTCCCGGAAAATCTGCGAAGGAATGCTTCGACAGAATTCATTCTGATCAGTCAACCCCTTCTCAACCTCCAACACGCTCCAGGCCCAAAAGAAAAGAACCATCGCCCATCTTGTTTTCTCCTAGTAAGTTGCTTAGTCCTGCTGAGACGAAACGTAAAGGGGCCGTTTCCAGAATGAGGAGAACACTTGCAGCCCAGAAAATCGTACGAAAACTATTACAAAAACAGCACACTGAAGATCAAGATTATGAAGCAGATTTATTTTCTGTTCTTGAGCCTATTTCGTCTCCTCTCAATCTTCAGCAGGGTTCACCATTTGCCTCACCAGCACTTAATCGAGGATCTTCCTCAGCCCAGAGAAAGCAACGGTCTAGATTAAATAGCTCACCAAAAGCAGCTTTTGTTAGCCCCCCAGTTCTCAAGCAGATTAGAAACAAGGCTTTGCATGAGAAATACATAGACCAGCTACACTCCAGAGATGCCAAGAGAAAAGCCGCAGCATTGAGGAAGGCAAAGAACGCCGATGAAAATGTGAGTCTTCTAAAACCGAATTTAGTTAAAGTTGCAAAAGATGCTCTAGTTTCTGATGCACAAGATGCTATCAATCGGTTGCGTAGTTTGCAATCTAGTACGGGTTATAGCATTGATGACAATGATGATAGTGCTAGTTTTAGTAGTGATGAGGATGAAGATGACGGTGATTTTTTCTTGTAATAACTTGTAACAGTGTGTATTACATCCCTTAGAATTCTAACCGACCTTTTTTTAGTGATGTAGTCTTGGTTAATTTGTTTTAACTTGTAACAGTGCGTATTACATCCCTTAGAATTCTAACAATGTCCATAACCCCATTTCCTGCATCATGTTAACAGTTCAATATATTATATCTCTTTTCCAGATTCTGTTCTAAGATACATTCACATAAAAGAGAAATCTCTCCCTTTTTTTTTTTTTTTAACTCTAGAGCGTTTTTGAAGGATTTTCATCCAACGAGCTATAGACTGTTGAAGTTGATCAGAGTAGAAATTGAACAAATAGTATCCTCATTAGTCAACATAAGGAAACAACTTGACATGACATCCGCATTACAAAGGAGAAGCATAAGTGAAAAATATATGCTATTACAGAAAGGATTTTCTACTCTTCCCAATCCGGAAAAAGTAGAGTTTCACTAGCTATGATCCAACAAGTCAAGATACAATTTTCAGTTAACAAGCTCAACGCATAACTCCAACAACAGATTAAATACGTTGCAGGACTCCGAATTAGACGAATTTTCTTTTTAAACGATATATTCAGCGAGAGAGATAGATTCACAGATTAACGGGAAGAAAAGTATTGTGGGCAATCGAGATTCAGAGGAAGGAATCACCAAAAAAGGAACGAAAAGTACCTGGAGAGCAGGGGCAACGTTGGAGAGACGACGGCGGCTGGCGGGATCGACTGGTGGAGGCTCGGCGGAGGTGTCTGAAACGCTGGATTTAGAGAAAGGAAGAGAATAAACATTTTTAATTATTAAAGTGTGCATATGAAATTTAATTTAGACGGATAAAAAAAATATTTACATACAAAATTTAAAGAAGAATGGAGTATTAATTTAAATTTTAAATTGTGCATGAAATATTAACTATAAGTAGGGATATTTAAAACAAAATAACACATCAAGTCTTTATGATACGGATAAGTATATACAATCAAATTGGTAGTAAATTTTATAACAATCGATCTACTCCCTACGCCACATTCATATCATTAAAGTAATATTTTTTAATTCATTTATTAATATAATCCTACCCATATTAATTACAATAGAAAATATAGCATTCAATTATAATAGATATTTACTTATGTAATGTGTTTTTCATTAAATATTTTTATTTTTAATGAAAAGTTAAATCAGTCTATCTGATTAGACGGATGGGTGGAATATTTAATTTTTGATTTTTATGATCATCGATCATATGTTGCAAAACCATCATGAGGGAAAGGATGAAATTATGGAAAGAAAATATGGGAAGAAAGAAAAAAAGAACAGAGCTAGATTACGAATTATGTTTGCGTAACGGATCATGTAATCGATGAGTTACAGCGTATTCCTCGAAAGGATCATATATAAAAATTTACGCAAAAATTCTTATGGGTTAATTATTCTATTTATCGATTGGTCGTTTGTGTTTTAATTTTGACCGACTTTTATTTTATTCGTTTCATTGATTTTTTTTTATTTTTAATTTTAGTGTTGAACGCGAGCTATTAAATGTAGTACTCCCTCCGTTCCACAATAACTTTCACACTTTCCTTTTCGAGACGTTCCACAATAACTTTCACACCCTTAAAATAGAAAATTCTTTATAAACTCCACCCTTACAATAACCTCAATTTTGACAAAGTGGGATAGGTTAAGTGGTTAGAGCACCACTACCTAGGCCTTAGGTCCTGGGTTCGAGTCATGGGGAGGGAAAAAAAAGGGTGGGTATATTTAACTTCCATAAAAAAAAAAAACAATAACCTTAATTTTACACAAATGTCATTACTTTATCTTCACACATACACAAAAGTCAACTTATTTCTTTACTTTATACATAAAGTTTTACAAAATTACCCCTCAAAACTTCACTCATTATTACACTTTCTTAATTTACGTGTCAAGCTACATATGAAGATTAATATGGGACGGAGGGAGTAATTCAAATTATAATATGTAGTAACACACATTATTTTATGTAGTAATAACACAAATTATTTTATATAATAATATACATTCTTTTTTTTAGTACTCCGTAATACATTTTTTCTAGTGTTTTTGTTGATGTAGTAACTCACGTTATAATATGTAGTAACATATATTATCGCATGTAGTAACACAATAACCATGTTGTAATACAGATTGTTTTATTGCAGGATGATGCAAACAAACGCATATTCAATGTAGTAATTCAAACTGTAGTATATAGTAACATATAATTTTTTATGTAGACTCAGGGGCGGACCCAGGATGGGTAACTAGGGAGGGCCGGGGTGCCAATAGTAAAATTTCAAAAGTAGTTAAATTTAAATTATATACTAATAAACGTATAATATAATTATCATTAATCAAAATATAACATTAAACTTACCCCTTAGAGATTATTCCCTAATAAGTCCACTATTAACACCTCTTAAGCAAATAGAGACACCAACTTCAATAGTTTTCTAATAGAGACAAATCAAAGATAAATTACCCATGATACCCTTAAAATAATTTTTTTTTAAAAATTCGTAATTTAAACTAATATGAATTTTGAAATGAATTTCTGGAATTTAGTCTTGATTACCAGAAAGTTTCTGACTTTCCAAATTCGAAAATTAAAACCGAAGTTTCTTGTTATGCGCTTAAACCAAATTATGGAAATTTCTCAAATTCCATCTTCAATTTCAATTTACGAGATTCGGATATGCAATGAAATCAGACTAAGATATTTCCCAAATTGGATTATCAATTTCGATTTCAATTTGTCATTTTCGATTATGCATTGAAATCAGAATTAGGAACTGCATTTTTCAATAGATCCAGATTCTGGTACGTCTCCAATACTTGTCTATTGTTTTTTTATCGTTCGATTATTGTTCATATCCTGGAGCCAATCATTGAATTCCTTAATCATATGCAGTCATTGTTGTTACTCCACAATTCATATCGCATTTGACATCGTAAATTTATTATTCTAATTTTTAGTTCTTGCATTGTAGATTAGGTATTCTGGTACATCAATTAATTGTTTTTCGAATATATTTGCATTGGACAGACTGTCGATATCGTCCAGGATTCAAATGGATTATATAATTTTCTGCAAGGTTAATTGATTTCAATGGGAAGAACAAGTTGATTCGATTGACTGAATCGTCATCCTTTGCAGATTTGTTGGCTGAAATAACAAATATGCGTCCTCTAAGTTCTCAAGGTAATCTATCGAGTGTGTAAATATATGCCTATTACAATGCATATGTAGTAGGCACCGATTATGCATACCGTGTACATATTCAACTCCCTATGCATTTTGTGGATTGGGCTACATAAGTTTGGGGTGATGGAGAACTTCATATAAGATTAAGGGTAATGCTATATTTTATTGAATTTTCTTATGTAAACTTGGATGATGAATTATTGTTCAACCCTTTATTTTCTACCTATCAAATGTACGAACAACGTTCTATGCACATATCCGTGCATATGTAGTGTGCATACCCACATGCATACCGGATACATATGCAAATCTTCGTGCATTGTCCGGATTGTGCTCGAGAAGTTTGGGGTGATGGAGAACTTTATATAAGATTTAGTTAATGCTATATTTTATTGAGTATTCTTATGTAAACTTGGGTGATTATTTACTATGTCAACCCTTTTGTTTGCTACTTATCAAATGTATGAACAACGTGTTTTATGCACAGTTTCGTGCATATATATTGTGCATACATAAGATTCTGCAGAATCGAAGTACTAGTCGCCGGGAAATGCAGATAATGATGAACAATCGCTGGAACAAAATCAATATTCTGCAGAATTCTCGAAGCTAAGCAAGTGAAACGCATTAATTAGAATACCTATTATTTAGGAATTTTTAAAAAATTTGAAAGGTGCTTAAATTTTGCTTTTTTCGAGAATATCTTAATCTATATTTATGGTAATTAGTTGACCATGTAATTTGAATTAAATATTTCGAATTGTGTCAAATTAGTAAAAGGGTAAAGTTGTCTAAGATTTTTAATTTTGACTCTATTAGACAAGAATTTATGGTGTAGGTTTTATTAGAAAAAACTAGTAGTGAAATGACCTTCTTATTAGTTTATAACCCTTAAACTTGCAACTTTTTAATATTTAGAACGTCTTACTTTCATGTTGCGGAAATCATATATAAGTGAATCTATTTTAAACCTTTTTGCAATCTCTTTTTTAATATATACCAACAAACTGTTTATAAGAAATTCATTTTTCATCGTGTTACGAAGCATAGTCAACATCCTTCTTGTATTCATAACTGAAAAAGATTGATGTACATTAAATTTTAGCCCTTAATCAACAATTAGTTATATGATTTGTGTTTATTTTTAACCTACAAAATAAATTCAAAAAATACATTTAATAATAATTGAAGAATTAGTTTTAAATTAAAGGTATCATCAAAATAATAAATTAACAACTAACAAAATAAAATGAATAATAATCTGTTTTGAAAGAAAATGAAAAATAAAAAAAAAATCATTAATTAAAAGTTAATTTGGAAATGGGCCGGACTTAGTTAGTTCTTTAGTTAGTTTATTAGGGGGCACAAATGAAAAAAAAAAAAAAACTATCACTAATATATATGCATTTTGTGGCTAAAATTTGAGGGGGCCATGGCCCTCCCCTCACAAAGCATACGTCCGCCCGCCCTGTAGGTAGTTAAACACAATATTACATGTAATAATAACAAAAACTATTTTATATAGTAATACAGATTTTTTTATGTAGTAAAACATTTTTTTCTAATTTTTTTTTATTTAGTAACTCACATTATATTATATAGTAACATATATTATTGTAGTAATACAAAATAACTTTATCCATAATAATTATTAAAGAATATTTAAAGAAATAGAAAATAGTTAAAGATTAAAGTCGTCGTAAAATTGCAGCGTCCGGCCGCGGTCTGAGGTGGCCGAAAACTGCCCGAAGAAGACGATCAGGTACAGCTTCTGTTAGTGGGTGTATTTATAAAAAAACGTGTGTGTAAATTGGACTGTCAGTAGATGTATTTATAAAGACCTAAATTGGGTTGTCAGTGAATGTATTTATAAAAAAATTGTGTGTGAATTGGTCTGATATATATATATATATATATATATATATATATATATATATATATATATATATATATATATATAGAGTACTGATATAGAACCAACCTTCGGGTTTTTTATGGAACCAGATTACTGCCACATAATTCTTATTGATATATTTTAAAAGATAATTTAAAACAAATATTATCCATTAAAATATATTTTAATTTTTTAATATGTAATCTCTCTTAATAACAAGCAAATTTTCCATCTGCCCAACCCACCAACTATTTATTTTTTCTGATTTACTATTTATTTTTCCTGGAAAAGCAGAAAGCTTTTTCCACACAAAGCAAATTAAGTTTTCTACAATTATTATTTATTTTCTCAATAAAAAATAAATTAATTTCATACCTTAATTTCCAATCTTGAATGTCATCACTTATATATAATGGAAAAGTTTTTATCCATGATTTTTTTTTCGAATTTATTAATACAAACCAATAGTGTGAATGTCATCACTTATATATAATGGAAAAGTTTTTATTCATAATTTTTTTTTTCCAATTTACTAACACAAACAAATAGGGGTGGTGATGGATGACAAAATTTATAATTTAGCAATAAAATGATAAAAAAAAATGATAATATTCAATCAAAACAGAGTCATTCATTTAATAGAAGATTAATCAAGTCGCTTATAGGAATGAATATTATAATATGAAAACAGTCGAAAGCTATCACTCAAGCATTCCCACGTACATATTACAATATGAAAAATGTAATATTATATTCAAAGACACCTCATTAATAATATTATATTCAGAGGTCCCTCATGATGGTTGCAAAAAGTGTGTATGATTTGCGTAGTCGATAGGTTCGGGCATATGTGAAACACATTTTTAGTGTTGATAGAATATGACCAATAAAAAGACAAATGATCAATTTGTTTTGTGCTTACATAAACAAGCCAATTTGTACACAAAGTGAAACTTTTTTGTTCAAAGGCTCACACAGAAATAAGTTGTGAAATAAGTTTGATGATGCATTATATTAATCTTGAGTGCAGTTGCAAAGAGAATGGATTACATTTCAGGCAACTTGCTGATATATTTTCTTTGAATTAGCTAATAAGTACATCCTCCATTTTTTAGGTTTAACATGTTACTGTTAAATTATAAATTATGTTAGTAAATTAAAAAAAAAAAATTCTAAGAACTTGTCATTATATACAAGTGAATTTTCTAATCTATCATACATTTTATGAAATAACAATTAGAAAATTATAACAAAATTAAGGTATTAAATTAATTTATTTTTTGCTTATAAAAAAATAAGTAATAATTGCAGAAAACTTGGATTTGCTTTGTGGGAAAGCTTTCTACTTTTTCTGATTTTCAAATTAGAAAAAATAAATCGTTGGTAGGTGGGCAGATGAAAATTTTGATTTGAAGATGTTTTCTAATTTTTACTATTGGTTAAGTGAGAGATTACATATTAAAAAATTAAAATATATTTTAATGGATAATATTTGTTTTAAATTATCTTTTAAAATATATCAATAAGAATTATGTGGAAGATGACGCGGAGTGACAGCTCAGTAATCTGGTTCCATAAAAAACCCGAAGGTTGATTCTATATCAGTACTCTCTATATATATATATATATATATATATATTTCACATAAGATCACCCCAAAAAATTTATGTATTTCATTATGTAAAATAATACAATTATATTACTTACATATGAGCTATTTCAACTGAGATTTCACAATAAATATATTTAAATAATATGTGCGTAAATTTATTAAATATATTTTATATTTAATAAGTACTCCATTTTAAAGCATTATTT
The DNA here is from genome assembly GCA_963675135.1 of Galeopsis tetrahit. Lineage (NCBI taxonomy): Eukaryota > Viridiplantae > Streptophyta > Magnoliopsida > Lamiales > Lamiaceae > Galeopsis > Galeopsis tetrahit. The sequence goes on along the minus strand of OY776130.1, from coordinate 35,150,395 downwards.
TTTAAATACATTAAGTTAATATTTAAATTATATTTTATATAATAGAAAATAAATTTAATATAAAATTTAGTATTTTTTTATTAATAAAGGAAAATTGTAACATTTTCAACTAATACTTATTATTATAATGACATGTATTTTAAAAAAAAATTTATGTAATAAATAATATGTGTACTGTAATTATTTTTAAAATGAGATATAAACTAAATTAATGTGACACTGACACATTACTTAAAATTAACACCCTAATAAAATGATAGAAGTCAAGTTTTATCCATCTATTTTCCCTCGATATTTCACTCTATTGGATAATTAACACATGTTATAATCTATAGTCCATTAATATTTTTTCACCCAACACATATATGAAGTAAAATATATAATTTCATTCTATACATATCAGCTTCCAAACTACCACACATATTATATTATTAGATGAGCACCCGCATATTACCCAAAAAGTCAATAAAAATAAATATTCATATTATGTATATAATTAAATAATTTTATAAAAAAAAATTTAAAAAAATTTATGAATTAAAAGCGGGGAAAAAATAATTATAAAATTTAGAAAACAAACCATTTAATTAAAATAAAAATAACTCTTAATAAATTGTAAATAGACATTCAATATCACAACACTTTTTAAATAAATAAATATTTTGATTAATTGTAAAATATGTATAGATATATATCAACTTCCAAACGGTTCTCTTATAATATTTATATTCATAAACAAACAAAAAATAAAAAATTAGAAAGAGTCAACTATGATCGTAAATGAAACAAACATAGTTCAATACTGTACTTGCTATAATAATATTAAAGGTGATCGCCATGATTCAATTCATTCGACAAATCCATTGAATCAAACCAAAATCGGAAATTCAGTTTATATAAAGCAATTAAGTAAACTCGACTGCAGTCTGCAGGTATTATTAATTGGTTTATTTTTCTCATCTCTATACACAAGATTTAAGATCAAACGTTTAGTCTAAGTTAACAATATTGTGATCATTAAATATAACTAGTTTTTGCCCGTGAGATGCACGGGTCTATTTGGTGTTATTTATGAAAAAAATATATGAATGTTATTTTATACTCTATCAAAAGTGTGCTCACTTTTTTTTTATATACATTTTTAAAAAAATCATATTTTAATAATAAAGAATATATTTATTATAATGAGTAAAAAATATATTTGGTAGATACTCAATCTTGTTAGTAAATTAGAAAAAATATTCAAAAGTGAATTCTTTAAATGGAATAAGCATGTTTTTTATAAACCCAAAAAAAGAAATGAGCACACTTTTGTTGGACGGGATGGAGTATATATTAACACACTGACACAAAAAGAGTTTGAAGTTTATCTTTCTTCATCAAAATGCTTCTTTTTGTGGAACCCTTTTTTAAGCTATTCTTATTCATAAACTCATTATCCACCGTTCATTTTTTCCACAAAACCTTCTTCTTTGGACAATTCAATTACAAAACCAATGAATTAGTAATTTGAGACTGATGTTGACGGGAGAACAACCTTCTATCGATGTTTATAGTGGTGGTTGTGGTGGCCGTGAAAGGAGAGGTGAATACTTGTTTTCTCAATTAGTGCTTGTTTGCTATATAGGTTTAGAGGTGGGTTAGGTGTATAAACCTACCACAACCCATGTTTGCTATAATATTTTCACAACCCTCCTACCCGGGTTTAAAATAGGATCTTGTTTTGTAAACCTCATTTTATGGGATATGAGAACCCACCTCCCCCATGAGTTGTGTAAACCTACCTCACAACCCACCTACAAAGTTCTTCAATTACACATATACCCTTGCCTCACAATTGAAGAACTCCATGATTGGCTTTGGTTGCCGCCGCGGGAACTTCACCGGCTCCGCCACCATACCTCCATCGTGTCTGTGCAGTTTTTCTCTTTCTTAATCTCCTCTCGCTAGCGATTTTGTGGCCATCGTTGCTGTTGTTTCCAGATTTCGATAGAGGCCCCAAATTAAGAGAAGTTGTAGCAGAGTCTCGTCGATTTAAGACGACACGGTAATGAACTACATCATAAAAATATACATTTTCTGCAAATGGTCGAAGCAGAAGGAGATGTCTTTTTTGCAAATGGATTTTTTGGATGTCAAGATTTGAAATTTTTTCAAACTGTTTCTTTTGATTTATTTGATTCAAAAAAAGATTGAAGATTTTGTAACTTTGAAATTTTGATTCTTAAGTTGTTCGAGACTGTCTCTGTTTTTTTTTTTTTTACTGATTCTAAGTTGAGTTTTTTGATTTAGAAAAGGATAGAAGATTTGGAACTTTATTCATTTTTTCCTCCAAAACAAAATTTCATTCCTTTTTTGTTTCTGCAAGTAATTTGAATTCATTATTTGGAAATGAGAAATTTGTTCTGCAATTCTATAATTCAAGATCTGGAATTTGAAAAATTGATTCCTGCAAATGGTAAAGATTTCTCACTGTTTGGTCCTAATCAAGAAGATGAAAGCATAATTGTAAGGGCAATTATGTCTATTTACATTTGAATACTCAATTAAAATTTTTACAAACAAACATGAGATAACCAAAGTTTACCCATCCCAGCTAAACCCAACCTACCTAATCCCACCTCTTCCCAACCCTCTAAACAAACAAGCACTTACTGTGAAATTGATTGAGTACTAATTGATTGAGAATCTCTCTCTATCTATACTTCTAACAAACATGACACATGACTTCAAAATTACACTTGACAAAATAGTTTTTTTAGGAGAGGCTCATTCCCCTTTTATATAATAAGATTAATTGTACATTAAACTCTTCTAATTAAGGATGAATGTTGATGTAGAAATATGACACAAAAATAAATGATTTGGGCATTACGATTTTTCCACTCAGATTCCTTTGGATTTTGGGAGCAACACATTTCTTTGGACAATGAAATAGGACGTAATCAATTAGGGATAAATTTGTCGGTAAACTTTATTCGAGAACTAATTTTTTTTTTAAAACAATAAACTAAATCTGAAAAATAGAATTCTCACCATCCACATCCACATCACATCTAATAAATTTATTACCAAAATAACAATATTTGCACATTTAAAAGTCATCCCATAATAAAGAAGTTGATAACACATCGATTCAAAGAAATCTAAAAAATGAAATATGTATATACAATAAAGTCAATCTTGAGATGGAAAAACATTCAACGGCTAATTTTTGCATTCCAATAAAATAAAAATTGAGTAGTTATGCTACCTATTGCACCAGATAGAATATGGATCTTCACAAGAACTGATTCTCTCACTCATAAAAAAAAAATGTAAAACAACAAATTAAAAATCAACTAACTTAATTTATTAACAAAAGAAATTTGTGATAATGCATAGTTTCTCTTACGATTCTTGAAGTGGATTTTGAGTCTAGTGACATCAAAGTTGACTACAATAACAAAAAGAGGAGCATCTCCGGTCAAAGAAAAACAAATTTCTTCCATCTCTTGTTCTTTTCAATCTTCTGGTACATGTACAACCAAAAAATAATTGAAATGGAATGATGAGAATTAAGAAAAAAAACAACAGATTAAGAGATAATTCAAGAGAACCAAAAAATTTAACAAATATATTAAAATTTTAAAAAAACTACCAATTCATTTTCTTGAAGTCTTCTTTTCGAATTCAGGAAGAGCTTCACTGAACCCCAATAATATATCATTGTAAGTATTAACCATATTTGATAATGGAGTGATTCTTAGTCTCTCCATCTCCCTACTCTTAATGCACATGTGGAAGTCTCTACATCTCCTTATTCTTTTAATGCACATGTGGCAAGTCTCTTCATCTCCCTATTTCAATTACGTTAATTAAGGTTTATAATAACCAATTGGTTTAGCACTTAACACGACAAATTAATACCGCAGAAAATAAACAAAATGTGACCTTTCACTTTATTTACAACACTAAATTTTTATAAATTTAGCAAATGAGTTGTCTTAATTGCAACAATAGCATGTGACACGCGCATGGAACGACACATGGCCAGACGTTGAAGAATGTGACACGTAGAACGACACATGGCGAAACCTTAGCACATATAAAACGACATATGGTGAAACCAGGAGAGCCACTTCCTCATTTTATTGCAGAAAATGAACAACATGTGACCTTTCACTTCATTTACAGCACTAAATTACTATAAATTAAGTAAATGAGTTGTCTTAATTGCAACAATAACATGTGACACGTGGAACGACACATGGCCAGACGTGAAAGAATGTGACATGTTGTAACGCCCCGAATCCGGAATGCAACCCTTTAGGCTTAAACACTCTAAATTCGGGCCGCCACTTAGTGACCGAAAAACCGAACCTAAAATTTTCTTTAAAAATATATAATACAAGTGAATCGATAAGAGTTTTGCAGCGGAAATAATTTAAAGATAGTTATGAGTTGCAATAGAAGTAGTGTGGCCCATTTATTTTAAAACTTAGAACGTGATAAAAATAGCAGTCGGTTTAAAGATAGCTTACATATTAGTCATCGAGTAACTTTAAGAATGTTTGTTACTCAACATCAAAATAAATATAGCCTTTCATAAAACAAAATATATTTTAACATCTTAATATGGGAAAAACTCTGTGTCATCCCTGCTGCAACGCCGATCCCTCTCGATCATAACCTGAAAATATTAGTTTTGGGGTGTGAGATAAAAATCTCAGTGGATATCCTTGTACGCTATTATACAGATTGGCAGTACGCCAAAATAATTAGTATTAATATTTTATCGTGAGTTATTATTATTCTTTGGATAGTGAATTTGTTATTCACTGGGATTTAAATCTTTTGGTAGTGAACTTTCATTCACTGAGGATTTACAATATATCCTTATTCATAATTATCATAATTCATCATATATATATCATATAACATCATTATCATATATCATATGGGACACTGGTAGCGACTCTACCACATGCTACCCCCTAAACGCTTCCACCTCCTTCTAGGACACTGATAGCGACTCTATCACATGCTACCCCCATAAACACTTTCCCGCCTCCTCCGTGAAACACATATTTGGGACACTGGTAGCGACTCTACCACATGCTACCCCCATAAACACTTTCCCGCCACCTCCGTGAAATCGTAATTTACACATTTCATATCATAATATTAATAATATTATATTATAATTATTATTGTATTCTTGTGTTCTTAGTTATATGTTGACGTTTGTTTAGTTCAGTTCAGAATACACCAACAATCCATATAACATTACTGCAATACAGTAATGACACCCACCTGGTTAACTTTTAAGAAAAGCTACAAACTTCTTGAAATGATTTTAGCAAGCGTAACACAGAAGGGGCCGTCCGAGCTCTGATTGGGCAGCACTTCGCCTATCACGTTTTCTTGAATATTTAATTATTATCAAAACTCTTGTTTCTTAATTTACTTAACAATTTTCATTTATGAGTAAATCCTATAATCACATGACAAGTAATATCAAAATAATAAATTCAAACAAATACATTTTAACATTTATCAATTGGCGTGCTTCAACAAATAATAGCAAATTATGGAGCAACATATTAATAATTTAAACACTTACATCACTTAATAACTTAAAAGAAGCAACATATAAATTAAGATAACTAAATCGAGTTTATATAGATATTTGAATTAAATGACTTTTGTAAAATCAACAACATTTTAAAAACTTTAATAGTGTTTAATCAGCATATACACAAAAATGGTACTAATACTCAAATAATAAATAATGTATTTAAAATAGTCGTAATAACAATAATACTAACACATATTTAATTTAAACATGTTCCTCACTTAACAATCACATACGAGCAACTTATAAAATAATGCAATTAAAGTAGGACCTAACTTAATTATATTTAAAACATTATTTTTATTTTATTAGCACAAATAATGATAGTGATAATAAATTAATATATAAATATTGTATTTCCACATGACACACAAATAATCCACAAATCAAAAAGCATCCATTCGGCACATATATTATGAAATACGCAATTAATTAAAGTACTTATAACAATAAATAGAAACGTCAGTTAAGATAGATAGAGTTCTAGTTTTGCATTTTGTATTGTCTCTACGATCTAGTATCATTGTTTGCGGAAAATTTGCTTAACTATAAAGTAGACATTTAGATCTTTAAGAAAAATTTCCAAAATCTGTTTTAAAAAGATTTAACATATGCCGAATATTTTTATGGATTTGGGTACGATTACGCCTGTTTTAGTTTTGATCCTTTTTACTCGGAAATTTAAAATAAAATAGCTATAGCTGTTTAATACCAACAAAATTTGTTTCCATAGCCTTTCAATATATTTCTATCAACGTAGATATTTTTCCAGAATTTAATTGTGGCTCCGAAGATAATATTTTGTGATTTTGCAAAATTGGACATCCTTTAAAACTGTGAATTTTTGCATATGTTCGTCAATCATTTCTCGTCAAACGACTAATTCAATTAACATGAAATATTGGGGTAAATACACTATACTATATCAAGTTTATTGGGAAGAAAAGGGTTTGTGAAAAACGCATCTCGAAGTCGAGTAAAAATGCTTCCGAAGTACTGAACCTGAAATTGTGCTCTGTTTTTTCCAGTTTTTCCCAGCTTACTGCTTGATTTTCAAACGTGAATATCTCTCGTTCTATCCGACCAATTTGTGTAAATTTTTACATTCAGACTCTCTACGATATGGAGAAAATACTCACGTTGGTTTCGTGTCAAAATCATTTTTCGTTTAAAAGATATAAGCCTCCAAAGTCACTGCTTTAGTAGTCTTGACACATATTCTTTAAAAATTCATATCTCTTAAACCGTTGGCTCAATCCGTACAAGATTTATACAGTAAGTTCATAACTCAACATAGTTCATTTACATATTTTTAGTTTTAGCAAAAACACCCTGTAATAAAAGTCGAACTACATGGCAGTAGCTATGTTCTTAAATTCCAGATTTTTGGTTTTGTGACTTAACATGTTCGTGCACAGAAATGGGCGGCATAACATTACTATAATCGAAAACTAAAATCATGGATGTAAAGTACAACAATCAAGCAACACATACGAGTTTTAAACTAACAAATATCATCAAATTTAAACAAGTTAAAAGCTCATATAAAAACAACACAGTGCAGTTTTTAGTTTACGGGTTTACGGAACAACCTTTGTGATTTTCGGTTAGGATTCGAATTGTTTGGAGACTGGGTACTAAGTATATCGATCATGGACTAAGAGGTGTCGACTTTTCAAGATATTAGTAAAGAAACAAGAAACAAGTTATCATAGTTTCTGGATAAATCGAAAAACAGGGAAAGAAGGAAAAATGGGGTTTCCTTCACCTCTCTATGGATTGTTTGGATTGGACATCAGTTTATTCACATCGGGTTCATCTCGGATGATGAGAGGACGTCTGAAACTTTAAGAAAATGGCAGAAACAATCGGATTCTTTCTATGAATTAGAAGAACCGATCGAAAAGACAAAAGGAAGAAGAAATGAAGTATTCTTCTCCTTAATCTTTGAATCCATTTTTCTAGAAATAAAGAAGGGGAGCTTCGAAAATTGCTGGAATACAAAAGAAAAACCAGCTAACTTCCTATTGAAGAAGAAGAAGCCGATCGATCCATTTGAAGAAGAAGAAGATAAGATTTTCTTGATCTTTCTTAACTATGTTGTGGATGTTTTTTGTGCAGAAAGTAAGAAGATATGGCTGCTGCTTCTCGGTGAATTAAGAGTGGGGCTTTATGCAGAGTTCGATGAAGAAGAAGCTTGTGTGATGGAGGGTATATATAGATGGATGATTACACGGTGATTGGCCAAGAAGGGAGGTGGATGGGGGCCATACTTCATTTCTATTGGACCAAAATTGAAAGTAGAGAATATTTGTTATCGTCACGGTATTCGTTAGCACTCGGTATTTACTACACAGTCGTTACTTATATTCGTGTTATTTTGTCGCAGAAAATTACGCAAGAGCTATAAATATTTATTTAGGATTTATGGTGATAAAATCGTCGCACTTTGAGATAAAAATTATATAATTATAAATTCGACTTACGACTACTTATATTATTTTTGTTTTAAATTCTAATATTAATTTAATAGAGAATTTATCAAAATGAGTCCTAATATAAAATAAAATCAGATAAGACAAACATTATATCACAAAGACATGAAAAGCATGGCAACCAAGTAAATGTAATATTCATGATTATGAATTTTTGACTTATAAGATATTATTTAAATGATCAGGCAAGTAAATGAACCACACCTCTATATTTTATATTAAAATTGAAATGGCAAGGCAATACTATTAAAATGCATATTATGCTTCGTTATGTTGTTTATCACATAAGCTTTGATAAAATAATTCGTAAGGTTATTAATTAGACTTTTTTCATTTCGACACTTATTAAATATTCATCAAACCTTATACTTATTTTATTTCTTTATTAAGTGCTAGGAGTGTTGCCCGACCAGAATGCTCGTCCGTCTTCCTGAAAATCAAATCTTTTGACAACAAATAACGACGTTAATATAATTAAAAACTCTAATATCATTTATTCCTCTATTTCATATTAATTTTGGGACGGGGTGTTACACATGTAGAATGACACATGACGAAACCTTAGCATATATAAAACAACATTTAAAAAAAAAAAATTGTATAAAATTTTTCATTGTTTTATATAGGTTGGATGCTAATTCTAATTTTGTTTGGTTAATCTAAAATTCATCTATAAAAGAAAATAAAAATACTAAGAAACATTCAAGTTGAACGACACAATAGGTATACTCCCTATGATTAGATATAGTGACATAACTCATTAAACAAATAAAAATTTGTAAAAGAAATTACACCAATATTATAACAATAAACTACATAACGAATCTAGAATTATGAATAGTTCTACCCTTTTTTATAATGTGTTATTTGTTTCAAATACGTTAAGGATGCATGAAGTGTTCTGTATTATAGTCATAAGATGAATATGAAACATCTACACCAATCCTTACAAAAATTAAAATGTGTTCACTCAAATCTTCAAAAATATTACAAATTATAATGATTAATATAAAAATGCATAAGTTGAAGCTATCACCGAATATAATTAACATTAAATTAAAAATATTTAATTCAATTCAATTTCTAAATAATGTCTGACAAATTTCAGAAAAAATGTCGAATATAATCCCATGGTAAGAAAGCGCTTTGAGAGGCAAGAAACACGACAACAAATTAAGGAAATCAAAACATAAAATTAACCAGGCATGCTAAAGGAACTTTTCTTATGATTTTGGAGTAAAATCATTAACAAAATGCTAGCAAAAGAAATGATTGACACAATTTCAGATCAACAAACCCTTCATTTACATTCAGGGTCATAAGAACGTTGTCTTGCAACATTGAAGTTCAGAAAATGTGGTTAGTAAAATATTATTCGCCTAAACCTAAATAAAATACCTACGTACCATGTTTAGAGTACAAAATGGAAAACTATGAAAATGTAGAATAAAAATAAAAATTTCAGAATTAAAAAAAAAGTAACACAATCTCGTAGGATGACCGAGGGCATCCAATTTTTTTTTTTTTTTTTGCATTATCCTGGCCTTGTAATATAAATGAAGCCGCTTACTGAAATGGGTAAATGGAATCAAAACCTCTTTCATATTTTTCTTCATTATTTGACGTAATGAAAAGGACAATTAACTAAGAAATAATATATATTTTACCAATACAACCTGATTCAAAATTTCATTTTATTAACAATTTATTCATCAGATGGAGAAAACGTTAAAAAAATTATACACGCCCTCTCATGTCACCATAGTTGTAAACAATAATGTCCTTATACACGCCCTCTCAAGTCTCATGTCACCTATCATGAGATGAAACATGAAAATCCTTATATCATATAGTAAAATAATAAAATGAAAAGTGTACATGTAAATAACAAAATAAAAGCTCTCAAATAAAAAATGGAATAATCAACAATTGACGACTAATTGAATAGAAGAAAATGGAAAAGTAAAACTATAATTACCTTGACAGTACGTAGGATCGGAAAGAGGACTAATGAGAGAGAATCACAATCGTCAAAAGCTGAATAAATGAGAGGTAGGTGGAAGACAACTTATTTATAGGAGGGAGAAGATCAATGGTTGATTTTTTTGGTGGAAGATGAAGAACTCGACGATTTTTTTTAGAAGATAAAGAACATGATGTATTAAGAATAAAATTAATGGTTGCACATCACTGGTCAATTTTTTGGTGGAAGATGAAGAACTTGACGTTTTTTTTCTAGAAGATAAATAATATATGTATTAAGACACATAGATTGACATGTGAGAAATGACATGGCTTACACATGGCAGAAGGAGGGGTCTCAAATGCACACGTGGCGAAAGTAGGAGAGCCCTCGTCCTCCTTTTATTATATAAGATAAGATTTAGTTTCTCATTTTCCAAATTCCCTAGAGAGGGTGCCCATGATGCGGAATTAATGCTTTATCCAAAATGGAGAATAAGTAGATCAATTCTTCTATTCACTTGAAGTTTTTAGTATTCATAATTTTTTACCGGGCACACGTCGATAAATCAGATAGTAAAATATAAAGTAAAATACTAAAAATGACTGAAGTGATCGATCTTGTGAATAAGTATATATGATGTGGCTATATTAGTGAAAGACCCAGTCGCCCAAACACGATTTTCGTTTTCTTTCTAAAAAACCCCAACAAATCACAGCTAGAGTTGTCCAAAAGTTTTTTTTTTAAATTTATTTTGTAAATTAAGTAAATGAAAAAACTAAAAACCTAAAAACTCAAAATGACAACATTGTCCTACCCCTATATTATTCAAATCTAATTTTAACTCTGTAAAAAAAAAAAAAAAGCCAAACAATGTTGTGCTTGAGCCATATATAAAATTTCCTAAATTTCAACCCATCATAAACTTCATTATATTTTAATAGCACTCGACATAAAGAAAACATGATTATCTCCTTTATATTTTATATTTGACCCAATTTATCACATAATATCCATTTAAATTCCAAAAAATTAACACATTAAAATCAAATTTTCACATAATAATGTTTCTGTATTAAAAAAATCACACTTATATCATTCAAAATTCAATTAATTAATACGAAATAAATAAAAGAAATCGTGCACAAAATGTGCACGCTCAAATTCCGACTGTAAATTAAGCTTCCATTTGGTTGTGTAACCAGTCCGAAAACGAGGCACTGGTCAGTAGGTCCACCGCCGAGGCCCTGCTCCATATCCTTCCTTTGATTTCCTCCACAACTTTGTGCCTGTTCCATTCCTCATTCTCAAAGTACTGTAAGTGCATCTTATTCATTTTTTTCCAGATTACCCAGATAACATATATCCATACACCCAATGCGAACTTAATTCCCTCCATCCTTTGTGGAATTAAATCACAGAAGTGGTAGAAGTGCTCTTTAGAACTTACTTGTCGGCCATCGACGCCTTTGTTGCAATATCGATCATCCCTCCTCCTCACAAAGGTATTTTCAGTTAATTGAAAGTTGTTAATAAAATCACTTTGATTGATTTTTTCATTTTTTGGAATATTATTATTATTTTTTAAAATGCCCACTGGAATTTTTAATAATCTTTTAGTTTAGCCCGAATCTTTTGAGTTTAGTAGTGTTACAAAAAATCCCGACAAATCACCGCTAGAGGTGTCCAAAAGTTTTTTTTTAAAGTTATTTTATAAATTAAGTAAATGAAAAAACTAAAAACCTAAACTCAAAATGACAACATTGTCCTCCCCCAATATTATTCAAATCTAATTTTAACCTTGTCAAGAAAAAAAAAAAAAAGCCAAACGAGTTGTTGTGCTTGAGCCATATATAAAATTTCCTAAATTTCACTTTTACCCATCATAAATTTCATTATATTTTAATAGCACTCGACATAAAGAAAACATGATTATCTCCTTTATATTTTATATTTGACCCAATTTATCACATAATATCCATTTAAATTCCAAAGAATTGCCACATTAAAATCATTTTTTCACATAATAATGTTTTTGTATTAAAAAAAATCACACTTATATCATTAAAAATTCAATTAATTAATACGAAATAAATAAAAGAAATCGTGCACAAAATGTGCAAGCTCAAATTCCGACTGTAAATTAAGCTTCCATCGGGTTGTGTGCTTTGTCTTTCATAGTGTTGAACTTATCTGATTGTGTGCTTAGAAAGGTTGGTGTAATGACCAATGCTAAAGAGTTATGGAAAAGGTTTGAAGAGTTGTATACTGGAAAATCTTTGCCTAGCAGAACTTTCTTGCTTGAAAAATTCTTCCGTTTTAAACTTGACTTGAATAAAAATATTGACGAAAATCTGGATGTGTTTACTAAGCTTATTCAAGATATCAAGCTTACTAGTGATAAGTCCATTGATGAATATACTCCTGTTGTTTTGTTGAATGTTATTCCTGATACTTATAGTGATATGAAATCTTCAATTAAGTATGGTAGAGATAATATCACTCTTGATACTGTTGTTAATGGTTTGAAAAACAAAGATCATGAATTAAAATACAATGGGAAGGATAGTAAAAATTCTGGTGAAGTCATGCATGTTAGGCATAGATATTCTACTAGATTTAATAACAAGAAAAAGCATGATAATCATGAATTTGTTGTTAAAAAGAAGTCTCATGATAACAATCGGTCTAAGTCTAGGAATCGAAAGTGCTATAACAGTGGTGAAACTGGTCATTATTACAAAGAATGTACTAAGCCTAAGAGGAAACAGCAAAAAGAACATGCTAACATGGCTTCTAATCCTAATCATGATGGTGATGTTTATATGGTGACTGATATATATGATGAACAATGTGTGAATTCTGTGCATTCTACTTTTATGTGTGAAAATGAATGGCTTGTTGATTCTGGTTGCACGTTCCATATGTCCCCATTTAAAAATTTATTTTAATCTTATGAAGAATTTAAGCATGATTGTGTGTCTATGGTTAATGAGAAAAAGTGCCATATTGCTGGAATTGGTGATGTATGCTTAAAACTTGACTCTGGTGTGTTATTTACTTTGAAAAATGTGAGGCATGTTCCTAACCTGTGCAATAATTTGATTTCATGTGCTGCATTAGAAGATGATGGTTATAAGGGAAAGTGGGGGAAAGGTTGCATGAAAATTTTGAGGGGTTTTTTGGTGCTTTTCAAAGTTGTTAAAAGAAAAAATTTGTATGTTTGCTTTACCAAATCTGATTCTTATGTGAATTCTGTGAATGTTGTCAAAACTGATAAGACTGAAATGTGGCGTAAGAGATTAGGACACATGAGTAACAAAGGGCTTGAAATTTTGCATAAATCTGGTGTATTTGGTGATGAAAATATGTCTTGCATGCCATTTTGTGATTCATGTGTGTTAGGAAAGCAACATAAAGTGAAATTTCTTGTAAACCCCTACCCTAATACCTCTTCTTGCACTGATATCCATGAGTACTTGCATTCTGATGTGTGAGGCCCTGCTAGTGTGCCCACTCATGGTGGAAATGTGTACTTCCTATCTGTGATTGCTGATTTTTCTAGGAAAGTCTGAGTTTTCTTGTTCAAAAACAAATCTGATGTGTTTGCAAAGTTTAAGGATTGAAAAAATCTTATTGAAAATCAAACTGGTAAAACGATTAAAAGCCTTCGAACTGATAATGGTTTAGAATTTTGCAACAACTTGATGGATAATTTGTGTGCTAATTCTGGTATTAAAATACATAAATATGTTCCTTACACTCCTCAACAAAATGGGGTTGCTGAAAGGATGAATAAGACTTTAATGGATAAAGTTAAATACATGTTGGCTGCCTCCGGGCTTGCTAAGAAATTTTGGGGCGAAGCAGTTCACACTGCTGCATAACTAATCAATAGGTCTCCTTACGTGCCCCTGAAAGGTAAATGTCCTGAAAATGTTTTATGTTGTAAAAGCATTGATTATTCTAACTTGCGTGTCTTTGGTTGAGTTGCGTTTGTGCATCAAAAGGCCGATAAACTTGAACCTAGGTTTAGGAAATGTGTTTTCTTGGGTTACCCTGATGGTGTTAAAGGTTATAGACTGTGGTGTAAAGATGAACATGAATTTAAAGTTGTAATCAGTAGAGATGTTGTTTTTAATGAATCTGATTTTCCGTGTTTGCATGCTTCTTTGTCTTTACCTGATAATGAGACTGCTCCAAGTGAGGTGGAGTTGCTGCCATGTTTTTCTAGACCTAATAAAGTGCAAACTGATGCTGATCACGCTGATATTAATGCTGAAAATGATGTTTTACCTGCTGAAATGCATGAAAATAGTGTTGAATATGTGGAAATGTGCTTGAAAATGTTGATTTGACTAATTATCAACTTGCTAGGGATAGACCTAGGAAAAATATTAGGCAACCTGCTAAATTTGATAATTTCCACATTGATATGCATGCTTTCAATGCTTTTGAGTCTTGCCATGATGAGCCTAAATCGTATGATCAAGCTTTAAAGTCTAAAAATTCAGTTGAATGGTTAAATGCTATGAAAGAAAAAATGAAATCCTTGCATGTTAACCAAACTTGGAATCTTGTGCCTAAACCTATGCATTGTTCTGTTGTGGATTGTAAGTGGTTATTCAAGGTTAAAGATGAAACTGAACATGTTAGATTTAAGGCTAGATTAGTGGCTAAGGGTTTTACTAAAAAAGAAGGGATAGATTACACTGAAATCTTTGCTCCTGTTGTAAAATTTACCACTGTGCGCATAATGTTTGCTTTTGTTGCTCACTTTAACTGGGAACTTAAACAAATGGATGTAAAAACAAGAGAAAATTTCATTTTACGTCCTGTAATTTAGCCTTAATCCAATTTATATCCTTTAAGTTTTTACTTTTTCGATTTACGTCTTTTTTGGTCCAATTATCGTCCTTTCCGCCGGAAAATTTTAAAACTCACCGGAATGTGAGGAATAAATTGGGATTCCGGCCAAATAGTCCAATTTATGTCCTTTAAGTTTGAAAATTAAAATTTAATAATTATTTTTTTCTAAAAATCCCATTAAAGATTTAAAAAATCTAAAAATATCATTAAAAATCCAAAAACCTCCTAAAAATTAAAAAATATAAAATGTGTAAAATAAAATTCAAAATATACCACTAAAATTTCGAAAAATATCATTACAAATTATAAAATGTGTAAAATAAATAAAAAAATCTAAAATTATGAAAATATAAAAAATTCTAAATTCAAAGAAGGGAAAATGTGTAATTTAAAAATTAAGAAATTCAAAATCTCATTAAAAGTTTTAAAAACTCTAAAAATCTCTTTAATTTATTAAAAATGTGTAGATTAAAAATTACCAATTCTAAAAATCTAATAAGAATAATAAAAATTATTAACATTTCATTAAAAATCAAACTTGATTCATACTCGTCTGCCATTAAAGTTTTGCTCGAAATCCTTAAAAATTTGGGTCCCACGAGATTTTTCAACTCACCGTCGAGGTTGAGTGGTTCCACACCTTGATCGATTTTAGAATTGTCCTAAATTCATTTTCACGATATTTTTTAAATTGTGGATTTTTTTTATTTTAAACATTTTTAAAATTTTAATTTATAGATTTTTTTATTTTTATGAGTTTTTAGAAAAGAAAAAAAAAATTAAATTTACACATTTTCAGATTTTTTGAATTGTAGAAATTATAGATTTTTTTATTTTTATGAGTTTTTTAGAAAAAAATAAATTTAATTTACACATTTTTCAGATTTTTTGAGTTGTAGAATTTATATATTTTTTAGATTTTTTATATTTATTTTACACAATTTATAAGTTT
This sequence comes from Galeopsis tetrahit, assembly GCA_963675135.1. Taxonomy (NCBI): domain Eukaryota; kingdom Viridiplantae; phylum Streptophyta; class Magnoliopsida; order Lamiales; family Lamiaceae; genus Galeopsis; species Galeopsis tetrahit. Next base: position 35,134,499 of record OY776130.1, on the reverse strand, counting down.
TTAATGAGATTTTTTAATTTTTAATGATATTTTCATAATTTTTTAATTATTAATATATAATTTTTAAACATAAAGGATGTAAATTGAACTATTTGACCGGATTTCCAATTTTCCGGTAGAAAGGATGTAAATTGGACCGAAAAGGATGTAAATTGGACACTCTAGGACGTAAATTGAAAATGTGAAAATTTAAAGGATATATTCTGGATTAGGCCTAAGTTACAGGACGTAAAATGAAATTTTCTCTGAAAACAACATTATTGCATGGTGATTTGGATAAAAAGATTAACATGAGACAACCTGAAGGATTTGTTGATCCTAAAAACCCTGAGCATATGTGTCTTCTTCGTAAGTCTTTGTATGGATTGAAAAAATCACTTAGGCAGTGGAATAAGAAATTTGATGAGTACATGATGTCTTTAAAACTTAAGAAAAGCTCTTTTGATCATTGTCTGTACTACAAGGAAAGTGCTTATGTGCCTTTTTTCTTGCTCATTTATGTGGATGACATGCTTCTTGTTAGTCCTTGTGTTAGAACTATTGAGCATGTTCAAAAGTGCCTTTATGAGAAATTTGACATGAAAAACCTTGGTGATGCTAAGAAGATCTTAGACATGCATATTGAAAGAGATAAGAAAAAATATATTTTCTTGCTTGGTCAGATTTCATATGTTGATAAGGTTTTGAGTAAATTCTCTATGTTATCTGCTAAATCTGTGAATGTGCCTCTTGCTGCCAAATTTGTGTTAAGTAAGACTCAGTCTCCCATGACGAAGTCTGAAATTGATGAGATGAAAAGTGTGCCTTATTCCAATGACATTGGATCTGTGATGTATCTTATGGTAAGCACTAGACCTGATATTACCTATTCTGTTAGTTGCTTGAGTAGATATATGTCTAATCCAGGTATGCCTCATTGAGAGGCTTTGAAGTGGCTACTTAAGTACCTTAAGGGTACGATGGAGGTATGTCTTAAATTTTCTAAATGTGCAAATGATGTTAGACTTGTTGGGTATGTGGATTCTAACTATGCTAATGATAAAGACAATAGGAAATCGTCTATTTCTCATGTGTTCACTTTATGTGGTTCTTGCATTAGTTGGAAATCTCAATTACAACATGTTGTTGCTTTATCTACGACCAAATATGAATATGTACGTTGCTATAACTGAGGCTGCTAAGGAAGCCATTTGGTTGAAAGGTCTTATCTCTGAAATTGGCTTACTTGAAGGTGAAGTGGTTGTATATTCTGATAGTCAATCTGCTATTCAATTGTGTAAGAATCGTATACCATGAATGAACTAAACACGTTGATGTTAAATACCATTTTGTGCGTGATATAATTGAAAAGGGCATTATTGATCTTGAGAAAATTGCTTCTGAGTTTAATCCTGCTGAAATGGGCAGCAAGTGCCTTTCTGTTGAAAAACATAGGTCTTGCATGAGAACTTTGAATTTTGATTCTATTGATTAAGATTGTTTTTGCAGCCTCTATGTTTATTATGTTTCATGGTTTTTTTTATTTGTGACTTGTGTGTCTAAACTGTTATTGTTTGTGACTTGTGTGTCTAAACTGTTATTGTTTGTGTACTTTGTGTCCAACATGTTTGTTTGTGTTTCCCTTGATAGCTTACCTTGCATTTGCTATTAATATCTTGTATACACTTTGTGTTTTTTGCTTTTACAGGTGCAATGTGCGTGCAATGTGTGGTATGTGTGTGTGTGTTAAGGAGATGATGATGACCTGCGGATATTTGGATTGTAGAGAGGGATGACAAAAAAGGTGGAGAATTTGTTGGGCTTAGGCCCAAGTGTTTTGGCCCAAGGCCTTAACACAAGTGGCCCATAGCCAACATGTTGCCCTAATTGTTTTTTTTTTTTTTTTTTTTTGATCGGTAAAAGATATATTATTATTATTGGGTACAAGGGATACCCGAGAACTTATTGTACAGAGTACAACATAAAAACAAAAAAGTCTTACACTACACAGATTTCATCTCATACACTAAATTAGATCTAACACCCATGTCCTGAAGGAGAGGTTGTTTCGGTTAGGGTATTTGATCGTGAACCAGCTCCATATTCTTGCTCTCATTTCCTCCTTGATGTTGCCCTAATTGTTTATATCTTAAGCAACCTCTTTCTCAAGACGATTGAAGTCGGTTCTTTCTTCTTTCTCTTTGTGAAGTATAACCTAGAGTTAAGTGTGAGAGTCTTGAGGAGAGTGCTACCAGACGTAACTTGGTCTTCCCCTCTACCTATCCCAATCGATTCGATCCCAGGTGCCTGAGTCGGCGTCTGTCGTATCTCAACAGAGACGACGAATAGACCCAACAAAAAGAAAGAGCTTCAGCAACAAAAAATGATGGTTTTCATTCACAACAATAACAGTTTTGAAATACTTCAACTGCCCGGCAGCACATTCCTAATACAAAAGTAGACCAAGAATAAGATTTCTAAAAAGTTTTTTAAAGACCAAGAACAAGATCAAATAATTCAACTGCAAACACATTTCTAATACAAAAACAAACCAACAAGATATCTAAAAATGTATTTGATGGAGTCACACACCATTCACTAGTAACAAGAAATCATTGAGGCCACAAAGCAAGAGCTAGAGCTTCTTTGTAGAATAACACCAACAAAAAGATTTGACACCAAAAATCATACAAAATGGGAATGTGCAAATTAAGTAACAAGAAACCACCTAATCCGTACACAAGAGATCATGCTTTGATTATACAATTTCATTAGCAAAAAAAAAATGTTTCTCTTTCATATTACTCCATGGCACAGTTAGAAAATCTACACACAAACAATTATTAACAAAACATACAATTTTGATCTATATAACAAGTGTGATTTACAGGAGTTTGTGGTGAAGAAAGAACAAAAACAAAAGTCTTAAATAATTATTAATTGGAGTTTTTTCGGTGTAAGGTCTGAAAGGTGGGTCAACTATCAATTTAAGGCCTAAAAGAAAATTTATATCGATATAAAGTTCGATTAATATACAACTATTAGTTGAAGGCTTAACATTTTAACACCGTTAACAATCCATTTAACGGAAGTTGACGAAGCAATTAAGTGTCAAATAATTTCCATGTGTCCTCTAATTCAATTAAAAAAGAAAAGATTTTATTTTCTTCTTTCATTGCCATGGACGACCTTTCCATCTGTTTATATTTCTTGTTGGGATATGAATCCTAGAACAAGTCCTAAATGATGAAAGATAAGATGAAGTTTTGATAAGCCAAAAGTAGATTGAATAGTTTTCTAAGTATTGACTAATCTAGTCTAGTTGAGTTGAGTGATCTTGTACCAGACCAGTAGAGTTCACATGAGTTCACATGAAAAGATAAAGTGTTGTTTATTATTAAAAGATAAGTACGAAATTATAAGTACTTCATATGTGTTCATATTTGTGTTAGTTTGTTACTGAGCTATATTAATGATGTATAGAGCTCATGATATTTTCTATGTAATAGATTAGTGTTTGTATAGATTATAAGTTGACTAAGCTTGTATTATAAAAGCTTAATGTAATGTAATAGTCTTGTTAAGTTTAGTATAGTCATCTATTGAAGATCGCATGAAGATCAGACAAGAAGAGTCGGAGTCTACTACTAAAGATAAGGAAGACTACAAGACAAGTACATACAAGTCTACTCAAGACAAGTAAACGTGAAGTTAGTTAGTCAAATACGCGTGAAGAGATAAAGATATAGAAGTTAGTTATGGAATAACTAATTCGTAACAGAAACGCGTGGATTGATATGAAGATTCAGTTGAAGGTAGTTATCAAGAAAAGTTGGTTACAACTTACTAAGTTCTTGAAGATTGAAGTCTATAAATACTTCATGATGGTGATCATTTGAAGACTACTGTAAACACGTATACTGAAGATCTACATACTGAAGATATATTCGAAGTTTACTCTCAGAGTTGTTTAAAGTTCAGAAAGCAAGCCAGAAGACAAGTGAAGATTCAAAGAGGCTACTACTGAAGATCAGAGAAGTTTTAGTTTTCGTTTTGTTTGTTATTGTTCAAGTTGCTAGATACTTGTAAATCACTAGTTAGATCATAGGTGTATCTGGAGGTATAACCTTGTGAAGATCTAAGTCTTCTTCTTGGGACTCTAAAGACAGGAATTATACACTTTGTACTCGATTGGAAGAGTTTAGTGGAAACATCACAACTGGGTTTGTGAGAGTGGATGTAGACAAGTTGTCGAACCACTATAAATCTTTGTGTTGTTTACTTTGCTGTTTTAATTGTTTAATTGCTTAACTGTTTAAACTACTACTACACTAGACAAGTTGAGTATTCGTAAGAACAGAGTTCTCGAATTTGAATAGTTGAGTATAAACTTGAATTGGGCTCATTGTTAATTTCGTATTCCGCATATTGTACTTTGATATATCGAAAGATTTTAGAAAAGTCTATTCACCCCCCTCTAGACATTTTCTTTAGCTTCCCTCGATATTAACTCAACTTTCGGGACCTACAAGTGGTATCAGAGCGGTAGTTTACGAACTGCTGTTTGTTGATAACCGACTTAAGACTAAGGGTGAAGTCTTGGTCCTTGTTTGTACTTGCTTACGTGTTCTTGATCTATATTCTCGTTCTATCTGTTTCGTGCTCACTGTTCTTGACTTATTTGTTTTTCTTGATCATAAATTTCTTTAGCGCTGATCTATTCACTAAATCATGTCATTGGAAATTAGTGCTAACAAGTTACCCAAGTTCCAGGTTCAAGACTACGACTACTGGAAGTTGCGAATGGAGGCCATTTTCAGCTCCACGCACGACCTAATGATCTCTGTTGTGACCGAGGGACCGATCGTGACAATGGTTCCGAATACTGCTGTTCTTGACCCAAGCAAACCAATTGGTACTCTCGTCAAGAAACCCAGGTCAGAGCTAACCTCAGAAGAAATGCGTCAAAATAATTTGGATAGTTTGGCAAAGAACTACATCTTACACACACTTCCTAATGAGTATCTAGGAAAGGTGTTGAAATGTAAAACTGCCAAAGAGATGTGGGACAGATTAGCTATCATTTGTGAAGGGACTTCCCTGATCAAAGAGAGCAAACTCTCCACAGCTGTCCAAAGATTTGAATCATTTCGGATGAAAGCTGGCGAATCTATCGACCAGCTGGATACTCGTTTTACTAAAATCATGAATGATCTTGAAGTTCTTGGTAAAACCTATACTCCCCGTGAGATCAATCTTAGGATTTTAAAGAGTCTTGATAGCCGCTGGAAAATGGTAAAGATGCTTGTTAAGAACACTCAAGACATAGATAGGTGATCTGCTGAAACCATGTTTCAAACTCTTAAAGCCCATGAGTTTGATTTAGACGAAGATGAACCACTAGCCAGTAGTGATAGAGAACATACTGTATCTAAGAACGTTGCCTTTAAGTCCAGCTCTTCTAAGTCCTCTAAGGTAGATAAGTCTAAGTCTAAGACTAAGTCTGCTTCTGTGAAAGACGAGTTGGATACTGATCTTAAACTGAAGGATCAAGTGAACCTTATGGTTAGAAAGTTTGATAGGCTGAATAAACGTTTCGGTAGATATAAGAAGTTCTATAGAGATCATAGAGGATCAACTTCTAAGAACTCGTCTGAGACCAGACGAGACCGAAACTCGTCCGAAAGGAGAGACGAAGTCTCGAAAGGTAATAGGCGAGATAGAGAGTCTGACGATAGGAAGATTCAGCGTTCTGATAGACGTGATAAACGTAGGGACAAATCTCCTATTAAAAAGGCTACTAATGATCTCTTGTGCTATAATTGTGAAAAGCCAGGTCATTACATTTACGAATGCCCAGACCTGAGCACTGACGATCGAGAAGAACGTAAAACTCGAAGGGAAAGAAGATACAACCGTGGCAAGAAGGCAATGATGGCCAATGATGACTCTGACTCGGATTCAGACGAGTTGCCATCGTCCTTATCTAGTCACTCGACTGATCCAGATCACGATGAAGCTTTCATAGTAGATGATGGCCTATGCTGCATGGCTAAAATCGATCAAGAGGTATCATCTGCTACATCCTTTCAATCTTGTGATGATTCAGAAACTGATGAAAGTGACACTGCTAGTAGCGAAGTAGGAAGTAGTCTTCTACACTCGACTAGTGAAGTCGAAGACGACCTCCTACTAGCTAACCAAGCTTTCATTGAAGTCAGCGATGAAAACATCATTTTAAAACAAGAAATCATTGATCTTAAGGAAGCTCAGTCTAAAGTAGATCCTAATGTAACAGTCCTAAATGAACGCTTGACTGAAGAGTTGAGACAACTCAAAGAAAAGTGTGCATTGACAGACAGGTTATATCAAGACCTACTTAAGACACATGCAACTGAGAGAAATGAATTCAATGTTTTAAAAAGCAAGTGCAACAGACTTGAAGAACGTAATAAGTTCTTAGAGACCGAGGTTGTCACACTTGATCTCAAACTTACTGACCTGGTTAACTCTTCTAAGATTAACCTTGAATTGTCAGATAGGTATAGAGATCCAACTGACAAGACTGGTATAGGTGCTGAGACATCTAACTCGTCTACTCGAGTCAATAAGAACCCTACTACTACTAACTCAAGACTTCTGCCTAATGATAAAGGAAAATGACCAATGATATACGATCTTGGAACTCCATCTAAAGGTACTACACCTAAACAAGCTCAAGTTAACATTCCGATTACCAAGGTGGGTAAAAAGAATGCTAACAACAAGCCTGTTCCATCTAGAACTAATCTTCAAAGGACCACTAATCGTGGACGACCTAACCAGGTCAGATACGAGGACTGGTATCCTGAGGAGACGAGTACTAGACAGGTACAGACTAGACGACAAGAGTCTAAACCTCCTTTCATAAGGCAGTCTCAACTCTACTCGTCTAGACCTAGACAGGTAGCTCCAAAATATCGCACACAAGCTGTCCTATATCCTCCACCTCTATCATACGATATTATTAGTGAGGAAAGACCCAAACGCGTCTATAAACCGTATGGACCTAATGCTTATAAACCCTACTCTAACTATCATAGACAAGTGCCTGCTCAAGTAGAGATTAAGTCGAAAGGCTATCTTCAAAGAGTAGACCCGAACTCGACTGATAGGCCAGAGAAGGATAACAAGGTCTTATTTTGCAACAAATATGGTCGAAAGCTTAAGAGATCAAACTTGTTCAAGACTCCAATGTATATTTGGATTCCTTTGAACTCGACTAACCCCCCAGGACCCCAATAAACAAACAGGGTACCTAAGTTATTGAATATCATCGATTGCAGGGTCGACTTGACTTGTATAAGAAGGGTGGCTCAGTAGGAGAAACCTGGTACATAGACAGTGGTTGTTCGCACCACATGACTGGTACCAAGGCTCTCTTATCAAGCTACCATGAGCAAGAAGGACCAAAAGTGATATTTGGTGATAGCTCCACTGCCATCACTAAAGGATTTGGTTACATCCGGAATGGAGACGTTGAGATACAAGATGTCTCATATGTTGAAGGTTTGAAATACAATTTACTCTCTGTTTCACAATTTTGTGATCGTGGATACAAAGTGCAGTTCAAGAGCCGCAAATGCGAAATCATTGACAAAAGGACACACACAGTCCTACTAGTCGGCGTAAGACAAGGTAGTGTGTACATAGTGAACTGGAATAGTTGTCCGAGGGACACCTGCCTACTTACTAAGAATCCTAAAGAACTTGGCTGGCTATGGCACAGACGCCTCTGTCATCTAAACTTTAAGGTTCTTAATAAGATAGCCAGAGATTACCTTGTAGAAGGTATTCCCAATGAAGTTTACTACAAGTCACATGTATGCACGGCTTGTCAACAGGGTAAACAGGTTAAAAGTTCTTTTAAGTCAATTCCTACTCTCTCAACTAGTAGAGTCCTAGAACTACTACACATGGATCTTCATGGTCCTATAACTCCTCCAACCTTGAATGGTAGAAGGTACACACTTGTTGTTGTAGACGACTATTCTAAGTTTACTTGGGTAGTCTTCCTACACAAGAAGAGTGATACACAAACACTTCTGCCTGATCTGTTGAAGAAGTTACAAGTTGAGAAGAATCAGTCTATTGTCAAAATTCGAAGTGACAAGGGAACTGAGTTCATTAACTGCTATATTAAAGAATTTTGTGCTAATCGTGGTATCCAGCACCTTACTAGTGCAGCCAGGACACCACAACAGAATGGTGTAGCAGAGAGAAGGAATCGAACTCTCAAAGAAGCCTGTAGAACCATGATAGCTGAGTTCAATACTCCTCAAAAGTTTTGGGCCGAAGCTATCAATACTGCATGCCATTCACAGAATAGAAGCGCGATCAACAAAGCTCTAGGCAAGACACCTTATGAGGTTTGGAAAGGTAGAAAACCCAGAGTTTCATATTTTCATATATTTGGTTGTAAGTGTTTCATTCACAACAATGGAAAGAGCAAGTTGAATGCTTTCGATGCTAAAGCAGACGAGGGGATATTCTTAGGATACTCCTCGACTAGCAAAGCATTTAGAGTATTCAACCGATCAACTCTTTGTGTGGAAGAAACACCACATGTGGTTTTCGATGAATCTCGACAGGACTCGTCTGCCGACAAGATCAGTGAGAAAGCAACTGATCTATCGATCAAATCTGACAAAGATTCAGAGATATATGAATCCGTTCAAGCCTACAACCCATTCCTAAAAGCTCTTGATTCTGATGATAAGGAGAAGGTAAGTGCTCAAGGTAAGTCCACTAGACCAGTAGACATGCCTGCTCTAGTTGACTCCACTACTCCTAGTAAATCTGTTGATGTTGACATGCATGATGCTGTACATGATCTAGATGATGATAGTATTCCTGTTAAGAATAGAAAGACATGGAAATCTGCGCATGATACTGAAAATATCATTGGTGACTCTACTATTGGTGTGAAGACTAGACGACAACTCTTTGAGTCGCAAGAACAGCCGAGTCCAACTATGTTTTGTTGGTGTTGTTTCCTCTCTGCTATTGAGCCTACCACTGTTAAAGAGGCATTGGCTGATAGTAATTGGATCATCGCTATGCAAGACGAGTTGAACCAGTTTGTTCGAAACGACGTCTGGGAACTTGTCGATAGGCCGGAACATCATAATGTAGTTGGCACTCGATGGATTTTCAAGAATAAGAAAGATGAGAATGATTTAGTCGTTAGGAATAAGGCTAGACTAGTCGCCCAAGGCTACTCACAAGCTGAAGGCATAGACTATGATGAAACATATGCTCCTGTTGCTAGACTAGAAGCCATTCGATTGTTTCTTGCATATGCTGCTCACATGAAGTTTACTGTATATCAAATGGATGTTAAAAGTGCATTTCTTAACGGTATTCTTGCGGAAGAAGTGTATGTTGAACAACCTCCAGGTTTCGAAGTCAAAGGCAACCAGGTGTACAGATTAAAGAAAGCCTTATATGGACTAAAGCAAGCTCCAAGAGCATGGTATGACACTCTATCTCTCTTTCTATTAGAAAATGGTTTTACTAAGGGCAAGGTCGATCGAACCTTGTTCAGAAGACAAGAAGGGAAGGACATCCTACTCGTCCAAATTTACGTAGATGACATCATTTTTGGGTCACCTAACAAAAAGCTGAGTGAAAGTTTTTCAACACTCATGCAAAGTAAATTTGAGATGTCTATGATGGGTGAGATGAACTACTTTCTTGGTCTTCAAGTAAAACAAACTACAGAAGGTATTTTCATAAATCAGGCGAAGTACACAAGAAACCTTCTAGACAAGTATGGGATCAAAACATGTAAGTCCACTGGCGTACCAATGCAACCAACTTACAGAATGGATCCAGATGAGAACGGTAAATGTGCTGATCAATCTTATTACCGTGGTTTAATTGGTTCCTTACTGTATCTAACTGCCAGTAGACCAGACATTGCATTCTCTGTTGGTGTTTGTGCTTGATTTCAAGCTAATCCAAAAGAAAGTCACATGGAAACCACCAAAAGGATCTTGAAATATTTGAAAGGGACCATCAATCGTGGTATATGGTATCCCTCAAATGATGATCTATCCTTAAGTGGGTATTCAGACTCAGACTTTGGAGGCTGTAGAATAGATAGGAAATCTACTTCTGGTTCTTGTCAATTTTTAGGCACAAAACTCATATCTTGGTTTTCTAAAAAGCAGACTAGTGTTGCAACTTCAACTACCGAAGCCGAGTACATGGCTGCTGGTAGCTGCTGTAGTCAACTACTCTGGCTCATGCAACAGCTTCGTGATTACAATATATATGAATCAAATGTTCCTATTTTCTGTGATAGTAATAGTGCAATTGCCATTACACAAAATCCTGTTTTACACACACGATGTAAGCATGTTGATGTGAAGCATCATTTCATACGTGATCATGTAGAAAAGAAGGATATTCGCATGGAAAAGATTCATACTGATTTTCAAAGAGCTGACATTTTTACAAAACCATTAGTTGAGGCACGATTTCGTGAGTTATGCATTAGTCTATGGCTAATTGATTTAGACCCTACTTGCCTATAGCTATGTACTAACCAGACAGGTACATCAATAAGAGGAGACAAGATCACTAGACCAAAGCACTCGTCTACTCACGCAACAGACAGGTATACAAGGCTAGACTATATGACCAAACAACCCGATGAGGAAGCTGGTAAAGCTGAGGGTAATACTAAGGGAATAAACAATTAAGGGGGAATCTTTGATTTCTTAAATATCCTTATGTTGACTCCTATGTGTGTTAAAAGGTCACCTTGTTCGAAACCTTGATCATTGCTCTCGATTGATATTCATCTTATTTATGTTACTTTACCTGTACCTACGATTACACATTGCAAATCGTAAGATAGGTACATGAAGGCGTTCGATTTTTGGAATAGACAAGCACAGTCGAAGGGGGAACTCGACTGGTGTTCATAAGGCTACTCGTCTTGTGAAGCTCAAGTCTACTCGTCTGTTCTGTATAGACTCGAACAGACAAGCTAAGTGTTTCTATTGATGGATATATGTTAAGTGTTTTGTCAATCGAATTAAGGGTATTTTTGTAATTAGATAATGCTAAAATTTGATAACCCTAGAATTGGATTTATACACTCCCATTTAATGAGGTGTATACATCCAGTTCGAACTCAACTACATTAGGTCAGATGAGTACACTCCCTGTCCTAAATAAGTAGAGCCGGATTTCAAATTTTACAATATCAAATCACATTATATTCTCGATTCCGTAACCGAAACTCAAAGGTCTCGACCGTTGGATCTAATCCTTCAATCATGGCCGTTGGATCAAGTTACAGTTTTAACAAAACCCATCTTCCACAACTCACTAGCCTTACTGTTTCATTAATTTTGTTCTTAACTCTTCTATCTTGAAAGCATTTGATTTCTTGCTATTTCTCAAAAGATAACTGCAAGTTCTTATAATATACTATGTCTACTCGTTCGATTTTCGACATCAGAACTAACATGCAGGTCACGTTTGACCTAGGCCGGTACATCGCCGACAACAAGGTGAATGTCGAACCATCTGTGTTCTTCAAAGGCTAACACACAGCTGATAATGAAGAAATTCTGACAAAATGCACAAGATGTGGTCTAAAGACCTACCTAGAAGCCTTCCCTCAAGTCGTATTGGAGGAAGAAGTGCTCGAATTCTACGCCAATGTCACTAGACGAGGTGACATTCTCGAATCATTTATTGGAGAAGATCGAGTGCAAATCACTCGAGAGGCGTTGTTTAAATTTCTAAAGCTGCCCACTGGAACGATCAATGTGGAGAATTATGGCTTAGGGCAAGAAGTTCGATATTTGAGTATCTTCTGCGGAAGGAGGTTGAAACCCAAGAAAGATGGCAAATATGTTCCAGTCAAGAAGGGTGATCTTCTTGACAAGTATCGCACTTTGTTGGATATTGCTAGCAAGATTCTACTAAGCTCGACTGGTTCGCATGATTCGGTGACTTTTGCCAAGGCAAGGGTCATGGCTGCAATCTACGATGGCATAACGGAAGGAGACTGGTTTAGATTGATTGCTGATCGGATCATGTACTTCGAGAAGAGTGTCCGAGTAGATGACCACACTCACAATTGGGTGGTGTCTACAGCTGTTGGGTATGGCAACATGTTAAGTATTCTACTTCCTCGTCTACTGTCGCACAAGTCGAGTTGGAGTCAAGGAAAACCATTTCATCCGTTGAAATTTTACTTGAAGAAAGAGGTTGTTCGGAAGCAAGCTGCTGCAAGACCAGCTGCCCCAAGACGTGTTCAGATTGAGGATTCTGACGTCTTACCCTATGGCGACTCAACTAGTTCTTCAGGAGATGAGTCCGAGGATGAAGAAATGAAGGCTACTGCTAAAGCCGAGTCGAGTGGAGATGACTCTGAACAGACTCACTCTGACAAGGAAGCTGATGTTGTCAAGGATGATGAAGAGAAGGAGACTCAAGTTCTTAGACTTGTGAGGATTGGTACTCCACCTCCACCAGAAGAGATGACTTACCAGGTTGGTACTTCATCTAAGTCTTTGTCAATTCCCTCTCTCTCTCTCCCCTCTGTTCGAACCAAGGCTAGATCACACCGATCTAGGCCTCGTCCTTTACCCTCAACCTCTCAGGCATTGCCAGCATATCCGCTGAGGGCAAGCCTACCCCAAATCACTCCCAAAAAGGACACAACTGATACTCCTACAGTTGTCACACTGGACCTAGCCACATCAAAGCCCATTGAAACCATAGCTTTCACTCCCTCTCCCTCACCAGAATATGGTGAACCCTCCATCCCATCTACTTCAGACAAGACGCCAGTTGCCACTGCAACAACTGAGTTAGAGACCCCATCTACTCAGGACCCGTCTGAAATTAGATTCGAAACCTTGGTGTACTATCCGATGTGTCTCCGAGAGAAGAGGGTGTGTGCTCGAGTTTCAAAGAACCTGAAGAAGCAGCTCTCAACTCTTGATATCGACACGGCTTCTGAACAGTTTGAGAAGCTAGTCCGAGTCTGCACTTGGTTCGTATTGAAGAAATCAGCTACGGATGATCTTTTTGAAGTCATTCAAGGCAAAGGCGGAATCTCCAATTTCATGGATTGGGAGATGGAACAATTGGAAAATAGTGGAGTAAAGGATCACTCCGAGCTATTCTCTCGCAAGGCCTTGGTTGACTTAGTCAAGAGGATGCTGAACATTCCTGATGGCATTCTTGAAGATGAATTCTCTATTGATGTCGGAACCCAGACTGATCTGGTGGAAGACGAGTTCAAGCCACAAGTAGCTGAGTTGGCCATTCAGACTTCAGAACCAATTTTGGAAATAGAGGATGGTTCGGAAGAAGAAGCTGAATGTTCTGGAAGTTCAAAGTCTTTTCAGTTTGGTATAGAAGATGATGACTTTATGGATGCTGAGATGTTTAATGAAGATGAACTTGTTGAGAAAGTACAAGAGACTCAGTCATCTGTTCAAGTTGTTTCAGAAAGATTTTTGGATGAGTTGAAGATCGATCTGAAAGGTACTGTTCAATCTGCCATAGACGAGTTCTTACACTCGAAAATGAAGGATGTGTTCGTTGAGCAGAATCAGTCAATTGTTGACAATACCAGAGAATTGATGGTTGGTGAAGTCAACAAGTTGGACTCAACTTTTCGAGAGAAGATAAGTGCTGAAGTTGAAGATTTTCTGAGGAATCAAGTTGATATTTCAGAGAAGAGATCGATGGAGTTTTCTAGATCTTTGGCTGAAGAATCAAGCAAAATGGAGAGACTCTATCGAGTGAAGATTTCGATTGCTGATGAGCAAAGAAGAGAAGCACAAGATCAGTTGGTGCGTTCTCAAGCTATTCTAGCCGAGTTAACTGCTCATAATACTCTACTTCAACAGACGGCTACACATTTCAAAGATGAATTTATTTCATGTTCGAAGAAGCTAGAACTGACTACTGATCGTCTAAACAAGATGGTTGATGAGAAGACGTTTCAGAATCAAGTTCAGTTAGCTACTGAAGCCATGAAGGAAGCAGTGAAAGAAGAAATGACTCGCTTTACTAGTCTTTTCACTCTTAAGGCTGATGAAGCCAAAAAGGGGGAAGAGTCAAGTATGGTTGAGAAGTTCGTTGAGAAGTCAGCTGAACCAGAAGCTAAGGAGGCAGCTGAAACTATTCAAGAGTTCAGAAGACCTAAGAGAGGTAAGCTGATCAAGACTGCTGAACTTGAGAAGAATAGATCAGAAGATCTGAAATTAATCAAAGGCAAAGAAGCTGCATTTCCAGAAGCTGAGATTAAGACTAGACGAACTAAGAGAAAGTTAGATGTTGAAGATACTAATGCTACTGCTACTGCAATTGTTCAGAAGAAGCAAAGGATTGCTGATGATGAAATTCACTATGCAAGCAAGAAGAAGATTGTCAAGCATATTGAACGTTTGCAGAAGTTGAAGGCAGATGAAGATCTGATGGAAGACAAGTTCATTGATCACTTCATAGATAATGAGCATAGAGCTGAATGGATTGAAGTGAAGAATCGATGGGAACTTGATCATTGGATTATAAGGAAATTTGGTGATGCTGAAAATCAAGATGAGCTGTATTCACTTTTTGATAGATTCATGGAAGGACAACACAGGAAATTGTGGCATCTAATCTTAAGGATTTCTGCTGGTGCTAATTTCAATATTCTTGTTCCTGATTTTCCTGAATGGAAGTGTCCCATGACAAGCTCTGGAAAAAGAATCGATACAAGCAAAATCAAGAAGTTTGAAGAAGAGCTATTAAACAAAGAGAAGATTACAGATGATAGTCATATTAGTCTGATACATAGAAGGATTCTCGATGCTTTTCGTGTTCCTAATCCAGAAGGAGGTAATCTTTCAGACTAGTTGATTTGTGTTTAGTTTTTTTTGCTCTGATACATAGATGTTATTTTTTTTGGTATGTGTAATATCTACTGATCTATTTTTGAATGAATGAAAAGATAACAACTTTTGATGTTAAAGACAAGGTAACTACTTAACTAGTCTACTATTAGAGAAAATATTCAAGTAGTTTTGGCTTCATCAAAAAGGGGGAAATTGTTGGGATATGAATCCTAGAACAAGTCCTAAATGATGAAAGATAAGATGAAGTTTTGATAAGCCAAAAGTAGATTGAATAGTTTTCTAAGTATTGACTAATCTAGTCTAGTTGAGTTGAGTGATCTTGTACCAGACCAGTAGAGTTCACATGAGTTCACATGAAAAGATAAAGTGTTGTTTATTATTAAAAGATAAGTACGAAATTATAAGTACTTCATATGTGTTCATATTTGTGTTAGTTTGTTACTGAGCTATATTAATGATGTATAGAGCTCATGATATTTTCTATGTAATAGATTAGTGTTTGTATAGATTATAAGTTGACTAAGCTTGTATTATAAAAGCTTAATGTAATGTAATAGTCTTGTTAAGTTTAGTATAGTCATCTATTGAAGATCGCATGAAGATCAGATAAGAAGAGTCGGAGTCTACTACTCAAGATAAGGAAGACTACAAGACAAGTACATACAAGTCTACTCAAGACAAGTAAACGTGAAGTTAGTTAGTCAAATACGCGTGAAGAGATAAAGATATAGAAGTTAGTTATGGAATAACTAATTCGTAACAGAAACGCGTGGATTGATATGAAGATTCAGTTGAAGGTAGTTATCAAGAAAAGTTGGTTACAACTTACTAAGTTCTTGAAGATTGAAGTCTATAAATACTTCATGATGGTGATCATTTGAAGACTACTGTAAACACGTATACTGAAGATCTACATACTGAAGATATATTCGAAGTTTACTCTCAGAGTTGTTTAAAGTTCAGAAAGCAAGCCAGAAGACAAGTGAAGATTCAAAGAGGCTACTACTGAAGATCAGAGAAGTTTTAGTTTTCGTTTTGTTTGTTATTGTTCAAGTTGCTAGATACTTGTAAATCACTAGTTAGATCATAGGTGTATCTGGAGGTATAACCTTGTGAAGATCTAAGTCTTCTTCTTGGGACTCTAAAGACAGGAATTATACACTTTGTACTCGATTGGAAGAGTTTAGTGGAAACATCACAACTGGGTTTGTGAGAGTGGATGTAGACAAGTTGTCGAACCACTATAAATCTTTGTGTTGTTTACTTTGCTGTTTTAATTGTTTAATTGCTTAACTGTTTAAACTACTACTACACTAGACAAGTTGAGTATTCGTAAGAACAAAGTTCTCGAATTTGAATAGTTGAGTATAAACTTGAATTGGGCTCATTGTTAATTTCGTATTCCGCATATTGTACTTTGATATATCGAAAGATTTTAGAAAAGTCTATTCACCCCCTCTAGACATTTTCTTTAGCTTCCCTCGATATTAACTCAACTTTCGGGACCTACATTTCTTTTGTTACTGTATTTGTTATCTACTGCAATATTCACTCCCTCTTCTTCTTTCTTCGACACAGATTATCAATCCGGTAATGATACTACTCCGTATACTCCCTCCGTCCCGCAACTGTTTGCACTCTTTCCTTATTAGTCCGTCCCATAAATGTTTGCACTTCCATAAATGGTAATATTTTTCACAAACTCCACCCTTACAATACCCATTTATTTACCCATTTGTCATTACTTTTTCACACAATTAAACACACTAACTTACCAAATTAAACCTAAACCAAATCATTTAATTAACCCAGCCCATTTAATTAACCCAACCCAACCCAACCCAAATAATTTTACCAATCTTGCACATTTAACCCAACCCAAATTCCAGCCCCAATCCAATTAATCCCAACCCATCATATTTCATTGTTCTACTCCATCCTGAAGAACATTCGTGAACCCTAATTTCTTCTGCCTATCTCAAGTGTAGCAAATTTCTCACTCTCTCGAAAAGGCTCGATCACCTCTCTCTCTCTCTCGAAGATAATCGATCGCCTCTCTCTCAAAGATAATCAATCGCCTCTCTCAAGTGGAACAATTGTTTCACTCTCTCGAAAAGGTTCATACAAAATTTATGTTTCAATTTGTTAAAATAGGGTTGCATGTTTAATTTTGGTTCGATTTTACTTTGATTTGGTGAAATAGGGTTCGATTTTACTTTGATTTGGTGGAATATAGGGTTCTATTTTACTTTAATTTGGTGGAATAGAGTTCGATTTTACTTTGATTTGGTGGAATAGGGTTGCATGTGTTGAATCCACATTTTGATTTTGTGAAACAAGGGTGCATGTGCGATTTTGCTTCGAATTTTGACTATATTCTGTTTTTTATTTTCCGATTTGTGGTTGTACTGATTTTTTTCCGATTTGTGACTACTTTGATTGCATGTGTTGAATCCATTTTTTTGCTTCGATTTCCGATTTGTGTGCTGAAATGAAATTATCATCGATTTTGCTTTGATTTGGAGTGATTGTTTGTTATTGTACAACCTGATTTTGACAAATATACTTGCTACTCCTTGTGTTTTTTAGTTTATTTTTGTCCTGGAGACAATCTGGAAAATAACTCAACCAGTTTTACAAGCACATCATTACAATATGGGCTGCTGCAATTGTATTATCCTTAGCTTGTTCCTCATAGATAATTTGTACTGCTCTATTGAATTATTTTCTCCAGAAGTGAATGAGAATTTAAGATGTTGCTTCCATTTTAATTGTATGCTTATGATATTTTGGTTCAATGGCAGTGACTATTGACATTTGTTTCCCGTATAAATGAGTTTGATTTGGGTTTATTTTCAGTGTTTTTATGGGTGTTAATTTTTTTAGGCTAATTTATGTTTATCTTCTTTTAGGCTATGAACTCCTCAACTTCAAATGAGACGCCCTCCACCCCTCTAAATGAGAGTGTGGAGTCGGTGTCCGTAGATGTTGAGAAGTTAGGGCCAGACTTGTATTATGAACTTGATGACTCACCTGAAATTGATGTTTCTCTCGAGGTGGTGCCTGATTCCGAGGATCCTGACTGGCATTCAGTCCTTGAAAGCCCTCTAATTCCTGAAATTGATTATTCTCTTGAGGTGGTGCCTGATTCGGAGGATGAGTCGAATTTGGGTGAAAATGATAACATACATGAGTACATGTTGGATTTACTTGCCTTATGGTGTCCTGCAGTGAAAGATTTACCCCGTTAAGGTCCATTATTCTTTTTTCTGTGATTTCTGGTTATATTATGGCCTATTTGATGTAATGGTTATATGTTGATTGTTGGTATATGATGGCAAGTTTGTTGGGATTATATTCTGGTTATTGGCATATGACACTATATGTTTACTTGATTGATTGTATGTTGGGTTGATTTAGTATACTTACCTTAGATTTATGTCACCACGTACTAGGGTAATTTTGCATAGTTGCCTAATGTAGGAGGCTTATTTAAGGTTGTATGCTCACCCCTATGATGAAAGTTTTCTGAGGGAAACTGTGATCTGCATTAATGTAGGAGGCATATTATGCCACCGCTTGCTGACTTTTTTATGTGGGTAATTGTGTATACTTACCTTAGATTTATGCCACCACGTACTTGCGTAATTTCGCATAGTTGCCTAATGTAGGAGGCTTATTTAAGGTTGTATGCTCACTCTATGATGAAAGTTTTCTGAGGGAAACTGTGATTTGCAAAAATAACACAACTTATGCAAAATGCTACATATATCATAAAAATTGTTTACAACCTAAGCAATTCACCATCTGTCCTACAAATGTTTGCACAAAATAAAAGATCATTAATCTATGTTTAGGCTGTAAACAAAACCATATTCAAAAGGTTAATTCAAAATGATTAAACTACACTAATGATACCTTAAACCTGTCATTAAAGCTCCCAAATCATATGTTTGTCCTTCAATTTGCCCTGCTTTCATCAAGTACTCTATGCATTCTCTTACTAGCTGCTCATCAACATCTAGTGTCGAAGAAAGGTTGCTTTAATTCTCTGATAAGTGCTTCTTTCCCCATATGGACTAGCTTGTAATTGTTGCATCCCATTATTTTCATAATCTCAATCATGCAAGTTTGCAAACTCAAAAACACATTGTTTAGGGCTATGTGAGTGAGATCATCAAAAGATAAGAGTACATTTTTAACCAAGTCATCCACATTGTAAGATGATGTTGCCACTTGTAATGATGGTATTGCTCTGAACTCAACCAGCCTAGATCATTTACATTTGTGTCTGGTGAGTTGGCTGGCTGGCAAATCAATTGGATATTGAATCCATCTGAGCTTGCAACAGCTCTAAACTCAGGATCATCATTGCTAATGTGTGGTCTTGCATTATCTTGCTGAATTAGTATGGTTTTGCATGCATTTGCTGGCCATTTGGCCTTAATTGCTAGTATTATCTGAAAAACAGTTATAGTAATGTCATCAATAGGGAAAAATAAAATTTTCCTGTTTTGGAGACTTATTAAAACTGATAACTAGATGATGAAAATTTTCTGATAGTTTAATAATTTTACCTTGTGCACTATGCAGTCTCTGATAACATCTTTAGTGATGCTTTCAATTTGTTTTGTAATCATTGTGCCCTTGATTCTATTTCAGCTGTTTCTTTGTGTTGGCTCAAGTTTTGTAAATGGAAACATCCCAATCTTGTCATCCCAAATAAGTGCACCATCACTTGCATATAGGGGTCTTCCCACTGCACACATGAACATCACTTTGGGTATGAACCTTTTGCTTTTGCATGTCCTATATGGTTCACATTCCTCTGGCAACAAGTAGTACCTCATATTGGTTTGTGTCATGTAAAACCATTTTTCATCAATGTGTATCACATTATGCATTGAATTAAACTTCAAACTGTTGTTGACCCTATCAACTTGCACTTGATTTAAGCAATACTTCGGCATTAACAACTTATTTGTGGTTGTAAGTAAGGACTTGATGGCATTTGTGTGGAGTTTGATTTCCCCTACTTTCACCCACCTACCAACTTGACTTTTGCTTACATTCAACTCCTTAGCAAGCCTTCTTATAGTTGTCCTTTTTTCAAAGGGTATATATGGCTTTCATTTGCTCAATATTTAAAACCATTCTTACCTTTTTTGGGACACCAATTATGTTTGACTTGAACAATAGTGGAACTGACTCTTGAATGCCTTTTTTTTTTGCAGCATACTCCATATGATGCAGCTGCTTCATTGATTTTTATTCCACTAACAGTACCATTGAGGCTGTTTGACAGGAGGAATTGTGCGATTAGTTGCTTCTCTATTGAACTAAGATCGTTTTTTCTTCTTTTGTTGTTCATTATGAACCTTTTGAACTTGTATTGAATGTGGTAGGTGTTGATATTAAATGGCCGATGGAGTGTTTATGTAGGAGTTCAATTCAATTTGTTTTTCATTTTGGAGGGAATTTACTTTTAGTGTGTAATTTCAGTACATCAATTAATGCTGACAGATTAGACTAGAATTTTAAGAGGGAAATTTGTAAGTGAACTTTTGGAGGGAACATTTAAGTTTCAGCTGAAACTTGAATCTTTTTTGAATTTGTATTTGTAATTGAACTGTATCTTTATTTAGAACAATCTTTTTTTATTTTATTTACAGCAATTTTTTTTTTTTTTTAGAATTTACAACAATTTTTTTATTTAAAACATTTAGTTTACTCCACCAGTAATGTGAACCACGGTTGTGTGGATAGGTGGGAACTAAACCCTAAACTAATCACTTTATTAATTGTACATAAATGTACAATAATACCCTTACTCCAAAAGTTAAAAAGTGGGTTTTCTTAATTTGTGTGCACTAAAATTGGTGCAAACAAACCTGGGACAGATGGAGTATTTTATTTATTTAGTTTCTCTCAATGGGGTTTGGAGGAATAAGAGTATAGAGTTCTGGAAAATGGGCGTCAGCTGAGGAGCAATGAATCAATAGCGTGCAATAGGTTTAGGGCTCCGCGTGACATCGCATTATACTATATGAATTGCGGAAATCGTACATCGCCTATATTTCTTTCCCGTGCTGATTGAATGAATAAATTGAATTTTGGGGATTCTAATGAAGAAAAAGGGTGGGTCGTGACTCACTAAGTCAGCGGGGCTGATGGAGGAAATTATTCCTGGAAGTTTCTAGTTAAAATAGAAAATGGAGACTAAATATGGTAGATGATAACTATGGTAGCAGAGGTAGAGAAACAAAGATTGATACGCTGCCATGGAAGAAGAGAACTAGTGTTCATGGAAAAAGAGAACTAGCGTCCATGAAAGAAGATGAAGAAGAAAATATAATACTCCCTCCGTCCCACAAAGATAGCCACATATTCCTTTTTTGGATGTCCCAAATTATAGCCACATTTCCTCTTTTACTTTAGTATTAAATGCTTTATTGTCAATTTTACCCCTAATTTATAAGAGTAATTAATGCTTAACAGATTTTGGAGTATTAGATTTCAAGGGCAAAATTGACACATTAGCTTAATTTGACTGCATTTATTGATTTTTCTTAATCTGTGTGCAAAGTCAAATGTGGCTATGTTTGTGGGACGGAGGGAGTATATTTTTTAATTGAATTAGATGCCACATGTATATATTATGTGGCACTTAATTGCCTCATCAGCTTCCGTTAAATAGATTGTTAACGGTGTTAAAATTTTAACCCTTCACTTGATAGTTTTATATGATTCGAACCTTATATCGATAAAAAATTTCTTTTAGGCCTTAAATGGATAGTTGATCCATTATTCAGGCCTTGGATCGAAAAAAATCCTTATTAATTTGTATATTTTGTATTGTACTTCCTCCGTCCCGGTATAAGTTTTCCCTTTCTTTTGGTTGTTTTGATTAAAAAATATGATAAAATAATAGATGTAGGACAAGTGATGTGATGGTGAGAGATAAAATAATAGATGAGTATGAGATGAAGTATAATAAAATAATAGATAAAGTATAAGTGATGTGATTGATAGAGGGAAAATAATATGTTAAAAATAGAAAGAAATGAAATAGGAAATTTATAGTGGGAAACTTATAGTGAGACGGAGTACTGTATAACAAGAAGATTGTGGACCTACAAAATGAATTTGTAAACGTAAATAAGAATATTAATTGTTGAATATCGACTTTAACTTAGTTATACTAAATTAATGCGCACCCACCTTAACTTAGTTATACCTCTTGTACTGTACTTCCATATCAATATTGAGTTTTTATAACACCATTTTATTTCAATTTAAAATATTTTATTAACAAAAACAAAATGTTTAAAAAATTATGAGTATTGATTAGTTGCTAAAATTAACCAACAGTACACCTTAAAATATCAAACTCTAGTCATTCTCCCCCCCCCCCCCCCCTCTTACATAAGATTGGGTTATTATACATCCTCCATATATTATAAAAAAAATATTTAACCATTCTTAAGAAAAGAAAAAAATATATATATTTCGCGTTATTTTTATGAACTTCTCCATCGTGAGTTGAACATGGATTCAGTTCACCTGACGATAGAAATCGAACCATATATATAGTGGGAAGACTCACGATCCGCAAAGGAATTGGTAGCTCTTACACACCTATGTTTCTCTTTTGTCATCACTCATCGATACTAGGGGTGTAAATGAGTCAAATCGAATCAAGTAGTGTCAAAGTCGAACTCGACTTGATTAGAAACTTCGCTTGAAAGTGTTCTTTTTTTGAATTTCAATTCGAACTCAAATCAAGGAAAAACTTGAAATATACTCGAGCTCAATATCTTTTATAACTAGCATATTAGGGGTGATATTGTAAAATTATGTGAGTTCGATTAGGCTCACGAGCCTAATGAATCTACTATTGTTGAGCTCGACCTCGATTGAATTCAAATCTATTATAAAAAAAAATTCAAAGGGAAAATCTTATATGCACCATACACACCAAAAAGCCCAAAAAGATGTGGTGCACTCTATTTTGGCCCAACTCGCATAAGTCGCAATTCATTATACTCGTCTCCCACAACGACTGTGAAATCCCTAATTTATGATAGCCTTTACCTTGTTTTCCGTCTTCGAAGATGCCTCAGCACTCCAAATCCTCTCTAAATCGAAACTCGAAAAATGCATCTAAAACCTCTCTGTTCTGTTAAACTCGAAATCGCTCAAGAGTGGCTCTGATATGTCAGGTGTGTGGTTATTGCTTGTTTATCTTGTACTCGTAGTATAAATTTGATGACGTAAACCCTATTGATGGTTGTTTGATGCTATGTACTCCCTCCGTCCCCATTTCTCTGGGCACGAGTTTTAATGAATATTGATTAGTTTATTAATAAAGTAGATAAATTGATAATATGATGAGATGTTGTGGGGTGCATTTGTAAATAAAGCAATTGTTTATAACAAAGTGGGTAAATAAGTGAGGTTAGAAGGGTGAAGATAAAATAGTATGAATAGTATTGTTTAAAAAAAAAAAGAATGGACATAATAAAATTGGACAACGCAAAAAAAAAAGTGGAAATAATAAAATTAGACGAAGGGAGTAGTAATTATTAATTGGAATTTGAGTAGTTGTGTATGTGTGTTTTAGGGATTATAATGTAGCAATTGATTTTGATTATATGGTTGCACTACTTTCAGATGAACCCATCTATTTTACTCTGTTGATTTCTTTCACTCAATTTAAGCATTTGCCATGATTTTGGCCAGAGGCATAAAGTGGAGTAGCAATTAATGAAAGTGTGGCAGAATTTTCTTCTTTAGTGTTGCTCATCATTTCTAATATAATCACATTTTAGAAATTGATATGATGAAGGAAACATTTGCGAAGCTTCTGCTGGGTGAAGACATGTCTGAGGGGGTAAACGAGTTTGTACTGCACTAGCCATTTCAAATGCTATTACTAAGCTTTCTTCTACTTTCCCTTTTTGCACATGCCTAAGTAATTTGAGTTTGCATATATGTAACAGTACTCCCTCCGTTCCATAGAAATTTGCACACTTTCTAAAAATGGATGTCCCATAACAATTTGCACACCCCACAAAAGAAAATATCATCATAATCCACACCTTCAAAATGTACTCTTTTTTTTTTTTTTTTTTTTTTAGGGTTCCATAGGGATGAAACATTGTAAAATTCTGAAATCCAAAAAAAACTCCCCTGGATGTGAATCAACTACTCCATTTCAATCGGAAGAAATGGTAGAGTGTACCGCTTTCTGGGCCAATCTGTGCGCCTTTTCATTTTTGGACCGGGAAATAAATTTGAATTTGCACACTACAAACTCATTTGTTGTCAATGATATCCTTTTAGCCACATTTATCTCCGGTCCCGTCCCCAAAATGCCTCCTGAGCAAAGTGTTATAGCTTGTTTCGAATCACTCCGTATTTCAATTCGTGTATAACCTCTCCTTCGAGCTTCCTTAACCGCTCGTTCAATGGCTGCG
Organism: Galeopsis tetrahit; assembly: GCA_963675135.1. Classification (NCBI taxonomy): domain Eukaryota; kingdom Viridiplantae; phylum Streptophyta; class Magnoliopsida; order Lamiales; family Lamiaceae; genus Galeopsis; species Galeopsis tetrahit. Next base: position 35,110,120 of record OY776130.1, on the reverse strand, counting down.
AGTTCTACTCCCAAGGGGCCTCGTTTTGGTGTAATTTTTTCCGAGAAGGTTGTGACAACTTCTCCGGTATCTGAGAAAATGATTCCCCCCACCCCATATCTTCTTTCCTCCTCATTAAAAGCCCCATCAACCTCAAAAGTCACCATTCCATGCATCGTAGATTCGTAATTTGTGGCCTTTGATTTCTCATCATTCTCCACTTCTCGCTCCTCACTCGCATTTGCCTGTCGAAAGGTGGAGAGATAAAGTAGTACTTTCTCGCTTGTTTTTTCATGGACTTTGAATCTTTTAACTTGGGAATCATGCAAGGCTTTGCATCTATCGCTCCAAATTCCCCATGCTACCATGATAATTTCTTCAAAGAGTGTCATTGTTGTGTAATCTTTTAACAAGGCTAATAGCTCGATCGTCTCCAAGCTAGAGCCTCGTTTCAAAATATCCCAGTGTCCAAGTTCCTTCCAAATATTCTTTACTCCTGAACATGTAAAGATAGCGTGTACCGTTGAGGGCATGGAGCTTCCACATAAACCACAGATTGGTTTAATGGGAATATGTCTCTTTGCTAAATTACCTTCAGTTGCTATGAAATCTCTACACATCTTCCATCCGAAAATCCGTACTTTGGGTGGCAATTTCAATTTCCACATGAACTTCCACCACCTCATTTTTTGATCCAAATTCGATGGCATGAGGTTATCTCTTTTTCGTCCTTGATTAGCCACTATCTCCATATACCCCGAACTGACTGTATATCTTCCGTGAACATCATGCATCCAGAATCTTGAGTCGTCCTCTTCCATCTCCCCCACGCTTGTTCTAAGAATTCTTTCGGCTTCAAAAGGCCAAAAAGCCATTCAGACTAAATCTTCTTTCCACTGTCGTTTCTCATCAAGAAAGAACAGGACATTATTCCCCGCAGCTATTCTTGATTTTACAAATCCACTCTCCGCATTCTGTATCCACGCATGTTTGAATAATGTGACAGTTTTGCCATTTCCAATCGTCCATCTAATACCTCGATTCAGCCCCTCTCTGCTTGAGCACAAGGATCTCCATGTGAAGGATGGGTTATTACCCTCATCAGCTTCCATAACATCCACATGCTTGTAATATCTAGCCTTAAAAACCTTGGCTATTAGCGAGTCCGGTTTTCAATTAGACGCCAGATTTGTTTAGCTAAAATGGCCTGATTGAAATCAGTCATCCTTCGAAAACCCATTCCCCCTTCCTCTTTTGGTTTACAAAGGTTATCCTATTTAAGCCAGTGAATCTTACTTCGTCCTTCTTTTTGTCCCCACGAAAAGTTCGCTATTAATGCGTCCATCTCTGTACAAATTTGTTTTGGTAATCTGAAGCATGCCATAGCATATGTCGGGATTGCCTACAGAACTGATTTAATCAGTACTTCCTTGCCTCCTGCCGAAAACTCCTTGTGCTTCCAATCATCAATCCTTTTTTTCAGCCTATCCACTAGGTATGAAAATTGCACCCGCTTTCCTCTTAAGGAAAAAGTCGGGAGTCCTAGATACAATTGATGTCCTTGTGTCAACCTAATGTTCAGAGTATCTTGCACTTGTTGTTTCCTTAGCACATCAGTCTTGGGGCTGAAAATGATCGTCGATTTTTCAAAATTCACCATTTGTCCTGATGCTTGTTCATACTCTTGTAGGATGTTTTTCAATTTTTGGCCATACTCTTGTTTTGCTTTGAAGAAAACAATGCTGTCGTCCGCAAATAATAAGTGAGTAATCATTGGTGCTCCTCTTGCCACTCTAATTCCTTCCAATTGGCCGCCTTTAGCTGCTTCATTTATGCTAGTCGATAACCTTTGTGCACATAGGACGAAGAAAGGGGGATAGGGGATCCCCTTGTCTCAGTCCCCTAGATGGTTGGACATTACCAATGATTGTATTATTTACCCGGAAAGAGTATGTTACAGTTGTAACACATCTCATAATAAGTCTAACCATCTTCTCAGAGAAACCCATCTTTTGCATCTGTCTTTTCAGAAAGCTCCATTCGATTCGATCATATGCTTTACTCATATCCAATTTCATAGCTGCATAGTTGAGGTGCTTTTGTTATGCTTAAGCCAATGCATACACTCATAACTGATCAACACATTATCGAAAATTTGTCTCTCTTGCACAAAAGCACTTTGATTTTCATCCACCACTTGTGGCATAATCTTCTTAAGTCGATTCGCAATAACCTTTGCTACTATCCTATAGCTCACATTACTGAGACTAATGGGGCGGTACTCAGATACGTTTTGCGGTGATGATACCTTTGGAATGAGAGTTATCAAAGTTCTATTCCACTCTTTGATATTATCTTCCTTGTTCAAGATGTTGAGTACTGCATCTGTAACATCTCGCCCCACTATATCCCACATCTCTTGATATAACCTGGCATTGAAACCATCTGGTCCTGGTGCCTTATTTGGATGCATATCAAAGACTACATGCTTGACCTCTTCTTTAGTGAAATCCACCCCCATAAAAGCATTCATTTCTGGAGTCACAGATTTTTCCGTATGTTGTGTGATATTCTCAACTGTGTGCGTGTGGGGTTGGATGTAGAAAATAAAGCTCCATAGAAATTTGATAACAACCGTCCAACCTCTTGCTTTGTGGAAACCCAGTTTCCTTCCCCATCCTTCAATCTCATGATTGTATTTCTATTACGGCGCTCTGTTGCTCTTCTGTGAAAGTATGTCGTATTTCTGTCTCCACTTTTCATCCAATTTACCCTTGCCCGTTGTTGCCAGTTTTCCTCCTGTTGCGAGAACAACTTCTCTAAATCTCTCTCCAGATCCTCAGATTTCTTCTCATGATCCTCCGCTTTATCATCGTTTCCTAAGCTTTGTAGCCTTTGTAACACTGTCTTAATTCTGTTCTCAATATTCCCAATCGTGATCTGAGCCCAATGACTTAGGTGTGTCGAACACCTAGCTAGTCGATCTGGTAAAGTTATGTGGTCATTCTCAATCATCCACCCCTTTCTTGTTTCACACATCAAAGATTTCTCTTGAAGCCATGCATTCTCAAAACGGAAAGACATCTTATTATCCGCTCTCCACTTCATTTGTTTAAAATGAATACATAAGCAAATTGCTCTATGATCCGATCCAAACCAATGCAAATTCTCAACTGAGTGCATGTTGAACAGATTCAACCAATCTGATGTTGCAACAAATCTATCCAATCGTTCCTCTATGCGATGTATTCCATGCCTTTTGTTTGTCCAAGTATATAGAAGGTCCCTTGAATCCCAAATCATGGAGTTCCAATTCGTTTAGTATATTCCTAAATTTCTCCATTCTTTGTCTCACTCTTGAATTCATAGTTCCTCCCAATTTTTCATCACTTGTTAAGATATCATTAAAATCTCCTCCCACTATCCAAGCTTTCAAGTTTCTGTGTGTTTGTTTAATACGTCTAAGTAGTTCAAAAGAATTATCCCTCAAAAGCCAACTTGGGTTTCCTTGAAAACCCGTAAACTGCCACTCTAAACCATGCCATTTAATCAAAACATCAATGTGACCAACCGAGTAGGACTTCAAAAAAATTTCCACATCTTCATTAGCATAAAGGATAAGACCCCCTTGCCTTCCAAAAGCATCAACAGCAAAACAGAAACCAAAATTGAGACTGGTTCTCCAAGATTGGGCTATCCTAGAAGACACTTTTGATTCCATAACAAACAAAACGGAAGGTTTATTTAAGGAAACAACTCGCCTAAGTTTATGGAATGCGTTTGGCCCCTTTAAGCCTCTTGCATTCCAGGAGATAATCTTCATTCAGACCTGATTCTTGTGGACGGAATTTTAAGATGTCCGATCAATTTCTTTGTGAAAATTTAAAAAATCAAAAGCTAGGTTCAGAGCGTCTGTAATCTCCCATAAATTCAGGCACACATGCAAAACAGGGGAAACGACGGCGGATGTCGGATTGGCTGGTGGAGGTGTCCTGAAACACTAGTTAGATAGCAAAGTACCTACTCAAATTGATTTGCATCTTCAACCCAATGAGCTCAAATTCCAGCCCTTGTGATTTGAAGGGACGCATAGAGGCGGACGCACTACGGTGTGTGGGGACGCACTGGGGCGGAGAAAGAAGCACAGCGACGAGGGAAGAAAAGCACAAAGGCGGGGGAGAGAACACGGCGTAAATAAGGTGGGCGGACTAGCAGCGCGGCGAGAAATCCCGACAATCGTCCCAAGTCACTGGTGCTGCTCCGTCGCGCCCCAAGATTCGATACTGGTATAGATAGAGAGATCTCATCGAGAGGAACAAAAGCCCTAATTTAATTTTCCGATCGGACACCGGTAGGATTGTCAATATGCCGATAGAAGTTGCATCGTGTCTGGTTTCTACAATAGGGAAGAGAGAGAAAGAAGCTTGTCCGATTTCTGGTTTAACATACTGTGTGTACCTCTCACTGTTTGGAGGTGAAAATCGCACCTCTATTATGTGTAAATATTTACCCATATGCCATTACTTTTCCACACTCAATCTACTTTTTACTTTACTTTATTCATAAAATTTTACAAAACTACCCTTCAAAACATTACTTATTACACTTTTTCTTACACATTTCTTAAATTGTGTGTCATCCCAAGTGTGCAAGTTCCTATGGGACGGAGGGAGTATAATTTTTTGTCGTAGTTATACTTGAGATTCTGCCCTTGAGATTTATAATCAAATGGAATAAACAGTAAAAATGGGGAGGGTGTTCACATACGTCGTAGAATGCTGACATTAGACATGTGTTCCTATCCGAGATGAATATAGATATGTTTGGGATGGAAGATGTTATCTTTGATCTTGTTCAAAAACCACGTCTAATTACTTCTATTCTCAGCTGAAACAACCGAAAAAGCAACAGGGAATAATCCTACATTCACATAAAATTCATTTAATATTTACAAAACTGCATTGAATATTAGATAGCAATAAAATTACTAATCTGAATTGAATAAACGGTGAAAAATGGATTTATAAAACTGAATTGAATATTAGAATGAATGAGACATACCGTTATCTCCATCTTTGGCAGTGGCTACGAGTAAGACTCCTTTGGCCCTCCCTTTCATGAAAGTTCCATCAATTAATAAATAACTTAGGTTTACAGTGTTTAAATCCCTCTATACAAGCATAGAAAGAAATAAAAATTCTTTCAAAATGGTGAGTAGTGCTATTTTTCTCTAAACCAACTATACTCCACGGATTCGTGCGTTTTACTGCTTTGCTATACCAACGAAGTTGGTCGTAGGATTCATCGTAACTTCCAAATATGTCATCCCTCGCTGGCTCTATACCACGCCAAGCTTTATAGTAAGGAATATCGAATCCATAATCCACATTAATATCATTGATTACATTCTTCCATTTAATGTTTGGATTAGACTTCACACTCTCTATTACAAGTTCCTTTATAATCTTAGTCCCAAACCTACCCTTCTCCCCATCTAATAGGTTTCCTACGCATGTGTGTACGAGGTTAGCTTTATGAACAATAAATCCAGATTTCATAGGAGACTGTTTGGCTTTAATAAACCAACCACAGTTGAATGATGCCTTCTCACTACATTCTGCATATACATACCTTGGGCAGTTTTTTACGTATGTAAACTTAAAATTCAATTTAGTGCAATACTTTATTAGCTCAATTCTGAACTCCGGAGCACCACCAGAAAACATCGCTCCAACCTTCATTAAATCACGCCAATGATCCGACAAATAAGACTTCTTCTTCTCAGGTGGACATATATCAAAAAGGGGTATACTACCCAATCCAACCGAATTTTGAGAATCACTCACAATAATCTCTTTATTAGGGCGATTGTTATCATTGCTACCTAAAGAGGATTTTTGGGAATTATTGATAAATATATTTGCATTCATAACAATACTAGACCTAGCATCAACACTTAAGGTTTCCATACGATCAGATGAATTCTCCCCTAAACCAATATCAATAAATATATTCACTAATTTTTCTGATGTCATTCTGCAGTACTCGAACAAACCATTCAAATCTGAATCACAATCTAAACATCAAGGGAGAATTGCACTATAGGACATTTCACCCTAAGCCAACTTAACACATTGATGTACCATTATACCCCTAAACCAATACCATTTTGATATGACTTTCGAATTTAAAAAAATTAAATTTGATTGGAGTTAATTAATGCAAAGTCAACCAAAATCATTAAACAAAATCTGGAAGATCTCTTTTCTTGATAATCGCACCGAATTCTAAATTCAAAACCCTTTCCTAATAGTTCAGACACAATTAATTCACAAAACATTATTCATTCTCTCTCCATCGAAGCTAAAAGAAGAAAACACTAATCAAGACGAAAGTCCCTTGTGCCGATAATCATTCAATGTATTTATTTAAATAATCATCTCCTGCATGTTATGGGTTTTTCAATTTTGGGAATATATGATTTTGGGTATGAAATTTTACTTAGTTTTAGGGCTTGACATATAGGGCATTTTACCTTGAGTTTGAGGATGATTAACATAGACTGCATGCAATTTAAGATGTTTTCTTCTCTGTTTTTTTTAGTTCTAACACTCTCTGTTTTTTGCAATTTAAGATTAGATCATTTATAAAAACTCATAGAATCGTATATACTTAACATTGTTTAGTATATTTTTCCTGTATTTATAAGAAAGTCTATCTATTTAGAATAGATGGCGCACATTTGGTTAAGATATGTTTGCATGTGACTAAAGATTTTAATTTCAATACAATTTGGTAATATATTTTTTGCAGATGACTAGACGGAAGAGATCCGACATTCAGATTAATGAAGGAGGAAGAAAAATTATGAAAAAGCGCCTAAATAAAATAGATAGTAGAGACTTAAGTGAGTAAAGAAAGATGCATACATATAGTGTTATTTTGTGCAAGTAGTACATATTAATATGTTATTTAGGTAAAGTTTTTAATTTATTATATGACACTGAGAAAGCATGATCTGCATTTGATTACATTCGATTTCATCATATGATACAATACATATAAATTATATTTTATTGGTTTGTTTTATCATTGGTTTTTGCTTGTGGTTGAATTAGAGGTATTTGTTAATAATCATATGCATAAAATTAATCATATATTAAAGAACATGCACAAATATAATACATATAATATAGTATATGCATATATCAATACATATAAATTATATAATACATAAATTATTCATATTAATATTCAGTATACACAATCATATGGATAAATAAAGAAATTATTATCCAGATTGAAATTCATATATAGTTCTCTTTTAGTTCAAAAGTTTCAGTTTATTTGAATATATATTTCTTTTAATTAAAATTAATTAGAAACATAAAAAGGAACCTACAAAAGGTATAAACACTACTCCGTATTATTTTTTTAATATAATTACTATACAACAAATATGCATAGCAAACTAAATGTAGTAGAATATATGCACAAAGTAGTTCATATATAAGTTAATATGCGAAAATTTAATACATATAATAGCATATATGCATAAAAAATACATATAACATATAATATGCAAAACTATAATTATATAAAAAGATCGAATATATATCATTTAATTTAATATTTTAGTTATTGTTATTTGAAAATATAAATAATAATAATATATATAGATGCTATAATAAAGGATATTTGACTATTTTGAAAATTGATATATTAAGTTATATGAAAAAAAAGTATTAGAGTTTATTTATAAAATGATACACAAATTATTAGAGATATATGTCAAAATTATTAAAAATAATACATATTAAAAATTATTTGTTTAATATTTTATAGATACTGGGGTTATTTTATTAAATTACGTGTAATTGTTGTTAGAAACTTTGAAAAATTAATTAATTGAATAAGAATAAATAAAATATTAAAAGCACACTTATAACGGTTGAAAGAGAATTTATAATTAATTTATTCGAACGGCATTGCACTTAAGAGCTTTTAAATATGATAAATGTTATTTAATTATATAATTAACGTTGAATAATTTAAAGAGATGTTGCATTCATAGAGGGAGTAATGAAAACAATGAATTGAATGAGTAAATTCGATTTCAACTGTAAATGAAAAGGTCAACTACAAATTAGAGAAACTTATTCAAATTATAACCTCGAGAATTGAGTTGAGGGCATATCAGGGATAAAAAAATATAAATTTGTCCTAAATTGTAACCTCTAGCGGGCCACCTACAGAGTACAGAATTGAATGGTTACCTGACGATATAGCGGTCCACTTCCTATTAATCTCATCAACAATATGCTGAAAATATGGTGCTTCAGTAATCGACATCAATTTACTCCTGCCTTCGAAATCGATCTTCAAAATGACGGAGAACTTCATTATTTTACCGAGTTAGCGAATTGAAAACCGCCTGCATAAAAACCCTAATTCCTCCTAAAGAATGCATATGGATGATCGATGTGTCAGAAGTTCATTTGTGATCAACTCGAATGCATGTTAGTAGAAACTGTACGAAAATTAGCAGAAAAAAAATTCAACGATTCACACAATTGCATGAGATATCAAACCCCGGAATCATTAATGTTCTTTTGGTATGATATTAATTGCAGCAGTGAAAATTGATCTAATTTTGGTGAGTGATTGTATGCAGGCAACTAGACAATGTTCGAATTTGAATTGAATGATTCAAATTAGATTGAATTCGAAAAAGGAAGGTGACGCCGGAAATTTGGGGAAGAGTTGAAAGTTTGCAGAAAGACTTTTTAAATCCAATTAAATTCGAATTATATATGCAGGGCATAATTGGCATTTTGTAACATATTTTGATCTTAATTGTTTTATTAATTTTTTTTTGATTCATTTTGTTTTTTGATTTTAGATATTGTCCTATATTATAAATAAACTCTTTATAAGGGTTGATGGTCAGACCAACTCTTTCTCGAATGGAATGGAGCCAACTCGCGGCTACTCGATCAAAATCGAGTCAAATGTAATGGAGCCGAATTTTGTAGAGGCAGCGACAACCCAATGGTAAGACAAATTGATGGGCCTTAAGCCTAGGTCCCATGAACAAAATACATCAAGGCCCCAAACCTAGAACATTTGTCTTTTGCTTACATCAAGATTCAATTCGCATGAAATACAAATACAATACATGCATTTTATGTATAATTTCATAAAATTGAGTGGATGAAATTATAGAGAAAGTGTGGAAATTAATTAAAGGGCTGAATTACTCTAATAGAACTAGTAGAATGTAGAGAGAGAACGTCCTCCCACTCTCTAAATTAAAACCATTCACGCGCCCCCTTGTTTTAATTTCAAAACAGCCGCATTAATGGTCCTTAATGAAGGTGTTAAACATAATCATGCTTAATCATTACCCCTACAGCCATTTCTCCGCACGCAGACGCAACCTTCTCTCTCCCGGGCACCAGGCTGCTAGCAGCACTTGAGTACCTCGGTTTCCGATGATACACTATCTCCTGCGATTGGTCACCTGGGCCGGTGACTTGGTGTATTTAAACCCTACAACCCAAAGGGTTAGAAGCACACCTCTCCCGATTCTAGGTTTTCTCCTTCTTGCCTTGCTCTCTTTCTACCTACATCTAAAGCTCTTAACAATGGCGGAACAACTCAACCAGCTCTATGGAAGACTTTCTCTCGTTGAGGAAGTCAACCGCAGGGTCGAAATCAACATTGGGGCTGCTGTCGTCCCCACACACCTCCTACTGGGCAGCTTCACCATCAAAGGAGATTTAGTGCTACGGATCTCACAAACACCATGCGAAGAATCTGGAAACTGGACGGGACTCTAACAGCTGCCCAAGTGGGAGACAATCTATTTGTGCTTCGTTTTGGAGACTTGGTGGAGAGGAACAAAGCGTACCATAACCAACCATGGACGATCAATGGATCGTGGTTGGTTCTAGCCAAACTGACTGGAGAGGAGATACCGGCTGCACTCAAGGTCGGCAAAGCACCGGTTTGGGTCCAGATGCATGGACTACAACTGCAGATGATGACTGATGTTACTGGCAGACAACTTGGAGCTCTAATGGGAGAAGTGGTGGAGGTAGATGTTCCAGGTGATGCATGTGCGATCGGGAGTTGCCTCCGAGTAAAAATCTTGCTAAATATGGACAATCCACTCCAAAGAGGTACAACTGTCAATGTGCATGGTGGATCTTTACTTGTTTTATTTAGATTTGAAAAACTTGGGGATTTTTGCTATACTTGTGGAAAACTCACCCATGTTGAAAAAGAATGCCCAATCCTCTTTGGGGGGGAAGCCAACATGCTTAACCCAAATGAAAGGTTCCCAACATGGCTGAGGGCTGAGGGAATGAAAAGGATTCCGGCAGAGGAGGTACAACGTATGGAGGCTTTAATCCAGGGAGTGAGAGCCCAGGCACCAGCCCCACCACCACCAGCTATTGAACCAGCGGCCCCTATGGACATTGAACCAGCAACCCAAGTGGTGAATGCACCCACACATGCAGCACAGATACCTATCAATGAGGTCCCGCCGCAAAATATTGGTATTTGGAAAGATGCGCACAAAAGCCCAAATGCTTACAACCCGGTGTTTAATGAAGCCATGCTCTTTGAGGAAATGTCATACATGCTGCCGACAAATGCTAGACTGATGGGTTTCAACAATGGAGGCTATCCGTACTGGGTGACTGACCAACATATGATCTTGCCAAATTTGGGAGCAAGTAGTTCAAATGCATCAAACTACAAAGGGAAAGAGAAGATGCCGATTGCGCCACTGCAGCAGCCAATTAACCAAACCCTGGTACAGGCAAAAACCCTAGCTGAGCAACTTTATCTGGTGGAGTACGCCCGCATGCAGAAAACAATGGCACAAGCCTCCAAGAAAAGAACTAGACAACCATCTAAAGCAGTGAAGAAGGACAACCAGGACACCAAAGACACAGCTACAACGGAAGTCAACACTCTTTCACCAACCAAAAGTGCAAAAAAGGCAAAGAGTGATGAAGGGACTGCAGAACCAGTGGAAAAGGCGGAGGCTGATCCAAATCAGCCCCGCCCAGAGGAATGAGGTGTGTGGTGTGGAATGCTCGCGGTTTGAGAGGCACCGGTGCATTCCAAAAACTGAAGCGTCTCGTGGGGGAAGTGAAACCGGACTTACTTTTTGTATTAGAATCAAAAATGCCAGTGAAGATGGCTAGTGTTAGGAAAAATGATCTAAATTTCAAAACTTGTATGGGTGTAGATGCTACAGGCCTTAGTGGTGGCCTGCTTTTGTTTGCTAGTAATGAAGTTGAAGTTTGTTTGTGTTCCTACTCCTCAGCCCATATTGATTGCATTATCTATGATGGAAGGTGAGATGGCGTTTTACGGGTATATATGGACACCCTAAAACACATTTAAGACACTTAACTTGGAAATTGCTTGATTCGATTAGAAGAACACACTCTGAACAACCAAAGTTACCAAGGATAGTGGGAGGAGACTTCAATGAGGTTTTGGCACAAAAGGAAATAAAAGGGGCAGGGAGCAGTGGTCGAAGACCTCTAAAACAGATTTTGGACTTTCGAGAGTCCCTCAATAATCTGGATTTGAGGGAGATAAAAGCTACGGGACCCTCTTTCACTTGGACAAACAAAAGGAAAGGGAGACACTTTATACAGGAGAAACTTGACAGATTTGTGGCATCAAATGAATGGAGAAATCTGGATTTGCAAAGTGAGACAAGAAACCTGGGTTTCTTTGGATCAGATCATAGAGCAGTGATGATGAGCTTTTCGGAGCAGAAAACACCAAGAGTTATCAGTGGGAGAAAGCCTAGGTATTTTGAGAAGGCATGGATGATGGAAAACGATTATAAAGAAACTCTTCGGGAGAAATGGCAAGCCATAAATCCGATGGAAAAGTTACACATAAAGCTCAATACATGCAGTGAACAATTAAAATCATGGGCGGACGAGAAAATAGGTTGTATTCCAAGGCGCATCAAAACAATAGAAAGGGCAATTGATCAAATTCTGGAATCAGACCAACAGTCTGATCAAGGAACAGAAGCTAGGATTCTTGAAGTGGAACTTGAGAAACTAAACTCACAATTGGAGACAAGTTGGCTCCAACGCTCAAGAATAAATTGGATGAAAATGGGGGATAGAAACACATCCTATTTTCACAGATGTGCTACGGAAAGACAAAGGGTAAACAAAATCGAGGACCTCTACAATGGAGATAATGTGTGGTGCACGAAAGAGATTGATATCACAAATATCATCCAAAATCACTTTCAAGAGATGAGTACCTCTGCAAATCCCAGTGAGGGGAATATTCAAGAAATTATTGATCATATCCAAGGAGAATTGAGCACAGAAATGAAGCATGAACTTGAGTCAGACTTCACAGAGGAGGAAATATACAAAGCAATGAAGGAGATGCATCCAGGAAAGGCACCAGGCCCTGATGGTCTACCAGCTTCTTTCTTTCAACATGGCTGGGATCTAATCAGAAAAGATGTGACAGAGGAAATCCTGCTTATTCTTAATGAAGGAAAAAGTGTTCGAGACTGGAATGATACAATTATTACCCTTATTCCCAAAAAGAAGAAACCAACATCTATCACGGAATTCAGACCAATAAGTCTTTGCAATGTAAGTTACAGAATTCTGGCCAAAACAATTGCAAACAGACTCAAGAAAGCTATGGATGGTTTGGTGGACGAAAGTCAAAGTGCTTTTATCCAAGGAAGATTGATCATGGACAACGTTCTGATTGGCTATGAATGCATGCATTGGATGAGAGCAAATAAGAGCTCAATTGGATATGCTGCGCTGAAACTCGACATGAGTAAAGCGTACGATCGCATCGAATGGAAATATCTTAAAGCAATTCTCCAACAAAAAGGTTTTAATCAAAGATGGATAAACCTTCTTATGGACTGTGTGACATCAGTAAAATATGAATTTAAGTTCAATGGAGGTATCAAGGGGAGAGTCACTCCAGAAAGGGGCTTGCGGCAAGGGGACCCCCTCTCCCCTTTTCTCTTCGTCCTCTGTGCGGATGGTCTATCCGCAACACTACGAAAATTGACAATTGAGGGTGCAATCAAAGGCATTAAAATAGCTCGGGAGGCTCCGGAAATTTCACATTTGCTATTCGCAGATGACAGCCTACTCTTCTTTAAAGCAGAAGACCAAGCAGCACATAATATTAGAGAAGGCCTCAGGAGGTATGAGCTTAGCTCGGGACAAGTGGTTAATTTGCAAAAGTCGACCATTTCTTTTAGTCCAGGTACACAGAAAGGAAGAAGCATCAGAATCAAAGATTTGTTAGGGGTAAGAATGCAGCAGGGGCATGATATCTACTTAGGCCTACCAACTTTTTCTACAAGGGCAAAGAGGATGCAATTTGGATACCTTATTGATAAGGTCAATTCATGGATCGATAGATGAAAGGTAAAATATTTCTCTATGGGAGGCAGAGAAGTACTTATCAAAGCAGTGCTTCAAGCAATCCCCACTTATGCAATGGGCTGCTTCCGAATACCAACATCAATATGCGCGGAATTGGAAAAAATAATGGCAAAATTCTGGTGGGGTTCACACGACAACCAGAAGAAACTACACTGGAAGAAATGGCAAGCAATGTGTGTGGAAAAGGAACTAGGAGGGCTGGGATTTAGGCAACTCACACATTTTAATCAAGCCCTACTTGCCAAGCAAGTTTGGCGCATCATCACCAAACCCAACTCACTTATGGCCAAAGTTTTCAAAAGCAGGTACTTCAAAAACTCAACAATCATGGAATCTGATATTGGAACAAATCCTTCTTTTATTTGGAGATCTTTGTGCTGGAGCCGGGAAATAATCGAACAAGGGATGAGGTGGAGAATTGGTAACGGGCAGAACACTCACATTTTTAAAGATGCTTGGGTGGAGGGGTTACAATCCGGGAGAATCAATTCCAGAATTGCGTCGGGATCAAGGGTGAGCCGTTTTGTAAAACAATCAGGGGAGTGGGATGAGGAATTGCTCAATCAGGCCTTCTTACCGCACGAAAGAGAAGCCATTTTAAAAACCCCGATTGGAGGAAACAATGTAGAAGATACATGTTTTTGGAAATTTGACCCAAGAGGAGAATACCAAGTTAAATCGGGATACAAAAGCGCAACCAACCACTACAAAGGGGAAAAACACAAAGCAGAAACATCCAGCAACGAACACTCACAAAAGGTTTGGAGAAAGAATTGGAGCCTTAATTTACCACCAAAGATAAAAATCTTCTGGTGGAAAGTGCACAACAACTTCATACACTCTGATTTCAACCTTCATGCTAAACACATCGCAACGGATGCAAACTGTGATTTTTGCTGGAAATATCCAGGTACCACTATACATACTCTCTTTCATTGTCCTAGAGTTGCACATGTTTGGAAATTCTGGGGAATGTGGGGGATATTGAAACAGGGTAAAGCTTTGGATACTCATGAGTTCATTCGATGGTTGGGGGATAAATTTGACAAGGCATCTCTGGAAAAAATTGTTATACTGGCTTGGGGAGTATGGACAGAACTGTGCAGAATGAAACACAACGACACATGACAGAGGCAACATGGTGTAATCTCTAACATGCATTGGGCGATGAATGTTATGAGTAACTTTCAGGATTGGGCAATGATTGAACGAAACAAAGATGATTCCACCAAAGAAAATTCGGGAGACCCACACACTCAGAATCGGGGAATCACAATCATGGTGGACGCAGCCTTTAACCAAGATACAAACACGTATGGAATAGGGGGAAACATCCAAGATGAGGTGCAACGAAATAAGGAAAATTTTAGCATGACTGTTAAAAATCCGGGGTCAATTTTGGGGGCAGAGCTGCTGGCAATCAAGGAAGGTCTTAGACGAGGCATTTTAATTGAAAAAGAAAGGATCACAGTTCTCTCAGATTGTAAAACGGGAATTCAAATGATAAATAAAAGGAGGCAGAGCAGAAAACCAGAGGGAGTCATTTTGGAACAAATATGGACGATGACGCAAGGACTACCCAACTGCAAATTCCAGCACTTCAACAGAATCCTAAATGGCAGAGCGCACACACTGGCAAGAAGTGCAGTATATTCTCCATGCTCTCAAGATTGAGATGGAGCAATCCCCTCAAGAGAAGTTAAATCCGTGGCAGATGAATATTGGAGCGAAATTGTTACTATTGTTAGGCTTCATCTGTATTTTCTTCTCAAAAAAAAAAAAATATTAAAGGGCTGAATTGTCGGCATGAAAGGGGATTTAATTGCCGCTACACCTGGTCCATGTTCCAAGATTAGGTGTCCAATTTCACACAATATTTCCTTTCAATGCATCTATTTCCTACTACTATTTAATTACTTCAAAATTATAAATTCCACCTCTTTTTAATAATAACAATACTATACCCCTCCTCGACTTATTTCATGTTACACTTAATTTATAATACCAAATAAATTCAATAACACTAATTTTAGATGAAATGTATATATTAATATAACAAAATAGTTTGTCTTCTCTACTTAACTAATTTTAAATATGATTTTTAAAATGGGTAAGTTAATATAATTGAAATGTATAAATGATCCATGAAGTGAATGAACACATAACATGCAAGATAACTGTTGGAGTCAAGGTCTTAATAAAATTTACGGATAATAAAATCGAGGCAAAAATTAGTTTGTAATCTCGCAATTAAATCAGTACCACGTACATTGGTGTCACACTTGATTTCACACGCTAATCGATCAAGATTTGCACCCTCCTTGCGTGTGTGTGGAAAATGGAGCATATATAACTCCATACTCAATTTACAGACAATTTTTTTAAAATAATACTCCTTCCGTCCATAAAATGTTGTCTCATACCTTTATGGAAACTATCACCCTTCAACTATCACTTAATTACTAAAATTGTGATCAAACTTTATTCACAAACAATCACTTTATTCACAATGGACCTCACAATACCCTTACATGGATGGAAGGAGTACATTTTTGGGAGCTCCTCTTCCAAATGTAACAAAAACGGTTTTGTTTATGAAAATAGTCATAGGCGTGATCAACACCCACGCTTCTGATGTTTTTTTTTTTTTTTTGGTATTAAAATAATGAAAAATTAAAAAAAAAATTTAAGAAAGATGTTTCTGACAGTAACGCCTCTGACACGCCCAGACAAATGTGTCGGGTGTGCTTGTCAAGTAAAAGCAAAAAAAAATAAAAATTAATAGAGGCTCAACTGGATTGTCCGTGTCGGACGTGCCCAAAAAACAGTAAAAAAAAAATATATATATTTTTTAAATATAGGCGTGACCTGAAGTTGAGTCTCTGACATTCTGATATTTTTCCTCTTTCCTAAAGTTTTGACTACACACTTTCTTTCCTAACTACTGTTATTACTCTCCCCACTACCTACTCCCTTATTACTCCACTTCACCCCTTCATTAACCCCTCAAAAAAACTACTCCACTTCACGTCTTCACCCCTTCTGTTGAGAATTCCAGTCGATTAGACGTCTCCAACCAAGTAGAATACTTGAAGATATAAGAAATAACCAGTTAAGATAGTAATTCAAAAAGTAAGCAACGAGAAAAACAACACACAAAGAATTTAAGTGGTTCGATCAATGTGATCTACATCCACTGACCAGACGAGTACTTCTTTGATTGATCAAGAATGTTTACACACTCATTCACTCGGAATAGGATATTTCCTCACTTCACTCGTGAACTCACATAACTCAAAGATTAGAAAACGTACTACAATCCACAATCCAACCTTTACAATGTACACATACAAGAGTATATAAAGACCAAAGGTAGTTGTTGCTGTTAGGAACAGTTTGAGTAGTTAGCAACCGTTTGCAACCGCTTGTAACAACCCATGTGCTCTATTAATGCCCAACTGAAATGGTAGTTATGCCCTCAAGTAGTTGTAACTGTAATACAGCTAGTTAAACTAACTAACTTTCATATCAGAAGACTTGTCCATAAAGATCAGAACACTACTTAGTGTTCTGATGCTCAACTCTTATATTCTTGTGATCAAAAGATGACTCTGCTGATATACTTCTACTGTGCTGGTAGTACTGTGCTGTTATACACTACTGAAGTACTGTGCTGATATACTCTGCTTAGGGGTGGGAATGGGCCAGGCTACCCGACAGGGGCCTACGGCTCGGCCTATTAAAGCTCGGCTTGGCTCGGCTCGTTTAATAAACAAGTCGGGCTCAAGCTTTTTTAGAAGCCTATTTAGCTAAATAGGCCGGACTCAAACTTTTTCGTAAGCCTTTTAAGCCCAACAGGCCGGCCTATATAACTTCACACACACACACACATATATATATATATATATATATATATATATTATAAGTATATACTTATATAATATGTGATTTTCAAATAAATAAATAAGTAGGAAAATTTAGTAATACTTTTTATATTTTTCTTTGTAATAGTTGATAAAATATTTGAATTTTTTTTTTTTTTTTTTTTTGAACATTCTATTACTTCCATTTTTTCATTTTGAGATTTAAAGAGTTAATTTTTATAATTTGATTATAATATTGTTGTAGATTTTTTTTAAAAAAAATACGCTAATAAGATTAAAAGGCCTTTAGAAGGCTTTCGGGCCAGGCCTATTTATTAAAAAGGCCAGACTTGAGCCTTTAAAAAAAGCCTATGACAGGCCATGGGCAGGCTCGGGCCTAAGAAATATATAACAGGCCAGGCTTTTTTTCTTAAAGCCTACCAAGGTCTGGCCTTTTCCCACCCCTAACTCTGCTGAAGTACTGTGTTTGGTATACTTTGTTGAAGTACTGTGCTGATCTGACCAACTGTGCTGAACTCTAAGCATCACCTCCACAGCTGATTGAAAACTTTCAACTCATCCGATTTCGGCCTAAGTCATCTGATCTGATCCTATCAGCTCACTACTTACTGTGCTGACTATGAGATTATGAGATAAAACTCACAATTCTCCACCTTTAGCTCATAATCGAACTAATCTCCACCAAAAACACAAAACCACTATTCTCCTCAAAGAATAGTCTCCACTACTGCTCTTCTGCCACAGGATCAGGAGCCTTCTCCTTAGAGGAATTAATGCAGTCCAATAAGTCTAAGACACAAGCCAAACTTCTCCTTTGGCAATGCCTTAGTGAACGCATCAACAGGGTTCTCCTCTGTAGCAATCTTCACTACCTAGACCACCCCCTTCTCTACAATATCTCTTACAAAGTACAGCTTTACATCTATATGTTTAGTTCTCTCATGATACCCCTGATGCTTTGCAAGATGTATTGCACTTTGGTTATCACAGAAGACAGTCACACTTCTTTGTGATATACCAAACTCCTTCCAGATCCCCCTAAGCCACATGCTCTCCTTAACTGCTTCAGTCAAGGCTACATATTCTGATTTTGTAGTAGATAATGCAACTACGGACTGATGTATTGACCTCCATGATATAGTTGTACCAAATAAGGTGAATACATAACCTGTTGTAGGTCCCTAGTTGAGTTAATAATATTGAGTAAGCTAGTAAAATGTCTAGAGGGGGTGAATAGACTTTTCAAAATCTTTCAATATATCAAAGTACACAATGCGGAAATATCGAAATTAATAATGAGACCAACAGTTTATACTCAACTATATTCGATGAACACTGATATTGTCTATTCTATATGTAGATTAATCAATTAAACAAGTAATCAATCAAACAACAAATAAAACAGTAAAGTAAACAACATAAGATTTTATAGTGGTTCGACAACTTGTCTACATCCACTCTCACAAACCCAGTTGTGAAATTCTTGTTACTCTTCTCTTCGAGTAGTGTGTTCTTGTGGCTTTAAGTACCAAGAAATAAGACTTTGATCTTCTCGAAAACACTATCAAGTGTTTCTTCGATCTAACTAGCTATTTTACAAGTAACTAGCAACTTGAACAAAAACAATAAAACTTCTCTTAGTTCAGTAGTAGCCTCCTTCAATTTCTTCACTTGTCTTCTGGCTTGAACTTTCTGAACTTCAACTCTGTGAGTTTCTTTGCTTTGAATTCTTCTTAATTTGCTTCAGTAGTACGTAGAATATCAGTGTATCTGTTTGTTCAGTAGTCATAACAGTCAAATGCTATGAAGTATTTATAAGCATCCATAATCAAGAACATTTTGTTATCCAACCAACTTTTCTTGATAACTGACTTCTAACCGCTTCTTCTTATCTATCCACGCATTTCTTCAGTTAATTAGTTATTCCATAACTAACTCTTCAATATATATCTTCACACGCATTTATGACTTAAGTAATTCTTCTTACTTGCGCACTTGTCTTGTCTGGTTTCCATACTTAGACAAATTCTGATTTCTTCTTTACTTGTCTTGTCTTGTCTTGCGCATCCAGTCTTCCAATCTTCAGTAGACTTTGATATAGAACTAACACTATACTAGTTCTATCATCTAATCCTAACAAGACTATTACATTACATTAAGCTTTATAACTCAGCTTAGTCATCTTAAGATCTATACATCAATATACGAACAATACATGAAATATGAGCTTCTATACATCAATTATCTTGCTCATCATAAATCCTAACACAGTACTTATAAAATCGTACTTGTCTTTCAATCATACCTAAACTTTTCTTTCAAACTTATGTACTCTACTGATCTTCTCAAGATGACTTACATAACTAGATCAGTAAACACTTAGAAATATATTCAAGTCTTCTTTTGGCTTATCAAAACTACTTCTCATCATCAATTAGGACTTGTATCAGGATTCATATCCCAACACCTGTTAAGGACTTTCTTGTGTCTACATTGGCTGCATAGTCGGCATCAACATACCCCACAAGGGCTTCTGCCTCATCTGATATCTTCTGAAATTTCAGACCCTTCTCAGCTGATCTCAAAACATATCTCATGACCCACTTAACTGTCTCCCAATGACTTAAGCCTGAATCAATCATGTATCTGCTGATTACACTCATTGCATGAGTTAAATCTGGTCTACAACACACCATAGCATACATTAAACTCCCTACTGCACTGACATAAGGAACCTTACTCATCTAAGCTCTTTCTTGGCTGTTCTTGGGACACATCTGATTGGATAGCTTCTGATGCTGACCAATTGGTGTAGAAACTGACTTAGCTTGATTCATCCTGAATCTCTCTAACACCTTCTTCAGATAGGTAGGCTGACTAAGCTGAATTGCTCCCTCAATTCTACTGATCTCCATCCCAAGAATCACTTTAGCTTCACCAAGATATTTCATCTCAAACTCCCTTTTGAGAATCTCTTTCACCTGATTGATACTGTTAATAGACTCTACTGCTATTAACATATCATCTACATACAACAGAAGATAGGTAACTGAACTCCCAACTCTTCTGAAGTAAACACAGCTGTCATACAAGCTTCTTGCAAAACCAGCTGAGCAAATGTACTCATCAAATCTTAAGTACCATTGTCTAGGGCTTTGTTTGAGGCCATAGAGTGATTTTCTGAGTAAGCACACTTTGTCTTCTCCATCTTCTATGTCAAACTCTTCTGGTATTTTCATGTAGATCTTCTCATCTAAGGTCCCATGAAGAAATGTTGTGGTCACATCCATCTGATGTAGCTCCAATTCATACTGAGCAACCATACCTAACAAGATTCTGATGCTACAATGCTTTACAACAGGTGAGAAGATTTCATTAAAGTCAATACCTTCTTTCTGTGTAAATACTTTAGCTACAAGTCTTGCCTTGTACCTAATCTTGCCACCTCTCTGAGCCTCCACCTTCTTCTTGTAAATCCACTTAAACCCAACAAGTTTCTTGTTCTTAGGTCTCTCAACAATCTCCCAAATCTGGTTCTTGTTAAGAGATAACAATTCTTCCTCCATAGCAACTAACCACTTCTCTTTGTCATGGCAGTTGATGGCTTCTGTGTAAGTTTTAGGCTCCAGAGACTCCACCTCAAGAACTGCACATAATGCAAAAGATACAATGTCATCTTGACCATACCTTTGAGGTGGGTGGACTTCTCTTCTGGTTCTGTCCCTAGTCAGCAGATAGTCATGAAGCTCAGTATCACTATGAGTAGTCTCCTCCTCATCTGGATCAATCTGATCTTCAGTTAGTGTTCTAGTGTCAACATGCTCCACCTCAACCTGTGTCTCATCTGGTCTGTTGTGTGTTGTACCTGAATTTTCCTCTTCTTTCAGTGGCATTCTACTTTCATCAAAAGTTACATCTCTGCTGATAATACACTTCTGCATCCCAGCTTCAAGGCACCACAACCTATACCCTTTCACTCCTGAAGGATACCCTACGAACACACATTTCAAGGCTCGAGGCTCAAGCTTATCTTGCTTGACATGGGCATATGCTGAACAACCATAAACCTTCAAATTACTGTACTCAGCTGCATGGCCAGACCATAACTCTTCTGGGGTTTTAAATTGTACAGCTGAGGAAGGGCTTCTGTTTATCAAATAGGTTGCTGTTGACACTGCTTCTCCCCAAAATACTTTAGGCAATCCCGAGCTGCTCAACATGCATCTGACCCTCTCAAGCAAAGTCTGGTTCATTCTCTCAGCTACTCCATTCTGCTGAGGTGTACCTGGTACTGTTCTATGCCTCACTATACCCTTCTTATTGCAGAAAACATTGAACTCTTCTGATATGAACTCCAGTCCATTATCAGTTCTCAAATGCTTGAGCTTCTTTCCAGAGACATTCTCAACCTCAGTGAGTCATTCCTTGAACTTTTCAAATGCTTCTGACTTTGATTTCAGGATAGTGGTCCATACCTTTCTTGAGTAGTCATGTATGATAGACATGAAATATTTCCCACCACTTCTGGTCTGATTCCTAGCTGGCCCCCATAAATCTGAATGGACATAGTCCAAAATTCCTTTGGTAGAGTGTGAACTCTTCCCAAACTTCAATCTCTTGGATTTCCCAAGAATGCAGTGCTCACACAAATCAAGCTTTGTGATCTTGTCACCACCTAGCAATCCTTGCTTACTTAGCTCAAGTAGGCCCTTCTCTCCTATATGACCTAGTATTCTGTGCCACAACATTGAGTTGTCTTTCACTCTTGCCACATCTGATCTGCCAATCACTGTTCCTCCCTTAAGAAAGTAGAGATCATTCATTTTCTCACCTTTAAGAACAGTAAGCTTCCCCTTTGAAACTCTAAGTTCTCCATCTTCTGACTGGAATTTGTGGCCCATTGAATCCAACATACCAAGAGATATCAAATTTCTCTTGAGTTCAGGAATAAATCTGACTCTCTTGAGAATCCTCACTACTCCATCGTACATCTTCAAGTGTACTGTACCTTCAACTTTGACTTTGCAAGTGTGATCATTCCCTAACAACACAGAACCTCCATTATGATGCTTAAAATCATGAAACCAATCTCTTCTTGGGGTCATGTGGAAAGAACACCCTAAATCTAAAATCTAATTCTGCTATTCTTTAGTGGAAGTGATGGATAGGGACTGAGCTGACTCATAGCCCTTCTGCTCCTTATCTTCTTGGGTTTGATTTGCTTGATTCTTATCAACATGGTTCTTGGGACCAGGTTTTCTCATAAGCTGTTTGTACTTGAAACAAGTACTCTTGTAGTACCCAGGTTTGTTGCAGTGGTGGCACACTACTTCCCCTTGATTTGACACTGCTGATTTTCCCTTATCAGCTCCCTTGGGTTGACTAGACCCCTTCTTGGAGGCAGATTTCTTCTGTCCTCCCTTGATAGTCAATCCTTCTCCACTGCTACTTTTATCTCCTTGAGATGTCTTATTATGTAGTAGCTTGGACTTGACAACCAAGATCACATCCTCAAATGTGATTGCCTCCTTTCTACCATACAAGATGGTGTCCTTTAGGATTTCAAAGGACTTAGGAAGAGCACTCAACAAGATAAGAGCCTTATCCTCTTCTTCAAGCTTGACATCCAAATTCTCCAGATCATCAAGTATCTTGTTGAACTCATCTAGCTACTCCGTAATGGGTTTGTCATCTCTCATTCTAAAGGCATACAGCTTCTGTTTCAAATAGAATCGGTTAGCAAGAGTTTTCACCATATATAACTTCTCAAGTTTATCCCAAACCTCCTTCGCTGACTTCTCTTTAGCAACCTCCCTCAAAACCTTATCTCCAAGGCAGAGTAGGATCGTGCTTCGAGCTTTTCTGAGCAACTTGCTCCTTTCAGCCACAGCTGCTGCAGTTTCTTCTGCAGTCTCTTCGGATTCTTCGAGAGCCTCGAATAATCCTTGCTGTTCAAGGAGGGCCTGCATTTTGACCTTCTGTAGCCCAAAATCTCCCGTGGCTGTAAACTTCTCTATGTTGTACTTGGTAGAATTCTCCACCTTAGATCTGCAGCTACTTCAGGTTCCCACAGACGACGCCAATTGTTGAGAATTTCAGTCGATTATACGTCTCCAACCAAGTAGAATACTACAGCCCAAAATCTCCCGTGGCTGTAAACTTCTCTATGTTATACTTGGTAGAATTCTCCATCTTAGATCTGCAGCTACTTCAGGTTCCCACAGACGCTGCCAATTGTTGAGAATTCCAGTCGATTATACGTCTCCAACCAAGTAGAATACTTGAAGATATAAGAAATAACCAGCTAAGATAGTAATTCAAAAAGTAAGCAACGAGAAAAACAGCACACAAAGAATTTAAGTGGTTCGATCAATGTGATCTACATCCACTAACCAGACGAGTACTTCTTTGATTGATCAAGAATGTTTACACACTCATTCACTCGAAATAGGATATTTCCTCACTTCACTCGTGAACTCACACAACTCAAAGATTACAAAACGTACTACAATCCACAATCCAACATTTACAATGTACACATACAAGAGTATATAAAGACCAAAGGTAGTTGCTGTTATTAGGAACAGTTTGAGTAGTTAGCAACCGTTTGCAACCGCTTGTAACAACCCATGGGCTCTATTAATGCCCAACTGAAATGGTAGTTATGCCCTCAAGTAGTTGTAACTGTAATACAACTAGTTAAACTAACTAACTTTCATATCAGTAGACTTGTCCATAAAGATTAGAACACTACTTAGTGTTCTGATGCTCAACTCTTCTGTTTTTGCGATCAAAAGTTGACTCTGCTGATAGACTTCTACTGTGCTGATCTTTACTGTGCTGATAGTTTTGTGCTGATAGACTGTGCTGATATACACTGCTGAAGTACTGTGTTGATATACTCTGCTGAAGTACTGTGTTTGGTATACTCTGTTGAAGTACTGTGCTGATCTGACCAACTGTGTTGAACTCTAAGCATCACCTCCTCAGCTGATTGAAAACCTTCAACTCATCTGATTTCGGCCTAAGTAATCTTATCTAATCCTATCAGCTCGCTACTTACTGTGCTGACTATGAGATTATGAGATAACACTCACACTTTCATTACCCCTCAAAAAAAAAAAAAAAAAACTACTCCCCTTCATTATTGTCGTGTGTGTGAAGACAATTTTTTTTTAAAAAAAAACTTCATTTCTCTATCTTAACTTGATGTATATTACAACTTTTGAGGTATATATATACAAAATATATTTTTTTAATTTATTATATAGTTTATTATATCTGATTAATTTTTATTTTTTTTTACTCTTCTCATGATATTTAATTTGTTTAGGGATTTCAAACGTGGAATCAACAAAAGGACCATGTAATTGAAGAATTGAACATATTCAGGTATTTTATTTCTTTTTTGTTATAGTTATTTAAATATATAGATGTTGTGCCCTTAGGGAATTAGTATTTTTTTTTCAGGTTTGCAAAAAAAAATTATGTAATTTAGTACAGATTCTACATAAATTTAACTGTTAGTAGAGATAGAAATATTTAACTGTTAGTAGAGATAAATTTAATTGTTACTATTTTTTTACCCAATTTTATATTTTTGTATTAAATACTTATGTTCACAATTTTCAGGATGGAAAACGAGAATATTTGTATGGGACCAGAAGATAATTATGTACTGAATGAACAAGCCTCGCATCGTTCTGGCACCATTTACATCAACAACACTCAAACTAACAACATGTTGTCACTCTCTCAAGGAGTTGGACACATTTTCTGGACCAATAGGGAAAATACTGACCCAAAGGATGTACAACTTCACCCTCGAGTCGTAGACGTGTTAGAGAAAATGGGCTTTTACGGTCCGTATAGGTGTGAACCTGTGAAACATGATCGTCATCTTATCACTGCACTAGTGGAGAGATGGCGCCCAAATACACACACCTTCCACTTTCCGATCGGGGAGGCCACTATAACATTGCAAGATGTGGCTGTTTTATGGGGGCTGTCGATAGAGGGAGAGCCTGTTATATGTACGGAATTGAGACACTCACAAATACAATGATAGACATATATTGAAACTTGGCTGGGGTTTCAGCCAATTGACGGAGAGATGAGGACTACCAATGCGATCCACCTGACTTCAATTACAGTGCACCTCAAGCTTCAGCATATTGACTGAAATACACCACAAGTCACGTCCAACAACTGAAAATATTTTTAGCACATTAGTATATATTAAACAAGTAAAAGTTATTAATAAATATTTATGTAAATAACTTTTTTAAAGAGAATTACCAAATAATATTGTTAGAAGAATAAGAGCAAGAAGAAGAAATATATATTAGAATACGAAGGCTTGCAGTGGACAAATTTTTAAGTTTTGAAGATCTAAAAATTTTGAGTTTTGCAGTGGACAAATTTTACAAGTGCACAATATTTTTGAGTTTGAAGGAGAAAATGATAGGATTTGTTTCGATTTATAAAGGAAGAGACTAATGTATACTGTTGTAGTCAACCCTCGGGAATACACACAATGGTCAAAGAGGCTCGCCTGCCAGTTGAGCCTCTATTAATTTTTTTTTAATACTTGTTATCAGACACGCCTAATACAGGCACGCCCGACACATTTGTCTGGGGTGTCAGAGGCGTTACTGTCGAAAACACCTTTCTTTATTTTTTTTTCATTAATTTAATACAAAAAAAAACATCAGAAGCATGAGTGTTGATCACGCCTTTAAGACATGCATGGATGTTGATCACGCCTATGAATATTGAAAGTGTGTGTGCGTGCGAAATCAGAGATGTTGTCTATTGTGTTGGCACAATCTAGACAACACTATGCAGCGGAAATTAAAATTGCACGTACTGAAAATAGAAGTATTCAAAATTTGCATAGATTATAAAATAATCTATGATGTTCACTATATAAAAATATGTGAAACGAGTACAACCTCTTTGAGGTGTATAATTACACTACGAAAGTGTATAATGATTTACTAGATCCAATGAAACTATCTCCCTCATAGATCTAATCACACAACCTAGTAAATAAGACTATGTTCTAACACACTACTATTCGGGTTTATAATAATGTGAAGAACTACAAGAAGAAACAAAGATTTTCCTAACTAGAAGCGTATATAGCGTTCAATAGAGTAGTAGTCGATTTCAGCTTTTCTTCTTGTGTGTCTTGTGTTGAGGGCAGCTTCTGTATTTATAGGCTTCATTCACGAACTGCCATCAACTCCCATGATCGCCTCAACCTTGAGATCATGCGGTTTATAAAACTTCTCTCCACCACTCCTAGAATTTAGGGACTTGTTATACCATGGCCTAATAACTTCTCACTCCCACGCAGTGGCATGACTTGGTGTTGCCCACGTCTTCTAACTGCTCTGGGGACATCATTAGACAACAAGCGTAAGATAAGAGTTAGTGAGAAAAGGAAGGGCAAATTCTGATGTTGTCATGAGTGTTGGGAACATTAAACACAACACTCGGCTGTCAGTGTTGGATCATTAAACATAACACTCATCTCAACATTAACAATCTCCCCCAATTTGACCTTTCTACATCAACACAACTGAAGTTCACACAACAGAGATATTGATTAAGAAGTTTACACAATTGATATTCCAAAAAAAATTGAAGTAACAATCTGTATAAGATCAAATTAAAGTAAACAACATCTAAACCAAAAAACTTGTTTAGATTTAAATAACTAGAGCAAAAGTAAATCCTAAATAATTACAGAATGTAATAAAGACAGAGTTTAAAAAAATAAGTACAAAGCTTTTTACAACAAGGAAAGAACTGAATTTAACACAAGGGAAAGGATTGGGCTGAAATGTATCAGCTGCATCTCCATAATCTGCATTTACTTCCCCATTGTATAAGCTCTCCCCCTGTCTTCAAGCTCATCATTTATCCAGATCACCATAGAGATCCTGGATATCCTGTGCATCTCCCTCAGTCATTTCAGTGTCCACAGCAGGTTCATCAGCTCGGCCAGAAACTGAATCCGGTTGTTTATCTACAGTAGGAGCAACAATGTCAACAATGTTAGTGGACTGATTGTGTGAACTGTCAGCTACTCCCCCTGTTGAAGTGGAAAGAAGATCCATCCAAAAAAATTTTGGACTAGAAGATCCTCCACAGAATGCTGCAAGTTAAGAATAGAACCCTGCAAAATATCAATCTGCCTCATAATATAGTGTGAAGATAAATAGATTGAGGAGGCAGCTCCTTCTGGAGGCAGTGTGGTATTGTGGAAGGGATCATTTGCTGGAACACTACTGGGGCCTGCTTCATCATCATTCCTTTTCAAAGGAAGATCAACCACCCTTTCACCTTGGATGAGGAACTGATTTGAGATGCTAAAACTTGGGACATATGTGCTTATGACCTCATCTTCAAATCTCTCAAAAGCTTTGTCCAACATGTATGTGTACACAAGGCATGGGTAGGGTAGGATACCTCTCCCAGTCATGTCAGATTTAAAGGTCATCATGTTGGTGAAAATAACCTGTCCTAGGTTAAATCTTTTCAAGTGCCCAATCTTGTACATCAGGACAGCTTGTTCTAAGGTGAGTGTGGTGTTGTTTGTAGTAGGCAGCCAATTAAAACACACCAACTTATGTAAAACAGAATATAGACTTGTGAGTTTAGAGGCCAAAATTCTTCTTCTCCATTTAGTGATTACTCCCCTAGTCAAGATGCTTATCATCACATCATGATCAGTAACAACAGGATCCTCCATAATCTTAGTTTTAAGTAAAATATTGATCCTTCTAGGGGTAATCATGTGTCTATTTCCTCTAAACCAAAAAGTACCATATCTTGTAGAGTTGGGATCACCAGCAAATTGAGGGATGTTTGCATAAAATTCATATATCCAATCAACAATATAGGGACAAGCAAATTGCAAGGCATGCAGCAAAGATCTTTCTTTAAACCAATCAAGCAGATTCATATCCTCAAAATCAGAAGTTTTAATCAATCTTTCACTTATAATCTGCCTAGTTCTTATGGTTCTATAATGTATGCTTGACTTATCATTGTAATCTTCATCAGAATCACTATTCCTATCATCAGAAGAGAAAAGTACCTCATGTTCATCCTCATCTGACGAATTTGATGACTGATCGGGTTCTGATTGATCTGGTGTTGCCATCGGAGAGGCAACACTTTCGGGCTCTCGAAGCCTTTTCGATCGTCGAACTGGTGGAGTTGGTTCACTTTCCTCCTCCATTTCCTCAGTAACTTTGTCCACATCCTCTTCATTAACAGCCACTTCTTCTTCCATTGAAGGAGCAGGTTGTTCAGCCTCTGTTTCTGGTTCTGGTTCAGAATCAGATACAGCAATTGGCTCAGAGGCATTCCCATCCGTTCTGAGCTTTTTCCCCTTTCCAGAGTAATCAACAATTTTGCCCAAATTCCTTTGGGACTTTCTCTTACCACCAGGCCATTTTCGTGCAGGTGGAACAGCAGTAGCTTTCTTTTTGCCCTTTTTGTTCCGATGAATTCTTTCGAACTTCGCGGCCAGGACTTCTTCATCCGAGGACTCCATCTGAGTTTGCATGTCCCCATCCCCTTTGAACATGGCATTATCCAGCGTTTCTCCCTCAAGCACTAAAACAGGGTGATTTGTTTTCAGGCTTAGGGTTTCAAAAGCTTCTTTCAAAGTGTTGAACGGGGTGCCCAGAGGGAAGTGTAAGGTGACTGGGGTATTTTCTGGTACGGGAGCTTCAGATGAGGGCTCATCTGGTGGGTTGGAGGTTGGAATTTCTGCATCGGCATTTGCGTTCGCGATTTCAGTGCGAATATCGTATGGATTGTAAGGTACGATTTCAAGAGGGGTTGTTTGAGTAGGTTCTTCTTCAGAAGCGAAAGGAACCACTATTGTGCCGACGGTGAACGACGGTGAGTTTGGTGAGTTTGATGACGCCATATCAGCAAGGAGATTGAGAGGGTCTGTAGAAATTTTGTTGCTTGAATTCGGGTTTGAGTGTGCAGCAGTGATCGAAGGGGTGGACATATTTGAACCTGTACACACAAAACAAGACAGCAAAATTAATTTTTGAGACCTTTCGAATTCTGTAAACACAATGTAAGTTAGAAATCAACCAGTGTGTGTCCAAGGGAACTGAATATACTTGAGTGCTACAAATATAATTAATATCTGTGATTACCAGGCTTAATTGTGTTAACAAGACTTTTTCAAGTATTTTCCAACACTGTAATGGAGATTCATCTTATATGGAGAGTTGAGATGAAGAAGTTACACGATTTTTGGAGTGTGAGGGAAGTGAAGTAGTGGAAGTAACTTCCCCACTAAATGATCGTGGTTAACAGGAAGATTATAAAATCTGGAAAAACAAAATTAAATAGGAGCGGAATATAATAACTGAAATAATAAAACAAGGCAAGATTAAGTCAAATTAAATATTTCAGAGAATAATATTTAATAATTATCAAAAATAACTAATTCCATGAAAATTGGGATAAGAATCTGAATTAACGAGTGTTTTGACTATTGTTGGCATTCTATACACCTCAACACAGTTTTTTCATGATTTTTCATCATATGTGTTGCTCTAATTTCTTTTTCTTTTTATCACACTTCACATTGATCCATCTTTTGAAAAGAGTGCATCGTAGTAGCGAACTCCGTGCCCCATAGTTACTCAATGGATTTGTGAATATATTGATGCAATTTATATCACCTTTTGAAAAGAGATCATCGTAGTAGCGAGCTCCGTGTCCCATAGTTACTCAGTGATTTATAAAGCATCTAATATGTGATTTTTCTTTTGTAGCATTTGAGAAGTGTATAGGCTCTTTAGTATTTTTCACAAGTCATTCAGAATTCAAATATCAATCACAAGAAATTTTATTAATTCAACAATTACGAAAATTAAAGCAAGGAAACACATAAGTGACTTATCTTAGTGTTGTCTCAAATGCTGCCGCATTTGATACAACACCCTTGATCATATATTCACATATTACATAAGCCAAGAGATTTTCGTAGAGAAGAAAACCTCTTATCATCAAGAGCTTTAGTGAATATATCAGCTAATTGTTTTTCAGTAGAGATGTACTCCATCTTAACAACTTCCTTTTCAACAAGATCTCTTATAAAGTGATGTCTAATAGTTATATGCTTTGTTAATGAGTGTTGCACTGGATTTTTTGAGATATTTATAGCACTAGTATTATCACAGTACACAGTTAGAACATCACTAGGTAAGCCATAATCATGAAACATTTTTTGCAACCAAAGTAATTGAGCACAACAACTCCCTGCTGCAATGTATTCTGATTCAGCTGTTGATTTAGACACACAGTTCTGTTTTCTACTGTGCCAAGAGATTAAGTTGTTCCCCATATAAAAGCAGCCACCACTTGTGCTTTTCCTATCATCACAGTCTCCTGCCCAGTCTGCATCACTGTAACCTATTAAGGTGCAGTTTGTGTCTTTGTTGTACCAAATACCTAAATCACATGTACCTGCAACATACTTAATGATTCTTTTAACAGCATTCATATGTGATTCTTTAGGATTAGCTTGGTATCTAGCACATAAGCAAACACTGAACATAATATCAGGTCTACTGGAACTTAAATATAACAGACTGCCAATCATAGACCTGTACAGTGTTGAGTCAACACTTTGGCCAACACTGTCCTTACTCAGTTTCTGAGTAGATCCCATAGGTGTTTTCATATGTTTAGCACTCTATAAACCAAACCTTTTTACTAGACTCTTAGCATACTTACTTTGTGAGATAAAAATCCCATCTTTTTGCTGTTTGATTTGCAGTCCTAGAAAGTAATTTAAATCACCAACCATGGACATTTCAAAGGTAGATGTCATCTCATTCACAAAGTGTTTAAGCATATTGTCACAAGTAGAACCAAATACTATATCATCAACATAGATTTGAGCAATCATAATATCATTTTTATCATATTTGATGAATAGTTTCTTATCAGCTTCTCCTCTTACAAAACCAAACTTAATTAGGAAATCTGTCAACCTTTCATACCATGCTCTAGGTGCTTGTTTCAAGCCATATAGAGCCTTTTTCAATTTATAGACATGATCAGGAAAGTCAGCGTTTTCAAAGCCTTCGGGTTGTTCAACATAAGCTTCTTCATTTAGAATACCATTTAAAAAAGCAGCTTTTACATCCATTTGGTGCAGTTTTATATCAATATAGCATGCAATGGCAAGTAAGAGTCTAATGGATTCTATTCTAGCAACAGGAGCAAATGTTTCATCAAAGTCTACACCTTCTACCTGAGTATATCCTTGAGCAACTAACCTAGCTTTGTTTCTAATAATATTTCCCATTTCATCAGTCTTGTTTTTGAAAATCCATTTAGTTCCTATAACATTAATATGTTCTGGTCTAGGAACTAATGTCCACACCTCATTCCTAACAAATTTATTAAGTTCTTCATGCATAGCTTCTATCCAATTCTCATCATCTAATGCTTCTTTAACAGATTTGGGTTCAATCTCAGAGTGATAGCATTCATGATTTACCTTACTACACATGCATGACATACATATTGATCTTACCACATCCTTTGAATTCATCCCCATTCTTCTTCTGGTTTGAACACCTGTAGACCGTTCACCAATAATTTGGTCTTGTGGATGATATTTCTGAATCCTTATTGATGGAGTTTTCTGGAGATTATACAGATTTTCAGGATCTGTATTATCAGATGTTTCCTCTGGTATGTCATCATTTTTCTCAACATTCTGAACCTGTTCAACATTTTCAGTAATGATTGGTACATTAATCAAGTCTGAAATGTCTTCATCTTCAATGCTTTTACCTGTAATGCTTGTATCATCATCAAAAACAACATTTACAGATTCTTGTACAGTATCAGTCCTAAATTTATAAATCCTATAGGCTTTGCTGTTTCTTGAGTAACCAAGAAAGAAGCCTTTATCACTTTTTGAGTCAAACTTATGTAGCTGGTCCCTGTCATTCAAGATATAGCATACACAGCCAAAAACATGGAAATATTTCAGATTTGGCTTTCTATTGTTCAGAATTTCATATGGAGTTCTGGTAGAATCTGTTCTAATATAAACTCTATTAGCAATATGACAAGCAGTATTAAGAGCTTCAGCCCAAAATCTTTTAGATAAGTTCTTAGAACATAGCATGACTCTAGCCATTTCTTGAAGTGTTCTATTCTTTCTTTCTGCTATGCCATTTTGTTGAGGAGTTTTGGGAGAAGAAAACTCTTGAATTATACCTTTTGATTCACAAAACTCAGTAAAAGAACTTTTTTCAAATTCTCTTCCATGATCTGACCTAATTCTGCATACTTTAGAATTGAAAACATTCTTAAATCTTTTATACAGAATTTTGAAAATGGAAAAAGTTTCAGATTTATCTTTTAAGAATTCAATCCATGTGAATCTAGAGTAATCATCAACCACAACTAAAGAATACCTTTTACCTCCAATACTTTCTGTTTCCATAGGACCCATAAGATCCATGTGCAGTAATTCGAAGCAATGTTTAGTTGAGCAATGTCCCATCATTTTGTGAGACACTTTGATCTGTTTTCCTTTTTGACAAGGTCCACATACTTTGTTATCTGAGAATTTCAGATCTGGCAAACCTGTAACAGCTTTTAATCTAACAAGTTTATCAAGTTGTCTATAGTTAGCATGTCCAAGTTTATGGTGCCACAAAATACTATCATCAACTTTAGCCTTATTACAGATAAGTTCAGATTCAATTAGATAACAATTATCAGCAGATCTGTTTCCCATCATGATACATTTAGAGTTTTTGTCTAGCACATAACATGAGTTCTTATCAAACTTAACATGCAAATCATCATCACATAATTGACTAATACTTATAAGATTGGCCAGTAATCCATCAACATGCAAAACATTGGATAACTTAGGAAAACCAGGAACATTCAATGTCCCTTTACTAGGGCTGTTACACGAACCGAGCCGCTCGTGAGCTCGGCTCGGCTCGGCTCGATAAGGCTCGAGTTCGGCTCGTTCGTTAAATGAGCCGAGCTCGAGCTCGTTAGATGCTCGATTTACTAACGAGCCGGCTCGAGCTCGACTTATTAGGCTCGATATCTAATTTTTTTCTTTTATTTCCATTAGGCTCGTTAGGCTCGGCTCGGCTCGATAGGCTCGTTAGGCTCATTAGACCCTTTAACGAGCCGAGCCGAGCTCGTTTTTTAGCTCGCCAATGTTATCGAGCCGAGCTGAGCTCGAACTTCAAATACTCGGCTCGGCTCGGCTCGAATAACAGCCCTACCCTTTACCAATAATTTTCCCTTTTGATCCACCACCATAAGTGACATTACCACCATTGTAAACGGTATAATTAGTAAGATAATCAATTTGACCTGTCATGTGTTTAGAACAGCCACTATCAAAGTACCATAACCCAGGTATACAAGCTTTTAGAGACATATGAACAACATTACAAGATGTATTTTCTTTTCAAATCCATGCAGAATTATTATGTGATCTTGAATGTTGAGTCATTTCAGGCAATACAGACTGTTTCAAATCATTTTTCTTCTTCAAACATTGAGGACTTTTATGACCCTTTTTGAAACAGTAATGGCATATAACATCTTTTGCAATAATCTGAGTCTTAGCAGAAACACTAGGATTGTAATTCACTTTAGCTTTTACAAAAACAGTAGGTTTCTTGTATTCAGACTTCTTTGAATTCTTACCTTGGTAGCCAATACCTGTTCTTCTTGAGTTGTTGGTCATAAGAGAGTCTTCCAATTTGTTCTTTCCATCAGAAAATCTTTTGAAGCTTAGAGAGGCTTCCTTCAATTTCTCTTCCAGTTTAGATATCTCCACATCTTTTCTTGTTAGAATGCCTTCAAGCTTAGTAGCAGATTCTCTTAAATCAGAATTTTCAAAGTTCAGAGACTTAATGATGTGATTAGGTTTCTCAGTTTCAGAAGATATTTTGCAAACTTTCTCATTAGTTAAAGGTTTTTCAAAAGAATATTTCTTAAAATCAAGAACAGACACATCTAGCCTTTCTTTGAGTTTAGAAATTTCCTTATCCTTCTTTGTTAAAAGACTTTCCAGTTTAAAAACAGTATTAGACAAGTCTTGAATGTCAGCATCTCTTCTGGATAAACCTGCTTTATTTGATGTACCTGCCTCATTAACAGAACTTGTGAAACAGTTAAATTCTGGTACATCATTATTCAGTGATTTCTCAAATGATGGCTCATTTTTCCTCACATCATAATAATCGTCCAGATCATCATCAAAAGTATCATCATACAGAATTCTAGCAGAGAAAGCTTTTTCAATATCTTTTTCAGGATCATGATCAACATCAGACTCATCACTTAAAGTAGCACTGAAATTAAGTTTCTTTTTTAGAATGGTGTTAGCACATTCATTAGCATAATGACCATATCCAGAACATGCATCACATTTAACATTCTTCCTATACTCTTGGTCAGATCTAAACCTGTTACCTCTTTCTAATTGTCTAGAAGGATTAAAATTGTTCTTCCTAATAGGCAATTGCTGAGTATTATTAATCTGAACCTTTGGTTGAATGTTGTCCTTAAGCCTATTATTCTTGTTCTTCATAAATGTCTTAAACTGTTTAGTAATGAAAGCCATATAATCAGGATTGTTAAGGTATTCCTCAATATCATCTTCATCAGAATCAATTTCAGTAACATAAGGAGACTTTCCAGAACCTGATGATACAGATGATGAGGCATCACCTTTGAAAACAAGCACTTTCTTTTCATTATCAGTCTTTTCAGAAATGTTCATCTCATAAGTTTTCAAAATACCAACTAATTCATTTTGACTTATCACATCAGTATCCTTAGCTTCTTCTATAGCACATATCTTAGGTTCAAAACGTTTAGGAACAGATCTAAGAATTTTATGTACTAACCTTTGATTTGAAATTGGATCACCAAGAGAATGAGCTTCATTTGAAATCTCAGTCAGCTTTTCGTTGTAAGATGAGATGGTTTCATCTTCTTTCATCCTCAGGTTTTCAAACTTAGTTCCAAGCATACGTAGTTTGGTCCTTCGTACACTATCCGATCCTTCACAATGTTCTTGCAGTTTATCCCATGCATCCTTCGAAGAAATGCATTTTGATATGATTTTGAACATTGAGGCATCTGTTGAGGTGAAGATTGCATTCAATGCCTTTGAATTGTAACTCGCCGTTGTGATTTCTTCAGCCGTCCAATCGAGCTCTCTCTTGATTCGAGCTTCATTGTCTTCATCCGCAGCAGTTCTTGGTTGAGTCCAACCAGCAAGAACACTCCTCCAGGCTCGTTCATCAATGGATTTGATGTACATCCTCATCTTTGGTTTCCAGAAAGCATAATTTGTGCCATCTAGAATAGGAGGCTTTAGTGCGGGTGAAAGTGGATACTCCATTTCAGATTTTACACACTCTAAGCAGAATCTCTACTTAGTGTATCAAGTAGTTGGCTCTGATACCAACTGAAAGTGTGTGTGCGTGCGAAATTAGAGATGTTGTCTATTGTGTTGGCACAATTTAGACAACACTATGCAGCGGAAATTAAAATTACACGTACTGAAAATAGAAGTATTCAAAATTTGCATAGATTATAAAATAATCTATACTGTTCACTATATAAAAATATGTGAAACGAGTACAACCTCTTTGAGGTGTATAATTACACTACGAAAGTGTATAATGATTTACTAGATCCTATGAAACTATCTCCCTCATAGATCTAATCACACAACCTAGTAAATAAGACTATGTTCTAACACACTACTATTCGGGTTTATAATAATGTGAAGAACTACAAGAAGAAACAAAGATTTTCCTAACTAGAAGCGTATATAGCGTTCAATAGAGTAGTAGTCGATTTCAGCTTTTCTTCTTGTGTGTCTTGTGTTGAGGGCAGCTTCTGTATTTATAGGCTTCATTCACGAACTGCCATCAACTCCCATGATCGCCTCAACCTTGAGATCATGCGGTTTATAAAACTTCTCTCCACCACTCCTAGAATTTAGGGACTTGTTATACCATGGCCTAATAACTTCTCACTCCCACGCAGTGGCATGACTTGGTGTTGCCCACGTCTTCTAACTGCTCTGGGGACATCATTAGACAACAAGCGTAAGATAAGAGTTAGTGAGAAAAGGAAGGGTAAATTCTGATGTTGTCATGAGTGTTGGGAACATTAAACACAACACTCGGCTGTCAGTGTTGGATCATTAAACATAACACTCATCTCAACATCAACAAATATTTTCATAAATAAAATTATTTTTGTTACGTTTGCAAGAGGAGATCCAAAAAATGTACTCTTATTTAAAAAATATTGCCCAATTTACAAGATAAAAGTAAATTTTTACTCCTTATATTAAGAGTTTATTAACAATATAGACCAAGATCCAAGCCCATCTTTTAATTCAAGACAAAAATTCTGGATATTACAACTTAAG
Organism: Galeopsis tetrahit; assembly: GCA_963675135.1. NCBI lineage: Eukaryota > Viridiplantae > Streptophyta > Magnoliopsida > Lamiales > Lamiaceae > Galeopsis > Galeopsis tetrahit. The sequence goes on along the minus strand of OY776130.1, from coordinate 35,073,266 downwards.
ACAAATCTATATTTTACATTCCTAATATGCCCTCAACCCAATATATTAAACGAATTAATATTATTTTGCTGGACAATTAATATTAAAATTGAATAAGTCTCCCTTAATTATAGCTGACCTTTCCTTATACGGTTTATTTCCAATTGAATCACTCATTTCCATTTTTTCATTACTACTTAGGGTTGGCAACGGGGCGGGCATGGGACGGGTATGGCCTATCCCAGGACCCGCCCCGCCAAAATTTTTTAGACCCGTTACCCGCCCCGCCCCACCTCAATACCCGCCTAAACCCGCCCCGCTCTGTCCCACGAACCCGACGAGTAAACCCGCCCCGCCCCACCATCACAAACCTGTTTTTTTTATTTGTTATTTTAATAAAATAAAACATAAAAACTACTTTAAACTATAATATATATATATATAATACATATATATTTTTAATATACATATATATAATATACTGTATATACTTTTTTGGAAGCCAATGTTATACTGATATACATATACATTTTTAACATACATATACAATTATTAACATACATATATATATATATTGATATACAATTATTAACATACATATATATACTGATATACTTATATATTTTTTAATATACATATAATATATATTAAATATATATGTCTATACGGGTCGGGGTCGGGGTCGGGTCGGGTATATATAAAACAATTACCCGTCCCATATCCGGCGGGTATTGTTTGACCGGGTATTTACCCGATCCGGGACCCGTTTGACCGGGTATTTACCCATCCCGTGCGGGCCGGTTTCATGCGGGTTCGGATTTTTACCCGTCCCATTGCCATCCCTATTACTACTGTAATCAATGCATCATAATTTTCATCGTTTCCAATCTTTCAATTCAGCCCGTTCTTCGTTTTCAAAATCTGCAATCAATTTCTGTGTTTATCTCCATGAATAGATGATAACCTATTATAGTATAATCAATGGTGTGCATATTTGTATTGTTATGCAGTTTGTATTTGCATATTGGTACTGTTATGCAATGTATTCGTGCATATTTCTTTATTAGCCTTATATAAAACACTTATATTATGTTTTATACAATTACAACCTACCGTAATTTTTATAAATATATTCTATTTTAATTAGAAATTAAATCACTTATACAAAGTCATCCAAACGTATTTCATGTTGATAATATAATGAGCTATTTATGAATAATATATTCTATACGAATTATGTCGGTAGAGTTATACTCATTGACATTCCACACGTTGCGTTCAAACACACACACACACACACACACACATATATATATATATATATATATATATTATTGTAACCAATAAATTTAAACACCGACAAATATGTATAAAAATAAAAGAAGGTGATAAAAATAAGGTAAACATATTTTTATTAAGAATGTAGATTACAACTCTCGTTGATCTCTTGATTCCTCTCTCAAAACATAATTTGATACCGGAGTCTCAACGACGTATTCCGAATTTTGATTTTAACCTACAATTTGATAGTAGGAAGTTGATGGAGTCGTTTGTGACTTATTCCATCAGACTCAATTTGAGGAGTTGATGGAGTCGTTTGTGACTTATTCCATCAGACTCGATTTGAGGAGTTGATGGAGTCGTTTGTGACTTATTCCATCCGACTTATGTCCTTCTATTCTATTTTCACTCTCTTATTTACAAGAGAGGAACGACTTAGAGAGCAAGAAAAGATATTTTTAAAAATAAGGAAAGAGATAATTCCTAAATTTTGGAGATATTATTTTATATTCTTATCTCCAAAATTAGGATTTACATAATATTAGACACGTTCAAAATTTAATAAAATTTCAGAGTCTACAAATGCCCCCTCGAGATCTGTTGTAGAGATCTATTTCGAATGCAACTTGATCTCGAAATCTTGATGTAGAACTCAAAAGGTGATTTAGCATGCCCCCAACGGTGATTTAGCATGCCCCCATGAAATTCTTGGAGAGTGGAGATGAAGAGCGAAAATCGTCCCATCGGGCGTGACAATTTGTTAACCAATAAATTTAAACACCTGCAAATATGTATAAATATAAAAGAAGGTGATAAAAATAAGGTAAACATATTTTTATTAAGAATGTAGGTTACAACTCTCGTTGATCTCTTGATTCCTCTCTCTAAACATAATTTGATACCGGAGTCTCAACGACGTATTCCGAATTTTGATTTTAACCTACAATTTGATAGTAGGAAGTTGATGGAGTCGTTTGTGACTTATTCCATCAGACTCGATTTGAGGAATTGATGGAGCGCGAGTCGTTTGTGACTTATTCCATCTGACTTCTGTCCTTCTATTCTATTTCCACTCTCTTATTTATAAGAGAGGAACGACTTAGAGAGCAAGAAAAGATATTTTTAAAAATAAGGAAAGAGATAATTCCTAAATTTTGGAGATATTATTTTATATTCTTATCTCCAAAATTAGGATTTACATAATATTAGACACTTTTAAAATTTAATAAAATTTCAGTGTCTACAATTATGTAAGTTCTATTCATCAAGAGAATGCATATATCATTGTATGTGCATCCATGGAATGCATATACTATATTATATGCATTCTATAGATGCATTAGCACTAATATATGCTGTACGTGATGACTGTTTGTAATGCTTTCTTTAATACTTGTAGTTCAACCACAAAGCAAAATTCCAGTATAAACCAAGAACAACATACCCAGTTTTTTTTTTTTTTTTTTTTTTTTTAAACACGAATCATTTGTTCTAAATCCATGATAAAACAACCCAAACATACCGAGTTTTACAAAAGAAAAAAACAAGCAGGAATCATCTGTTCTAAATTCATGATATATGAATTTTCTTAGTCATCCTCACAACAAAAGCATTAAAATCCAAGCATTAATAATTAAAAAACTAGATAAGTAAAATAACAATTTATATGTTTCCAATCCCATACCCCCAAAACTACTTGTAAATAAACGGATTCATAGAATCGAAAAATAATAACATACCGGAGACGATTTTTCCACTAAATACCTTGAAGGATTCTTCGCACAAGGGTTATTCTTGATTTTCGTTTTCTTCTTTCAGCTTCAATGATTGATTTACAAAGACTTAGGGTGAAATGGTTTATAGTGTAATTCTCCCTTATATTAACACACGTACTATTATACACTTGCGATTTTGTTCATAATTTTGTTTGTTACTACTTTAACTTTGTCAAGATATTGTTTATATTTTTTTGGGTTAATTGCAAAAAAAATCACCACCTTTAGTGTATTTATCAATTACAACATATTCTTTTTTTCTTTACAATTTGATACACCACCTTTTTAAGTTTTGCAATTCGATGCACAAATATATTTTTTCAATCAATTTTAATTTAACTTGGCGCCGAAAAACGACGAACACACCACGTTATCAACACATAAACTATCACTAATAATTTTTTTTAATGAAAAACACACGCACATTTAAAAAAATGTTTTTTTATATAAATTGCACACCAAATTCATCTATATTTTTATATTTTTTTGACAAAATTCTCCAACTTTACGCTTGAATATTATGAATATTGATTTGATATTTTCTATTTCAAAGCTCTCTTATCTTCTACATAAATGTAATATCTAAATAATTTTATATATAAAAAAATCTAATAAAAAAATTCTTATAATTATATATATTTATTCCTATGATGTCCATTAACATGTTTTGCTAAAAAAAAATTCTAATCACACAAGTTGTGCATTAACTAAAATCATATTTATTCCTTGTCTTAATATTTTTTCTTGATTATATTGACTTGTTTTTTCTTAATTACAAAAAATAAAAACAAAACATTTTTTTATGTTATGCTACAAAAAAAAATAAAAAATGTGTATATACATATATAATCGCGCAAAACATGACGAATTTGAAATTTTTAGGAGCCACGTCAAATTAAAATTGATCGAAAAATATATCGGTGCATTGAATTGCAAAACTTAAAAAGGTGGTGCATCGAATTGCAAAGAAAAAAAGAATATGTTGTAATTGATAAATACTCAAAAGGTGGTGATTTTTTTTGCAATTAACCCTATTTTTTTTAAAGAAACGCATAATTTTACAGATTCATATTCGTAGCATTATTCTACTTTAACTTTGTCAAGATATTTGTACTCACTAATTATTAAAAAAAAAAAAGAAGGGAATTGTACTCAGGCCGGGATTTGGGGCACAATTGACTGGATTCCATAACTAAGGGTTGCATCACAAAGCCCAAATGAGGAAAGAAGGTCTATTTGTGGGCCTGTGAACGATATTTTGGTTGTGTAATGTGTTATGTATATTCCAATATTCAATTTTCGTGATCACATATCGATACTAACGATTGTTAAATGGACTCACCTTTAAATTTAAAAAATAATACGTACACCCACCATAAATGACCAACTTTACCCTTACGAATTATATCAGTTGAAAACAAAAAAAAAAGTGAAATGTGAAGGTTGAAGGCGGCGTAGGTAAGGGCCGACAAGAATATAATACGAATCTATATATATATATATGGGATTATATTTTTTTTAGTCCATTAAGTTACCACAATTTTGAATTTACTCCATCAGGTTACCACTTTTTGAATTTAGTCCATTAAATTTCGATTTATTTTGATTTTGATCCAGTTACCTGCTATAGCAGGTTTCACAGGTCATTTTTTAAAACACACCCCATAAAATGATATACACACCCCAAATGTTAAACATACCACACTAAAATTTAAAAATCATTTTTTATTACTATACACACCCCCAACTATTTCCTATTTAATAAATTGCCAAAAATAATTAAATTAAAAAAAAAAGTAAGAATTCAAATTAATATAAAAAATATAAATAAAACCTATAAAAAAATTGCACGAATCTTTAAAAATTAAACAAATCTAAAATAATTAATTTAATTTGTTTTGAAGATTTAATTAATTTTCTACAAATTTTAAATTTTATTTAGTCTTATTTTCGACGTTTTTTATAGAAGTTAAAACGAAAATAAAACATTAATAAAGCAATAGAGGTTTAAATTTTTTTTATTTTATTTTTATTTAAAATATTACTTTTATATTACATGAACCTACTAACACCCCTTAAATTTTATATACTCCAAAGGTTAAACACAAAAATTTAAAAATCAAATGTAGTTAAAAAAAAATCATAAACATATTTAATAAATTGCTAAAAACAATTAAATTAAAAATAAAAGTAAGAATTCAAATTAATATTAAAAAAATATAAATAAAACCTATAAAAAATTGCCTAAATCTTTAAAAATTAAACAAATCTAAAATAATTAATTTAATTAGTTTTGAAGATTTAATTAATTTTCTACTATTTTTAAATTTTATTTAGCCTTATTTTCGACGTATTTTATAGAAGTTAGAACGCAAATAAAACATTAATAAAGCAATAGAGTTTTAAATTATTTTATTTTAATATAAAAAATTCAAATTAATATAAAAAATATAAATAAAACCTATAAAAATCAATAAAATCTTCGAAAATTAAACAAAGCTAAAAACATGAATTAATTTAATTAGTTTTGAAGATTTAATTGATTTTTTTACTATTTTTGAAGATTTGTAATAAATTTAAAAAAAAAAACAACTTGAAAAAATTATTAAATTAAATAAAAAAAATCTTTAAAAAATCAACTAAATTTTTAAAACTAATTAAATTAATTAATTTTTTTAGCTCTATTAAAATTTTGAAGATTTATGTATTTTTAATAGGTTTTATTTATATTTTTAATATTAATTTAAATTCTTATTTTTTTAATTAAATTATTTTTGATAATTTATTAAATATATTTATGATTTTATTTAACTATATTAGATTTTTTAATTTTTATGTTTAACTTTTGGAGTGTATATAAAATTCATGGGGTGTTAGTAGATTCATATAATATAAAAGAAATATTTTAAAAAAAAAAAAAAAATTTAAAACTCCATTTCTTTATTAATGTTTTATTTGCGTTCTAACTTGTATAAAAAACGTCGAAAATAAGGCTAAATAAAATTTTAAAATAGTAAAAAAATCAACTAAATTTTTAAAACTATTTAAATCAATTAATTTTTTTTTAGCTTTGTTTAATTTTTGAAGATTTGGACGATTTTTTATAAGTTTTATTTATATTTTTCATATTAATTTGAATTCTTATTTTTTTAAATTTAATTATTTTTGGCAATTTATTAAATAGGAAATAGTTGGGGGTGTGTATAGTAATAAAAATAATTTTTAAATTTTAGTGTGGTATGTTTAACATTTGGGGTGTGTATATCATTTTATGGGGTGTGTTTTAAAAAATGACCTGTGAAACCTGCTGTAGCAGGTAACTGGACCAAAATCAAAATAAATCGAAACTTAATGGACTAAATTAAAAAAGTGGTAACCTGATGGACTAAATTCAAAATTGTGGTAACTTAATGGACTAAAAAAAATATAATCCCTATATATATATTTGCAAACTTCTTTTGTGATACATGTCACAATCACACCCTCTTTACCTCAACTTCTCTCCTCTAAATCCCTTATTTTCAAAAATCCTCTACTCTCATTCACTTTCATTTTTTGTTTTAATCTTAACCGTCCATTTACATGTTTAATCTTAACAGTTCAATCTCCTATATAATAATAGTTTCTCTCCTTCATTTTTTTCAATTCACTCCCTCACTCCTCAAACATTTCTCAATCTCTTTTTTTTTTTTTTTGAATTCTTTTGTAATATAACAGAACGACTTTCATCAAAGATTTGAGAAGGATTGTTAACGTTACTCCTCAAACATTTCTCAATCTTCTTTCATCAAAGATTTGAGGAGGATTGTCAACGTCTCACGAGGTGTTTTTGATTGGATAGGAATGAAAGAAAAATGTTGAAGCATCCCATATTTAATTTGAATTTTTGTTACTTTATACGACATATGCGAAATAGATTTGTAATATTCATGTGAAATTAAACATTCATGTTTATGGTTTAATTAAGTGATATTCCCCAAACTATTTTCTTTTTATGTATTTTATTTTTATGTTGCATATATGTAATGGAACATATTTCTACTCTTTTATAAGTTGTACAACGAAACATTCAGACGTTTGAGACAGATATTCAATTTATCACAATATACACAGAATTTAATATTACAATTTTTTTTTTTTTTTGGTGTTCTATTGATTTGAAATCTCTCTCATCTAAATTGGCATCACCCTATAATTCAATAGTGTTGTGCTTCTAGGCTAATATAAAAAATAAATGTGTTATTTTATATATTTGTAATTGAAATTATGCATAAAACATTAACTTTCATTCCCATCGTAAATTTTATATTTCTGTATTTTTAATTTAAACTTGAAGCAAAGTAACGGTTAAATCACTTGATAAATAAATTATAAACAATTTAAACACATATCAAAATTCAAGTATATTAATTCACAAATTTAGCAGTAATTAAAGAGTTATTTCTAAGGAATTGATAATATTAATGCTATGAATTTTTTATTTAATTATTTGACTGCAGTTGAGGGGATCCACCCTAATTCTTTAAAGTTTCCATAGGTTATGGAAAATCAAAATTAAAGGATCCACATTAACATTAACTATCATATGCATCGTAAATTTTATATTTACAAATTCATTTTTGCACAAATTGGTTATCGGATTTCCTGATATTAAGGAAATCAAATTTCTCTTTATTTTTTTATACTTGAATAATTTTAAATAATGCAAATCGAATTTGTGAATTAAAGTCAATTTTATGTTATACTCCGTATAAAATAGTCAGAAATTTATATGGTTTTTTTTTTATATATAAATTCTATAATGTATTCTTAAAATTAGTAAACTCCTAATTCATGCTAACTAAGTATTGTAGTTTGACTACAATTAAAAGGTCCCACCTAATTTTTTATAGTTTTTATTGGTTATGGAAAATCTGAAATTAAATGATCCACATTAGCTAATTTTTTTTAAAATCGTATAACGTATTCTTAAAATTAGTAAAACCTTAATTCATGCTAACTAATGGTTTGACTATAATTAAAGAGATCCACCTAATTCTTTAAAGTTTTTATCGGTTATGAAAAATTCGAAAATGAAATTAAATGATCCACATTAACTTCATATGCTAGAATATATTATCCATAATATTTTTTAACTAATTATATAACTATATGTGATTGAAGTCAATTTTTAAAGGATTCCCATTTTTTATTTATCTTTTTAATTAATTTTTTAAAAGTATAATCGATAAATAAAATTTCTTAATTTATTATCATTAATAAATTAGAAAATTTTGAATTTATTTAATGTTAAATAAATATTTTCGATAGATTTATAATATCATAAAAGAATTAAAAGACACTAATGTTGACTTTATTAATTAAGGACAAGTAATCCACATCATTAATTATATCTTATATCATTATTCGTGACATTTCACCAAAAATAACCATAATATTCTATTTAATTAGTTTATTTCCTTAACATATGTGTTGATATCTATATAAAATTTAACAATTCAATCTTCACTTTTCACAAAAAATAAACGGTATCACTAAAAAAAGGAGTTTTTGCTAAATACTTCAACTTTGTTGCATTCGAAATGAATCCTCCAACTTTGAGAGCTATGAATTGTTTATGCATAATTCAATAAATTAACTAATGTTTATTTTACTATTTGCATCTTTTGTAATTGTTTTTTTTTTTTCCTTTTATGTAGATACTCTATTTACGAGATAAGATGATATAGATAGTCACATGCATATTAAATGATTATCCAAATTATATTTTTGGAGTTTTTATGTTATATTCTTCCCTGACCATAAAGACTATGAGAAGGACATGATGAGTATAGACTTGGTGGTATGAGACATATGTTTTTCTATTAATCTACCAAATCACTATTTTGTTCTAAAAATATGTGTCCCTATAATGCTTCTTAGAAAAATTGATCTGAAATTCAGTTTGTGTTATAGAACTAGACTAATCATTAGAAGACTTGAAAATCACATCATTGAATGACAAAAAATTGAGGGAGGGAATGTTGGTAGTAAAGTTTTTATTCTGAAAATGACATTGAGTGTTTCGCATGATACAACTTATGTAAAGTTTTCGAATGAGACAATTTTCTATTCTATTGTATATTGAAATGACGATAAATAAAAGTTAAGGTCAGTCTATTTTCAGGGTAGGTGTCTACCTTTCGAAACATATGTTCACACACAAACAATTGTATATTGCAGTCTCTAAAATCAAGAGTAAGAGTGGATTGAAAATTATTTGCCTAGATTTAAATGAAAAAATATATTATTAATTAATAGAATAACAAATTTCTAAATCTACAAAAATTATTTTTTAATTAATAAATTAAAATTAAAATATATAAATTTATTTCAACACCGCATAAAACGTGGGTCTTACACTAGTTTACATATAAAATAAGTTTGTGTATTGAGCACGTTTTTTTGGGTTAAAAAAGTGAATGTTGGAGTCTAACCTAGCTAAAATTTGAGTCTTGATATGTAATTCTTTTTTATGTTATTTGATAAAAAAAAAAAAAAAGGGTATTCTATGTATTAAAAACGTAAAACGGTTTAAGTGCTGGCTATGGGGTTCGAACCCATGCGCAATTATGTGCAGAAGATCTTAAGTCTTCCCCCTTAACCTCTCGGGCAAACCAGCTTTATGTTTATGAAATACAACTTTATTATGTAATTCATTATTTATATATTATATATTAACTTTTATTTCGACATTTATAATCCATTAAAAAAATATATCAATGAAATTAGTATGGGATATATATTACAATATGCCAAATCGTAATTAAATTTCACAAAATGCATTAAAATATAGTACAATAAACGTTGAACATCTAAAGTATGATTCTTAGGCTAAAATAAAAGGTATGATACTTAAATTTAAACGCCATAATTAATACTCCATATAACAAAATTAAAGAAAAATTTATGCAATGATTATGATTAAATTTGTATTAAGAACGGTATAAGTAGTGCACATTAATTATAATGTAATATGATTGATGATGAATTTGAGGATAGATAGTTGTATTTTAATCACTTGGATTATTCCTCGTATTCATCTCATATTAATTGCATGTTATATTATATAATGAAATACAAAATCCATTTTGTCGGTCATAAAATATATGACTTTGATCTTTATTTTGTTTGAACCCCAACAATTTAGCACGTTTTAATACGTTCAAAAAAAAAAAAAAAAATTGAGAAAGAAGGTTAGAAATTACTTTAATTAATCTATTTCATAGTAAAATATTTCACAAAATGTTATTCCCTCTGTTTGTCTATAAATTTTTTATTTTATCATTTTGGTCCGTTTATCTATAAGTTTTTATATCTTTTTAGACAAATATCTTTTAATTTTTATTTTTAGACATCACTTTATATCTTATTTTTTTTCTTTCTATCTTATTTTCTCTTTTAATCACATTATTTATATATGTATATATAATTTAATCACTTTTCTTCATATACATGTGCAGATGTAATGAAAAATTTATAGTTGGAAAATTATTGGTATAGGAAGAGACAATAGACAGTGTCAAAGTTGAGAGGTAAGCAGCAGCGCCGCAACCAAGAATTAATTGGACTGTATATACCTGCCAACTTTGAATCTTATGACAATATAAATTTGGACGTACATTATATTCGTATTTGTACGTATAACCGTATATTATGATGGAGCACTGCACTGCACTGTACTATGACTGTATTAATTAATATTATTCCTTTATTCTGCTGTCTGCAGTGCAGTGTCATTGTATCTACTGCACAATCACGTTTTTACCTTCTCTTTTAATGCTTTCACATCGATTATCCAATTTTAGCTACATACTTTGCAAAGCCCCACTTCAGTTTAATTTAATTTATTGGGATTCTGATAAGGGATCGATGCATGGGATAATTGGACCTTGGATGAAATATAATGTTTGTAACAACATTACCGGAAATTCTTTAAAAGGTACGGTGCATGTGGTGGTATCATAAACAAATTACAACAAAAATTTCAAGGAGTTAGGTGTAAATAATTTCTACGGAATTAAGTTTAGACAAAATGCAAAATTCTGGCTTTAGCGGACCTCCCGTAAATGGACGGTGAGATTGGTCTTCCTAATTAGTCGGTCCTTGGACAACACTCATAATTATGAAGGGAGTATCAAAAAAAAAGTTGTTATGTGAGCTCTTAGCCATTTTCAAGAATAAAATTTGATGTCATCGACAATTTTATTGAATTGAAAGAACTGTAGTCTAGCTTGCTGAAGATGAGGTCGTTTCTGGTACTTCATATTTTAGATTTTTTAAACCACACATTGTTAAATAAGACCGATTTTTTTTCTAGGATTTGGATTCTTACTAAAGTTGACGAATTCGATGAAGTGATATTCATGGTGTTAGCATACATCAAGGGGCAACCTAATTAACCAAGGGACCAAACGAGAAAAGATATTGGGCAAGATATGATGATTAAGACGACCGATCTGTTATTGACAAAAATGTCTTTTAACAAGATTATCCTTAATAGTTAATCTTTCTTTAATAACCTTTCAAGAGAGAGTAGACACCTTAATTAGACCGAACAACTTTCCACCAACGACAGAAACACCAATGGAACGGGTTGGGATAGCATATGGTACATCGACTTCGTCGTGAAGGCTAGCTCCATCACTTGTTCCTTTTAAAAAATTAGAATTTCCATCTTCAACTTCACTCTGCAAATACAATACCATAAATTTAAAACGATAAGGAGTTCGATCAAAATGTTTAAAGTATTTGACCCAACTAAACATCCAAGATTAATTTCCCACTAACTTTAAAAAAAAAAATTATGGAACACATATATGCTTTCTTTTGAACAGTCTAGCTACAAAATATATTCTTAAGACACAAACCAGTACTATCTAACCATTAATCGTACCAAAACCTTCATCCCTTCCAACAACTCCCTCAAATCTCTTTCACCGCAATATACAGTATGAATACAAATGAAATGTACAAACTATCCATTCCTACCGCTAATTCATTTCAATTAATTGAATTAATTAGTCCCTTGGATTTTTAAAACATTTTTGTACATTATTTATTTTTCAAAAGTAAACAATTAATATATTTCAAAATAAAACGAAAAAATTGTTGTAGATTTTGTGACTGTTTAAGACCCAGCATATATAACATTAATGCAACTGTCCGAAAATTTTCCCGCTTTGAAAAAATATAATTCCAACGCCTGCCCATTTTTTCAATTATCGAATATTCATAAATCAGTGATTTCAACAGAAAAATTGCATAAAAAATTAATTCTTTTTGTTGGAATTCTGCAAATTAAAAGATTTTGTAGTGTGGGCAATTAAATGCTACAATAATCCAAGCTACATTGATTGAGAGACTAGATGTACTAAATTCTAGTAATTAAGAGCATCAATATAATTAAAGATATTTATTATTTATATTATGATACTTATACTCTATCCCTTTTAAAGTTGTGATCATTTATTTTTTGTAAATTAATTAAAAAATATAGTATTACTGTATATGTATAATGAGTTCGTTGAGATAGAGAGATAAATAAACTCACCATCACAATATTTACAAATTTACACAAAATATCATTATTTTTACGACAGATACAGAAAATTCAACAAATTTCTTTACTTTAACATAAAATTATTCATACACAAAATATCCCAATTTATTTCTCTTTCTAGAGAATTTTCTTATCCCGAAATAATTGTCATTTTGCACTAATTTAAGGTTGTGTTTGGATGGGGAGATTTTAAATGAAATGATTTAAAATTAGATGAATTTCAAATGACATGGTTTTAGTGAGGATTTAAAATCCTCTCAATTTTAACTAAAAAAGATGCTAAATATTTGAAATCCATTCATTTAATCCAAACAGGTGGAGTGGATTTAGATCATGGATTTAAAATCCAAACCTAAATCCCTCCATCCAAACACAACCTAAGAGAATTTTTTTTTTTTTTTTATTTTACCTTATCTTTGTAATTTTAATCATATGTATTAAATACTATATATGTAGCTAACACAAAAGGGTGCAAGGTCGAAAATTACTGGATAAACGAAATTGGACCGCCTAATGTCTAAACCACAAATGTCGGATTTTCATCCATCTTCGTGTTTGAGTCCAAAATAAAAATTATAACCTTAACAGATAATCAGCTGAACTCTTTTAGATACTCGATTTACTAACGACCCGATTCGAGCTCGATTTGTTAGATTCGATATTTAATTTTTTTTCTTTTAATTCTATTAGACTCGGTTTGACTCGTTAGACTCGTTAACGAGTCAAGTCGAACTCATTTTTTAGCTCGTCCATATTATCGAGTCGAGCTCGAATCGAGCTCGAACTTCAAGTACTCGGCTCGGCTCGAATAACAACCCTATGTTCAATTGAGTTAGAGATGAAGACGGTAATATTATATGTGTAGTGAATTGTTGATGTAAAGAGAAATATTAAAAAAAAAATAGAGAGAGATATGAAAGAGATAGTGAGTATTGTAAAAAAATAATTCTACCTTCGCCCGGGAAAATTTTGCATACTCACTCTCACAATATACACATATTTATCCTGCTTCATGCAATATTTTTTTGGATCCACCATATATTCAATCAAACTACGTTATCTACTTTATGTTATTTATTTTATATAAAAAAGTTTACAAAATTACCTCAAAAACTTTAATTATTACACTTTTTTTTTAAATTCCGTTCTAACAAATGAAAATTTTTCAGGGAGGGTGTGAGTAATAATTAACTTTCGAAGGAACGTGGCAAAATTGGTAATTTTCAAAAGAGACTGATAATTGTATGTCATTGATTTAGGTTTTAAAATTCATGTTTTGGTTTTTTAGATCGAAATTTAAAAAACCATTCAAAATCATCCGTATCAAATTTTTTAAATTTTTAAAATTCCATTCTATTCATTATAATCTTATTCAACAATGATATAATAATATTGTCTTCATTCAAACTTTGTATGTAATTATTCATTTTAAATTCGTCCAAATTTAATATGCATATCTTTAAATGAAAGTACAAGTAATTCTTATCATCACCCTGTAAACATCACTTATTTATTTAAAGTGTCATTCACTTTATTTCTATACAATCACTTTATTTATAAGTAGACCCTACAATACCACATAATATCATCCAACACATCTATTTTATAAATAAATAAATAATCAATATTTCTTAAAACTCAGGTAAATTAACTATACATACAAAGTATCAACTAAGGAAATAATTAATAATTTTAATCATTACACAATCCTTTGAACATTATAATTATATTTAATAATAATATAATAATACAATTTCATTCAACATTATGTATAACTTAACAATAATATAATTTCATTCAATTTTATCTATTAATTTAAAATTCTCTTTTAACAAAAAAACATAATAAATACACATACTCCAAAATTCGATTTTTAAAAACTTACTCAAAATCCAAAGTTAACATTGACCAAGAATCTGACTATTGACAATGATTTTTTTTTCTTTCCAAAATACACTCATATGTACAATTTTTTTTAGCAAGATATACCATTACATATAACTACAAAATATTCATTTTTTTTTAATTAAAAGTGTCTTCAATTCTATTTTTTTGCTCAAAAAAAAAAATGTTCATTCTATTTAAATAATTAAGTTTTAAATATTTTTTCTACTTTATTAATAAAATTGATAATATACTAACAATATACTCCCTCCGTTCCAACTTAACTTCCGTACTTACTGTTCACTCTTTTTTAAAAAAATATTATAATAAATAGAATTTTAAGATATAATTTTATAAAAAAATAAATAAGTGAGTTGACTTGTGTATATGTATGTACCATAAAAATAATAACATTAAATATAATATTTTAGATATTGTATGAATAGAGTTTTTAAATGACCGAAAATTAAAGTAGGTATGAAAGTTAATTTGGGACTGAACGTATGAAAGTTAAGTTGGGACGGAGGGAGTATATTTTTTACTTGTTACCTCACATATCTACTTTATAACCCAAAGACGTTGGTCTAGTGGTATAGGCTCGGAGCTTAGGAGTGTGCTCCTCGCTTGGTCTCGAGTTCAAAACCCGTTGCCAACAAATTTTTAAATTATATCAAACTTTATAATTAAAATACGAATTAATTGTTTTTAAAACATGTTGTGAGCACATTTTTAGTAGTGGATAGAGGGGTACATAAATTCAACAAAATGTTTCACAACAAACAGTAAACCCAAATTTCCGTAATCCAATCTACGACAATTTAATTTTTGCATTTTCTTAGTCAACTAAAAATGTTGGCATAAATAAAGATTGTGGTTCCATAAATGATTTTCATTTAATTTACAAAATTTAAACTGATAAAAATGTGTGTAATTAATTTCTCTAGTAACGACCATATATTAGATTATCATATCATATAATAAAATAAAATACGAAATTGAATTATACAGTAAATAACAAAAGCAACGATGAAAATTAATGTATTTTTAAGCATTGAAAAAAGTCAAAAACAACTCCTAATATTCAATTTCCAGGTCCCAAATTTCAAGTCTGTCAGAATCTTTTGGGAGAACACAAACAAGCCTGCAAATAAGCAAGAATTTAAATGAATTAACAAAAAGATGAAAAATGAAAAACAATATTGAAGATACATATACATACATTAAAGGAAAGACGAGATGTTCTTCTGGCGTGCAATTGGAGAGCGTTTTTAAGCTTCAACGCCATGTCGCCCTCAGTCAAAATATTTCCAGGGGAATCGAGAAACGCGCTTCTTTGAACAGGGGGAGACCAGAGGCCACTCTGTGTGTAATCGAAGTTGAATTGGGAGACGTCGTAGAATTTAGAAAGGAGTCTGTCGGATACTGATTTGGAAACCAGTTGAATTCTGTGTGAAGGGATTGATGAGGCTTCAGTGATGGACATTTTTGTTGAGATTTTTGACCTTCGAAAAAGTGCACACCAAGTTACTGATGAAATGTCTCAATGGAAATTTTGGTTGCGTATTTGGCAATGAGATGACAGCGAAAGTATTGTATTGAAAGATGATACGTATATATATGTGTATGTAGATGATACTGTACTTCATAAGACTTGTTGTAGTGCTGGATTTAAGCAATCATAGAGGGGACGTGGGAAGCATATTTGCCAATTTCAATCATGAATACCATATTTTATTTCATTTAATACATATTATACGTATATGTTGGCATTACCTTTTACTTTTATTTTTATTTTGTCTTATAGTGAATTATGGGGATTTAGGGTGTGTTTGCAAATAATAGTGATTGATTCAAAGTGATTAAAATTGATTTTTATAGTAAAATTGAAAGTAGGTAGTGTTTTAAAATTAAGCACTTCTAATCAATTTTTTTATATGTTGTGGTGTATGCCAAATAAATCACTTTTTTATAATTTTACAAAAAACACCCTTATTACATTTAAATAAATAATGGGTAAGAATAAAATATTATTTAAATTGTGAGGACAAAATTGTAAAATTAGTTAGTATAATGATTAGAAGCACTTAGAAGCTGTTAGAGGCATGTGAAAGGGTGTTTCACCAAAACTGCTTTTAAGTGATTAATTTAATCACTTACTTGTGTTTGCAAACACTTCACTAGTGATTGTATTTAAAAAAGAAGTGATTTTAAGCACATAGTAGTGCTTGCAAACACCCACTTATTGGAGAGGAAATACAGGCAAAGGGAAATATTATTGAAAGGTAAATTTCTCAAATAAAATATGTTCCAGAATAATTTTTATATGTAGGTGGACACGTAAATTAAGAAAGTGTAATAATGAGTGAAATTTTAAGGGTATTTTTGTAAAATTCTATGTATAAAGTAAAAAATTAGTTGACTTTTATGTATGTGTGGAGAAAAAGTAATGTCATTCGTGTAAAATTGAAGATATTGTGAGGATGAAGTTTATAACGAGTTTTCCCTTTTAAGAGTGTGAATGTTATTGTAAAACGTTCCAAAAAGGAATGTGTGAAAGTTATTGTGAAAATTCCAAAAAGGAAAATGTGAAAGTTATTGTAAAACGTTTCAAAAAGGAAAATGTGAAAGTTATTGTGGAACGGAGGAATTATTTAATTTTATAGGGTTGGTCTGTTATGCACTCGAGTATAAAAATTGAATATGTACTACTACTAAAGAACGAAACATTAAGGCGGCGTTTGTTTTGAGATTGGCCAATCTGGATTTGGATTGGCCCAATCCCAATTCAATCTCTTTCAATCCATCTCAATACAAATATAAATCCAAATATCAATTTACACTTATAATACACCTATACACCTATTATAACATCACTTTTGATGTAACATAAAGTTACATCTACCCCTACTTCTCAATTCTTAACCAAACACAACTTACACATACAATTACTATTCATGGATTACCCCAATCCACCTTTTTTCAATTTCAATCCTAATCCAATCCACCACAATCCCAAACCAAACACCACCTACAGAAATTGTGCCATGGCCCAGTGATAATGCCATACTTACCTTCATTTCAATGCCCAGTGTTAGCAACTGGAGTACTATATTTTGGTAAATATTTTAATATTTTTTTCTGTTTATATTTTGTGTTACACTTTTCACTAATATTGTGTTCACTTTTTAGTTATAGTGACTTACACTTTTTAGTTATAGTGACTTACACTTTTTAGTTATATTGTGTTACACTTTTCAGTTATATTGACTTACACTTTTTAGTAATATTGTTGCATTTTTCAATTATAGTGACTTCTACTTTTTTATAATATTGTGTTGCACTTTTCAGTAATATTGACTTACATTTTTTTAGTAATATTGCGTTGCACTTTTCAGTTATATTGACTTGCACTTTGTTATAATATTGTGTTGCACTTTTCAGATATATTGACTTACAATTTTTTAGTAATATTGTGTTGCAATTTTTATTTATATTGATTTACACTTATATTTTAATAAGTATGTTAGTAGTTTAAATGGTGGGTATAATAATTTTTAAGATGGAGGTATATATATTAAAAAAAAAAAAAAAAAAGATGGAAGTATATAGACTACAGTTCAAACCCTCTTTTTATCCATTTAAAAAAAAATAACTACAGCAATAAATAATAAAAAAAAAAACTGAAAAATAAGTTTGGTATTAATATGAAAAAACAAGGTTTATTGGGCTGGGCCAATATCACGGCAAAAAGGCCAACAAACGGAAAAAAATAATAATAAAAAAAATAAATATAACGTGGGACTAAGGTGTATAATATACACTATACTATACCAAACCAATTTTATACTCCATAGAATAATAAAAATGACAATAATTTTGAACGGCTGAAGACTGTGAAATGTCCTTTTATATTTATGACAAAAATTCACATGAGATGATCTCAAGGTGTATGGATTTATGTGAGTCAACTCAATCATATTTTAAAAGGAAACATTACCCAACTATAAAAGTAATCTCGCACATAATTTACCCTTTTTTCATTTCATATTGTTTATTGCTTGTGAATTTAAACTTTGTTTCAAAATGTCTGTTGTTTTAATTTTTTTTTTTTTTTTTATATTTTCTCCCTAATTATCATTATATATAATTATTGTATCCCTAAAAATTCTAATTTTTTATACATCTTCTTTCATTATAATTGAAGTTATTCTTCATTTTCATTTATTTTACCTCATTTTTTCCACTCTCATAATAATAAAGTGTAAATTTATAAAAAAAAAAAAACAACAAAAACGACTAACTTTAGGAAACTTATACCCATCAGCCCATGTGAAACACGACTTAATGAGACAAGTCGAAGGTGGGATAAACAGCCAAAATTGTGATTCATTTAGGTCAATATGAAATTTGGAAGGTGGGAAAAGCTGCCAAAATTCAATTCTTTTATTCTATTTTTCATATTTAATTATAGACATAATGCATTAAAACAACCCTTATAAGCTTGAAAATAAAATTGACAAAATTTCATTTTAATTATGTACTCATCACTTGACACACATTATTTCCATAGTTCCCACGTGCAACACAATGTAGTCCTTTCTTTCTAAGTAATTATACACACATAAAATAAAATAAAAATGCAATGGCAATATATAGTTCCTTCATCAATTCAGAAAAGCATATCAGTTAATCATCCTTTACACACATTTTGCAGTTGTTGCATCACAAACAGTGAACAATGGCCCAGCATTCACAGGAAGAAAGTTCCAATAACAACCTCGACTATCTACGCAACCACTCTGCCATTTGATTCTGTAAGAACCCACCGGTAAACAAGAAACATCAAGAAAGCAAGTAGATAGACCTCCACCACGTTCATCAAGTTCAAAACACGCGTATTCAGTTACCATCAAAGACTCCTTATCTTGGCTTCTGCAATGCAGTCCATTCGTCTTCTTCACATATCTCAGTAGCTTTTCATTATAGGACATCATATCGTCCAGCTCATCATCGTCCTGCCAACTCAGTTTACAATCTCCGATTTTACTTGTCTGAAAATGGGGTTTGCAGTAGAGAATGCAGTACACTTTGCTCGGTGACCCTGGCAGCATGTTTTTCAATTGAAAGCTCAGATATAGGGAGAGAGGGCGCCCTGATAAGATGGATGATATATCTACATTTCGGCCATCTTCATTCATGATAATGAGCTCGGAGGAAACAGAAGGCCTGAAACACATATGTTAACTTCAGGTATAATCATAATATACAGAAAAAGTAAAGCATGAACACCATATGAGAAATACTCCAAAAGTAGGGTACACATTCATATTACTAAAGAAATCTAAGCATAATCGCCTTCAAATGAAAAAGGCTTAATTGCTGCTAAAATCACCACTTTTTTTGCAAACTGCAATTTTAAAAAAATTGCAATTCGAACTTCCGGACAGATAGACTCTTGTCCATTTTTAATGTGCCATCCTACTTGGTAACAATTAAATCTCAAGCACGTCATTCTGCCTAAAAACTACCCAAGTGGCCAAGGGTCGAATTTCCCGGAAGTTCGAATTGCATTTCAATTATTATTTACTGCCACAACTTCCAGCTTCCCTTCATTACAGAGCAAAGTTAGCATGCTAGGAGTTGGTATATCTAGCAGTAAATGTGATGAAAGAATTTTCGATAGAGTATTATCAATTCATAATATAAATAAGAATGTATTATCAAGAAGACAGTGATATATAAATCTTATTTTATTACCTCACTCGAAAGAAGTAATGAGGAGTGCAGAAAGGAATCGACAACGTTTTCGAGATGATATTCATCAACAGCTGAGAACCACTATTAAGAATTCGATATAACATATCACCATCTCTTTGTGTTGCTCCATTTCGCAAGCTAAAAATCTCCCCAACAGAATACTCACAAAGCTTGTGCAACACTGTCGACTCATACGAAGAGGAAATTTGAGTTTTGAACCTTGATGAAAAACTGATATTGCAATTACAGAAAGACTTCAGAAGAAATAGCAGATGCTCCCTAGTTTTGCAATCGATATGCATCAATCGCCCAATTAAGTCTTCTACAAGCAAAAGGTGGAAAACCTTCCCTGATTTTCCAGATTTAGAAACTCCATAATTTTCAGAAGGATCTAGAAAGGCAAAACCAGCAGTAAAGGCCATAATCGAGCAACTCAAAGCTAGTGCTGAAACCCTCATAACACTTTGTCTGTCCATTCCCATGAAAGATGTTAAAAGCAAATCAAATTCTTGACCTAATTTCTTCATACGGCATGAGACCTCCATACAAGACTCAACAAACGGACCAAGAATAGTGCTATCTTGAATAGACGAAAGTATATTCATTAGCTTCATCATATCTACAATAGTTCTCACTGCCTTCACTCTGAGGGTCAAAAACCATCTTTGGAAAATGACCATATTGCCCATGTCAGAAGCTGCAAGAATCTTCTCTGCGGAGAGAAGTGTATCACAAGCTCTGAGAAGATCATCTGTATTGCAAATAAACGATTGAATCTGCTTTTCTGAGTTTGAGAATTGAGACAGAGATTTTAACCAACTGGAGCAAGAACCTGATTGAACTACGTTTATAAGTTCCTCGAATATGAAAGCAGCTGTTGACCATGCTCCTTGACAAGCAGCAGTTTTTCCAGCCTTATAAGAATCCCAGAATCTTTTTCTTCCTAACATCATCTTTGCACAATCCAAAGTAGACTTATCAAGCTGAAGAATGGAATCAACACGAGAAAGACTAGGCTCACTGCTAACTGACATCAAGTGCAATATAAGAAAGTAGGTCATATTGGTGTAGCTATCAATATACGTGCAATTGCATACATTTTCTGCTTGAATTTTCAGCCCATTCAAGACTTGGCTGGTTTCAGCATCAGTTTCTTCGAGGTTTTGTAAGCAAGCAACCACATTTTTTGATAAATAGAGAATGATTTTCGACTCGATCAATGTTTCACCATGTCTATCTGCAATCTTCATCAGTTTATCTATAAATGAGCATATGCTATTCAGCACTAGGCAATGAAGGTATGGTTGTTTCTCAACCAGATTGAGTAAAATATTCAGCAAGCTTTTAACCTCAAGCTTTGCAGAAAATTCAGCCCAATTAATATTGACTTTTGGTTTTAAAAGTAAAAGGATCTGATCTATAACAAAACTGTTCAGCTGGGATGCCAGGTGGCAACCAGTTTCACCTGATACAATATCTTGTCTTCCCAAAACCTTCTCTGAAAGATCTGCCAGAAAACAAATAGCTAGAACTCTGGTTGACACGATCGATGATTGTAGCATATTTTTAACAACTACGAACAGCTGTTGGAAAAGCTCAGGAATCTTCATGCAAGGAATGATGGACAGATTATACAGAAGAATCTGCAAAATGCAATAATGTGAGCAACTCTAAGAAAAGAATAAAGGCATAATTTAGTAATGCAAGCATGTAAACACCTTATACAAGACTCTTAAAGCTTCAAGCTGCAAGTTTGGCTGAAGTTCAGATCTGAGTATCGTGCTAAATAACTTATGAACTGTTTCCATAGTTGAAGGAAAGTTACAAACTCTTCTTCCTAATATGAAGCGGTGGCATCTTAATGATGTAACTTGCACGTGAAAAGATCTCTCTTCACTTTGAAACAATGTAAGCAATTCTATCTGCAATTAAAAAAAAAATGTAAAACTAAAATAAGTACTCCCTCCGTCCCATATTAATTTGCATAGGTAGATGGGCACAAATATCAAGAAAGTGTAATAAGACCATCCTCATCAGTGACACTCCCCCAACCCAACCCTTCAATATTATATTAATTTCTCTCTCATCCACCTATACAATTTACAATTCAACCCAAATTTCATTTTATCATACTTCATCAATGACACTGACCCAACCCAATAATAATAATAATTTTTTAAATACATATTATATTATTAATTTTTACTAAATTGGTATATAAAAATTACTTGATATTCTAAATTTGTAATTATAATATGAATTTTTTTATCACACACTTAAAATAAATAATGAACTCAATAACAAAATTAAAATTACAAGATTTGAAAATACGAAATTGAAAAGTAAAATTGTCATGTGAAACACTAACAGGGCAACGTGAAACGCTAACAGAACAATGTGAAACGGTAACAAGCTTAAGTGAAACGCTAACAGGACAATGTGAAATTTGGATAATCTTGAGAGTTTGGAAAATAACAAGCTTAAGGATTAAAATAAGATCCAAAATTTGGATAATCTTGAGAGTTTGGAAAATTTGGATAATCTTGAGAGTATGAAAAAAAAATAGGATAATTTGGATCCATAATAGCTAGAAATATTAGATGATAAAAAAGAGAATTTTAGTTTGTGTTTCAAAATAGCTCGATATTGGACTCTATTTATAGAGAAAAAAAATTACGAATTTTGATATATATATATATATTTAATACATATTATCTTCAATATTTACAAATCTAATTATATCACACAAAAAATTACAAACAACCAATGAAATTGTGACACTTGGCATATTAATTAATATTATTAAATTGATGACCTTAGGTTGGCCATCCAACCCAAGTCACGCAAATGTCAATAGCTTCCTATTATTTTAATATTATAAATTTTGTCCACTTCCTATGACATTTTGGTGACATTTTGGTGGAGGGCACCAATGAGGATGGTCTAATGAGTGGAGTTTTGAGGGGTAATTTTGTAAACCTTTATGTATAAAGTAAAGAAATGAGTTGACTTTTGTGTATGTGTGGAGAAAAAGTAATGACATTTGTGTAAAATTGAGAATATTGTGAGGGTGGAGTTTATAAAGAATTTTCCATTTTAAGGGTGTGAAAGTTATTGTGGGACGTCCAAAAAAGGAAAGTGTGAAAGTTATTGTGGGACGGAGGGAGTATTACAGTATATTGAAGAAAACAAGTCTTACCTGCAGTACAAATATATACAGTATATGGCAAATTTCAGTAACAGAAGAGCGGATTCAAACTTATGTAGAAGTGCCATTTTAGGTTTGTGTTTCCATTCATTATATTACTCCTAATTCTGATTACTGGTTTATAAACAATCGCATTTTTAGCAGAAGGATAAATTGTAAAATTCAGCAATAATACTGGGTTAATTTTGTCATCAAGGTACTGAAAATTATATAAGCAACCAGATTCTTTAAATCAGCAAATCAATTAGTTAAAATAGGCACCTGAGAAGGAATTAGAAGCATCCACCGTGAAGCAATTCTGGAAAGTGAAATCAGCATCACTGCTGAGAACCCATCTTCTAAAGAATCCATGAGAAGCTTTAAACCTGTCTATAAAAAGTATCTTTAGAAGTTGCAAAATAAATATTGTTGCACAACCATTGTATTTTCATCAACAGTGATCATGCCTAAAGAAAGCTGATAGCACCACATTAAATTCTACACTCCGTAGTTTTCTCAAAATAATTACTCCGTAGTTTTCTGTATTTTTTTTAAAAACTAGCTTCTTGGCCTCAATATGCTTTGATGCCTTTGTAATAAAAAATCATGGCATAGTACAGAACAATGAATGCCTACGCTATCTTTTTGTAGTTATAGAGAGGGATAATATCATTTTGGTCCCTAAAGTTTACCTTTTTCCCTTTTTGGTCCCCCTCTTTCACTTATTGATTTACTATCATTGGTCGTGGAAGTACACTTTTACTTCCACATTTGGTCCCATCATTAGTTGATTTCATCAGTCAACTGATGACAGGACCAAAAGTGAACTTTCATGAACAATTTTGAGAGTGATTTAAACAAGGGGACCAAATCTGGAAAAAAGTAAACTGTAGGGACTAAAACTGACATTTCCCCTTATAGAGAGGTGGAAAGATATTGAACCTTGTATGCCTTCTCTGCAAGTAAAAATGAGCACGACAACTTGGCAAATGCTCGCCCTCCTGCTAGCTTTATGTCATTTGATTTCTCCTGTGACAAAACCGTTGTCCTAAGTATCTCCAAGAAAACATTCGAAAAGTCATCTGACAATTCAGACAAGCATCCCGCAGCAAACAAAGCAGCCTTCACCTGAAGAAAGGGGCAGTTAGTTATCATTTTACAAATTCATGAAAGCGTTTTGCTTTCAGACTTTCCATATCTCTTTCCGAAAGAATCTAGCTTTTACTACTGTCTGAAAATCCCAGAAGCACGTTTGTTACCTCAGGTGAAACAATTTAATGTTAAACTGTTGGAAATGAAAACCGAAGGTCTAACAATTAAAACTGAACAAGCTCTTCAACACTCCATGGATTTACTGCAGAATAAGAATTAAGGAACCCAAACTATATTTCCCAAGAGTCCTAAGCATTTCTATCAGCATTTCTTTGTTTTTTGATCTAAGCACCTCATCTAAATATATGCTCAAATTTGGTCTCTACTCTTTACATCCTCAACAAATAAGCAAATCTAAGAAAAACTATTAAAACTCTATTCGATTAGTGGATTAACCTAATCAAACTAAAATTGATGGAACCATTCAGGGTTTATGGATTATAAATTTATATCTCTTGAAAAGAAATGTGGTAATTGGTAATCTTACCTCGCGAACATCATCACTGACCAAACTTGACAGCAAAATATACCTAATATCCACACAATCTTTTGAGAAACAAGCCCAGCAACCAAACAACATCAAAGAGAATGCTCTTTCTTCAACATCACCCGTATCAAAAACTTCCTTCACTCTGCTCAAGAACTCCACATGATTTTCCAACTTCCCAGTGCTCAAAATACCTTCCCCATCTCTTTTCTTACTCCTCATTCTCAAGAAGATCTTAACGACAGCTTTTTTAATCTCTTTGTTCCCTAACCTAAACACCTCCACAAGACGCAGAAAAATTGCATTAAGAAACAGCTTATCCTCCCCCGGAATTAAGCCAAACACTCTATAATCTGCAACCGTTAGTTTTGACACACTGTTCCATCTTTCAAGCCGCCTACCTATTTCTTCTATGGCCTCAATAGATTTACCTGAAAAATAACAGATTAATCAAAATTGCAAATACAATTATACAAGAACAACAGCGAGAAATAAAATATATATGCAGTGTGTTATTTGTGTTGAGTTACCTGGTTTTTGGGAACGGAGGCCTTTCTCAAGCTGAATGCTCCAGTCCATGGCGCAAGCTGCCGGAGTTTTCTCCATTCTGTCAGGAAATTTTGAGTTAAATCCTAGTCTTAGGTTACAAGTTGAAATGCTAGGTTGTTGATAGGGGTATGCATAGGTTGGTTCGATAACCAAATAAGAACTGAATTGTGACTATTCGTAACCGAAACAAATTACATCAAAACCGAAAATAAAATATTTAGTTCGGTTTTGGTAAAAAACACCGAAAAACCGATATGTAAAAAATCTGAAAAAATAAACATTTAAATAATAGAAACCAAATACATAAATGAATAAACCTGAAGATGAAGAAAGAACGGTGCTACATTTCTGTTTATTAAATCCAGAGGGGATCCTGGGATGAAAACATGATTTGCAAGACATAATTTTGAGTGTATGATGGTGATTCAAATTGTTGAAGAAGATATTTAGTTGAGGAAAATCAACAACTTGATTCATCCTGTAAATGTTCAGTATCTAGTAGCAGTTGAGGTTTCCTCTCTCTATTGCACATGAAAATGACCCTTTAACTTGATTCACAGCAGTGAATCGCGATTGTGGGTGGACGGGGTGCCGGTGTGACAGAGAGACAGACGATATTGTGAGAGAGACCGAGAGAGAGGTGTGGGAGGTAGAAATTTGGGATTTTGGGTATGGGGTACAAAATTGAAGGTTTGAGTATATATATGTTCAGTTTATGGTTAACTGAATTTTAGTTATTTAAACCGAACCGAAATCGATTTGTTAAATATTGTTAACCGAAACCGAACCAAAAATTTCGGTAATCGAACGGAACGCATTTTTCGGTTTGGTTCAGTTTTTTTTTGGTTAAAAATTGAAATATGCTCACCCATAGTTGATAGGCATTTGTTAAAAAGGAAATTCAAAAACTTTCAAGAAGACAGCAAGCTAGTTGGAAGATTTAGCAAAAAAATTCTAAATATAAAGAACAGAGATTAGTCAAAGTAGGTGTGTAAGTGAGTTGACAAGGCTCACAAGCTACTCATGCTCTCAAAATCAACTCGAATTTAATCGAGTTGAGTTCAAGCTACTCGAGTAGTTCTTGAGCTCAAGCTCGAGTTTGACCTCAGTGATACTAGGCCCGCAAGCTACCATTTTACCCATAATATGTTAATTATTAACAAATATACTCTAATTATAAATAAAATACAAATCTCTAATTAATGTTATGTAAGTTATCAAGTCAAGCTTATTCAAGCTCGGGTATTTTGAGTTTTCCATCGAGTCAAGCTGAGTTCAAAAGAATTAAGCTTGATCGAGTTCGACATGAGTTACAAGCTTCAAATATTTTAATCGAGTCGATTTTGGGTGTTACGTATCAGCAGCATCATGCTCAGAGGGAGATGCCGGGGCCAGTTTGATATATTCCTATTACTTATGTTTATTTAGAAATTATTAGTATTATTACTTTGGTGTCAGGCTCAATGTGTTATGGGCTTAATTACAGAGTATTTAAGTTGTGGATTGCGATTATTAGGTTTTAATGCAATTTGGATATTGGAATATTGGGCAGCCTTCAACTGATTGGAATTCCGTAGGTTACGTTCTTATTCTTTCGGTAATCACTTTTCTGTTTCTAACATCGAATTTGACACTACTCAACTCGACTCGGCTCATTTACACTCCTAAGTCAAAGTGCCAAAATCAAATAAGCCCTAAAACAAGTAACTTGAGAAGAGTTAAGACTTGAGAAGTCAAGAACATTCAACATATCTAGCAAAAGACTATCAAGTAGAAAATGACTTGAAGAAAGCTGATACTTGAGACAATTTTTTAAGTAATAGATTAGGTAAACAGACATTGGGCACTAATCACTATCATAGTAGCTAAATTTATTTGGAATTTCCAAGCTATTGAACAATTAACAATAATAAAATCTTTGATATTGAGCAGTAATTAAATAAGTAGGTCATTGTCTCAATATCCCCCAACCTAAATCAAGAATTAAATTTCTGGGTTGAAAACCCCACTTAGTCTAGAATCAACCTACATAAAACTCCAATTCATTCAACAACACATATTAAAACTCCAAATTACTAAATCGACAATCACAAACCTGAAGACCAGCGGCGCCGCTCCTTCACCTCCGATTGAAGACCACGTGGCTGCCACTCCTTTTCTAGGCGGCTGAGGACCAGTTTGTTTAAAACTAGAAACACGTTAAAATTAAAAGATTACAGTGATTTAAAGAAAAAAAGTACTCCCTCCGTCACACGTAATATGCAAGTGGACATATACAAGTGCCCTCCTTTGACACATTTCATCGAACATATAGAGGGCATGGCAGCAGAGAACTATTTTGTCTAAAAAGAAAGGATATTCATGGCTTACCAGTTTGTTGTTTGTTATCCCCGTTGTTCCTTCTGAGATGCTGCCGTGAGATTTTTGCGCAACAATGAAATGAAATTGATTCTTTAAAGATGATATCTCTATAATTTCTGGAGATTTTTTGTTCAAATAAATTTAAGGACGAGGCACTTGTATTCTTGAATTAAGAACAAAAGATTTTGCTCTCGTAATACAGAGGTCTGATTTGAGAAAATTGAATGCATTTAAATTCTACTATCAAGACTTAAAATTTTAATATATCCATATTTGAGAAAAAAATGAAATATGGATCCCTAATTTGAGACAACGGATAAAATGAGTCTTATCCCTTAAATTCATTCAAGCCTTGGGTTAAAGAAATTCATCATAATTAAACATTTAGGTCAATTCTCTCATGCAAACACTTGAATTCTTATCAATATAGTTAGTTAGTTAAGTAATGAACCAAGATTAGTTACATTTTTACTTGTATATATATAAGACACATTGTCATTCTTCACGATCAATGAAAACAATTCTAATAGCATTCACATGATATCAGTATAACCGCAGAGAAATTCTTTTCCTTTTCTTTTGTTCTCTTTTTATTCTTCTTATCGATCATGGTGGATCTGTCGCCCACCCCCACTACGGCCACTTCGGTTTTCGACTCAACTTTCACTCTTCATGTCATGACTCATCTTGTTACGGTCAAACTAAAATCTACAAATTACCTTATGTGGTATGCCCAAATACATCCCTTGTTAGTCACACAAAAGTTCCTTCCGTTTGTCGAAGATTCTTCTCCGGCGCCTCCGCCTACCATCTCCAAAGATGGCAAAGACGATCCCAATCTGGATTATGCTTTTTGGTTCGCTCGAGATCAAATTGTTAGACTATGGCTGTTGTTGTTGGTTGTCGCTCCTCGGTAGAGATTTGGTCGACTCTCGCCACGACTTTCAATCAATCGTCCAAGGCCCGCGAAATACGCCTCAAAGATGAGCTTCAATCGATCAAGAAAGACCCTCACACCGTTATTGAATATGGTGTCGTGTTCAAGAATTTGTGCGATCAGTTATCATCTATGGGACGCATTCTTGATAACATAGACAAGTCCCATTGGTTTCTTCGAGGACTTGGCCCCGACTTCCATGATTTTTCAACCTCTCAAATCAATGTTTCTCCCCTTCCTCGCTTCTCTGATCTCCTCGCAATGGCCAAGTCGCATGATCTGTTTACCAGCCTGGTAATACCAGGTCTCTCAATGGTACTTCCACATCGGCTCCTATTGTCCCTTCGTTCTTCGCGCAAACTGCTCGCCCACTTCGTCGAGGACGAGGATAGTTTGGTCGTGGAAATGCTGCTTTTTCTGGTCGTTTCCAAGGTCGCTCAGGCGGGCGTAGTCATGGTCGCTTTCCTCGGTGTTGTCAAATATGTAAATTTGAGGTTCACTACATCGATTTGTGCCCTCAATGTTATACGAATCCTCTTGCTCGTTAATCGAATTGTGTTAAAATCCTTACCGGCATCTTCCTTGATTACCTCGTCCAACATATTCGACTGGTATGTTGACACAGGAGCCTCGGCCCTCTGCTCATATGGTCTCCTCGCCGGCTTCTCTTGATTCCTCATCCCTTTACTTAGGTTCAGACCGTGTTGTGGTCGACAATGGTAACTCCCTGCCGATTACTCACACTGGTTCTAAAAAAAATTCCTACAATCTTTCTTTATCAAATGCCTTAGTTGTTCCTCATATAACCAAACACTTATTACTCCCTCCGTCCCGGAGGAACTTGCACCCTTTGACCGGCACACATTTTAAGAAATGTGTAAGAAAAAGTGTAATGATTGATGTTTTGAGGGGTAATTTTGTAAACTTTTATGAATAAAGTAAAGTAAAAAGTAGATGAGTGTGGAAAAGTAATGGCATATGGGTAAATATGAGTATATTTCAAGGGTGAGGGTTGTGAAGATATTTCCTTTTATGGAGTGTGCAAATTGGTGTGGGACATCCATATATGGAAAGTGTGCAAATTCCTGTGGGACGGAGGGAGTATATGTTAGTCAACTGACATCTGATCATCCTGTCTCTGTTCTCTTTACTAATTCTTCGTTTGAAATTCAGAATCGAGAAACACGTATTGTGCTCGCACGGGGCGGCGTGAAAATGACCTTTATATCTAGGTCGTTCTTTTAATTCGCTTATTTTTGCGCTTCATAATGAAAATAAAACAAAGGCATCTTATGTGCTATGGCATGATCATCTTGGACACACACACTTTAACAATGTCAAATTGCTCGCTAGTTTAGGTTTTATTTCTGTTACATCTCTTTTTCCTGCACCTGTATCTTGTACTTCTTGTCAACTTGCTAAAAGTTCTCGACAACCTTTTACTCTCAATACTAAAGGAGCACGTTCTTTGTTAGATCTTGTTCACTGTGATCTATGGGGCCCTTCCCCCGTTACCTCCTGTGATGGTTATCGATATTATGCTATATTTGTGGATGATTTCTCTCGTTTCGTGTGGTTCTATCCTTTAAAACAAAAATCTAATTTTTACATTGTGTATGTTCACTTTAAACAATTGGTGGAAAATCAACTTAATACCACTATTAAAAATTTCCATTCTGATGGAGGCACTGAATTCACAAATAATAAACTCCAAAACTTGCTCGCTCAAAGTGACATTATTCACACTATGTCTTTCCCTTATACTCCTGCTCAGAACGGCCGAACAGAGAGAAAACACAGACCCAACACTGAAACAAGTTTATCTCTCTTGTTCCACGCGTAGGTTCCCTCGCAATATTGGGTTGAATCCTTTGGTACAACCGTTTATCTTATTAATCGTCTCCCATCTTCGGTCCTTAATAACAAAACTCCATATGGACTTGTTTTCTCCTCTCCCCTCGCTATAATAACTTACATGTTTTTGGTTGTCGTGTTTTTCTATATCTACGTGACTATGCTGCTAACAAACTTTCTCTTTGTATCATTCCTTGTGTTTTCATAGGCTATAGTTCTCGCCATCAGGGCTTCTATCGCCTGGATCCTTCTTCATCTCAAATTTATGTCACTCGCCATGCTCAGTTCAACGAACATACTTTTCCTTTCAAATCCACAGAAAACTACTCATCCTCGCTTGACTCTCTCGACCTTTCCACCTTCATGGATCCTTCATCCTCCATTCCTCCTTCATCATCTCCTCTTCGGCATCCCATTTCTAGCTCGTCCCCGCCATGTTCGGTCTGTATATCGGCTAATGATTCTCTTACTCCGTCGGCCCGCCGCTTCTGCATACTCCTCGCCATCCACCATTTTCTCCTGCTCGCTCTCCGCCTCACCGTATGGATATTCCCCGTCCAACTCATGTTATGCGTACTAGCTAGCTCTAAAGATGGCATATTCAAACCCAAACATCCTGTTAATACTTCCTTTCTCGCCACCAATGCTCTTCCCACAACAATACACTCTACTAAAGAACCTAATGGAATCAAATCTGCTTCTAAATTGCTCGAGTAGGTTGCGGCTATGGATACCGAATTACATGCCCTCCATTCCAATAACACATGGACCCTTGTTCCTCGCCCTTCTACGAAAAATATCATAGGTTTCAAATGGGTGTTTCAAATAAAGTACTTGTCTGACGGAAGCATTGATCGTCCCAAACCTCGTCTCGTCGCCCAAGGGTTTTCTCTGCTTCCTAGATTCGATTACGACCACACCTTCAGTCTGGTCGTCAAAGCATACTGTTCGCATTATAATATTTCTCGTTATCCTAAAAAATTGGGTTATTCGCTAATTAGACGTAAAAAATGCCTTTCTTCATGGTCGTCTCCACAAACTGGTCTATATGGAGCAACCTCCCGGCTACACTGATCCTGATCGCCCAGACTATGTCTGCTGCCTTAATAAAGTTACTTATGGTTTAAAACATGCCCCTCCTGACTGGTTTCTTCGATTCAGTACTTTCCTCATCTCTTTAGGATTTATTGAAAGTAAATTTGACACATCTCTTTATTCTTCATCAGGCGAACATAACCCTTTACCTACTCGTCTACGTTGATGACATAATCATCATAGGCAACAATGACACGTTTATTTCTCGCCTAATATCTCGCATTCCAAAGGAGTTTGCAATCAAAGACTTGGGTAAACTCAACTATTTTCTTGGCTTAGATATTTCTTACACTTCGTATGGTGTCTTCCTTAGCCAGTCCAAATATGCTCGTGACATTCTTCTTCGCACTGACATGCTCGACTCAAAGCCGATTGCTACTTCTCTTCCCTCCATCGAGCATCTTTGCATGGTTGGCACTCTGTATTCTAACTCCACCAAATATCGCTCGCTTATCGGCGCCCTTCAATATCTTACTATTACGTGACCATATCTCTCCTTCGCCGTCAACACTATTAGCCAGTTCCAATCCTGTCCGACCATCGACCACTTCCAGGCCGTCAAGCGAATTCTTTGCTACGTAAAGTGCACTCTTCAGTACGGTCTCGACTTCTCTCGAGGATCCTCTCATCTTCTTGTTGGGATATTCATCCTACCCCTAATCATATTAGATATATATGTATTAGTTTTGATGGCCAAAACAAGATCATGTAATCTAGTGATAGATATAATTTGTAATCTAGTTTGATAGGTTACTTAAGTTGTTTGTATAAAGCTAAGTAGATAGTATAGAGTCTAAGTTTTAGTTATGTGGGATCAGTTATTTTTTATATCAACTGATACCACATCTGGTTAAACACGCGTATGCTCAAGACTTAAAGAGTAGAAGACTAAAGACTAGAAGACACCATCAAGTCCATTAGTGAAATCAGGCTGAAAGGTTTTTGTATACCTTTATCAGTAGACTAGCTACATGAGATCAGTCGACTAGAAGATGCCAACTGATATGGAATCGATTAGATTTTATCAAGCCTTAAAGACTGTTCATCTAATTGATCAAATAACAGAATGCATTAAAGAAGGCAAGCAATCATCAGAAGACAATGAGAATGTCGGACCACATCTGGCAGACTCAACTAAAGACAAGACTGCAAGTCTACCAACTCAGCTGACATTGACCAATGAGAAGATACCAGCACAGCTATTGAGTTTACTTGGATAGGGTTTCAAATATCATTCAGAGCCGTACAATTTCATTTAATGCACATTAAATGCACACTCCATTTTTAGGTAATGTTGTACCAGAATCAAAGGAAACATCAACTTCATGAAGATCTCGACCAATACATAGAAGATTTGATTCCAACGGCTAGTTCGTGCTCAATCCTCTATAAATACAAGGTGATATTCTTTGTAACAACTTACGTAAACTCCAAGCAAGAACTTTTATCAACTGACCTCAAGAACATTCAAGCATTCTGGATCTTTCTTAAGTTCTTTAGAGCCTGCATTCGATCCTTAGAATCATTTAGCTCTAAGTTTCTTATCTAAGCCTGTATCGATTCCATATCTTTAGCTTAGAAAAGTGTTGATGAACCTCTTTGTTCATCACACTAGTTGGTACATTTCGAAGAAACCAAACCCTACTTTCTATAAGTTAGTTTGATTATTCACCCAACGTTTGTAAGAGTACTTGTTCTCCCAATAACAAGTAGATTCAATTGCACTTTAGGTTAAGTGTATCAAGATCAAAAGTTTTCTCTTGGGACTATAAAGTAGCAAGGATCTTTTTTAAGGAATTAATATCACAGTTGGAACTGTGAGAGTGGATGTAGGAAAAGTTGTTCCGAACCACTATAAATCTTTTGTTGTTTATTGGTTTATTATTTATTCATTATTCATATTGCATATATTTTGTATTCATAAGTTTTCCAAAAGAGTCAAAATCGCACTAAGTATTATTTCCACAATCAGAAGACACAAGGTCTACTGATAGCATATCACATTACATAAACTCATTATTTATTAGAAGGTTTTCATTCAACCCAAAAGTCTAAACATTTAGGGCCTACACAATTCTGCACTATCAGCTGAGTACACATTTATCCAACTAATCAGCTAACAAGCAATCAGTAGGTCGATTATCTATCATTGCTGATCTACACTCGCACTCTCGATCAGATCATATATTATCTACATCAGGTGACTAGAGTATATAACTCATCTGTCACCTCATATGATCAGCACAGAAAGTTTTAAAATAACAAAGTCTATTCACCCCCTCTAAACTTTGTCCAACATTGATACTCGTTTATAGGGACCAACACTTCTCGCCTACTCGGACGCTGATTGGGATCGTTGCCTAGATACTCGCCGATCAACGTATGTGTACTCCATCTTCCTTGGTCCAAATCTCATTTATTGGAGTGCGAAAAAAGTAACCCACTGTCTCCAGATCAAGTTGTGAATCTGAATACCGAGCAATGGCCTATGCTGATTCTTAATTGATTTGGGTAACCTCTCTTCTTCAAGAACTTCAGGCTCTTCCTCCCATACCTCCTCGCCTGTTGTGCGACAAAAAAACGCTCTTTTCTTGAGTTAAAATCCAGTCGCACATAAGCGAGTCAAGCACATCGATATCGACTACCACTTCATCCGCGAACTAGTCGTCTCTGGGCGCTTATCAACACAATTTGTTCCCTCAAATCTTCAAATAGCGGACATTCTTACAAAGAGTCTTCCTCGTCCGCTGTTCGACTTTTTCAGGTCCAAGCTTCGCGTCTGTCCCCATCCGTATAGCTTGAGGGGGGTGTCAACATACACTACAAGAAACAGGGGGAATATCGACGAAAATTTTTCGACAAATCTAAATTTCATCGCTAAAATCAATTTTTAGCAACGGAATATAAATTTTTGTCGCTAAATTGTTAGATCTAATATTTGCAACAAAATATATATATACAGTATATATATCATCGCTATATTAGCAACAAATTGCTTCATTTTGTTGTTAATAATCAAAACATCAATGAAAATTATATTTCATCGCTAATATTTTGCAATGAAAAATTTTTGTGGCTAATTTCTTGAAATTAATTTTTGCAACAAAATTTATATATTTCATCGCTATATTAGCAACAAATTGCTTCATTTTGTTGTTAATAATTAGAACAACAATGAAAATTATATTTCGTTGCTAATATTTTACGATGAAATATAAATTTTCGTGGCTAATTTCTTGAAATTAATTTTTGCAACACAATTTATTTATTTCATCGCTATATTAGCAACAAATTGCTTCATTTTGTTGTTAATAATCATAACAACAATTCAAATTATATTTTGTTGCTAATATTTTGCAATGAAATAGAAATTTTCGTGGCTAATTTCTTGAAATTAATTTTTGCAACAAAATTGTTATATTTCATCGCTATATTAGCAACAAATTGCTTCATTTTGTTGTTAATAATCAGAACAACAATGAAAATTATATTTCATTGCTAATATTTTGCGATGAAATAGAAATTTTCGTGGCTAATTTCTTGAAATTAATTTTTGCAACAAAACTTATATATTTCATCGCTGTATTAGCAACAAATTGCTTCATTTTGTTGTTAATAATCAGAACAACAATGAAAATTATATTTCGTCACTAATATTTTGCGATAAAATAGAAATTTTCGTGGCTAATTTATTGAAATTAATTTTTACGATGAAATTAAAATATTTCATCGACATACTAGCAACGAATTGCTTCATTTTGTTGTTAATAATCAGAACAAAATTGCAAAATATATTTCGTCGCTAATATTTTGCGATGAAATAGAATTTTTTGTGGCTAATTTATTGAAATTAATTTTTGCGATGAAATAAAAATATTTCATCGCTAAACTAGCAACAAATTCTTTTATTTTGTTGTTAATAATTAGGACAACAATGAAAGTTATATTTAGTCGCTATTATTTTGCAATGAAATATATTTTTTGTGGCTAATTTCTTGAAATTAATATTTGCAACAAAATTAAAATATTTCATCGCTAAACTTTCAACAAATTATTTTATTTTGTTGTTAATAATAAGAACAACAATGAAAATTATATTTCGTCGCTAATATTTTAGCGACAAAATTGAAATTTGCATGACTAATTTTGTGTATTTAATATTCGAGAGAAAATTAAAATATTTCATCACTATATTAGCAACACAATATTTTATTTTATTGTTAATAATCAGAACAATAATGAAAATTATATTTCGTCTCTAATATTTTAGTGATGAAATAGATTTTTTCATGTTTAATTCTCATGAATTGAAAATGGTTGTCGTTTTTTTAAACAGAATAAAGGAAAAAGGTTTGAGTGCATGCACAATGTGAAATAATAGAGACGATTCCAACACTATGATGTTTGAAATAATATGATCAATATAATTTCATTTACTTTTACTCATTAATTTGACATATTAAGTTTTTTATTTGATTTATTTTGGGGTATAATTTCTTGATTTCATTCTGTATAATTTGTTTTATGTTTTTCTATTTTCTGGATTTCATTAATTATTTATTGTTATTCCCACTAAGAATGAGGGAAAAATACTACTTCAACTATGCATATTAAATCAAGAAAATCGGTTTATATAATTAAATGTTTAATAATTCTCTAAATTTTGTGTCTTATAAATCAGTTTAAATGTTTATAAATATGATGATGTAAATGAAGATGGACATAAAGATGAGAGGATGAAGATTGGATGTAATATTTATTTATTTATTTTTTTGGAATTGTTAATGTAACATTGATTTTTTACAATTGGAATTGTTTTAAAAATTACAATATATATACACAAATATATACTTTTATATATATATATACTAGATGACTCCCCGCGTATTACGCGGTATATTGATAAAAGTTAATACAAAAAATAGTATAACTCATATTTTAAAGATACACTTATAAAATTTCATATAAAGATTTAAAAGATTATAATGTAATTGGAAAATTAATAGATGAAATGTATTGAATAATTAATGTAATTTAGAAATTAAGTGATTAATAGATGAAAATTATTGAATAACATGTAATTATAAATTAAGTAAGGAAAGTATATATACTTGAAATATTGCTGCAGACGTGGCTTCATAACAAATAACAAAATTACACGTGTAACTCGATTTTTAATAAAATGACACGTAGGCCAAAGCTCTCACAAGACGACACATCATCATTTTAAAACTCCCTATTAGTATTATAGGGTATATATATATATATATATATATATATATATAATTAATATTAAAAATTGAACCAAAGAGCTGGCTGTCCGAGTGGTGGGCTCCCATCCACCAGGGATCAATTCCCACGAAGACCAAATAAATAGTCATTTAAATAAAATGGGGGAGGGGGTCGGTTGGTGCGGGTCGGGTTGGGTTGGTCGAGTGCGGAAGTGGGTTAGAGAACAATTGGGTTGGGGTCGGGTGTGGGTGCGGGTTGGGTTGGTCGAGTGCGGAAGTGGGTTTAGAGAACGATTCGTAAATCGGATATCCATAGCCAAATATTAGCGACAAAAATATGTGTTTCATCATTAACATTTGCAACGAAATTAAAATATTTATTGCAAAAAAATTAGTCACAAAGTAAGGAGCAACTATTTTAGACACGAAAAAATTTATCGCTAATTCTAATATTTTCGTCTCTAATGTGAGTTAGCGATGAAATAATTTTATCGCGGGATTTCGCTATACACCCGTCGCTAACGTGTTTGCGACAAATGTTTGATTTTCCTCGCAAACATTTTGCGATGAAACTCATATTTTCGTCGCTAATATTTTGCGATGAAACTTATATTTTCGTCGCTAATATTTTGCGATGAAACTCAAATTTTCGTCGCTAATATTTTGTGATGAAACTCAAATTTTCATCGCAATCATTTGCGACAAAATTAATTTTTTTTATCGCAAACACGTTAGCGACGGGCGTATAGCAACAAATCTCGCGATAAAATTATTTCATCGCTAACTCACGTTAGCGACGAAAATATTAGAATTAGCGACAATTTTTTTCACGGCTAAATTGCGATTTTCTTGTAGTGATAGTTAGTTAGTTAAGTAACCAATCAAAATTAGTTACATTTCTACTTGTATATATATGACCCTTTGTCATTCTTCACAATCAATTAAGGTTGCGTTTGGATGGAGGGATTTGATTTGAGGAGGTATTTCAAATTAAAGGTTTTGAAAATAGATGAATTTCAAATGACATGGTTTTAGTGAGGATTTGAAATCTCTCACAATTTAAACTAAAAAGTGTGTGGACACAAATCTAAGTATTTAAAATCCATTCATAATCCAAACATATAGAATGAATTTGGGTTGTGGATTTGAAATTCATAAGTTCAAATCCATCCAACCAAACGGAGCCTAAAACAATTCTAATAACATTCACAATCCTAATGTTCACATAAAATAAAAATAATTGTAGAAAATAGCTACCAAAGATCCACACATGTAGAGAAAAACTCACAATAGGAGAAACCTCGAAAGAGGAGTTTTTTTTTTTGACAAGAAAATAAAATATAGGAGTTCGACATAGATAAGTGAGCAAAAATGAAATCCTATGAATTCTGCCCGACTACACCATTTCAATCGAGAGTAATGGTAGAGTGAACCGTTCATTGAGCCAATTCATGCGCTCCTCTGTTCCTGTACCTTGGTAGGTAAATGAATTTGCACACTACAAATTCTTAAGATAGTCGATAGATTCTCTCCGCTATGATGCTTTTCGGTCCAACGCCTTGTTTGAATCCCTTACTCATTTCAATTGCTTGGATTGAGTATGTTCTAACTTCTAACCTCTCGTACTGCATTCTCTTGGCCTCCTTCATGCCTAGTTTAATTGTTTTAAGTTCTGCTCCTAATGGTCCTCGTTGTGGTGGAATTTTCTTAGGCTCCGTTTGGATGGAGGAATTTGATCTATGGATTTTAAATCCACCATTCAAATTCACTCCATTTGTTTGGACTATAAATGGATTTCAAATCCTTAATTTTTGTCCACACAATTTTTAGTTAAAATTGGGAGGATTTCAAATCCTCACTAAAACCATGTCATTTGAAATTCATCCACTTTTAAAACCTTTCATTTGAAATACCTCCTCAAATCAAATCCACCTATCCAAACACAACCTTAGGTTGCGTTTGGATGGAGGGATTTGATTTGATGAGATATTTTAAATGAAAGGTTTTGAAAATACATGGATTTCAAATGACATGGTTTTAGAAAGGATTTAAAATCCTCTCAATTTTAACTAAAAAAAATATGCTAGGGATTTGAAATCCATTCATAATCCAAACAAATGGAGTGGATTTGAATGGTGGATTTGAAATCCATTGATCAAATCCCTCAATCCAAACGGAGCCTTAGAGAATTTAGCTACCGTAGCTCCTGCTGCATTATATATTATGCCACCCACCCCATAGTTTCGTTTCTCCGCATTGAACACGCCTAGAAAGAGGATTAGCAACATGTAAAAAAGAAAATGTTGACGACTTCATTGTTCTCTATCTCTTCATGACTGTTTGCTCTTCATAGCTCTTAGTCTTCATGACTGTTTGCTCTTCATAGAACTTAGTCTTCCATAGATCTTGAACTTCATAGCTCTTTGCTCTTCATATATAGTAGTTGACATAGATTTTCAAAAATCTATCATAACTAAAATAAGCTCCCTAACATGAATGAGTTTTCTAACCTGAAAGACCTATTGTGGCAATTCATCATACTGAGTTTTATAGGATTTTTGTATATAATCAAAATCAAATTTTTCTTTATTAATATAAATCATATCCCAACAATCTCTCAAAGTGAAAACATGGTTTTGTTCTTGTTACCAACTTAGTGTGATATCCTTTACAATTAAGAACAATGTAAATTAAGTTTAGGATATCACTTGCTAGACTTAGGATAAACAATGATTTATGCGTAGTGGAAATTAAAGATAACACTCAAATGTATGCTTAAAAGCTAATCATAAATGATTAAGTGTTGAATGCTTTTAATAGCGCGCTTGTAAATTTCACTACAAGAAAAAATACTTTAGTGAAAAAAAAAATAGTGAAAGGATGAACTAGTCTCACTAAATGTGTAATTTGTTAGTTCTAGTGAGGGTATACAAATACTTCAATTAAATATCCTACTATGAGCATGGTACTCTAACTAAATGTGTAATTTGTATAGCTTAATGACACGGTCTTTACCTCGATGCCTAATCATTTCAACCTTCATTTATTAAAATTCATATTTTTTATTCCTTTGAAAAATTAAATTTACACTTAGAATTTTGACACTATTCTAGAAAATTTCTGATAAATACCTTTGACCATGTTGTGACAGAATAGGATTATAGAGCATGAACAAGAAACGTAAAGAAAGACAAGTGATTTACGTGGTTCACCAATGAAGTGTGTGATTCAAGGCATATCAACAGACCATGAGCCTCAACCATGGCGATTTCTCACTTACTACTCCACCGAACCTCTCTCGTGAGCCCTATCGATGACCCAAGGAGATTCCTCACTCACTTTCGCTACTCTCTCCCCCGTCTGTCTCGTAAAATCTCTCTCGTTCGTCATTGCTTACCAGCGTCGTCGTGCGGTTTCTCGAATTCAATTTTGGAGCGATATCTCTTCACCTTAATCTGCAAAGAATCAAAAGAATAAAATTCACAAAATTTCAACTTCTTTTCCTGATCAATTTTATGGTTACTGTAGAGACCTCGTTCTTTTTCCCTCTATTGTTGGGTTTCTTTCCTTCTCCTTCGGTTTGATTGTTTCGTAAGTTTCTCTAAATTGATTCACACATGTTTCTCTATTAATTATGAAATTTATAAATTGAAGTAGATTTGCTTAATTCTAATGGATTTACAGGAACTCTTTCACCATCCCTTAATCAGAATTGAAGTTTCTAGCCGGGTGCTAGTATTTACATTATATATTATTAAAAAAATTACAAATTAATTCATTATTTTTTACCTAGTACTAGTGGGATAGATTGTCAATGTTTGTACATGACTACTTAATTGCACCCGTGTATGTGTATACACACACAACATATATAGGAAACAATGGGTTACTTAATGTTTGTACAAAAGTACCTATGGCTATAGGTTGATTTACTTGGTGGTAATGTTCAGATTGAGCCATTAGGCGCTATTGATTTTAATCTGAATATGAGATAAATGAATCAAACAAGGTTATATGTATTTTCTTTACTTGATTTGTTAATTGTAATCAACGAGTTATTTGTGCTACTATCTACTGCAAATATTTTCAAGAATATATCCCTTCTAAATTTATTGTTCTTATTTTTCTTTCTATAACATAGGTTTTATAATTTATTATTTTGATTTATTGAGGGGTCAAAGTTCTTAAAGACAGTAAAATAGATGGAATTGAATGGATGTATTGGAACTATTAATCTTAACATAATTAAATAGATTGTCGAAAGTTAAAAAGAACTCTTTGTATACATCTTCACATACTAACATATTTACTTTATGCATAATTAAACTAATCAACATTTATTAAAATATATGCATGAAGAAACGAGTATTCATGTTGCAGCTAAACAAGAGTGTGACAACTGATAAATATCATGTAAAATATTACACACTGAAGCACTAGTGGAGCCACTATATACCTTGTGAGTGTCCCGATCTTTTTTTTTTTTTTTACAATATACAAGGAGTATACAAAATTATGAATAAACTATCTCCTTAATATATTGAGGAATATCCTTTTCAACCCAATCGTAAGGTGTTGAAAAATTCCAAGCTTGCTGGGCCATCATATGAGCAGCTTTGTTGTCATCTCTTGAAATAATATCACAGTCCCAGATCAAAAGAGATTGAAGAAACCTTCTAATGTATCTTACCAAATCATTCTCCAACCCTTCCAAGCGAATAGAAGCAGTAATAGCCCCAATTGAGTCAACAGAATCCATTCTAAGACTCGAGATCTGAAATTTATGCTTAATACAGCTCTCTATCCCTTTTTTAGCACTCATTAATTCTGCTGCTACAATAGACCCCAGATTTATAATCCGTTCTCCTCCAGCCAATACAACCATACCTTTAGAATCAAAAACCACAAATCCAACAGCAAAATAATTCTTCTCAATATTATAAGCTGCATCAGTAAAAAGGGTAAGTCCAGTACTCTTACAGGTGCCAAGTTTCTTCTCCTCCTCTAACCAACCAAGGTTTTGAAAATCATTCCAATATTCAATTGCCCAGTTAACCTTGAAGATTTTATGATATGTTAATTTCTTATTACCAAAATCTTCCGAGTGAATCCAACTACACCTCTCCCGCCAAATTTCCCAAGCAATAACAAGAACCAAGGAAAAGAATGACTTATCAAAACGTTCCTTAATGGCATATAAAAGCTGAAAAATCGAACCTGTAGATAAGCTTTTTATTTTTCCCCATACTCCTTGTTCTTTCCACACCTTTTTAGCGAACACACAATGGAAGAGAACATGCAAGGTATCTGCAAAAAACGCACCACAACAAGAACATGAAGGGGATGTAGGAACGTGATGTTTAACCAAATTACCTTCAGTTGCTACCGAATCATTTAGAACTTTCCAGCCAAAAATGCGAATCTTCGGCGGGATTCTCAACTTCCACAAATAGTTCCACAGTAATTTGACATGATTTTTCCCCTAAAAACTCGGCTTAGAGTTTACCCACGCCTGCATGGCTGCCCTTGTTACAAGCCTATAACCCGAAGCAACCGAATAAGACCCTGATGCATTTTCTGGCCAGAATTGTTGATCTTTTTGGTGAGCTCCTAATAGAGGCATTTGGAGAATCGCCTCCGCTTCATGTGGCCAAAACGCGTGCTGCACTAACTCTTCATTCCATTTATATGTGGGCAAGATGAAGCGATCCACTGTGGAAGCACTAGCAATTCTTGATCGAATCAATCCATCTTCAATACCCCCAACCCATCTACCCTTGAAAATATGCACATCCTTTCCATTACCAATGCGCCATCTAATACCTTTTTCCAACAAATCTTTGCTCCACATCAAGGATCTCCACACAAAAGACGGATTGGATCCCAATTCTGCATTCAAAATGTCAGTCAGTCTGAAATATTTTGCTTTAAAAATAGTACTCACAAGAGATTCTGGACGAAGCAAAATCCTCCACACTTGCTTAGCCAGGAGAGCCTTATTAAAATGAACCAGATTTCAAAAATCTAAACCTCCTTCCCCACGTGATTTACATAGCTCACTCCATTTTTTCCAATGCATCTTATGATGTTCTTCCTTCGTACCCCACCAAAAATTGGCTATCATTCTTTCCAAATCTGTACAAATCGAAGTGGGAATCCTGAAACATGACATTGCATAACATGAGATGGCTTGCAGGACAGATTTAATAAGTACCTCTTTTCCTCCTTCTGAAAATTTTTTGTGACTCCAGGAATTAATTTTTTGTCGAACCCGATCCACAAGGTAACCAAATTGGTGACGCTTTGCTCTGATTGAGAAAGTAGGTAACCCCAAGTAGATATCATGTCCATTCGTTGACCGAACCCCCAACACCTCCTTCACTATTTCCCGATTTGCCATTTTTGTAAATGGACTAAAAGTAATGGCTGACTTCTCAAAATTTATCAGTTGTCCAGAAGCAGCTTCATATGTTTGAAGGCATGTTTTTAATGCTCTAGAATCATGTTGCGTAGCCTTCAGAAAGATCAAACTATCATCTGCAAAGAACAAATGAGAGACAGAAGGAGCATTTCTTGCAATCCTAATTTCTGACAATGAATTGCGCTCCATGGCTACCTGAATTAAAGAAGACAAAGCTTGGGCACAAATAACAAACAAGAAGGGAGATAACGGATCACCTTGACGAAGCCCTCTTGAAGGTGCAAAAACCTCAGTATTCGAACCATTAATGCAGACATCATAAGAAACCGAGGAAATACATCGAGCTATAAGCTGAATCCATTTATGAGAAAAACCAATCTTCTTCATAGCTTGTAAAAGAAAGGGCCATTCCACACGATCATATGATTTACTCATATCTAACTTCAACGCAGCATACCCTTGACAACTCTTCGATGATCGAACCCAATGTAAACATTCGAAAGCGATCAGAATATTGTCCGAAATAAGTCTTCCCGAAACAAAAGCACTTTGAGAAGAGTCAATAATGTCATTCATGACCAGCTTTAAACGATTCGTAATAACTCTTGAAAGAATCCGATAACTCACATTGCAAAGACTGATTGGTCGGAATTGTAAAACACGCTCCGGATTCTTGACCTTTGGAATTAGAACAATTGTGGTATGATTCCAGGATTTTAAAGGCTTATCACTGTTCAAATGCAACAAAATTTGCTCCCCCACCTCATCACCGATCGAGTGCCAGTTAACTTGGTAGAACGAAGCCGGAAAGCCATCCGGGCCAGCTGCCTTCCATGGATTGAGATCCTTTATGGCTTTGTTCACTTCCTCCCGTGAAAAAGGAACATCAAGCAATCGTGTATGCTCATTATTTAATCGACAACCCATCTCTTTAATTGCAGCATTGATCACATCGGAGCTAGGGTTGCATGTCATAAAGATGTTTTTAAAATACTGAACAAATGTGGTTTTGATACCATCTTCATGATACACCCATTCTCCAGAGTCATTTTGGATTTTAGTAATCCGATTGTTACATCTCCTCTGATTAGCCCGACTATGGAAGAATCTTGTATTTCTGTCGCCTTCTCTGATCCAAGAAACCCTAGATCTTTGCTTCCAGTACCATTCCTCTTGTGAATACAGATGTTCCAATTCTTTTTCCAAGCTATGCAACTTCTGAACATCTGGAATACCGTCCTCATTATCTTCCTCCTTCTTGATTT
Source organism: Galeopsis tetrahit (assembly GCA_963675135.1). Classification (NCBI taxonomy): domain Eukaryota; kingdom Viridiplantae; phylum Streptophyta; class Magnoliopsida; order Lamiales; family Lamiaceae; genus Galeopsis; species Galeopsis tetrahit. The sequence goes on along the minus strand of OY776130.1, from coordinate 35,028,450 downwards.
GAATTTGAGCATTATCAATACGATTTTTCAAGGTCCCACCCTTCCTAGATGCCCAGACTTTAATTGATTCACCACATTGCTTTAGCGAGACAGGTAACTCCAATTGCTTTCCCTTAACAGCCCAAACTTTTCCAATCATCTTTTTAAAATCAGGTTCCTTTATCCAATGATTTTCAAAACGAAATCCCACTCGTGAATGTGCAATAGGATTGACCTTGTCCATGTCGCACGTAAGTAAAAGAGGTCTGTGGTCCGAACCCATAAAATCAAGCAATTTCACCTCATATGTTGAGAAAAAAGTTAACCATTCATAGGTAGCAACAAACCGATCTAACTTTTCTTGTATTAAGTCCAATCCTCTTCTCTTGTTCATCCATGTAAATTTCGGGCCATTAACTCGCAAATTAATCAAACCATTGTGATTGAGTGCATCTTGAAAATTAAGCAATCTGGATAAAGGTTTTTTAGAACCCCCTCTTTTTTCAGAATGAAACAAAGTTTCATTGAAATCCCCACCCACAAGCCAAGCCTTATTGGCAAATTGATGGTAATTACTAAGACGTTTAAGCAATTCCCATGAAAATTTACGATTTTCCAGCTTTGGATTACCTTGGAATCCCGTAAACCTCCATTGAAAATTATTTGATGTAATCAAACAATCAACATGCGCAGGGGAATAAGAAACAAGATCAAGCATAGTATTTTTCCAAAACAGCAACAAACCACCCGAATATCCTTGCGCATTAACCGAAAAACAACTACTAAAACCAAGCTTAAACTTCAAGAAATCGGCTCTAGCCGAAGAACATCTAGATTCTGAAACAAACAACACTGAAGGACGGAATTTAAAAACTAGTCTACTAATATTGTTGAATGCCCGAGTTCCACGAACCCCTCGGGCATTCCAGCAGATGATGATCATTCATCCCGGCGGGGCTGATTCACTTCAGCCTCCGCCATGTCTCGAATCACAAGCGGCGCTCCAAACGCCTCAATCATACTCCTAGCTCGCTTACAAGTGCCCTCCACCTCCTTCACAATCTCTCCCTCCGACCAACCTTTACCATCGCCCCAAAACTCCATTACAGTACCTGAAACATCCTTCCACGGCCTCTTTTTAATAGGAGACACATAGCTGTTAGCCGAATCTGCATTTACCGTAACCTCTTTATCTTGAAAAACCTTCTCAGGTATTGGAACTGTATGTTTAGGTACCGGGATCGTTTCATAAACCGGAGCAAATGGAGTTTCTCCCTCAAAAATGATCTCAACATAAGAAGAGTAGTCGTTAGTATTAAGATCTTTCCCCACAAAGTGCACCACTCTATAATCACACCCATTTTCCACCCCATGCAACGGTTCCTTCATATAGCAATGTTGAGATCCAAAAGGTACAGTAAAAGAAAGAGGTGACAGATACTTACCTGTTCTTGGATCAAGCCTTCCCAATGGATTTAAGCCTCGACTACATCTCCCAACCTCCAAACCCCCTTTTTCCGGCATAAGCTCATCAAAACAACCCACAATCTGCCTTTTCTGCGGTCCGATCTCGAGTCTAGTCTCCACTTCATCCTCCACCATAACCGCCTTCCCTTTCAAAGCCCTCCGAGCCTCCTCCTCCGTCTGATTCTGAAGTTGTGCTTGCTCCCCCGCCCCTAGTTGAAGTAGATGAAAAAATTGTGTCAACTCATCTACTGTCGGACTTTTCTTTTTGTTCGCCTGAAGCCACGATGGGAAAAACCTGTGTGTCTTACACCATTCTTCCGATTTACCATACGCAATCAAACAGTCCGTCTCCGAATGGTCCAGCATGCCACACAGCGAACAGAAACCCGATAGATGTTCATATCTAAACACCGCAGTGATCGGCTCATCTTCCACCGTAATGTAGAAAAAACGGCATAGGGGCTTAGAAACATCCAATAACACCCGGATCCTAAGACATTCACCCCATGCCTCCTCTCCCTCCTTTGCATCTACTTCCACAACCTCACCAACAATACTGCCAATTTTAATACCCAAACTTTTACTCATGGCAAATAGCTGAAGCCCATGAGCCTGGATCCAAAAAGGAACAAGATTGAGCTTGAGTTGGGATAGCCTTTCACCCCCATGCATTCTTTCTAGCGCAATCAACGAATGGCGAACATTCCAAGGCTGTTGAAGAAGCACCTCATTAACCTTTGCGGTATCTTCAAAGGTAAGGAGAAAGAGTCCCTCACCAACACCCAGGATCCTCAACGGGGTGCGCAACCGCCATGCTCTGCCCAAGATCTCCCTTAGTTCTGCAATGCTGATCGTTCGCCTTGCAACAAAACGCATGGCCACCGTGTTCTGAGGGATCGCCAGTTCGCTCCGCTGCGCTACTATATGGGTGGTTTCACTTTGGGAAATCCGAAAATTCTCCATCATGTGGTTAAGAGATTCCATCATATAGGGAAAGAAAGGAAAGTATTTAGCAATGGTAGATTTACTGTGAAAAACTGAGTGAGAAGTAAAACCTTCCACCCAGTATATAAAGGAGGAGATCTCAGAAATCTGTGGTAAAAATAAAACCACTGTGGCAAAACCATCAAAACCCACCGATACAACTTCTCGAGAGAAGAAAAAACCCCCGTAATTTTTTCGGCCAATCATCTTCTTATGTTTCAAAAATTGTCGCCAAGATGGAAAGTAGAACACCAAGCCACCCCCAATGTATGCGCAAGTAACCTGCGCAAGTAACCTGCGCAAGTCTGATCAGAAACATATCTCCCCCAAATCTAATGATTAGAGGATTTCTAAAAACCAATAGAATGAAAATTCAGTTGTAGACAAAAAGTAATCTCGCAATTCAAGAAAAATCAAACCACAGATCTAAAAAAGTCACTACAAAAAAAATTGATAAATGGCATCGGGGAAGGCATCGGATCTGCCGTCCCCAAAGATGAAGGCAACGGCAAAGGCATCGGCAGTGTGCCGATGCCAATATGCTCGATGCCATTTAAATGGCATCGGATTTGGGGAAAACCGATGCGAAATGGCATCGGCAGGTCGCCGTTACCAAATGGCATCGGGCCCCACTGCCGATGCCATTTTGCATCGGGGACAGCCGATGCCATTTCGCATCGGGGAAAGCGCCGTTACTAAATGGCATCGGGGCACTGCCGTTACCAAATGGCATCGGGCCCACTGCCGATGCCATTTTGCCGATGCCTTTTTATTAGAATTTAAAAAAGACGAATCTGGGTTTCGAACCCAGGTCGATAGGCCACCAACACCCACCCCCCACCGCTGGGCCACCCCATTTTCGCATATTCAGCCCATTTTCGCGATTTCAAGGGTTCGAACTCGTGACCTCGCGGTCTCGAAGGCTTTTAAGTGCCCCCTGTGTGCCGTTTAGGCTAGGAGCTTTTAGTCGACATGTTTTGAATGCAATTAATATATATTCAATTTAATTTGCGTTTTTAATTCTTTAATTAATTCAATTCATTCTAACTTTAATTGTTGTTTATTAAATTATTTATCAAAACATATCATATTATTTCTAAATTATGTTTTTCAAATTAACTAAATTATGTTTTTCAAATTAAATAATTTATTTACGGTATCAATTATTCACACTATTTAAATTTATTCTAATCTTCAATTTACAACATTTAAATTCATTCTAATTTTTTATTTCACAACATTATAATTACATACAACATTGAATATAATTATTTTCACTTATACATTTAAATTTATTCTAATCACATCATTTAAATTCATTTTAGTTTTCAATTCACAACATTAAATATATATAATTATTTTCACTTATCCATTTAAAAATATGAATTCACTTATCCTTCAATGGACCCTAAACCCTTAAACCCTAAACCCTAAACCCTTAACTAAATTATGTTTTTCAAATTAAATAATTTATTTACGGTATCAATTATTCACACTATTTAAATTTATTCTAATCTTCAATTTACAACATTTAAATTCATTCTAATTTTTTATTTCACAACATTATAATTACATACAACATTGAATATAATTATTTTCACTTATACATTTAAATTTATTCTAATCACATCATGTAAATTCATTCTAATTTTCAATTCAACACATTAAATTTATATAATTATTTTCACTTATCCATTTAAAAATATGAATTCACTTATCCTTCAATGGACCCTAAACCCTAAACCCTTAACTAAATTATGTTTTTCAAATTAAATAATTTATTTACGGTATCAATTATTCACACTATTTAAATTTATTGTAATCTTCAATTTACAACATTTAAATTCATTCTAATTTTTTATTTCACAACATTATAATTACATACAACATTGAATATAATTATTTTCACTTATACATTTAAATTTATTCTAATCACATCATGTAAATTCATTCTAATTTTCAATTCAACACATTAAATTTATATAATTATTTTCACTTATCCATTTAAAAATATGAATTCACTTATCCTTCAATGGACCCTAAACCCTAAACCCTAAACCCTTAACTAAATTATGTTTTTCAAATTAAATAATTTATTTACGGTATCAATTATTCACACTATGTAAATTCATTCTAATTTTCAATTCAACACATTAAATTTATATAATTATTTTCACTTATCCATTTAAAAATATGAATTCACTTATCCTTCAATGGACCCTAAACCCTAAACCCTAAACCCTTAACTAAATTATGTTTTTCAAATTAAATAATTTATTTACGGTATCAATTATTCACACTATAATTATTTTTTATTTCACAACATTATAATTACATACAACATTGAATATAATTATTTTCACTTATACATTTAAATTTATTCTAATCACATCATGTAAATTCATTCTAATTTTCAATTAACACATTAAATTTATATAATTATTTTCACTTATCCATTTAAAAATATGAATTCACTTATCCATATAATTAAAAATATTTTCATCTATTATAAAATTATTCTCTAGTTCATTTTCAATTAAAATAACATCATATCACAAACAACATTAATTATAAACATAATTAGCATGTTCACGTCAATTAAAATAATAACATCACACACAACATTAAAATAAAAATTAATCCTCAACGTCAATGTAATATAATAACATCACACGTAACAAAGTAATATAAAAATGTATCACTCCTCATCACCAACACCATCACCATCATCCTCAGTATCATCCCGATCCTGAACCTGGCTACTATCATGAACGTGGTGCGGCCTCGGCTCCCCACCCATCCCACCCATCTGACCCATCCCACCCATCTGACCCATCTCACCCATCCCACCCATCTGACCCATCATCCCACCCATCTGACCCATCCCACCCATCTGACCCATCTGGCCACCCATCTGTCCCATCATCATTGCAAGATGCTCCTCAAAACGCTTGGTTAAGCGCTCCTCCTGCTGCCGCATTTGTTCTAGTAAGCGTTGCTCTCTTTCTTCATTGACTCTCCGTTCTTCAGCAATCCTCCTGTTCATGTCTTCCTCGGTGAATCGTCCATAAGCCGTACCACTTGACGTCTCGCCAGGACCGGAGGAGACCCGTCTGTTCTTGCCTACTTGTCCAAGGCCCCTAACACGTCCATGAGACCTGCCGACCTTCTTCACGTACAGTTGAGACATCTCGGGTATAGGTAGGGCCTGGGAACCATCCTCTGAACTAGGTTCATCTGACGGATCTCTTGTAGTATTATTTGTGAGCTCCTCCTGTATCTGGTCCTATACGTGCACATTTAAAAGTGGGTTAATACATTTTCAAGTACAATTAAATATATATTTGTTATATGTATATGTACACACTTACAAGTAAATCACCCATATGGCCACAAGTGTATGTCCCGTTTTCGTAACGGTGGTAATATTCAACTATCTCCCAGTCGTATGCAGGGCGTCCCATCCTCTCCTCCTGTATTTTGAATCGAAGACATATACGAATAAATAAACTAAATAATTAACTAAAATTAATTATATATAATTGAGCACAAATACTTACAATGCGCCGTGCGACCTCTGCTGCTCCACGAGCTCCGCCTTTATGAGTACCATGGCCAGTACCCGGACCTCCAGGCTCGGATAAGCGGTTCTTACGAGCCTGCTCGCTCTTCTTAATTGTTTCGGGATTGTTCCAGTGACGAACTAAGTCGTTCCAAACATTCACATCCCACCTCGGCCTCTTGTTATCCCTCACCCACGCCTTCTTGATTTTTGATAACATGTTAGTGTACCGACTTGCAGCTCTTTGAAGAAAGAGTCGGTACACCTCTGTAGAAGATGTGGCTTCAGGGTCCCACCTGACCTCGGTCTGCAAAAAAAAATTAATTAACGAATTAATATAACAAAATAACAAAATGTTAATGTAAAGTTATTTTATACCTGGAATGTATCCCACCACCGCTGTATCGTGCCGGGTGATACCAAAGCCCAGGTGTGTGCACCAAGCTCCATATTCCGGTACATTATCGATCTGATCGTCCTCGAAATTAAATTTGAAGGCATCAACCTGTTACACGTATTTTATAATAAATAAAAAATTATTAATAAACATGTTATACATATGTCTAATGAAATTTAAATATAATACACTTACGTATCCAGAAAGATAAATAGTCGGATGCGACTGTCGGGTGCATCAGTCGACATGCTGGCCTGTGTCCTGACAGACGGAGGTCTAACTGGCGAATGTATCGGTGGAGAGGACTGTTCCTGTGGATGTGGAACCATATGAGGCAACTGAGGCACCTGAGTGTAATAGGAATGTGGGTTCATTCCGGGCATCTGGGGCAACATTAGCGAAGTCATATCGGGCATATAAAAACCCTGTGGTATCTGCACAGTCGGTGTCTCATCCACCGACTCTCCTCTACCTCTACCTCTACCTCGCCCATTTCCAGAAGAACCCTGTGCAGAAGAACCCTGCCCAGAGCCATGTCCAGAACCATGTCGACGACCACTCATCTGTCAAAATGAACATTAAAACATTATTAACATTGAACATTAATTGTAATAATTAAAAAACATTATATATGAACATCATTGTAACGATTAACACTAAAATATAAATAAGGAATATAATTAAGGAATTAATATTTAGATAACATTGTCTAACAAAGTAATATTTAGATAACATTGTCTAACAAAGTAATATTTAGATAACATTGTCAATCGACGTCTACAAACACACAAACAACCAACGTCTTATTTCCCAACTCTATTAAAATTAAATCAATTAATATAATTCTAATTATATTCTAATAATTATTCTAACACCTTAATTAACAAATAAATTCATATATAGACATATAACACAAATATAATTCTAACACCCTAATTAACAAATAAATTCATATAACTTAATTATTAAAACATACATATAAATACATGCCTAACACAACATAATTAAATAACAATTTATAAATTCTAACAATTAACACATGCATACATAAAAATCAACAATTCTTCTAACAATTTTATATATACATACAACATATATGCATATATATACTAAAACTATATATACAAATATAACTTCAAATTTAACCAATGAAAATGAAAAAAATTACCGTAGAAATGCTCCCGTCGAAGTGTAGAACACAAATGGCCAAAAACCGAGTTCGATCCGCAAACGAAGGTGATTTTTGAGGGTGGAGGTGTAAAACTCGCTTCAATTTCAATGGAGGTTGGGGGCGCGGCTGTAACATTCTGGAAGAGAGAATTTGGCCGATTTATACTCATTTATGGCATCGGGGAAGGCATCGGGCCCACTGCCGATGCCATTTTGCATCGGGGGGGGCCGTTACCAAATGGCATCGGGGCCCACTGCCGATGCCATTTTGCATCGGCCATTAAATGCCGATGCCATTTCGCATCGGCCATTAAATGCCGATGCCATTTCGCATCGGGGCCCAGTGCCGATGCCATTTTGCATCGGCCATTAAATGCCGATGCCATTTCGCATCGGGGCCCACTGCCGATGCCAATTGCCGATGCCTTTTGGGCAATATTTTGTAGTGAGTGGAGCCAGAATTCGAAGCGGTGTTAAAAAGTTTTCCAAGAAAACTTTAGGAAATCAAGAAACCTCTCGAGAGTGGGAGAGAGATCTTGCGGAGAGAGAATTTATTTTTAGCATAATATGAGTGTCCCGATCTTGTTAGTGTGTTGTACTATACTGTCTATACATGATCCACATATATTTGATCGGCAGGTAGTGCACATACAAAATCCTAACATATATATAGACTAAACCATTAAATAAACTCAATTATCAATTCAATATTATTATATAAATAAAATTTGGCACTTTATAAAAAAAAATGAAATTATAATTGATAGTTTAATCTTTATTATGTTTTTTTAGTTTTACATCACATTAAAAAAAATGTGTACTTTGTTCACTTTATTCAATTATAACTCATGCACACAGGACACATAAAAAATAAAAAATGGACATATATAGAACTTTATTGAAATTTAAATTTATTCATTTTTCTTTTTAATTTCGATTTAGACCGTGATCCTTTACGGCGAATTTCTAAAAAGGTTAGTTTATAGAAAATGGTGTTGTTCCAGTTAAAATGCTTTCTCACGTCTCCTCAGAAAATTAAAATATATTTATAATTAAATGTGATTATTTAACAAAAAAAATAATAAAAAAAATTGTGGTCCTTCTAGTTCATCTCGCCAATAAAGAATTACATATCTGAAATTTGGAATTAAAAAAAAAAAACCATTTAACCCAAATAAAATTTGAAAGACGTCTTTTTGCTCAATCAAAAAAAAAAATCACTTTATATATCTCGCCAACGTTTTTTTTTTTTTTTCTTAAATAAAAACACTTTTTCTGCCTCAATAGTTTTCACCAGTTCTTTCTTTAAAAAACTGATCTTCTAACACGAATGAGATCACCTGTACATTATCTTCATGCACACATATGAATATGCACAGGGACGGAACCAGGATTTGAGTGTGAGGGGGCCAAAAAATACAATTCAACACTAACATATTTTATATATGAAAATACTCCGTATAATTTTTTTCATTAATTACATTAATATTCATCATTAAATATTTTAAAATATATAAATATGACATTAATATATTGAAACTTAAAAGTTGTATGTTATGCATATATGTGTGCGTGTGAATTTTATCATTTTTTTTAATGTAGATTAAGTAAGATCTAATAAATCTAGATAGTAAAACATTATACCATGATAATAAAAAAGTACAATATAACGTAAAAAATGGAAAAAAATATTATAGGTAAAACTGAAAATCTACATAAATACATAATTATGCTCAAAATTACTCAAACTAAAAATGTGTTGTCCGCTAGTGTGAAATCGTGAAGAATCGGAATGCAAGAGATATTGATCTCCAATTAATTCTCAGTTTTTTTTTTTGATGGAATTAATTCTCAATTTTAATGTCTACTTAAATATTAGGAGTATATTTTAAAAAATATATAGTTATACAATTTGGACTAACTTTATTTTTAAAATAAATTCTCAAAGGCCCAATCAAATACACATTAGTTAAATAGAGCCCAAACCAATAAATATAAATACTTTATTATATATTAGTAACTCATGTCATTATTAATAGAAAATTTTAAAAATTTGAGGGGGGCCATGGCCACCCCCAACTAATATGTAGGTCCGTCCCTGAATATGCAATTAATTTGCCGACACTTGCAAACATTATTGAGCTCTTAACTTCATGCAAGATGGGCCTAGAGGTAGTAGTTAGCTTTCCAAATCAACTCTTATCTTTTATTAATTGTTCATCTATTAATGGAAACTCTTATTTTTTTTATTAATTATTCATCTGTCAATGAAATTTGTGTACCATATTGCTTTATACGTATAAATTTGTTGTTAAGTCAAAACGGTTTCATGCACAATTCCATCGGTAAATCTTTAATGTAAATATTGGATCAACTTCATCACTCTTACAAATATATATATATACTTGTGATTATTCAAAATAGCGGTCCATCTCAAAGTCATTTAGCTAGATCGATCAAAATACTTATTTGAAAAAAATAAAGGGTATAATTAAAGAGATAAAAATTGGGTGCAAATCGGGGATAGATATCATGCAACTTAGTCTCGTAACTTTCTATTTTTATTTTTTGAAATGGTCATATAAAAGTTAAATATACCAATTTAATTTTTTTTTTTCAATTTATTGTATTTTAGTCCCAAAAAAGTAAATATACCAATTTAGTCTCATGTTTCGCAATTTGTTCTATTTTACTTCTAAAAAAGTTAAATGCAATTGCAAACATGGCTTAGAGGAGGTAGGAGGGGTATGGAGAGAGGGGAGGCCAAAACAAAGTAGAGATTTTGGGTATGTCGGCAATTGGTGGTTGCATATAATTGTTTTTTTTTTTTTTGAGGGGTGGTTGCATGTAATTAATATAATAGGATATATATGAAAAAATGTGGCCTATATATATTATCTTTTAATTTAATTAAATATTAATGGAACGGCATCGTTTTATATATATCCTATATAAGCAGCCTTCCGCCATGCATATCTTCCCACCACACTCACTTATAATTTCTCTAGCTAGCTAATTGCCACCATGTTTGTTTTCGGCTATAAACAATTCACCGCTCAGATGGGGATTCCAATCAAGTATGTGACGATTAAATTTATTTATTTCTCTCCATTAATCATCTTCAACTTATAATATAATTGGTTTTTAACTCATTTAAATCTATTAGTTTAATATTTATATTAATTCTATAATTACCTAAATATATTATATTTTGATGTTTAATTATGCTCATTTGGTTGCATGTATTGATAACTGAATTGACATATACATTCAATTTTTTCTTTATATTAATTAATCCATGCCTACATAATATTATAAATAGTTGGCCGGTGAATATATATATGTTGACCTTTTGTAAATGATTAAATTTCTTTGATTTCCTGTTTTTATAATCATTTTTATTTTATTTTAATTACACAGATGGAAGCGCACGTAAGTGCATAAGGAGGACATTTTTCACCACTCAAGGCCGAAAGAATGTCATATGGAAGGACGTCCTTGTCTTACTACCCCATCCAATTCAATTCCCTTATCCTCCATGCACCTTGATGCTATCTTCTTTCTTCTATTATGTTTGTTGTGTTTGTTTAAATTACTGAGAGCTACTGCTCTTCGTGTTGTTGGTATTATCAGTTGTGTTGTGTCGATGTCGATGTCGATGTCGATGTACGTAATAATAAGCAGGAGGAGTACTTTTACCTCTCCCTGAATTTCAATAAAATTGTGTTTTGTATTTATTCGACCAAATATTCAATTATAGCCCATACTTTTTCCTTTTTATCAATTCTAGCATATACTATTTTTGTTCTCCAAATGATACCCATACTTTCAATTAGTACTTAAAATTAAACATCCCCGTTCTCATTTTTCGGCAAAACCCGTCTGATGTGGACGCCGGATTCCACGTGGACGGCTGACATGAAAATTAGTAATTGTCCAAATAATCTATTATATTCCATACTTTTCATTTTTTTTTATTAATTTTAGTCCATACTTTTCATTTTTTATTAATTTTAGCCCATATTTTTTATTTTTTCAATTCTTAGCCCATACTTTTCATATTTTCATCAATTCTAGCTCATTCTTTAGATTACATTCTTTAGTTTTGGCTGGACATTCTAGAGAAGAAACTAAATTTCAACCTGTTTCTTGTGGTCCAGCTTCACGGTATACTTTATTATTCTTTGCTTGAAGGGTGTGTTTCAACTATTTCATTATTGTTTCTAATTCATGTTGAAGAGATTAATTTATGTTCAAACTTATGAGCAAATTATAGGGTGATTTTTTTTTATGTGTAATTACTTTGCATCATTTGTACCTTGTTAAGTTTAATAGTTATAACCTCGTAAATATATACTAGCAACAAATTAATTAAGATTCTTCTCCAATAAAATATGCACTCCCTCCCTCCGTTCAATTTCATTATTTTCACTTTTCTTTTTTAGTTTTCCAATTTCATTATTCTCAATTTCACTATTTACACTCAGGCTACAATTCATATATCACCCGATTTCCTCCTCTTGATCACCTGGCCTAAACACCTCCACTTTCCCTCTCATCCTCGCCTCCACGATCAAATCCATTGACCTCGAGCTCGAATTCGACAATCTTAAGTCCCAAATCATGACGATCTTTTTAGTCGAAAGCGCCGTAATTAACTCGTCTCTCGTCGATCAAAAACTGTCCGACGTCGTTGTTGTTGGTTGCCCTAACGTAGGGTAGCATATGTGCTATCGAACTTGTATCGCCCGAAATTCCGATTTCGGACAATGACCCGCGCGGCGAACCCGGCCGCTCGATCGGGTCAGTAATCACAAGTCACAACGAGGTCATCTAGCCTCAACTTGGGCGATTTTAAGCTAGCTAAGGCCCCCAACAACTTGCATAAAATTATTGATTGCTAGCTTTGTGTCGGCAAGTTGCATATTAATTAATGAATTAATTAATGTGCGTACTCCTTGAACTGTCATGGAGTCAATCCCTTTTCCTTTCAAGAATATTAGATTAGCAACCCTATGCTATATATGTTGTAAACAGCCATATGCCATCTTCGACTAAACCAAAATAAAAAACCCAACAAAAATCTAAAAAAATAAGGCATGTGGTCGATGATAATGTGTCGAATAAAAACACTTTCGTCGACAAGATTTCGTCAAAATAAAAATAAAATTTAAATATTTCGACAAAATGTGCTCGAAAATAAACACTTCCGTTGACAAATTGTTGTCGACGAAAGTGTTTATTTTTTAACAAATAACATCGAAAATTTTAAAAAAAGAGGCAAACCTGCGGGTTTAGGGTACAGACTCCGGCGCGGCAGCTGGTCGAGAGAGGAGGGGTGCGGCCTTGCGTTGTTGCAGAACAAAAAAAAATAGGTGACGGGTTGCGGATGGTTGTGGACGACTGCGAGCGATGGGCGGCGGCATGCGGCACGGGACAATGGGGATAAGATGATGGGGTGGGAGGGGATGAAGAATGAAGAAGAGGAGGAAATTAGGGTTTTAAGTGGAGGTACATCTATCATGTTTAAATTGGAGAGAAAATGGCAAATTAAATTTTTGGTGGAAAGTATATCTAACATAATCCTTTTCAGGGGATGTGTATGGATCGGGGGTATATTTAACAAGTCTGGAGGGGTATATAGCCTGGGCCATTTCTTTTCCTCCAATTCTCATACTTGCGTAGCAATTTCCATTACCAAAACGTTAACCAGGGTGATACTTGGCTACACTCACGCATGTACCGTATCCCCGATTTTAATTTTTATTTTTTATTTTTATTTTATCTCCACCTGCTCATTTAATTATTTCACCTCCAAATAATTTTTTTTACTAGGGTTATCTGCATTCCGCTCATTTTATAAGTTCACCTCCAAATGATTTTTTTACCACGGTTATCTGCCCTGCTCATTTTATAAGTTCATCCCAAAATATTTTTAAAAACTATATTATCATTTTATTAATTTACACAAAATATAATAAAACGAACCCTAATTTGTAGGGTGATACTTGGGTACATGCAAGATACCGGTACCCTTTAATTTTAATTTTTTATTTATATTTTATCTATACCCGCTCATTTAATGAGTTCACCCAAATATATATCTTTTTTTTACTACGGTTATCTGCACCCGCTCATTTTATGAGTTCACCCCAAATCATTTCTTTTTATCACGGTTATCTGCACCTGCTCCTTTTATGAGTTCATCCCCAAATTATTTGTTTACCACGGTTATCTGCACCCCTTCATTTTATGAGTTCACTCCAAAATATATTTTAAAAAATAATTACATTTAAAAGACTATATTATCCTTTTATTAATTTACACAAAATATAATAAAATCAACCTTAATTTGTATATTTACAATCTGCAGATGAGTCATTGCCGAGTTACCGTCGATTCACCATCAAGTCAACCATATTTTTAGAAAAAAAAATCGTAAAATATAATTTAAAAATAAATAAATTATCGAAATTAGCCACAAATCTTGATTTTTCTTTTCTTTTTAATTTTTCTTCCCCCTCCTCTTTTCCTCCCATTTTTCAGTTTTTATTCCAAACTTCTAATTTCTTCGTTTTTTTTTCTTTTACTTTTTTTTACTTTCCTGCCTTTATTTTCCATTTTTCATGTGTATTTTTTTAATTTTTAATACAAAATAATATTATAGGTATGATTTTATTATAGTCGGTAATAAAATAAGTAATAACTAGTAATACCATAAATAGTAATCAGTAATACCATTAACACTAATTAGCAATATCTTATACAATAACAAATAATTTTACACATCTAATTATATTCAGTAATACTAAAAATAATTATAAGTAATACAACGAACAATGATCAATAATACCATGAATATTAATTAATAACATTTTATACAATAACAAATAATTTCACACATCTAATTGTATTCAGTAGTACCAAAAAGAATTATCAATAATACCATGAACAATAATCAGTAATACCATGAACAGTATATACAATAACAAATAATTCCACACATCTAATTATATTCAGTAATACCAAAAACAATTATCAGTAATACCATGAAAAATAATCAGTAATACCATGAAGAATAATCAATAGTCGGTTATATGCACACACGAGATTTTAGCGCACAACCCGTATGATTAGGACACATCCCATGAAAGACCGAAGATACCCTTCTCCTACATAACCATAATTCTCCCCTTATTCTCTCAAATCATATAGCGTGAAAAACAAAATACGTCATTTGGGACACCCACTCATCTCACAGCCTCGTCGGTTGCCGCTCAAAGTCACGCTACCACAGCCTTTCTTCGTTGCCGCGAAATCAAAATACGCCTCTGCTTCGCCCTTCGTCCAGACTTCACAGTCCGTCCAAGGTTGCGTCCCAAGCCGCCGCCGTCTATGGCTACGTCCCAAGCCGCCGCCGCTTCCTTCTCCTTCCGTCGCGTCCCAAGTCGTTTGTCCCTCTTTCGATTGTAAGTTAGAAAAATAGATCTGTTGCCTCCTCCTCGTTTCTGCCGCCCCACTGTCGTCAGTTTTCTTCTAGATCTTTCAACCTCAAAATTCAGATATGTAAATATTTTTTTTTCTTCTAGACCTCTCAATCTAAAAATCGTTGATCTGTAAAAAAAAATTGGTGGGTGTCCACCTCAATCTTGTGTGTGCATATAATTTTGGCCTTTCATTAGATTTGTGTGACCCATTAATTGTCTGCACCGAAAAAAGTAAATTAGGCTCAAACTTTTAATGAAATTGAAGAGTGTAGATACATGTGAGTGTATATAAGAATTTGCATATATAAATTAGGATTGATTGTATTATATTTTGTTTAAATTAATAGAAGGGCACTATAGTAATTTTAGGTGTAATTATTTTTAAAATATAATTTTGGGGTGAAGTCAACAAAAGCGGGGTGTAAATAACTGTGGTCAATTGTTTATATATAAATTATGATTGATTGTATTATATTTTGTGTAAATTAATAGAAGGGCATTATAGTAATTTTAGATGTAATTTTTTTAAAATACTCCATCCGTCCCACAGGAATTTGCACACTTTCTATAAATGGATGTCTCATACAAATTTGCACACCTCATAAAAGAAATATCTTCATAACCCCCACCCTCAAAATATACTCTTATTTACCCATATGTCATTCACAAAAACTTGCATGCAATATTTCATATATGAAATATTGCCATCTTTAGTAAATGGGCTCGGCGTATAATTGGGCTGCTAATTGGATCAACATATTTTATTAAATTTTAATTTGTTATATTAATTTTATATGTCCTTTCCTAATTTTCATATTTTCATATTTATTAATTTTACTTTATTAATTTTTAAATTTATTGACAATTTTTTTTAATATGTAGTATTATACATTATTCAAGTAGTAATATTTTTTATTTAATAAAAGTAATATTTTTTTTTACATGTAGTAATATGTTTTTTGTTCATGTATTTTTTTAATTTGTTGTTATATTTTTTTTCTATTCATGTAATAGTAATTAATATTGTTTATACACGTAGTAGTTTAATTCTGTTATTTTAGTAAAACATTTTTTTTTAAATGTAGTGACAAGTTTTTTGATATGTAGTATCATACATTTTTCATGTAGTAATATTTTTTATTTAATGAATTAACATTTTTTTGTACATGTAGTAATATATTTCTGTTCATGTATTTTTTCAAATTCGTTGTCATATTATCATTTTTTTTATTCAATAGTAGTAGTTAATATTGTTTATACATGTAGTAGTTTAATTCTATTATTTTAGTAAAACATTTTTTTCAAATGTAGTGACATTTAGTAATATTGTTTATTTAATGAAGTAACATTTTTTGTACATGTAGTAATATATTTCTGTTCATGTATTTTTTCAAATTCGTTGTCATATTATCATTTTTTTTATTCAATAGTAGTAGTTAATATTGTTTATACATGTAGTAGTTTTTTTATTTAATGAAATAACATTTTTGGTACATGTAGTAATATATTTCTATTCATGTTTTTTTTTTTTTTTAAATCTGTTGTCCTATTAAGCGAAATATTTATGTGATTTAATATATTACTATATTTTAATTAAAAAAATTATTTACGTTACTTAATATATTGTACATATTTTATTATATTATTGTATAAATGCATATTTGTTGAGAACCCGTAAAATTAGCTTAAGATTTTTTACTTTTAATTAAATGGGCCAAGATTTTGGGCTTTTGCCTAAATTAGGTAAAATGCATGCATGAAATATTTCATGCAAGACTAGCCCTATGTCATTACTTTTCCACACTCAATCTACTTTTTACTTTACTTTATTCATAAAACTTTACAAAACTACTCTCAAAACATCACTCATTACACTTTTTCTTACACATTTCTTAAATTGGGACGAAGGGAGTAATAATTATTGGGGGCTGAAGTCAATAAAAATGGGGGTGTAAATATATATGAATTAGGTTTGATTGTATTATATTTTGTTTAAATTAATAGAAGGGCACTATAGTAATTTTAGGTATAATTTTTAAAAAATAATAATTTAAACGGTGAAGTCAATAAAAGTGGGGTGTAAATAATGATGGACAATTGTTTATATAATTTGTGGGGTTGAAGTCAACAAAAGTGGGGGTGTAAATAACTGTTGTCAATTATTTATATAATTTGTGGGGTGAAGTTAACAAAAGTGGAGGTGTAGTCAATCATAAGATTGAAATTGAAATTAGGTATGTACGGTACATGCGAGTGTCCGGGAGAAATTGGCCCAAAATCAATTGCAAACTAAGGCCACGGATAAATGCCCCCAACTATTATTTCTTCACCTCTTGGATGTCTTCACCCCTCACATATGAGTTCACCCACCTCTTATTTTTCAAAATTACCCTCCTGACTAAATTCTAATTTTCCTCCCTTCTCACCCTTTTTTTTTTCGACCGCACACCAAAGCCTCCAAGTTTTCCTCTCTACTCAATATATGCGTACAGTATTTCATTTTCGAGTTTTTATTTTTTTTTACAAAATTACGTTTTGCAAAAACTCATCACTGGTTCGCCGAGTTTTGTGAGATTTTTCGAAAAAAGTTCCACGTTTTGAACCAAACTCGGCCAACTTTTCCACGTTTTGATTCAGCACTAGTTTGCCGAGTTTTGAATCAAAACGTGGAAAAGTTGGCCGAGTTTTGAGTCAAACCGTGGAAAAGTTGACCGAGTTTTGATTCAAAACGTGGAACTTTTTTCCGAAAAATCTCACAAAGCTCGACGAACCAGTGTTGAGTTTTTGCAAAACGCGATTTTTGTAAAAAAAAAAAAAAAACTCGAAACGAAATACACTACACATATATTCATTACAACTACACAATCATGCAACAATATGGTCAAATTAAACAATATTAACATGAAGAATAATCAATTACAAAGAAATACTATGTTTTGGGCGGGGGATGTAAAAAAATTGTTTGTTTTTTTGTTTAGAGTGGGGTGAACTCAGCACACAAGGGTAGTATAGTCTTTTTTCCTATTAGTTCAAAATACAAATTGGGATAGGGGGTGAATACATAATATGTGGTTGTTGGTGGTGGGGGAGGGGGCATTTATCCATGGCCGCAAACTAAATCACAAATGGGCCTTACTTTTTGGGCCGCCCCTTTTCTTCTTTTTGGGCTAAAACAATTTAAATGGCGTGGGTTATTTGCCCCTCTAACAATGTTAAATGTACTTCCTCGTACACGCACTCCCCCCAACATAAACATATTATAGATGCACTTCTTCAAATTATCTAAATTACCCTTTTACCACAAAACTCATTTGAATAAATGCAG
Source organism: Galeopsis tetrahit (assembly GCA_963675135.1). Classification (NCBI taxonomy): domain Eukaryota; kingdom Viridiplantae; phylum Streptophyta; class Magnoliopsida; order Lamiales; family Lamiaceae; genus Galeopsis; species Galeopsis tetrahit. Next base: position 35,010,079 of record OY776130.1, on the reverse strand, counting down.
CCTACATAAAACCCTAATTTCATTTTCCTCCATCGTCATCTTCTCCCACGCCGCCCCGCCCTTGTATCCCACCTGGCCTCGCCGTCGCACCCCATCTTTTTTTTTTTTAATTCCTGCTCACATCCCGTCAATCTTGTCGTCCATGGAGGTATGCTGATGGTTGTCCCACCCCACGCATAGGCGACACTCCTCCTCCCTCGCCCAGCGCCACCGTTGCCTCACCGCCGATACTTCACCCCTACCGCCCTGCCCCGCTGCCTCACCCCCCCTCCTCCTCGTTTCTTCACATTTTTCAGGTAGGTTTTCTTTCGAATTTTTTTTTCATTTTCGAGACGAAATTGTCGACCATAAACACAATTTGTCAGCCATAATGTTTGTGGTCGATAATTTCTTGTCAAAAAATGTTTTTTTTTTCTTTCGATAAATTTTTTTTGACAAGGGTGGTCGACGATATACTCTATGGTTTGTCGAAAAAATGTAATTTTTTTTTTTTAGATTTCTAAATTATTATTTTTTGAATTTTTTGGATAGGGTGACACTGAAGGTGACGTCTGCTGTCAGAGGTGGTGTTGGCTGTCGGTGGCGGCGGCTGGATGCTGGAGGGGTGGCGATTGTAAAATCAGGATTAGGATTTTGAGAGAGGGTGTATGTAAATATTTTTTAAAAGGGTAAATATGGTATTTTACATATATGCATATTTAATTAATAAATGGAAGGGGGAGTGTATCTAATATTGTTGGAGGGGCAAATAACCCACGCCTATTGAAATTAATTGGCCCAAGTTTCATTCTCAATTATTTCTTCGAATATTTAGATTGACCCTATTTTAAAGTCTTCTTCTCGTTTGATGGCTCTATTTAGAGTGGGACTATTTACACCTCCATTTCAGTTTAGAACACTCCCCCTATACATTTAATAATATAATAATAGTGTAAAAACCCCAAAATACCCTTTGAAAAATACTCTTGGAGTAATATTACACTACTAAAGACACCCCTCATTCACTTTAAACCCTAAATCTAAATTATCCCCACCACTGCTGTCCCGCCGTCGCTGCCACCACCACCACCGAAATTTCACCACGAACAAAAAATATTCAGAAAATTAAGAAAATTTTCAACTTTTTTTTTTACAATTTTCGACAAACCAGTACTGTTGACCATATTCACTCTCGTCGACAAATTGTTGTCGACGAGAGTGAATATGGTCGACCTAAGTTTGTAGAAAACAAATTTTAAAAAAAACTAAAAAAAATTCGACCTTCTTAGATCGATCGTATAAACTCTCGTCGACACCCTAATGTCGACGAGAGTGAATATGGTCTACATAAGAAGGTCGAAAATAATTTTTAAAAAAAATTACAAAAATTGACAATGTAAAATCGACCATAAAAACTCTCGTCGACAACATGTTATCGACGGGAGGTTACATGATCGACTTTACATTGTCGAAAATTAAAAAAAAAAAAAAGGGTTTCTGGTGTTTCTGTAAACAGAAACCTAAAAAATAAATTGGAGAGGGAGAGGGAGGGGAGGGGGAGGCCATCGGCGGCGGGGCAATACACTTACCAGGCGGCGGCGGCGGCCGATACACTTACCTGGGGTGGGGGAGGCCGGCATCTTCGACCAGGATGCGGGGCAGCGAGGTCGATCGGGAGCAAGTCGGAGAGGGAGGGGAGGGGGAGGCCATCGCGGCCGATGGAGAAGGAGAGGGACACGGCCACGGCCGAGGGAGAGGGAGGTGGCCGCGGCCGAGGGAGAAGGAGGCGGCCGAGGGAGAAGGAGGTGGAGAGGGCCGCAGCTGAGGGAGTGGGAGGCTGCTGCGGCTGAGGGAGGGGGAGGAAGGGGGCGACGGCGGCGATGTGGGTGGTGGGCGGCGGTGACGGCGGCAGGGTGTGGTAAAGGTGGAGAGAATTAGGGTTTGGAGGAGGGTGGGGATAGTAAAGAGGTATTATATAGATAGAAGGGATAAAAGGGTATTTTAGACAATTTTGCGGGGTGCATCCATCTTGACAAATTTGAGGGGGTTGCATCAATCGGGGGAGTGTTCTAAACCGGAATGGAGGTGTAAATAGTCCCACCCTCTATTTAAATCTGAGAAGAAAGACATCCTATTTGCTGTGTTGGCCCACTTATATCCAGGCCCATGTAAGATTTACATTACACAAACCATAAAATATAAATCCCATTATTATTTATTAACTATATGATTTAATTATTATATAATATGTATGAATTTGAAATCATTTCATTTTAAAAACTTATATTTTATATACTTGGCATTCTTGGGTGTTTCATTGTTTTTTATAAATGGTGGCATAAATCATCATTAATACCATGTATCATACTATTAAAGATATACAAAATGAAATATCAATTTGAAGTCCTAATTGTTTTTTTTAATAATAATCTACTTACATAAATAAAAATTAAGCGTTTCATGCACATTGAAAATATGTTTAATTTAGATTGGGAGGCATGAAACTCTAAAGCTATGTTTAATTTAGAATTTAAATAGTTTTAACCCGGAAAATTGACTTTTAGTGGCAAAGTCTTCTCAATATTTTTTTTCTAGCTAAAAGTTTTTTGTGACAAGAAATTAAAAATTAATGACAAGATATGTCACTATAAGTCAAATTTTACCATTAAAGACTTTTAAATAGAGATCTTATAATGATATGATTTTTGTCATTAAAAGACAATTTTCTCTTAGTGTAAGTTGCTTTTAAAATTTCGATGAATAGTAATATGTGTATTTCTCTTTTAGGTGATGTTTACTTTAAAATTAAAAAAAAAATCAGTTTTTGAGTTTTAAGATCCTACACCCATTTTACTTCGGAATTTAAAAATGAATTTTAAAAAATCACTCAAAATCACCTCTATCAAATATATTAAATTGACATAAAATTATTTTTTTATAATATCACTCCAATCATTATAATCTCTCTCAAATATAATATAATAAATTCAATCATTACGCAATCATTACGCAATCATCTAATCATTATAATCTCATCTAACAATAATATATACTCCGTATAATAATACAACTTCATCAATCTTACACATTGATTTGACATAATTTAAATTTTCATCTATTTAAAAACTCAAAAGAAGCCCACATATTACTAATCATCCGAATTTTAAAAATCAGTTTTTAAAACCATCTAAAAAATTTAAAGTAAACATCACCTTAGATCTTTGAGTGGTGGAGGATTTAATTTTATGTTAAATTAATGTGTAAGATCGAGTGAATGATGTTATATTATTATATTATTGTTGAGTGTGATTGAATTAAATGTTTAAATCATGATAATTATAATTTAAATATATTGCGGTGTAAGAATAGAAATGTGCGGTGTAAGAATAGAAATGTGATTGTATTCGATCAAAAAAAAAATAAAAATGTAAACGTTTAAAATTCAAAAACACATGTTTAAAATCAAAATAAACATAGCCTAAAACTCCTTGTACCAATTATTTTAATTAAATTAAATAAGCTTCATTCAAATTTGTGTTGTGTCCCTCCCTTTAAGTCGACAAATTATTACTAGATTTTTCCGACAACACATATCTATACTCTATTTCAAGAGCTTCATTGAAAGACAAAAGGGTAAATAATTAACTTTTCCCTTGTCATTAATTCTTGTTTTCTTTTACACCAGTCACTTTCTCACCATGATCTAGCTAGCTAATTCACTTAGCTTCAAAATGAAGAAAGTGACTTTTACAATTACAAGCTTCCAACAAAATATCACGAGTTGCATGAGTACTACTAATTAACTAATTACTAACAATAATACAGCTATTAATTTAAGATTACATAGTCAAAAAACTTATAATAATATTACAAATTATTTTTGATAACGTTGAGAATTTCTTGAGTCAAAGATGCAGCATCAACAGTGTCAGCTTCAACAATGGCTTTCATACCAAAGAAGTGTTTGCACGAAACCCTAACTTGTACAACATTCACATTCATCTTCTCAAAAGCTTCAAGAATTGAAACAAGCATTTCTTCACTTTTCTTGCATGTCACAATCACCATCATGTACCCCGTCATTCCAATCTTCTCCACTTTCACCTCCTAAAAGAGCGAATTTTAATTAATCCGTTTATTTTTATTTTGTTACGAATTGAATCAAAAAGTGCAAAATAGACGTGGTCTAGTGGTAAAGTGTCAATCTTATAATAATAAAGGTGGAATTGAGAGAGAGTATATTATACTTGGATATGGTCTATGAGGTTTTGGTACTCTCTTTTGATGGCTTCAACTTGGAGCTTCAACTTGTAGATGTAAACAAAAGCATCCATGATAATTGAAGCCTTTTTCACCTACACATGCAATATGTATGACACAAAAATTAATTTAAACATTTTCTAATTATCATAAAATAAATAAAAAATTGACAAAGAGTAGTGAATATTACAGATTTTGATTTGGTGAGAGTTCTCAAGATGTGAAGCTTTCTCCTTAGTGCCATTCTCCTTTGCATTTTCTCTTTCTCACACACACACACTAAGAGTGTAATAATTATATAATATTAGTATAGTATATAGGAGGAATATAGGATGGTTTTATAGAGAATGAATGGAATGGAATGGATGATGGGGGGTCACGGAATGTTATTGAGATATATTCATTCTGACATTCATTCGTTTGTCTTTTTTCTTCAATTATTATTGAGTACAATAAATTTGAAAAGCACTTTCATTATTACTACTAATCAAATATATCATCATTGCCACTCCCTCACGCGACATAAAACCAAACAAATTAATTAATACAAACTACTCCGTATTTAACTAGCTAGTATATTTATACATCATTCAAAAAAAAAAATTAGTAAACCATGATTAAACATATAGAAGGGAAATTTGTAATGTATACATGGCAGTTTTTAGTTTTTTATATTAATTAGTAGTTTTAGTGAATAATATTAGTTAATTTAGGAATTGATTTTAATTACTAAACAATACTCATAAATTTTTCATTTTCTTAAGTTTTTCATTTTTAATTGACAAAATTCATTATCTCATTCTACATTTTCTCACTTCTATCTCTTTCTATCTATTTTTTATTGGATAGAATTGCTTTGTTTTTCATTTTTGTACATATATATATAATGTATGGTGTAAAAGTAAAATTTTCGTGGTTCGAAGAAAAATACTTCCAATATATCAAACAGAGGAAAACGACCAAACTGTGAAATTAATGTTTGGTGTGATGTATTTATTTATATCCAAGGTTTGGTTTGAGAGTGAAATGGACCCAATTGGGGACCAAAGACAAGAAAAACTTGCATGAATTTAGTTTACAACTTTTTCTATTGTAAATAATTTATCAATATGTTTAGTACATATAAAAATTAATACCCTATTTAAAACACAGAAAAGAATTCCCGTGAGCTCGGTTAACACGAGACTTGTTCAACAACGGAATAAACTTAACAATATCAAAAAGGGGCAAAAGCAAAACTGATGAAGATAAGATTGTATTTTAATTATTTAGTATTATTTATATTTTATATAGTGTTAGAGCTTTGTTTAGATTTTAATTAATTATTAGTGGGTCGGGCTTTTAGGGCTTACACGCCTAAAACCCTAGTTTACCTATTATAAATACGAGTCTAAAAAACATTGTAAAGGGAGTTGATTGAATAGAAAAATATTGGGTTTTATCCCTTTTGACGTGTTTTATTTGTGTTCTTCCAGTATTTATTTTGAATCAATGGATTATCACTTTTATAATCTCGTTTACATATATTTTGGGTATTCGTAGAATCAATGAATTTACGTGTGTATCGTACTTCCGCCTGCATCAGGACATATCATTGTATTTGTGTGTCAATATTTAGGCAACAGGATTTCATTTACTCTATTATATGACTCATGAATTTATTGAATTATAATTCAATCATTTTATAAAGAAGCTAGAATATGACTCAATACCAAATGAAGTAATGAACATCATCTCATGTAGTGTTCAATAAAAATAATTGATACTCTCTATAATTCAATCAGTTTTCACACCCCTTCTTTTTTTCTTTTTTTTTTTACCATATTAGTTTTCACAATCCAAAAAGAAAGTTTCTTACAACTATTAGGTATTCTCAAAATTTCCACTTATCTATCATCTATGACATTACATTTTTTACATAATATTCTTACTCTATCACTTTAAATAAGTTAAAATGATTTCAATACTCTTACTTTATCATTTTTTTTTTTTAAGTTTTTGTATCTAAATTGGTGTAAAAACTGATATGAGACGAATAAAATATCTTTTAAAAATGTTCTTGAGTTGCATGTTTCACCAAACCAAACTTAAGATTATTACTCTCTTTTAAAATATAATATCTTTCCAACCTCAACCGGCCGGATCATGCACCTTTCCATTTAAAATCTACAATTAGATACGTTTACTATTCAAAATGATCCAATTTTGTATTTGAGCATTTGGAGACGAGGGAGCAGTAGAAAATACTGAATAAAATTACCTTGTTTGAAATTTAAAAGAATGTGTAAAGCCTCTGAAAGGTGTTACTTTTTCCATATTTATGCAACACTTGGCAAAACCACCAGTTAAAAGTTCAAATCTAACTACTATAATTGATTTTGTGCTTCACCTCTGTCAATATTATTTCTGTTTGGTCATATAAAGAACAAGAAAACAAAACTTTCCCAAATCTTAGTAATTTAACTTAGCAGGAAAATATGATTTATTTTGGTGGCGTACTATATCATATAAACCATCTTCAAATTAATTTATTCTAATATTATCACTTGAATAATTTTTTTAACCACACTAATTTAAAGTGATTGTGAAATTTCATAAAGAAACACTACAAGAAAATAATTAATTGGCTAGGGAATATTTTGTAGGTAATAATTCCAATTTTGTAGGCATTTATGTTTACCTACGGAATACCAACGAAAACCATTCGTATGGAATTCGCTAGTAGGTAATTCGGTTGTCCACGAAAATTTAATCCGTAGGCAATTACCTACCACATTTTCGTAGCAAATCCATAACATTTCGGTAGGTAATATGATTACCATAATAAATGAAATTCCGTAGGTAAATATCAACTACGAAACATTTCGTTGGTAATTCCGTAGTTAAATTTGGCAACAAACATTTCGGTGGAAATTTTTTTAATATATATTTTTTAAATTTTTTATTAATAAATTATTTTTTTAGCCTTAGCCTACAAAATAAATTCATTCAAAATTGGACTAGTTGGTTCAACCGGTCAAACCATGAATCGATCATAAAATCGATTCAAAAAGTGTTAAAATATATAAACATTTTAAAAATACAAATTTAGGTGCACATTAGGCCCCTTTTATAATGTTTTTCTCTCATGTTTCTTGTACTCCTTATTCGATGTGGGACAAAAAATTTATGTTTGTTGGTTACTAACTTATTAATACTACTACTTTTATATTGTTTTTTCTCTTATGTTTTTTCTACTCTTTCGATGTGGGACATAATAAAATTCATATGTTTATTTGTTATAACACTATTGCTTTTCTAAGTTCCTAGCTAATTTTGTAGGTAATACAATTGGATAATTTATACATATAAATAGCTAGGAAAATTTTCGTAGGTAAATAAATAAATAAATCACCTACAATTATTTTGGTAGGGAAATGCTATTTTGCCTACGAATTATTTTGTAGGTAAATCAATATTTTCTAAATTCCTAGCTAATTTTGTAGGTAATACAATTAGATAATTTATACATATAAATAGCTAGAAAAAATTTCGTAGGTAAATAAATAAACAAATTACCTACAATCATTTTGGTAGGGAAATGCTATTTTGCCTACGGATTATTTTGTAGGTAAATCATTATTTTTTAAGTTCCTAGCTAATTTTGTAGGTAATACAATTAGATAATTTATACATATAAATAGCTAGAAAATTTTTCGTAGGCAAATAAATAAACAAATCACCTACAATCATTTTTGTAGGGAAATGTTATTTTGCCACAGATTATTTTGTAGGTAAATCAATATTTTTTAAGTTCCTAGCTAATTTTGTAGGTAATGCAATTAAATAATTTATAGATATAAATAGCTAGGAAAATTTTCGTTGGTAAATAAAAAAAAACCACCTACAACCGTTTCGGTAGGAAAATGCGATTTTACCTACGGATTATTTTGTAGGTAAATCACCATCAGATTTTTTCTTGGTAATTTCGTGGGTGAAAATGTGTAAAATAATTTATAAAGATCCGTAAGCAATTCTCAATATTTAAAGACGAAATTATTTTCGTTGGAAAATTCTGTAGGCAATTCAACAACTTCTTGTAGTGAAACTAAATAGAATGCATATGGAGAGAATTGAAAATTAATTGAATTGAAAAAAGAATTAGATGAATAAAATGATTCTCGTGGCCACCTTGAAGCAGTTTACAAGAAAAGAAAGAAGTTAATTACAATTACCCATTTGTAAAATGGTCTAACAAACTCTTGTATATAAAATTTGGAGTTCACGGAAATCAGATATTTAAGTATCTAAGTTAAATTTTGGCCTAATTCATCTATCTAATTTATTAGGCTTAATGTGATAATTAAACAATGTACATGTTGGGTTTAAACCGAACATGAAACCCTAGTAGCCAAATTAAATCAGAGAGCCACCTCATCTAAGTAATTATAAAAAAATAAAATATAAATTTAAACCACCAATTAGTTGAATAGATTAAAAAAATACTGGATATTAATTTATTTCTTCAAATAATTGGGATCTTAAAAGTATATAAAAAAAAAAAAACTATGGTGTTATAATTTTCCTTATGAAATTAACTACACCTTCCTTTCGAGAAAACAAAAATGTAAAAAGAAGATGGAATTGAAGTGTGAATGTTAGAAAGAAATAAATGGAGAAATAAGATGAAATAAAAGTAGGCAGGCTGTAGAATTAGAGCAGTAGAGACCAAAATGCAGGGTCCAAAAGCATGAATGTGCATGGCAGAAGTAGGGTGTCCTATATTTGGAGTTTACAAATAGCGATTTTGCATAATAATTCCATGGAGATTGTACGAACCGAATGGACAGAGATAATATTACAGGTTAAGGATCACGAGCACTTGTGTCTGTGAATATATCGATCACATGCTCTGACACCATTCACTTGAATTCAAATTCATATTTTGGCCACATATTTGTATATATATATATGTGTTACAAGGAGTCTGACATATCTTCTAAACCTATACAATTTTTTTGACCAAATTCAATCAAATATGAATTTCACTTCTTTACCTTTCACTTAGGGAGTATTTGCAAATTCAATAACAACTTCCAAAATCATTTTTTATTCAAATGTTAGATGTGAGAGAACTTAATTTAAAAATAAGTGATTCTAATTGTACACACTTTATAACTATATTTAGATAATTATAAATAAACCATCTAAATTCCTTTGTATTCAAATCTAACATGGCCTATACTGATGTAACAATTCATTAATGAAATCACATTGTTTTCAAATATGTATTCTAATCTCGAAAAGATAGATTTGTGCACATAGAAGCTTGTCAAGATATATAGATTTTCCCAAAAGACACGTATTATTAGCTAGGCTATATATATATAGTCGGCAAGGCTTAAGGCTATATGTGAAGTACTATCATGATATTATTATTATTATTTTCAATGAAACACTTTATAATTAAGCTCCATTAGGATCAAATCTATATTTCTTTCAATTAAAAATAATTATTAATGTATGTATTTTATGATCATTTCTTTCGAAGGAATTAATATTTTAAGATACGTACACCATTGTATCTAATCTTTGCGGATTCTATTCTAGTTATACACTAAACCAACATTAGTCAAGTCACAACCTTATAAAATATTGCAGGTATAATTTTAGATCAAATAAAATAATTTTAAATCTCGCGGGTAACCATTTCAATTTATGTTAAAGCATGTAAATCATGTTTCCCTGCATAACAGAAACATATATAATTAAAAATAGAGTCATAAACAATCATATGTTACACGAGTAACTGTGTGTTACTAACTTACTACATAGTTTTATTAATTTATGGGCTAAATAATTTTTCATACCAATTTATGGCCTAAAAGAGAAAAAAAAATATCAATTCGTGATCTAAAAGATAAAATCTATCAATTAAAGATTTGGATAAAGTTGTCTAAGTGGTAAGTTTCGCGTGTTCAACCCTTGATGACACGTGTTCGTTTCCCAAGATTTTTTAATTTATATAATTAAAATGGCGACGGTCATAGCCATCGCCATTTGCGAGGGCATGCATTAAAGCACTTCTCCGACAATTGGTGAGTGAGTTATGTACTCTCGCTAGTTCTCACCAAACAATGGTGAGGAACAAAATATACAGATGCATACAATATTATTCATTACTTAAAAATGTATATTACATGAATAAACAAGTGTTACTAGCTGCATGAAACAAAAAAAAAAAAAAAAACAAAAAAAAAACAAAACGTAATACTACATGAACAAAATACCAATATAGAATGAAAAAGAAAATATGCAAAAGAACAAGGGTAAAAGTAAAACAATTAATGCGAAAATAAAATAAAATTATTGAACAAAATGATAGTGTGAAAAAAATGTTACAATTATGAATTTCAATTGCATCAGTATAAAAAAAGTTATTCAATAATAATATTAATTATTTATTTAATTTCAAGATTCATTTATATTACGTGACATTGACTCATCCCTATCATCTGACCCTGATTTATTATTGCATGTTAAAACAAATCTGGACATATATACCAGAGTAAATTCCTTATTCCACCTCTTTGAATTATGTGTACTCCTTTTCTCAATCAAAAATGGACACAAGTTTAATTATTAAAAAAAATAAAAAAAATAGGTAGAGTAGATTAAATAAGTAGATAAATAGGGATTCATTATGAATAAATTAAATAAATACTTGTTTATGAATAAAATGAATAATAATTTAAATAATCAAGTAATGATTAAAAAGTAAAGATAAATTAATACTTTTCATAAAATATATGAAAACTACTTTTATGAACGGAGGAAATACTAGATATACTTGGTTCAAAATTAAGTTTAGAAATTATAGTAACATTTTTAATAGGAGAATTAATTAAATACAACAAATAATTTTAATAGGAGAACTAATTAAATACAAATAATATTTTGAATATATGAATCTAATACTCCCTCAGTTCATAAATAAGTGATGTTTTACCTTTTTTTTTTTTTTTTTGTGAGATTAATAAAGAATATATATTGATATGTTTTTTCTTAATTAATAATGAGATTCTCTAAACACGTATCATAATTTCAGCTTTCTATAAATATTTTATCTTTTCCATAAATTTTAAAAAATAAAATCTTCATGTATTGACAAGTTTGTATAAAGAGAAAACTTATGATCATATGAGAAAAAGTAAGAATGAGAGAGATCATGTAAAATTAATAAGGTAAATTAATAATTATAAATTATGAATATTTTTTAAAGTTAAAAGGAGTGTAAAATTTAAAAAAAAAATGCTGACTTTTTTTTTAAAAGTTAATTAATTGTGTACAAGTATAGAATACCAAAACGTCAAATGTTTAGATTAAAATTCGTTCAAGTTCTGCTAGAATAATAATAAAAAGAGCCAAAATGTCAAATGTTTAGATTAAAATTTGTTCAAGTTCTTCTAGAATAATAATAAAAAGAACCAATTGAAAATTTATAGATTTTGATAGAAAAGAAAACAAACTTAAATATTATTTTCTCCACCTTATACTAACTTTTATGAACATATATTATTATTGTTTTTTTTTTTTTTTTTTGAAGAAGAATAATTTTATAAATTATTATTTTGTATAAAATTAAAGATATTAAGAGTACAAAAATTATACTCCGTATATATTGTGGAACATATATCAAATGAGAAGTGTCCACTTTATTACGGAATGGAAGGAAAACTCAATTATCAATCCATGCATGCACCTTTTTACTTATTGAGAATATTTGTACAATTATGAATGAATTGTTTATTCCCTTTATTTGTCAGAGACCCATGCTCCTTTTTCATTTGAATTATTATTTCAGAAAAAATAAATTCAGAATGTAAACCATGTAAGGATTGAATTATTATTTCAAATATCCCTAAAACTCTAAATCTAATAATTTCATAAATAACATTTTTTTAAAGTTTTTATATTCGACTCAGTTTTTTTATTTTTATTTTTGACTAATTTGGAAAAACAATTCTACCGTCCACAAGTGAAGTCCCATTTAAAGTCAAAGTAAAACTCTTAATGTATTAAAAAAATAAATAATGAAACAAAATTATCAAACTATGCATTTACCTTTTTCCTTATTGAGAATATTTGTACAATTATGAATGAATTATTTATTCGCTTTATTTGACAGAGAGGCATGCTCCTTTTCCACTTGAATTATTATTTCAAGTACTGAAACAATTAAAAGATTATTTACGAGAGATTTTTGGGGGAGATTGTCCTATGAATCACAATATTGAATTAAGTTGAAGTCCAAACTATACATAAAAAATTATTTCACTCATTTAATTTTTTTTATATATAATTGAATGATTATGAAAAAGTTTTGTGGTCTCTCCCTATTTATTTTATTGTAAGTTAAATTGTTGGACATAAAATTGAAAAAAATATAAACATTAACTTGATTACAAATAATAGAGAATTTGCACACCAGTCGTGAAAGAATATAAACATTATTTAATTTGATTATATCTTAAAAATATTATTTGTTTCACAAATAATCAGATTCGTACATGACACGAACATTCAAATTCACTTGAAACCCCCCGTCCTATTCCATTTTGATGTTTGGTGTTGCATTTCACTGATTTTGATATATAACACGTATCAAGAATTATCAATATTGATAGGGTGTCATCCCGTAATTACTTTTATTGGAACGTCCTAAGATTAGTTACACAATTTTTTATTGAAATGTTCCTAAATTACTTGCACACTCATAATAATAAAATAACTCGTAAAACTAATACCCTCACAAGTCACAACATCATTTTATTTTTAGATTTGTAACTAATTTTTTACCTACATTTTACTTTACATCTTATCAAATCTCATTTACATATGATCACAAAATCATCCAAAATACCACTCCTTTATTTTACCTCACATATTACTAAATACATTTTTTTTTAAACTGTGTCGGTCAAATCGTGTAAATAATCCTGAAACATTAAGTATTAAAGACACTGAAATAAATGATAAAACATCAATTTAATATGCAGAATCTAGAAATTTAATTTTTTTTTTAATCATTACTATATACTCCCTCGTCCATGTTAAATTATCCATTTCACTATTTTTTGAGTTCCCTTATTAAATTATCATTTTCATTTTTATTAACAACTCATTATCTCTTTCAAATTTTTTTTTTTTTTATCTACCTTTAGTTCTCTTTGATACTTCTTACTATATTTTTTTCATTCTTATCACTCTATCTCAATACTTTATTATACGTTAATAATTATATTTTTTAAAATTTGTGCAAACTATAAATGATCAGAAGTGTATGTGTTTAATTATATACTCCATAATTTATATTATTTGTAGAGAATGAAAGAGATAATGCATTTGATTTGATTGTAGCTCATGACATGAGAAAAAACCAGGCAGAAAAACAAAAAACGTACATACTGATTGCAGTTTAAAAGGACGTATCCCTTGAAAAATATTCTTTGGAATTTTAATTATACTAGTATTAAATAGTTATAAGTATGAAAGCAACAGTGGCATTGGCATGCATGAAATTGGGAAACAGAATCAGAAAAAAGAATTTGGAATTTAGCAGTTATACATAATAAGATTTTGTTGTTTAGTATATGCGCTACAAACAAGGGAGCTTTTCACTTTCTGTCTATTCATCTTTCAATTTCATCTCTCTCTCTCTCTCTCTGTAAGAATTATTTATAGTAGATAGATTTAACTGCTGTCATATTCACACTTTTTACACTATTACATTGTCCATGGAATCTGCCTTCATCAATATTTAATACTCCTACATTGGATTTTGTAATAATAAATCTAAATTCAAATATTTTTAATTTTGTTGGACAAGTATATATAATTCCATATGAATTACAAAAATTTTACAAAAGAAATACAGTGGAGAGATCTCTTTTTTTTTTTTTTTTTTTAATTTCGTAGAGAGATAGACACGTTGAATAGGTCTCACACTTTTGTATTTTCTCATTATTCTATCATGCTTCCATCTCTTTACAAAATTTTGGAACTTACTTACCAAAAGAAATTGAAATGATTCAAATCTCTAAAAACGGACCTATATAGTTTTTGTCTTTTACGGTAGTTTGAGTTGGCTCGATTTTGACCCATTTTAAAATGGTGGTCCGTACATTGTATGAATTGGGATCGAGTTATTCCCAATAAAATCACAAATTTTTTATTTAATTTAATCTAGACATTTTGAATATCGTGATTAGTTGCAACTTGGGCTTACGGAAATTTCATTTGTGCCCGTTTTTCTTACGTACGTGACAATCTTAATTAGTAGGTATAATTAGACATATTATTCGGGTAGACCCAAATCGAGTACTTAAAATTCAAATTCGACAATGAGCTCGACTCGACTCACAAATGAGTATATCAAGCCTAATAAGACTAACGAATCAAGCTGAGTCTATTAAAATTATATTGTAAAGTTAATCGAAGGAGTGAGGCGAGAATGAAATCAAAACGAAAAAAGATAGGAAAGTTGAATTAATGTGGACTTAGCCATTAATTTATAAGGCCCATTAAATTAAAATTTTGAGCCCAAGCCCAATTGCTTCACTAATCTGCCACCTCGAATTGCAATATATTAGTTGGGCCCAAGCATTCAGCAGGCGCATAAATGGAAGCAGGCTTGTGATTCGTGAATTTCCTTTAGTAAGGGGCGAACTCAGAATTAACAGTGGGTGAGAGTCAATAGAATATTGTTCGATACTATTATATACTCCGTATTTGTTAATTAAATTAAAATATTTTTTATTATATAATCTATAATTATTTGAGTTGAAAATTTAAAATAAATAATGAATGGTAAATAAAAAATATTAAATTTTTTAAAAGAATATAAAATTTTGAAGAATTGTGTATGTATTTCTACTATTTGTACAGTGAACTTGTTAACATAAAAAAAAAAAATTAACTAATGAATTTTTTTTTATAATCCCTATAATCAATAAAATATAAGAAATTGAAATGAGTCATATTTGCGTGCTATAGTCCAATTAGACCACAATTTTAACTTAATTCTATTATGACGTATCAAAAATTCAATTAAATAATTCTAATTACATTATATGCCCTCAATTGCCTATTAAATAATTCTAATTACATTATATGCCCTCAATTGCCTATAAGAATTTATCGATTGAAATATTCACTAACATTTGGTGTTAGCCTTTTAAATTTTAATATGAATTTATACTATTAAAATATAAGAAATTGAAATTATTTTAATATTAATATTTGGACTAAACTCTATAATTTAAAAAGGTCCGACTATTTACACCTCCATTTACGATGGATGAACTCCCCCATTCATTTAATCAATATAATAATAATGCAAAAAACTAAAAACACCATTTACTAAAATGCATCATACAAGATGCACCCCCTACTGAACGCATTCCCTATTGTCATTCCTTTCACTTTTCCCTTAAATCACTACTTCCGACCGCCGACTACACCATTTCCAATGACCATCAAACCAAAAAAATCCAGAAATTCCAAAAAAATACTTAGAAAAATCACATTTTTTTATAAATTTTGACCAACTAGTGTCGATCATATACACTACCGTCAACAACGATTTTCGACGAAAGTGTATATGGTCGACACTGATTGGTCGAAAATATATATATAAAAAAAAGGTTTTGTGCAGATTTTCTGTAAAAAACCCTAACCCAAAAAAAAAATGTGGTGGAATCGAGGGAGGGAGAGGGAGACCGATGCACAAACCTGGAGTGGGGTGGCCGGAATCGAGGGAGGGAGAGAGGGAGATCGCCGATCGAGGGAAGGGGACAAAAACACAGGAAACAATGGGAGAGAGAGGGAGGGATGCGGGGGCGGCCAAACGAGAGAGTGGGTGGGGAAAAATCACAGAAAAGTAAAGGGGGATGGGACGAGACGGAGGGGAGCATTGGTGTGGTGGAGTAGTTTGGGGGAGAGATGAAGATGAAGGAGAAATTAGGGTTTGATGTTGAAAATTAAGTTTTAATGGAGGGTGTGGGTATGAATTTTATGAGAGAAGTGCATTTATAACAATTAAAAGGGGTGGATCTATATGGGGGGGGGAGTGCATCCATTTCAAATCTTGGCCTAATTAAATAGTCAGACCCTAACTTAAAAGGCGGAGAACAATCCAATCTTGGCCTAATTAAGAACTAAGTCTATTTATAAGTTAATTTAATAATTAATACATATAAAATATATATGTATATATATAATAAAATAAAATTGAGGAGGGCCATGGCCCATGGCCACCCCAAACTAACGCCTGGTTCCGCCCCTAGCTACTTTCAGTATTTTACTAGATGACTCCCCGCATATTACGCGGTATATTGCTAAAAATTAATACTCAAAATAGTAGTATAACTCATATTTTAAAGATACACTTATAAAATTTCACATAAAAATTTAAATTGGATAATTAATGTAATTGAAAAATTAATAGATGAAATGTATTGAATAATTAATGTAATTTAGAAATTTAAGTGATTAATAGATGAAAAATATTGAATAACATGTAATTATAAATTAAGTAAGGAAAGTATATATACTTATAAAATTTCACATAAAGATTTAAATTGGATAATTAATGTAATTGAAAAATTAATAGATGAAATGTATTGAATAATTAATGTAATTTAGAAATTAAGTGATTAATAGATGAAAAATATTGAATAACATGTAATTATAAATGAAGTAAGGAAAGTATATATGCTTAAAATATTACTGCAGACGTGGCTTCATAACAAATAACAAAATTACACGTGTAACTCGATTTTTAATAAAATGACACGTAGGCCAAAGCTCTCACAAGACGACACATCATCATTTTAAAACTCCCTATTAGTATTATAGGGGATTTTACGGTAGCATTGAAGAGTTTGAAGACTCTAAATATGTTAGCTTTCTTTAATTTCATTATTTGTAGGTTTTTAATCTCAATTCTATTCATGTTTTGTTACTTATTTTTTATGGGTTTTCTTTTAATTGTTGATTTAGTTATGGGTATTGCTTGTAATATATGGGCTAAGTTCTATTTGTAATTTGTTTTGGTGTTAATGGTGTATTTAGTCTATGTCTTGATTTAAGTATTTCTATTGTTGTGAATTGTATAATTAAATTAGTTGATCATTTCTATTAGTTAGTAATTAATTACAGTTTTGTGAATTGAAACGAGGGTTGAGTTTGCATTGATTGAGATGTTTGTGAAAGACTTAATGAATTAATTTGAGTTTAATAGTAATTAGCTTAATTGAGACAAAGTTGATTGCTAGATCGACAACATTAGATATTAATCGAATAGATGTCGTCTAAATATTAGTGATGTGACATAATATAGGCTATAGTAACCGTGATAAAAGTGTTTAGGTGAGCTAATTAGTGCACATGTTTATCTAAACCTCAAAATGAATTGATAATTAGTTCTACTATTTTACCTGAAGTATCACAGTTGAGTAATTTGGGAAGAATAACAAATAAAACACGTAGGGGATGTTTGTTTTGGGATGGAAAATCCAGATTTGAGATTTTAAAATTTCATCCATGTTCTAATTTTAAATTTAAATTTAGGATTTTAAAATTCTACTCTACAAATATATATACCTATGAACCTTGTAAAAGTCAATCCTATAAATACTAAAATAAACCCAAAACATTAAAAAAAAAAAAAAAAATTGAAATCCACTAAATTTTGAAATCTAGATTTCAAAATTCCCCAAATCCCAAAACAAACATAACCATACTGTTGAAAGAAAGCAACGACAATCTTACATTTGATATCTTTAGATTAATAGAAATGAAAGATGTGACATACATGATCAATGGACAAAACTTGTTAAAACTTCATGAAAAAAAAAAAGACAGCACCAAAAATAATCTCTTGACATAAACATACACATATTAAACTATCATAATTGGATTTTGAAACACATGATGCACAAGCTTGTGCTTCAAAATCAAAATATATCACAATTATAGAGTAAGTAAATCAAAGAATTAAATGAAAACTAGTTATTATTATAATTATTACCCAAAGTAAACCAACGAACAAAAGGTAAACAAAAAATAAGAATTGGTAAAGGACAAAAGAAACAAACATTACGTATAGATATAGGACGTACATAATATATTACTAATGTAAACCGAAAACTAAACACAATTCCATTGTCGTCCAGTGGTTAGGATATCTGGCTTTCACCCAGGAGACCCGGGTTCAATTCCCGGCAATGGAACTATTTTTTCATATGGATTTTGTTTCACATGAATTTTGCTTTTTACTTTTCTTAATATGAACTATATTAACATTCAATAATAATTAAATTTTATTATTAATGAATTTATTAATATCAGCCAAATTTATATCCTAAAATATTAATAAATACTTTTATTAAAAAAAAAAAAAAAGAAATGTGTATAAATGAATTTTTATAGATGTCCAATAAACTATATAAAATTTCACAGGATCTGTAAAAAAATATATAAACCTACCCCCATTTATATGATCGGATCGATATATATTAGACGCAAAGGGTAAAAATGACGAGGAAAATTAATTACTCTCTTGAGATTAATATTGATAATTTGTTACTTATATAATACTCCCTCCGTCCGCCTATAAGTGTTACGTTACTTTTTGACATAAATAAGATATAAAGTGAAGTGTAAGAAAAAGTATTTACCAAAAAAGGTATGGGAAGCTTATAGGCGGACGGACCAAAATGGTAAAATGGGAAGCTTATAGGCGGACGGAGGGAGTAATAACTAGTAAAGCAATTAATTGGTGTAATATATATGTTCTTGCTTCAAATGAAAATCATTATAGCATCTCCCATGCTCTATTGAATTCAAAAAAGTAGATAACTTTTTGTAAGCTTTGTAATTTATTCGAGATTTGTTATTATTTTTTTTATCAATTAATTGTTATCTTCTTGCACCACAAATTAATGAATACAAAATTGAAGAAAAAAGAACATGCTATTTTACATTGCATATTTTCACCATTCAAATTTTTTTAAGTTTATAAAGGTCTATTTTAATGTGATACATTTAGAATTATAGAGTAGAAAAATATAATCAATTATTCTAATGGAAGAGGAGAAAGAAAAAGCATTGTATTCCAATGGTTAATTGTAAAGATAAATTTTATTCGTAAACAATTAAATTAATTAAAACAAGATTGAAAATCTAGCAATTAATTAAAAGCGCATTCTGGTTTTCTAGTGGAAGGAGAAGAGCAATAGTCGTAACTCATGTAGCGTTTTCTGAAAGCCGCCATTGTACGTTTCTCGTCAGCATTCAGATTCCAAAAACCCGGTTTGTTCCAGAAAAACCGTTGTGAACCACACCAACCCACGTTTTGACTACTTCGGACCGGACAAGCGTAGAAATCGAAATCCTGGTATTCAGCTATAAATGGGCCTTGTGACCAATCCACTGCACCGGCCCAATCTGCATTCCATATACTTGACTCAATGTGCATTGGTTTCGTTGGGTAATCTATTCCACGTGCTTTGTTGTTGTTGAAAACTCTAATTGGAATATTGTCAATCCTGAATCTGCAATACACACACAATATTAACTATTATGTTGTTCTCGATATCCGATTCAAAAATCGACTAATTATATTCTTACACAATTCGGGTAGGGTTCCAGAGAATTTCGTAAGTATGAAAAGCTTTAGATGGATTAAACCAAAGATTAAAACTTTGCTCTCTGTGGCCTCCATCATTATTATAAACATTGGTTTGAACTGTACCATTAGTGCCAAGAAACTCAAAGTCGAGTTCAAAATGATTAACATTAGGGTCCTGATAATCTGGGGCAGAAGTCAACTGAAAAAAAAATTATATATTGTATAAAAATTATTATAATGTGGAGACAAAATAAATTAATAAAAGTGAGGATTTTACGTAAAATGACGAAACAATCCCTCCTGTTTTCCTCCGTGGTGTTTTCATTCTTATATGGAACAACCCTGATCCATATTGGTACTTAGATTTAAATCCAGCGCCTGCAGTAACAAAAATAATATTAGCTTGCACTACATCTTCTTCGACTCGACTCATTTACAGTCTTATATATATATATACACTACTAACCTCCTGAGGATTGATCCATTCGAAGTTGAACATAGTTTCCTTGAGGGTTAACGGAGAAGTGATTATTTCCCCATAGATAGTTATAATGTGTATGAAAATTAGCAGCTACTAATTTTGTTTGAGTTGAGAAAGCACCAAGAAAAACAATGCTAAAAATTGTGAGAAAGGCCATCGAATTCATTTTTGTAATTTAATTTATGAATGAAATGAAACCTGTTAGTAATGTGTATATATACCGATTATGGAGAGTTATGATACACGATTGATTCCACTTGATCATACAACAAATTTATTATGTAATTTAAGAGACCTTTAACTAGGCCAATCATTCATCCACTAATTTGCGTCACATTAATTAATAAAATAAATTACTTTAAATACTCATTTCTATTCAAAATACCAGTGTAGATACGAAATTTTAATATTTTCATTTTGTATTATAGATTATTATAATTATATATTTTTTTAAAATTGTTGCGTAAATTTTATTATATTATACCATTCATAATTAACCAATGGTAAAAAAAAGTACACAATTTATGATTATCTTATATATTGGTCCTTTAAGAACAGATGTCCTACATCTATGAGGAAGAATCGTTAAAATGAAAAGAAAGGTACATGGAAGGGCAGTATAGTCTACTTTATTGAGTTCTTATTTATGATCTATTTCCCCTTTCAAAACTCCCTTAATATAAATATAAAGTAAGCAATGTAAAATGAAATAAAATTAAGATAATTAGTATTAGAAATAGAATCTTTGAATAATTAATAAAAACTATAAATTAACATAAGCGAGAAACATAAATATATGAGGGTATTTTACCGAGACGTATATTATACAGTAAGAATTAAGTATGCAATTAATCTTAAAATTAAAGTCAAATTAAGTTAAAGGGAAGGAGGCGTTTGAATAATTAATGTAATTTTTTTTTTTTGAAGTTAATAATTATTGTAATTAAGAATTAACACATGGAAAGAAATACTAAATTTCGAAAATGCAGCAAGTTTGAGGAATTGATTAGTCCATCATATATCTATAAAAAGATTAACGTTACCACTAGACTCGGCCTTTCTCATGGGCCCCGCTGAACAAAATCTCAGTTTTACTGTACACACCTCATATAAAATACGAGTATAATTTATTTTAAAATTTTTACACATTTCAATTTTAAATAATTATACCCAAATTTTAAAAAAAAATTACTAAAAATCCTTCTCATTTAAATGGTGAATTAAGAAGAAGAAATAAATTGAATTCAAAATACTTCAAATTTTCACAAAACAAATAAAAAAAATCACAAAAATTAAAACCCTAAATTTTGATAAAAAATAATGAAATTGCATAAAAAAAAATATTAAGTGTATCAAATTTACTCTGAATGTGAAATATGTAGTTGAAACTCCTCCTTTCAAACTTGAACTCACTTTTTTCTTTTTCTCATTTTACCGTGTTTTGTCCGATCCGTTGTGGTGAATGATTTTTTTGTATTTTTTTTTTTTTTCGTAATTTTTTTTTTTTAGAATTGAGTTATAATTATCTAAAATTGAGGTTTGTATTAATTTTTTTTTTTTATAAAAAATTATGGAGTATTTTATATGGGGTGTGTATAGTAATTGGAGTTATGGAGTATATTAGTACTCCCTCCGTCCCAGGATTTTATGCACACTTTGATCGGCACGGAGATTAAGAAAATGGAATAAAGTGATGTGTAAGGTAAATAAAAGAGGGGTATTATTGGTAATTTATTGATTAAAGTGAAAGAGATTTGATTAAAGGTAAAATAAAGGAGGGGTATTATTGGTATTATTATTTCCTTTTTTAGAGTGTGCAAAAAATGTTGGGACGCCCGTTAAGAAAAGTGTGCATAAAATTCTGGAACGGAGGAGGAAGTATAACGGAGGGTTTGTTTAGTCGTGATCTTTCTCAAGTCTTAATTATTAATGTTAAAGTTTAACACGCTTTCAATTAAATTATACTAATTCTATAGGAAAACAGATTTTCATAAATTATAATGCTATTAAAAAAAATCCCAACAGAATTCAGAACTGAACAACAATTTGTATCCCCAATTAAAAGCAGCATTCTATAATTTTCCGGCTTTCAAATCTGACAAAAAATTCAGGCATATCAGAAAAGATAGTCTGAGTCAGAAATATATAACTATGAATGAATGACAAGAAAAATAGATATATACCGGTACCTAATAAATTCTTAATATAAGTCTATCATGTGAAATTTTCTCTTACATACCCCATTTATTTTGAGACTGAGAGAGTAAATGACTGTAAGAATAAATTATTTAAAATCTCATGAACTAAGAGAAATATCCCGAACAATTTCAAATTAAACAACTTCAACATATGTATGAATTCTAACCATTGGTATAACTCACGCGCATGAAAAATCATAGAATGAAAAAAAAAAAAAAAGAAGAAGAACCACATCTACTGTTGTTTTTTCATGTATACAAAGAAGAAGCTGATCTTTCGTTTTAAAAAGAGCCCTTGTAATACAATGAAAAAAAGACCAATGTAAATGAAGTAAAATACTCCCTCCATCCAAACTTCGTATGTACAACTAATTTTCACGTGTTTTAAGAAGTATTGGACTATTGATTATTTATGTATAAAATGAGTGTTTGCAAACACTAGTATGTGTTTAAAAGCACTTTTTTTTTTCCAAATAAAATCACTTTTGGAGTGTTTGCAAACACAACAAAGTGATTAAGTTAATTTGTTAAAAACAATTTTGGTGAAACACCCCTCCACCTACTTTTAATAGCTTCTATGTGCTTCTCATCATTGTAATAATCAATTTTACTATTTTGTCCTCACAATTTATATAATATTTCATTTTTACTCATTAGTTATACAAATGTAATAAGGGTGTTTTTTTGTAAATTTATAAAAAAAAAGTGATTTATTTTGTAAACACCACAACATATACAAAATTGATTAAAAGTGCTTAATTTTAAAACACTATCAACTTTCAATTTTATTGTAAAAATCAATTTTAATCACTTTAAATCAATCACTATTGTTTGCAAACACACCCAAAATAGATATGAAAAGTAAAAAGTGAATGGTGTATTATTGTATTGGGAGAAAAAATATTCTAATTCTTAAAAGTTTATGTGCATATTAAGTTTGGACGAAACAAAAAAAATACTTATATACAAAATTTGGATAGAGAGAGTATTTCACAACATGATTATTGATCAAAGGCATATTAAAAACACCATGGACGCAAAGTGGTTGTGCTTGGGCTAATAAGAAGGTATAGTTTATTCGTAATATAAAATTTTTACCGTAAATTTATTTCTTTTAATAAAATGTCACAAAAATATCCAAATGGTAAACCTAAAAATTAGTAATACCATGAGGCACTTCCTGATTGTAGGCTACAACCTCATTCTGAATATCGAACTGAGTATTGTGCGTCTCATCTCGTGTCTAGCGTTCCCATGAACTCCATCCTAAATCTCGATAGATGCAAACTCAGGCACGAGATGAGACGCACAATACTCAGTTCGATATTACAAAATTAAGTAATTGATGTCCGAGTGGTTATAGACACCTGTGACCTCCATGACCTTTTTTTTTTTTTTACAAAATTACCCACCTCCACTTTTCAATAACAAAATTTTCACTTTTCAATAATAATAATTACAAGTTTTCCACTTTTCAATAACAAAATTTCCACTTTTCACTAATAATAGTCACCACTTTTTACCTTTTCACTAATAATAGTTACTACTTTTCGGTAACAAAATTTCCACTTTTCACTAATAATAGTTACCACTTTTCAGTAACAAAATTTCCACTTTTCAATAATAATAGTTACCACTTTTCAATAACAAGATTTACACTTTTCAGTAAAAACATTTAATAACAAAATTACAATTTTTCAATATCACTTTTGAATAACAACATTTACACTCTTCAATAATAAAATTGTCCACTTTTCAATAAATAAATAAAAACAAATTTTCCCTATAACAAAACATCAGAAAAAAGAAATAGGAAAGTTAATTATGAACGACCTCTTCCAATGCACATTGTTCGTCCCACTTTATACCTTTCTGCATCCAAAATTATTTAATCTAAATGAAAATAAGCGTTCCAAATTCCATCCATGGTGAAGACGTCTGACCTAAATGCATTCTATTTTACCCCTAGTAATCGAAAATTCCAAAAGGAACTAACTTTTCACGTTCTTTCATTACAGATCTAGTTAATTTTTCTTGCAATTATAACAAATTTTGTTTCATCTTTTCAATCTGTGCGCAGAAGAGATCAAAGGAATAAGAGGGAAATAAAATTTACCTATTACCTTTTTTTACCTGTGGCTGACGGCAGCGAACAGGACACCAGCATGGCGGCGAACGCAACTGCTTAGGTGACGCGAACAACGGCCTTACACCAGAAGCGGCGGCAGAACACACGAAAATGGCAGCAGATCTGTCTCGTACAAGCAGCGGCGGTTGATCGAAAAATCCATGAAGGCAACGAAGACGCAGTGCTTCTAATTTGGGTGGGAACGTTGCTGCAAACGAATACATAAATGATCTGTAGAAAAATAAACGGTTAAAAAAACGTGTGCACCGTTTGTTGTTGGTGCACATGATGCATTTAAGTCTTTCCCAAAAAAAAAAAGATCAGCTAAATTAATTTATCAACAAAGAAGATATGAAACATCATCTTAGCAATGTCCTGCAACAAAAAGTAAATAATACGGAGTACAAAGTAATACACAAAAGACAAAACCATTTTTTTTATTAATTTTCAATAGAAGGCGAGACAGCGGCGAGAATCGACGGTAAAATCGTAGTAGTAATAAGAACGGCTTATGTTTATTTAGGTTTTAGATGATAATGGGTAGATACAGACGTGGCTATCCAGCTCATATGTGGAATTGGAATGGAGTTTATAAGAAAATTACACGTATAATCCAATTTTTCTTAAAATGACGTGGAGGCGAAATCTATGAGAGAATGACACCTCAGCAATTTTAACTCCCTATTAGTAATATAGAGGATTGCATCCATGGGGAAGCAACATCATGAGCTAGAAGGCTTGGACTCATGAGAAAAAACAATGAGACTCAATTTTAGAGAGAAAATGAAAGGCTCTAAAATAAAAAGAAAATTTTAGAGATTCTGTAACTCAAAAGATATAGTAAATAAATAGACCATAGCGAATCTTAAAAAAGAACACAAAGTTGTTATAGAAAAGTAACAAATAATGAGCTTCAAATAAGTAGTAAAATTCATAACTTCAAGTATCAAGTACTAATTACCTTTATTCAAAAAAAAAAAAAAAAAAAAAGAAATGGAACTGTATTGTGTGTTGTTATTGAATTGTAATACTCCGTATACAGTAAGGTTGTGTTTGGATGGAGGTATTTGATTTGAGGAGGTATTTCAAATGAAAGGTTTTGAAAATAGATGGATTTCAAATGACATGGTTTTAGTGAGGATTTCAAATCCTCTCAATTTTAACTATAAATTGTGCAAGCAAAAATCTAAGTATTTAAAATCCATTGATAATCCAAACAAGTGGAGTGGATTTGGACGGTGGATTTGAAATCCATGAGCCCAAATCCACCCAACCAAACGCAACCTGAAAGATTTGTTGGGCGTGTGTGTTTAAAGTTTGTATTCTAGTTTGAAAATTTTTGAATAAAAGTAGTCGATATGTCCGAGTGGTTAAGGAGACAGACTTGAAATCTGTTGGGCTTCGCCCGCGCAGGTTCGAACCCTGCTGTCGACGTTTTTACATTTTTGTATTTGCAAATTATTTTTTGTTTTCTAAAATTTAAAAGATAAAAAAGGCTTTCATGCGGATGTGTGAGATCAAAGGTTCCACAACCTGCACGGGAGCCCCAATGTGGTTCCGTCCCTACATGCGAGTGTGTGAAATCAAAGGTTCCACAATCTGCACGGAGGTCCAATGTGGCTCCGTCCCTACATGCGGGTGTGTGAGATCAAAGGTTCCACAACCTGCACGGGGATCCAAGTCCATTTACTTGAATGTCATTGGCATTTTTACTGAACTGCCAATGCCAAAGGAGATTCCATGCCAAAGGAGATTCCACTACTCGACTCGACCTTATTTACAACGGAGGGAGTACAATGTTACTATAAGCCACGGGTGTGAGTATAATACTCCCCCCGTCCGCCTATAAGTTTTCCATTTTACCATTTTGGTCCGTCCGTCTATAAATTTCTCATACCTTTTTTGGTAAGTACTTTTTCTTACATTTCACTTTATATCTTACTTTTTCTATTTATCTCTCTCCTCTCTCAATCACATCACTTGTACTATATCTATTATTTAATCACTTTTCTTAATCTATGTGTCAAAAAGTAACGTGAAACATATAGGCGGAGGAAGGGAGTATGTTATATAGGAGTATGTATTTATTGAAGAATATATTTGTATTGTCGTGCATATAAGATTCATAAACAAAATAAAGGGAGGATAACATTTTTTGTCCTATGTACTTTATTTTCTAAGTATATACTCTATCTGTCCCATTGAAAGTTACTCAACTTTCTTTTTTCGTTCGTCTCAATGAAAACTATTTGTTTCTTTTTTAGTAACTACTCTCTCTCACATTTCGTTATTTTTTTTTTCTCTCAATCACATCACCTTTAATACATCTACTTATTATATTAATATTTTTTAATCTTCGTGCCCGAAGCTCATGGGGAGCTTTCACCGAATCGGAAGGAGTAGTTCCTTGTACTTTGAAAATATATATTTCTAGCTCCATGTATTTTTTAAATTTTTTTTTTTTTTGCTCATTTTTACCCTTTTTGATACAATATTATACTCTCTCCGTTTCGGTATTATCTGAACATTTACTGTTTGCACGGGTTTTAATGTAAGAATTGTTTATTAGTATTAAAGGTGATAAATTTTATTTTTATGAGGGATATTATGGATAATTCAATTTTATTGGAGAGGGAATCTTTAGCTAGTGTGTAAAAAGTAATGACATGTGATGTAAATAAGAGATGTTTGAGGGAGTTTTTTAAAGGAGTAAAAAGTTACTTTTTTCAAATCAAGTAGATATAATTATATTATATATAACCGTCTCACCCCTGTATATGTTAAGTGAGAGTGTGCGGTTAAACCATTAAAGAAGAACGATGGCTGCCTCACCCTCGCGTGCGCACATTCCATATATTCCGGCCGCACATTTGTTCCCTTATTTATTCCACCCTCGCGTGCGCACATTCCATATACTCCGGCCGCACAGTTGTTCCCTTCTTCATTCCACATACTTCAGCCGCACACAACGCCCGCTGTTGTTCCCTCTTCACCTGTCCGTCGTTGCCCTCATCATCTTCTCCTCCACTCGCAAGTTCTTTCACTACCCAAGCTCCAGGTCACTCATTTTTTTGCTTATAGATTCATTCAACATATTTCAGCTGCACGCAACGGTTCGCAGTTGTTCCTTCTTCACCTCGTCGCAATAATAAGTTGTCCACCTACGGTCCGTCGCCCTCATCATCTTCTCCTCCACCCGCAAGTTCTTTCACTACCCAATCTCCAGGTCTCTCTCAATCCCCCCCGTATGTTTTTTGCTTATAGATTTTGAGAATAACAACTTGTTTCAATATTAGGATCACTGGTTCTTGATCTTGAATCACTAGAGGCTGCAACATATGCTTGTTAATATTGATTCATAGCATACCCAGCTTATGCAATATACTTTTTTCTGATAAAAAAAATATTAGAATCATGTTGATAGATTTATAAAATATTCAAATCCAATGAATAAAGAGTCAACAAGAATGTCCATGATAGATAAATATTTAAATTTGCAAACCTGTTACATCTGACATTTGTTATAAATGCTTTAGTATATATGTTGTTGGATGATGTGGATTGTTCCCATTTTGAATGAAATTGAGTGACATTTTTTTATATGAAATCTGTTATATGTGTCATTCATATAGAATCATATAATTCATATTAAACATCCTCGTATTATGCTGAAATCACAATTCAAGATTCATGTGAAAATTGAATAAGTTGGAATTAATTGGAGTTGAAAAGGCCATAGTGGACAATAAATGCAATTAAAGAAAATGTATGTTCTAAATTGGAATTAAAATTATTCTGTTATAATTTGTTCTAATTATTTATTTTCATAGTACCCAAAATCCTTATGCGTTGAATATTTATATGAATTTTCATTGATAGACATAACTTTAAAGAAATTAATAAATTATATATGCTATGTAAAAGTTCTATTTTTTAATTCTTTAATCAATGTCAAGATAAAAGTCACCTTGTTGGGCTTGTGCTAATCCACGTACTATATTTTTTTGTGATGAATAGGTTTGTGCATATGGCACTTCGTAAAAAGATTAAGGTAGATCATGATGACTATAAGTCACATTTGCCAAAAAATAGTACAAGTGGTAATTGTTGGAGAGGACCTACACACATGCATTGTCTTTATAAGGGTCGGATTGGTGGAGTGCGGACAAAAGTAGTTTTCAACGAATATGGGTAGTCTGTAGGGAATAATGGTGTTAAGTTGGAAAGCTACATTGGTGTTATTGTAAGAGAAATTGTGAAGATTACATATCTAACTTGACACTGTGTTCCAAAGGAAGACAAGAATCATATATGGAACGCTATGCTTGTAAGTACATTTATGAACTTTATTTACTCCTTCTGTCCACCAAAAGTGTGCTCACTTTTTTTATATATGTTTTTTTAAAAAAATCATATTTTAATTATAAAGAATATATTTAATATAATGAGTATAAAATATATGTGGTAGATACTCAATCTTGTTAGTAAAGTAGAAAAAATATTCAAAAGTTAACTATTTAAATAAAATAAACACGTTTTTTGTGGACCCAAAAAAAATAATGAGCACACTTTTGGTGGACGGAGGGAGTACTTTTTTTGTTAGTATGTTATATGCTTATTGACATATAATTAATCGTTGCAATTAATGGTAATTTTTGTACTTTACAATCACATCATATTTATTAATTAATTAATTAATTGACTTTTTGTACCTTATAATATTGTATGTGCTTGCAATTAATTAATAGTTTGTAGAAAAAACTTACACGAAAGCTCAAATTGACGAAGTACGACTGGAGTGGGCAATTGGCGAAGTACGGTCGGAGTGGGCTACATGCGTGCAACCATACATGGTTGAGTAGAGAGGAAAGCACGTGCGTTGAGGGATTGCTAATTAATAAATTTATTGTAATAGTAGCTAGTTGAATTTATATATATACATAGATGTGTCGTACATTGAACATTAATTATGATGATTCGTGGATTTTGTAAGGACTTTAGTTTCATTCACAATTAATCAATTTATGGTTTTTTTAGCTTTTGTATTTTATTTTTATTAATTTAGCAAAAGAAAATTTCATTATTTTTTAAAAAATATTGGATATATACAACAGCGGCTAATAACCGTTGTTATAGCTAATACAATTGTTGTTATAGAGCAAGTACAACAACGGTTGTTAATAAATATCAGCGGTTAAAAACCGCTGTAGTAATTCAAAACAACAACGGTTAAAAACCGTTGTAGTAAATTCAAACAACAGCGGTTAACCGCTGTCATAACTAATAAAACCGCTGTCGTAAATATTGTAAGGGGTTAAAACTGAGTACATACTACAGTGGTTTTGATGGAATAACAGCGGTTAATAACTGCTGTTGTATATATATACGACAGCAGTTAATAACCGCTGTCTATCAGCGCCTCCTTTCTACAGCGCTTTGTACCACAGCGGTTGATGATATCAATTTACAGCGGTTTTTAACCGCTGTCTATCAGCTTATTTGACATAGTGATTAGTTAGTAATTAATTACAGTTTGTGAATTGCAACGAGGGTTGAGTTTGCATTGGTTGAGATGTTTGTGAAAGACTTGATGAATTAGTTTGAGTTTAATAGTAATTAGCTTAATTGAGACAGAGTTGATTGCTAGATCGACAACATTAGATATTAATCGAATAGATGTCGTCTAGAAAATTAGTGATGTGACAGAATGTAGGCTATACTAACCGTGATAAAAGTGTTTAGGTGAGCTAATTAGTGCACATGTTTATCTAAACCTCAAAATGAATTGATCATTAGTACTACTATTTAACCGTATGAAGTATCACAGTTGAGTAATTTGGGAAGAATAACAAATAAAACACGTAGGGTATGTTTGTTTTGGGATGGAAAATTCAAATTTGAGATTTTGAAATTTCATCCATGTTCTAATTTTAAATTTAAATTTAGGATTTTAAAATTATACTCTACAAATAGTCAAATACATATACCTATGAACCTTATAAAAGTCAAATCTATAAATACCAAAATAAACCAAAAACATAAAAAATAAAAAAAATTGAAATCCACTAAATTTTGAAATCTAGATTTCAAAATTCCCCAAATCCAAAATCAAATCACTGTTGAAATTTTAATCTGAAAGAAAGCAACGACAATCTTACACTTGAAACCTCTTGACATAAACATACACATATTAAACTATCATAATTGGATTTTGAAACACATGATGCACAAGCTTGTGCTTCAAAATCAAAATATATCACAATTAGAGTAATTAAATCCAAGAATTAAATGAAAACTAGTTATTATTATAATTAACGAACAAAAGGTAAACAAAAAATCAGAATTGGTAAAGGACAAAAGAAACGAACATTACGTATGACGTAAATAATATACTCCCTCCGTCTTGTAAAATTTTGCTCAGACAAATTTTTGGATCCACAAAGTATATATTTATTCTATTTTAATATGTTCTTGCATCAAATGAGAATCATTATAACATTTCCCATGCTCTATTGAATTCAAAAAAAGTAGAAAACTTTTTGTAATCTTTGTAATTTATTCGAGATTTGTTATTATTATTTTGTCAATTAATTGTTATCTTCTTGCACCACAAATTAATGAATAAAAAATTGAAGAAAAAAAGAACATTTTACATTGCATATTTTCACCATTCAAATTCTTTTAAGTTTATAAATGTCTATTTTATGTGATAAATTTAGAATTATAGAAAAATATAACCAATTATTCTAATGAAAGAGGAGAAAGAAAAAGCATTTTATTCCAATGGTTAATTGTAAAGATAAATTTTATTAGTAAACAATTAAATTAATTAAAACAAAATTGAAAATCTAGCAATTAATTAAAAGCGCATTCTGGTTTTCTAGTGGAAGGAGAAGAGCAATAGTCGTAACTCATGTAGCGTTTTCTGAAAGCCGCCATTATACGTTTCTCGTCAGCATTCAGATTCCAAAAACCCGGTTTGTTCCAGAAAAACCGTTGTGAACCACACCAACCCACGTTTTGACTACTTCGGACCGGACAAGCGTAGAAATCGAAATCCTGATATTCAGCTATAAATGGGCCTTGTGACCAATCCACTACACCGGCCCAATCTGCATTCCATATACTTGACTCAATGTGCATTGGTTTCGTTGGGTAATCTATTCCACGTGCTTTGTTGTTGTTGAAAACTCTAATTGGAATATTGTCAATCCTGAATCTGCAATACACACACAATATTAACTATATATTATGTTGTTCTCGATATCCGACTCAAAAATCGACTAATTATATTCTTACACAATTCGGGTAGGGTTCCAGAGAATTTCGTAAGTATGGAAAGCTTTAGATGGATTAAACCAAAGATTAAAACTTTGCTCTCTGTGGCCTCCATCATTATTATAAA
Source organism: Galeopsis tetrahit (assembly GCA_963675135.1). Lineage (NCBI taxonomy): Eukaryota > Viridiplantae > Streptophyta > Magnoliopsida > Lamiales > Lamiaceae > Galeopsis > Galeopsis tetrahit. The sequence continues at coordinate 34,977,955 of OY776130.1, read as the reverse complement.
CATTGGTTTGAACTGTACCATTAGTGCCAAGAAACTCAAAGTCGAGTTCAAAATGATTAACATTAGGGTCCTGATAATCTGGGGCAGAAGTCAACTGGAAAAAAAATTATATATTGTATAAAAATTATTATAATGTGGAGATACAATAAATTAATAAAAGTGAGGATTTTACGTAAAATGACGAAACAATCCCTTCTGTTTTCCTACGTGGTGTTTTCATTCTTATATGGAACAACCCTGATCCATATTGGTACTTAGATTTAAATCCAGCGCCTGCAGTAACAAAAATAAGATTAGCTTGCACTACATCTCTTTCGACTCGACTCATTTATAGTCCTATATATATATATACACCACTAACCTCCTGAGGATTGATCCATTCGAAGTTGAACATAGTTTCCTTGAGGGTTAACGGAGAAGTGATTATTTCCCCATAGATAGTTATAATGTGTATGAAAATTTGCAGCTGCTAATTTTGTTTGAGTTGAGAAAGCACCAAGAAAAACAATGCTAAAAATTGTGAGAAAGGCCATCGAATTCATTTTTGTAATTTAATTTATGAATGAAATGAAACCTGTTGTAATGTGTATATATACTGATTATGGAGAGTTATGGTACACGATTGATTCCACTTGATCATACAACAAATTTATTATGTAATTTAAGAGGGCTTTAACTACGCCAATCATTCATCCACTAATTTGTGCCACATTAATTAATAAAATAAACTACTTTAAATACTCATTTCTATTCAAAATACTAGTGTAGATACGAGATTTTAAATTATCAATTTAATATTTTACTAGTGTAAAATTCGCGTTCTACGCGAAGTTTTAAAATAAATTTATAATAAGAGCAAGAAATATATATATATTTTTTAATATAATAAATCCATATAAACAGTATTAGAATAAGGTAAAACAAAAAATTTATTGAAAAAATAATGAGAGCAAAAGCATAATTCTTTTCTTAGTAGACATAAAAAAATACCTCTTCTTCCATTGAAATACACTCATATATACAAAATCTTTTGTGGTCTTTAATACTTACTTATAATGTAGCACGTCCTTATAATCTTAATTAACTTTAATCCTTCGATGTGCTGATGTCTGAAATTGGTAAATATATAGATAAAAATTTCTGCGAAAAATATACTATTAATTAATTTTTTTTTTTTTTGATAAATTGACTAAAACACGTGATATATTTTACTATAAAACAAAACTTTTTAGAAGATGATTCATGCACCCATGAATGGACTAATTTTGAGAAATTATGAATTATGAATCAACAATGAATTGAAGTTAAAATCTTACTTTTTTGTATTATTAACATAGTAGCTTATATTGGTTAGAAAAAAACATAGTAGCTTATATATAATGAGAAATTTATATAACATTTATTTTATTTAAAAAAAAAAGGTCATTAATATGTAAATGATTAAATTATGCAAAAATGATAAAGGAATTAATTGTTACGTTAAAAATAACTAATAAATGAATCAAGCTTCCATAAAAGTTAAATATTCGAAATTTGCATACAAAAATTTAATTCTAGATTTGAAATAGTCAATTTGAATTTAACTCTACGTTAAGTAGCAATAAAAAATTAACCCTTCAAATGAAATAGTCAATATGACTTTATAATCTAATTATAAAATTTCATAATTTGTGAAGGTATTTGATAAACATTATAAACTGGTTTCTTTGGAATTAAGTTATGGTTGATTTTTTTTTTTTTTATGGAGAGATTATGTGGTGTACAATTTAATCACTGATATATTAAAACTTAAGTCAATCTTTTTGAATATATATGGAAATTAATAAATACTTTTTATTATAAAAAAATATATTTGTACGCTTATAATATAGTATTTGTAAGGGAGAGATTCTGGATTGTACCATTAATTACTGATTACAAATTTAGTTAACTACAGTATAACACTAAAATAAATAAATACAAATTTATATGAAAATCTCTAAATTGAACGTTAGATTATAACACATTTATTTCACGTTTCCTAAATCAGTCGCTTATAATAAACAGAAAATATGTGCAGTGAATGGATCGCTAGTAAATTTCCTTAATTAAGGAAGGAAATTTATTCAATTTTTATTAGTTGTCCAAAATATATATCTAATGAACTAAAAATTTGATTCTTTATTAATCATGTATATATATATTATTGTTTATAATATAAATAAATTTAAATAATCATTATATTTAATATTTTTTAATATAATGTTTATATCAAGTGTATATTTTTCTATATGATAAATAATTTTGGAATTTGTTTTAAGGAATTTCGAGATTTAAAGAATTTTATAATTTAAGTAATTTTTATAGTAAAATATATTCTTTGAGAGTTTTAATCAATATATAAATCATGTAATTAAGTAAATTGTATATTGTTTTAAGGATTTTTTTAATTTAAGAAACTTGTGAAATTAAGAAATTAACGATTAGAAAAAACTAAAAATTTGCAATTTTATGGAACGCTGCCATTTCCTTAATTTAAGGAATATTATTCAATTTTTGTAGACATATAAACTAATAATTATACCTTTTATTAATTATGTAAACATGGAGTATTATTATTTATAATATAAATAAAATTAAATTCAAAATATATTTAATATATATTATTGGTTTCAAACATAAAATTTACATTTTCTAGACTCCATCTCTGAATATTGTGGTTTTGCATTACAGGAGTTTTAACATTGAATATTGTGGTTATGCATTACAGAAGTTTTAACATCTACAATTAGTTATATATGAATGTTTTCTAAAATTAACTCAAATTTAAATGAATTCTGAACTATTTTAAAATTAGTCAATTGTGATTGAAATTTAGTTTTCGTAATTTACTGAGAATCAAATTTGATTTTCAATGAATTTTTAACTATTTATTTATGTATAAACAATAAAAAAAGAATTTTTAACAAATTTTTATATAAATATAAAAAGGTGTAAAATATGTATTGTTTCTTACGTGATTATTGTTGTTTAATTGTGGCATAAGTTAAGGGAGTGATTGTTTTATTTTTTTTTAAATTAATATTGAAAGAAAAATCATGTAAACACCCATTTGATTTGGTTATGAAAAAAAATACTCCCTCCATCCATGAAAAGTAGGGACATGGGGATGGGACACAAGTTTTAAGAAAATGGTAGATAAAGTAGATAAAGTAAGGGTATTATAGGGTATTGTGGGGTCCATTGTGAATAAAGTGATTGTTTAGGAATAAAGTTGATGGCAAATTGAGTAATTAAGTGATAGTTGAAGGGTGATAATTTCCATAAAGTGCATGGGACTACATTTGATGGACAAAGAATATGTGTCAAATGGGACTACTTTTCGTGGACGGAGGGAGTAGTATTATAAATCATAAGCTTATTTTTTTTCTTTTTGACATGGAAATATAAATGAGTATCTACCCAACTTGAAGGTAAAATCATCTACACAACTTGAAGGTAAAACAGTAGAAAATAAAGAGAAACTTAGAAAAAAAAACTATAGCTGACTTGAAGGTAAAACAGTAGAAAATAAAGAGAAACTTAGAAAGAAACTATGCCTAGCCAGTTATTGTGGACGGTCTAATTTCCATCACGTCCTGTCTAGAAAAGCCTGCCCATTCTAAACTGCAAGAGAGACGCCTTGAAGAATTGCCAAAACTTCAACCTCCCCACCATTGAAACTGATGAAGCCTTCGGAGAAACACCACAAGAAAAAAATCTGCTTAGGATAAGGTCAACTTCGAATTAACACTATTAACAAAGTTTGTGTCATTCACTACATACGCACTTCTAAGAAAAAAAAGAGATTGGAGAAATTTGGTTGATAATTGTTGGACAAAATCTGCTTTCATATATCATTAATCTCGATCTCAAGGTCTCCACTGAGAAGATCAGACTTGAGAAAAACAGGCTTAAAAAGAAAACAACATACTTGAGGAATGTTTGAAGAGAAATGCATGGTGAAGATTATATAGAAAATTGTATTAAGATCTAACTGTTAAGATTAATATGTTAAAATGAATGGTGAAGATTAAAGAAAATAAATGAAATGAATGAGGATGAAGGATTTTGAAGAGAGAGGTTGATGTAGAGGTGGTGTGGTTGTGACATGTGGCATGGAAGAAGTTTACAAATATATAGAATTAAGATAATATATCTTTGTGTATTTACTTAATTTAAATTTTAATATTTTTATTTTGTATTACAGATTATTATAATTATATTTTTTTAAAAAATTGTTGCGTAAATTTTATTCAATAATTTTTTTTTTATATTATATTAATTGTGAATGTAATTATTTTATACAATTCATAATAAACCAATGGTAAAATAAAGGTACACAATTTATGATTATCTTATACTAGTGTAAGACAGCGTTTTACGCGGGGTTGAAATAATTTTTTAATATATTTAATTTTAATTTATTAATTTCTTAAAATATACTATGTAAATTTCTTTATTCTATTAAAAGATAAAAAAATAAAACGGTGTAGTAATATATATTAAATTATTTATATAAAAATAGTAATAAAAAAGAAAATTATAAATTTATTTATAAAAAAAATTAATATAATAAATTACAAATTGTGAAAAACATTTTTATGAACAACAATTATTGTATATTTACAATTTTTTTCATTTGTTCGGTGTAATTAACTAATAGAATAGAGTTAACAAATAATTAAATTTAACAACCACTTATAACTTAACATTATAATTGGGTTCTAACCACTTAATGAACATACTTAAGTGATATAAGTATATAACCGTTCAAAATCTGAATTATCACTTAACTCGACTACTTGAGCAGATTCGAAACATTGATTCAAATAAAATGAATAAATGCAAACTTCCCAAACAAAATATTCGTTCAACATTGTGGCCAAGGCACCTTCTTCAAATCGACTACGTTTTATTTCAATTCATTCATTTTAAAACCGACTCTTCATTTCTCATATGCTTCAAATATCTGTGTAGAACATGAAAGGTTCCTCTTTCAAAATAGTATGCCCAGGAAATTACTTTGTCAATGGGCTACAACATTATTGTCTTTATTGACATAACTTTTAACAGTTCGTCCAAAATAAATCCAAGAAATTTCATTTCACATTCTTCGTGGATTGTGACAAATTTATCTCGCAAACGTCATTAAAATCTGATTTCTTCCATCGAACACTCATATAATAATCCCTTGTTCAAATGGTCGGATTCGAATCTGCAACATAAATTAAAAAATATTAGCAAATGAAAAATTAATAAACATTGTGAAAATGTGGACATCATACTTCTTATAAAAAAAGTCTATTGACATTGAATAAATAGTGAAAATAAACAAAGGAAATCATAAAAACAACCTGCATACATGACATATCGAAGAGATATACCAATGAGTCAATGAGAAATCACTCGAAAATCTCAAAATACATGGAATCACGAATACAAATTGAAAAGAGAATTAATCATTGAGATAATGAGAAAAAACATATAAATGAGAAAAGAGCATGATAAATTGTGAACTAACACCACAAGAGAAGAGGTAAGAATCGAAAATAATAAAAATGAAGAAGCCAAAACGATTCTTATATAGGAATCAAAATATAAATAGACGGATGAGATTAAAATATAATGTAAGGCTTTGATTAAAACTTATATTAGGATACTTAGACAAATTTGATTAAGAATGCAATGAATTTGAAATGAGAGAGAGAATGAATAGATGTGGAAAATCTTGACATGTGGCACAAAATGAGTTTGCAAATATACATAATTAAGATATTGGTCATTTAAGAACAAATGTCCATTATATATATATATATATATATATATATATATATATATATATATATAGAGGGTAGAGCTGCTGTGTACTCAAGTACACGATGTACTTGATGAGTCCACTTGCAAACCGGTCACATTCGCATAAATAGAATATTGCACGCATATTTATCTAATACGGAATAACTATTGTAGCCTAGTGGTCGCCCCCTAAATTTTTTACCACAAGGTCACGTGTTCGAATCTTACCTACATCAAATTTTGAATTTTATTTTATCACCTGTTTTTTTTATTTTAGCACTCGTTTATTTTATCACCTGTTTTTATTTATTTTCGCACCTAATAAATATTTTAGCACTCGTTTATTTTATCACCTGTTTTTTTATTTTCGCACCTAATAAATATTTTAACACTCGTTTATATAAATTATAAAAGTGCAAGACTAATAACTAAGGTGTATCATTGATAGTCATAAAAGTGCAAGATTAAAAAATAAAATGTGTGAAATTAATAACAATTTAAAAAAAAAAAATTAGAAACAGTTTATCAAGATTATAAAAGTGCAAGATTTAATAATCAAATGGTATAACTTAATATTTATAAAATTGCAAGATTAAATAATAAAATGTGTGAAATTAATAACAATTGTTTAAAAAAATAAGGAACCGTTTATCTAGATTATAAAAGTACAAGTACTAATAACCAAAATGTCAATTTAAAAAGTGCAAGTACTAATAATATCATTAATAGTAACAAAAGTGCAAGTAAAAAAATAATAAAACGTGTAAAATTAATAATAATTTTTTTTAAAAAAATTTAGTACCAATTTTTCTAGATTATGAAAGTGCAAGTACAAATAACCAAAATGTGTATCATTAGCATACACTTTTCAGTTATAATATCATACACTTTTCAATTATAATAACATACATTTTTCATTAATATATAACTTACACTTTTCATTAATAGAACATACACTTTTTAGTTATAATAACATACACTTTTCATTAAATAGTTCATACACTTTGCAGTTATAATAACATACATTTTTCATTAATATAACATACACTTTTCATTAATAGATCATACACTTTGCAGTTATAATATCATACACTTTCCATTAATATATAACTTATACTTTTCATTTATAGTTCATACACTTTTCAGTTATAATATCATACACTTTTCATTAAAAATAATGTTGCTCAATATAGTAACATAAACTTTTAATTAAAAAAAACAAAGATACACTTTTTCAAAAAAAAAATTGAAAAAAAAAAAAGTCAAAGTTTGACCGTTGACCGGTCAACGGTCAACATTTGACTAGTCAAAGTCTACTCAAGTACACTATGTACTTGAGTACATACAAGACTTTGGCATATATATATACTAGTGTAAGACCTGCGAATTTCGCGGGATTGAAAAAAATATATATTATTATTTAATAAGATTTTATATAATTTATTATTTTAAAATATATAAGTTCAGATTGAATAAGAGCATGTGTTGTCATTTGTGTATAGTTGATTAGTTGTAATATGTGAGTCTTTGTCTAATAATAATGTTTTCGTACGTGCATGAGGTATGTAGCTTGTATTTTAAAATGCTTATAAAATTAAAAAAAATAAACATAAGAAATTTGGAGCACCATTAGAGATAAATGTGTAGTACTTTGTAGAAGTTTGTAGAATAATATAGAGAACGTTTTGTCAGCAGTCTAATTAAAATCATGTTAGTATATAATGACAATAAAAAAAAAAAAATAGAAGAGAGAATGAAAAAATAATTGAACAAAATTTAAATTGAAGAAAAGTTTGAAAGAGTGAGAAAAATTTAAGGAAATTTTAAAAAAAAATTAATTTTTTTTAAAGAATTAATTTTTTTAAAAGAATATTGAAGAAAAAAAAAAGAGAGGAGAGACTAAAACAATTATTTAAAAGATGAAATTAATGAGTAAAAAAGAGATTGTGAAATGGAGGATTTTTGAGAAAAATAGAATGCAATAGACAGGTTGTTCAAATGTTTGCAAATATATGATATTAAGATATATATATTACATATATAAACACCGGTAAAACATTTTAGGTTATACAAAAATAATGTATGTTGGTTTGAAAATCGATGCCAGAGGAAGATGAAGGATCGTTAAAATGAAATAAAATTAAGATAATTAGTATTAAAAATAGAATCTTTGAATAATTAATAAAAACAATAAATTAACATAAACAAGAAACATAAATATATGAGGGTATTATTTTTTTGCTGTCAACGGTAAGAATTAAGTATGCAATTAATCTTAAGATTAAAGTCAAATTAAGTTATAGGGAAGGAGGCGTTTGAATAATTAATGTAATAACACCGGTGACGGAATAAAAATAATATTATTGTATTAATATAGAATTAATATTGTGATACTATTATTAATAAATTGTATTCATAATTATATAGTTGTCAGAAAAAAATACATATTTTAATATAAAATATGTTATAGCGTAGGAAGGTTGGGTTGAATAATGTTAAAACTTATTTTTATAATATGAAGTGAAGAAATGAATGGGCTGAATTTAAATTATTTGTAGATTACCTTCAATGACATTTTCTGTAAAATTGTAAATATTGCGATAATAAAATTTTCAAAGAATCCTCTAAAAAAAATTATTGAGACATTCCAATAAGATACTGTACAAATAATCACATGATGTAAGGAATATTAATAAAACTTATTACTCCATAATTATGAAAAATCATTAAATTATTCTATTTATCATTTTCAATAACATTTCCGTTTTAAATTAATTCAGTTAAGTTTCTAGAAAACAAAAAATTGATCATACAACGTCAAGAAATGTCTAATGAACATTAATAGTAAAAGAATAGATAACAATTCATTCATAGAATAAAAATTATTTATTATTTAATGAAACTAACTACAAAACACCACCAAATAATACGCTGCACTTAACACTTAACAGAGTTCATTTGATCTGAGTGGGAAGTTATACCACCAAATAAATTCGTGGTTGAAAGAGTTTTACCGTTTGATATTCACTTCAGTATACGACATGAAAACTAAACTCATTGTAGGAGTTCTCTCTTTCGGTTGTTCAGGCCTACCTAATTCGTAGAGATCATTACTCAACTGATGAGATGGAAATTGATAACTCAACTGATGAGATGGAAATCGATAACTCTTATCACACACATAACTCTTCAAAATAAAACCAAGAGACTCAACGATATTAATATACAACAACCACTAATGGGAAAGAACAAAAGTACAGTATCGAGAACATCAACCTAGTGGCCAATTCCAAATAATACTATACCTTGAAGAAATATTAAGCCCAAAAGACATTGAAATTATGTCAAAATCATTCACTCTAGGTAGGTATCTAAACTCCTTTGGCTCAAGAAACAAAGATCCTGGCCTCAAATTCTAGACTACAGCAACTTCAAGAACAATTCAAAAAATTAATCTGTCAATTAGTACTTAAAATTTGCTAAGCCAATATGCTTCTTTGCAAAGTAAGCTGCAAAATTCATCACTTAGCAATAAAATTATCGAAAAAATATACTTAAAATTTGCTAAGCTAATATGCTAAACAAACATCATATCAATCATTCCTTAGAATTTAAGTTAGCACAGCCTAAATATAGCCCTACATAAGAAATCACGAATGTATAAGGCCCTTATCTAAAGAAAAAAAAAGTGTCCACATAAATAAGCAATAAAAAATGGAAGACACTGAAGAAACATAGTGAAGAAGACAGACCATTATAAACTTATTGTCATCATTTAACTCCATACACATTGCAACATACTTCTGCAATTCACGATTCAACCTCTTAGTTTTCAGGTTTAGCTGCCCAATTTTTAATGAATCGTCAACTTCTTGAATAATACAGGAAAATGACTTACTCTGTTGTGATGTAGAAGTAGATTCCACACATATTACCCTGTTGAAATCAAATAGCCGAAGAATTTTATTGAAGGAACAATAAATAAATAGAGACTGGTCAATGAGCATTAGAAAGGTAAACTGAATAATTAGACCATTGTCACTAAGAAAAATTAGAGTGTTAGAATGTTAGAATGTAACTGAATAATTAGACCATTGTCACTAATCCCAAGTATCCTAAGAAAAATTAGAGTGTTAGAATGTAACTTGCCAGACTTGTTTTCTCCGCAAGACTGTAGTAGCTTCGTCATTTACTGAGCGGTTAGAGTAACAAAAACCCATTAATCCAGCTCCTCATCCAACCCAAATATCCTCAATTTTCTTCTCCAATGATCCCTGGTTACAATAGCAAAAAACCTTAGAGTAACAAAAAAACCATTAATCCAGCTCCTCATCCAACCAAAAAATCCTCAATAAAATGTCTTTCTCCAATGATCCCTAAATACACAAGCACGTTATAGGCAAGTAAATAATCAGACATCAGAATTAACATGAATACTACTTGCTTTGCTGTCTGGTACATTCAAACATTACATAAGCAAATGAATTTCAATGACCTTCAGCAGGGATTGAGACCATTAAGTCAATAGATTGTTCAACATGAGGCGCACTCATGTGGACTTGCATCAGAGAATGATGTAATGTTGAGTTCTATCAAAATGACACAACAGAAGCAGCCATTGATGCAGAGAAATGGTAATAGGTGAATCTTATTAAAAGTCGGAATATTTAATGCTTTTCAAAGTTTCTAATACAGTGGCATATTTTATCCAAGTTACTTCTTTCAAACAACACATTAGAAACAAAACTGTTACCCAATCGGTTATCTATAATACATATTTGACTTATCAATGACATAGAAACTCTCAATGATTTTAGAATAGATATTCTGTAAATCTAAAACAGAGTATTCTAAAAATTGAAAAGGAAAACAGGAAATAAGCCACACAAATAATATTTGTAATTCGGTAATATAATCTAACTTCGAAAAAAAAAGTTTGTTTACCTGCGTGAATCGTTTGCACCGTAAGGAAGATGAAGAACCCTGGAAGAATGAATCCTTTGATATGACAGAAAGAAATGAGATAATGGATGTATCTTCAAGATAGAAAAATAGGGCCGAAAGAAATGGGATCACCATTTTCATTTTTTGAACAATGTTTGTAGAAAGAATGAGAAGACGAATTGCTATACTGTTTCAAGTAAACAAATAAACAATCATCTCTTTTAAGTATGATGTAAGTTCTTATCTAAATACCTCAAAAGAAATCCTAAGCAAACCAACCACTTAACATAAGTCAAGTAAACAATTATCTCTTTCCTGTATGATGTAAGTCCTTATCTAAATTCCTCAAAAGAAAAAAGTTTGTATCTTAATACCAAACCATCTCTTCTCAAGAAAGTAAAAGAATGGCAAAATCGCTTGCATTTTAGACTTTAGTGCATCTGAATAATCAAGTCTACTCCATTTTCTTCAAGAATTTGCAAAATAATTTTCAATGTATTAAGAAGATATCGTATTTCAACCTTTGTATGAAGTCCTGAACTGGTAGCTTATGGATATAGGCCTGAGATTGAATGCCCAATAAAAAAAAAACACGATTCAATGTGACCATTCGAAATATCCGAACTAACTGTAGATAACTCAACATATCTACCAAATGAACCCAAATAAGATATTTTTTGGAATAACATGTGTTAAGTTAGGGGGAAAATGCTAAAAATAAACAAAATGATATTTAATTTGAAACAAAACTTAATCTGAGGATGATGAAATGGATAGTAACCTGGGCTTATTGAGCTCTGCTAAAAGAAGGCTCTGTTTAGCAGCATCCATAGGAGTTTTATCAGCCTCCTCAATCAACAGCTCCAACCGCTTCAACTGCCTCTCACACGGCCACCAACTGAACTGTTGATGTTGAGATGAGTGTTATGTTTAATGATCCAACACTGACAGCCGAGTGTTGTGTTTAATGTTCCCAACACTCATGACAACATCAGAATTTGCCCTTCCTTTTCTCACTAACTCTTATCTTACGCTTGTTGTCTAATGATGTCCCCAGAGCAGTTAGAAGACGTGGGCAACACCAAGTCATGCCACTGCGTGGGAGTGAGAAGTTATTAGGCCATGGTATAACAAGTCCCTAAATTCTAGGAGTGGTGGAGAGAAGTTTTATAAACCGTATGATCTCAAGGTTGAGGCGATCATGGGAGTTGATGGCAGTTCGTGAATGAAGCCTATAAATACAGAAGCTGCCCTCAACACAAGATACACAAGAAGGAAAGCTAAAAACGATTACTACTCTATTGAACGCTATATACGCTTCTAGTTAGGAAAAACTTTGTTTCTTCTTGTAGTTCTTCACATTATTATAAACCCGAATAGTAGTGTGTTAGAACATAGTCTTGTTTACTAGGTTGTGTGATTAGATCTATGAGGGAGATAGTTTTATAGGATCTAGTAAATCTTTATACACTTTCGTAGTGTAATTATACACCTCAAAGAGGTTGTACTCGTTTCACATATTTTTATATAGTGAACAGCATAGATTATTTTATAATCTATGCAAATTTTGAATACTTCTATTTTCAGTACGTGCATTTTAATTTCCGCTGCATAGTGTTGTCTGGACAGTGCCAACACGATAGACAACATCTCTGATTTCGCACGCACACACACTTTCAGTTGGTATCAGAGCCAACTACTTGATACACTAAGTAGAGATTCTGCTTAGAGTGTGTAAAATCTGAAATGGAGTATCCACTTTCACCCGCACTAAAGCCTCCTATTCTAGATGGCACAAATTATGCTTTCTGGAAACCAAAGATGAGGATGTACATCAAATCCATTGATGAACGAGCCTGGAGGAGTGTTCTTGCTGGTTGGACTCAACCAAGAACTGCTGCGGATGAAGACAATGAAGCTCGAATCAAGAGAGAGCTCGATTGGACGGCTGAAGAAATCACAACGGCGAGTTACAATTCAAAGGCATTGAATGCAATCTTCACCTCAACAGATGCCTCAATGTTCAAAATCATATCAAACTGCATTTCTTCGAAGGATGCATGGGATAGACTGCAAGAACATTGTGAAGGATCGGATAGTGTACGAAGGACCAGACTACGTATGCTTGGAACTAAGTTTGAAAACCTGAGGATGAAAGAAGATGAAACCATCTCATCTTACAACGAAAAGCTGACTGAGATTTCAAATGAAGCTCATTCTCTTGGTGATCCAATTTCAAATCAAAGGTTAGTACATAAAATTCTTAGATCTGTTCCTAAACGTTTTGAACCTAAGATATGTGCTATAGAAGAAGCTAAGGATACTGATGTGATAAGTCAAAATGAATTAGTTGGTATTTTGAAAACTTATGAGATGAACATTTCTGAAAAGACTGATAATGAAAAGAAAGTGCTTGTTTTCAAAGGTGATGCCTCATCATCTGTATCATCAGGTTCTGGAAAGTCTCCTTATGTTACTGAAATTGATTCTGATGAAGATGATATTGAGGAATACCTTAACAATCCTGATTATATGGCTTTCATTACTAAACAGTTTAAGACATTTATGAAGAACAAGAATAATAGGCTTAAGGACAACATTCAACCTAAGGTTCAGATTAATAACACTCAGCAATTGCCTATTAGGAAGAACAATTTTAATCCTTCTAGACAATTAGAAAGAGGTAACAGGTTTAGATCTGACCAAGAGTATAGGAAGAATGTTAAATGTGATGCATGTTCTGGATATGGTCATTATGCTAATGAATGTGCTAACACCATTCTCAAAAAGAAACTTAATTTCAGTGCTACTTTAAGTGATGAGTCTGATGTTGATCATGATCCTGAAAAAGATATTGAAAAAGCTTTCTCTGCTAGAATTCTGTATGATGATACTTTTGATGATGATCTGGACGATTATTATGATGTGAGGAAAAATGAGCCATCATCTGAGAAATCACTGAATAATGATGTACCAGAATTTAACTGTTTCACAAGTTCTGTTAATGAGACAGGTACATCAAATAAAGCAGGTTTATCCAGAAGAGATGCTGACATTCAAGACTTGTCTAATACTGTTTTCAAACTGGAAAGTCTTTTAACAAAGAAGGATAAGGAAATTTCTAAACTCAAAGAAAGGCTAGATGTGTCTGTTCTTGATTTTAAGAAATATTCTTATGAAAAACCTTTAACTAATGAGAAAGTTTGCAAAATATCTTCTGAAACTGAGAAACTTAATCACATCATTAAGTCTCTGAACTTTGAAAATTCTGATTTAAGAGAATCTGCTACTAAGCTTGAAGGCATTCTAACAAGGAAAGATGTGGAGATATCTAAACTGGAAGAGAAATTGAAGGAAGCCTCTCTAAGCTTCAAAATATTTTCTGATGGAAAGAACAAATTGGAAGACTCGCTTATGACCAACAACTCAAGAAGAACAGGTATTGGCTACCAAGGTAAGAATTCAAAGAAGTCTGAATACAAGAAACCTACTGTTTTTGTAAAAGCTAAAGTGAATTACAATCTTAGTGTTTCTGCTAAGACTCAGATTATTGCAAAAGATGTTATATGCCATTACTGTTTCAAAAAGGGTCATAAAAGTCCTCAATGTTTGAAGAAGAAAAATGATTTGAAACAGTCTGTATTGCCTGAAATGACTCAACATTCAAGATCACATAATAATTCTGCATGGATTTCAAAAGAAAATACATCTTGTAATGTTGTTCATATGTCTCTAAAAGCTTGTATACCTGGATTATGGTACTTTGATAGTGGCTGTTCTAAACACATGACAGGTCAAATTGATTATCTTACTAATTATACTGTTTACAATGGTGGTAATGTCACTTATGGTGGTGGATCAAAAGGGAAAATTATTGGTAAAGGGACATTGAATGTTCCTGGTTTTCCTAAGTTATCCAATGTTTTGCATGTTGATGGATTACTGGCCAATCTTATAAGTATTAGTCAATTATGTGATGATGATTTGCATGTTAAGTTTGATAAGAACTCATGTTATGTGCTAGACAAAAACTCTAAATGTATCATGATGGGAAACAGATCTGCTGATAATTGTTATCTAATTGAATCTGAACTTATCTGTAATAAGGCTAAAGTTGATGATAGTATTTTGTGGCACCATAAACTTGGACATGCTAACTATAGACAACTTGATAAACTTGTTAGATTAAAAGCTGTTACAGGTTTGCCAGATCTGAAATTCTCAGATAACAAAGTATGTGGACCTTGTCAAAAAGGAAAACAGATCAAAGTGTCTCACAAAATGATGGGACATTGCTCAACTAAACAATGCTTCGAATTACTGCACATGGATCTTATGGGTCCTATGGAAATAGAAAATATTGGAGGTAAAATGTATTCTTTAGTTGTGGTTGATGATTACTCTAGATTCACATGGATTGAATTCTTAAAAGATAAATCTGAAACTTTTTCCATTTTCAAAATTCTGTATAAAAGATTTAAGAATGTTTTCAATTCTAAAGTATGCAGAATTAGGTCAGATCATGGAAGAGAATTTGAAAACAGTTCTTTTACTGAGTTTTGTGAATCAAAAGGTATAATTCAAGAGTTTTCTTCTCCCAAAACTCCTCAACAAAATGGCATAGCAGAAAGAAAGAATAGAACACTTCAAGAAATGGCTAGAGTCATGCTATGTTCTAAGAACTTATCTAAAAGATTTTGGGCTGAAGCTCTTAATACCGCTTGTCATATTGCTAATAGAGTTTATATTAGAACAGATTCTACTAGAACTCCATATGAAATTCTGAACAATAGAAAGCCAAATCTGAAATATTTCCATGTTTTTGGCTGTGTATGCTATATCTTGAATGACAGGGATCAGCTACATAAGTTTGACTCAAAAAGTGATAAAGGCTTCTTTCTTGGTTACTCAAGAAACAGCAAAGCCTATAGGATTTATAACTTTAGGACTGATACTGTACAAGAATCTGTAAATGTTGTTTTTGATGATGATACAAGCATTACAGGTAAAAGCATTGAAGATGAAGACATTTCAGACTTGATTAATGTACCAATCATTACTGAAAATGTTGAACAGGTTCAGAATGTTGAGAAAAATGATGACATACCAGAGGAAACATCTGATAATACAGATCCTGAAAATCTGTATAATCTCCAGAAAACTCCATCCATAAGGATTCAGAAATATCATCCACAAGACCAAATTATTGGTGAACGGTCTACAGGTGTTCAAACCAGAAGAAGAATGGGGATGAATTTAAAGGATGTGGTAAGATCAATATGTATGTCATGCATGTGTAGTAAGGTAGATCATGAATGCTATCACTTTGAGATTGAACCCAAATCTGTTAAAGAAGCATTAGATGATGAGAATTGGATAGAAGCTATGCATGAAGAACTTAATCAATTTGTTAGGAATGATGTGTGGACATTAGTTCCTAGACCAGAACATATTAATGTTATAGGAACTAAATGGATTTTCAAAAACAAGACTGATGAAATGGGAAATATTATTAGAAACAAAGCTAGGTTGGTTGCTCAAGGATATACTCAGGTAGAAGGTGTAGACTTTGATGAAACATTTGCTCATGTTGCTAGAAGAGAATCCATTAGACTCTTACTTGCCATTGCATGCTATATTGATATAAAACTGCACCAAATGGATGTAAAAGCTGCTTTTTTAAATGGTATTCTAAATGAAGAAGCTTATGTTGAACAACCTAAAGGCTTTGAAAACCCTGACTTTCCTGATCATGTCTATAAATTGAAAAAGGCTCTATATGGCTTGAAACAAGCACCTAGAGCATGGTATGAAAGGTTGACAGATTTCCTAATTAAGTTTGGTTTTGTAAGAGGAGAAGCTGATAGAACACTATTCATCAAATATGATAAAAATGATATTATGATTGCTCAAATCTATGTTGATGATATAGTATTTGGTTCTACTTGTGACAATATGCTTAAACATTTTGTGAATGAGATGACATCTACCTTTGAAATGTCCATGGTTGGTGATTTAAATTACTTTCTAGGACTGCAAATCAAACAGCAAAAAAATGGGATTTTTATCTCACAAAGTAAGTATGCTAAGAGTCTAGTAAAAAGGTTTGGTTTAGAGAGTGCTAAACATATGAAAATACCTATGGGATCTACTCAGAAACTGAGTAAGGACAGTGTTGGCCAAAGTGTTGACTCAACACTGTACAGGTCTATGATTGGCAGTCTGTTATATTTGAGTTCCAGCAGACCTGATATTATGTTCAGTATTTGCTTATGTGCTAGATACCAAGCTAATCCTAAAGAATCACATATGAATGTTGTTAAAAGAATCATTAAGTATGTTGCAGGTACATGTGATTTAGGTATTTGGTACAGCAAAGACACAAACTGCACCTTAATAGGTTACAGTGATGCAGACTGGGCAGGAGACTGTGATGATAGGAAAAGCACAAGTGGTGGCTGCTTTTATATGGGGAACAACTTAATCTCTTGGCACAGTAGAAAACAGAACTGTGTGTCTAAATCAACAGCTGAATCAGAATACATTGCAGCAGGGAGTTGTTGTACTCAATTACTTTGGTTGCAAAAAATGTTTCATGATTATGGCTTACCTAGTGATGTTCTAACTGTGTACTGTGATAATACTAGTGCTATAAATATCTCAAAAAATCCAGTGCAACACTCATTAATAAAGCATATAAGTATTAGACATCACTTTATAAGAGATCTTGTTGAAAAGGAAGTTGTTAAGATGGAGTACATCTCTACTGAAAAACAATTAGCTGATATATTCACTAAAGCTCTTGATGATAAGAGGTTTTCTTCTCTACGAAAATCTCTTGGCTTATGTAATATCTGAAAATATGATCAAGGGTGTTGTATCAAATGCGGCAGCATTTGAGACAACACTAAGATAAGTCACTTATGTGTTTCCTTGCTTTAATTTTCGTAATTGTTGAATTAATAAAATTTCTTGTGATTGATATTTGAATTCTGAATGACTTGTGAAAAATACTAAAGAGCCTATACACTTCTCAAATGCTACAAAAGAAAAATCACATATTAGATGCTTTATAAATCACTGAGTAACTATGGGACACGGAGGTCGCTACTACGATGATCTCTTTTCAAAAGGTGATATAAATTGCATCAATATATTCACAAATCCATTGAGTAACTATGGGGCACGGAGTTCGCTACTACGATGCACTCTTTTCAAAAGATGGATCAATGTGAAGTGTGATAAAAAGAAAAAGAAATTAGAGCAACACATATGATGAAAAATCATGAAAAAACTGTGTTGAGGTGTATAGAATGCCAACAATAGTCAAAACACTCGTTAATTCAGATTCTTATCCCAATTTTCATGGAATTAGTTATTTTTGATAATTATTAAATATTATTCTCTGAAATATTTAATTTGACTTAATCTTACCTTGTTTTATTATTTCAGTTATTATATTCCGCTCCTATTTAATTTTGTTTTTCCAGATTTTATAATCTTCCTGTTAACCACGATCATTTAGTGGGGAAGTTACTTCCACTACTTCACTTCCCTCACACTCCAAAAATCGTGTAACTTCTTCATCTCAACTCTCCATATAAGATGAATCTCCATTACAGTGTTGGAAAATACTTGAAAAGCCTTGTTAACACAATTAAGCCTGGTAATCACAGATATTAATTATATTTGTAGCACTCAAGTATATTCAGTTCCCTTGGACACACACTGGTTGATTTCTAACTTACATTGTGTTTACAGAATTCGAAAGGTCTCAAAAATTAATTTTGCTGTCTTGTTTTGTGTGTACAGGTTCCAATATGTCCACTCCTTCGATCACTACTGCACACTCAAAACCGAATTCAAGCAACAAAATTTCTCCAGACCCTCTCAATCTCCTTGCTGATATGGCGTCATCAAACTCACCAAACTCACCGTCGTTCACCGTCGGCACAATAGTGGTTCCTTTCGCTTCTGAAGAAGAACCTACTCAAACAACCCCTCTTGAAATCGTACCTTACAATCCATACGATATTCGCACTGAAATCGCGAACGCAAATGCCGATGCAGAAATTCCAACCTCCAACCCACCAGATGAGCCCTCATCTGAAGCTCCCGTACCAGAAAATACCCCAGTCACCTTACACTTCCCTTTGGGCACCCCGTTCAACACTTTGAAAGAAGCTTTTGAAACCCTAAGCCTGAAAACAAATCACCCTGTTTTAGTGCTTGAGGGAGAAACGCTGGATAATGCCATGTTCAAAGGGGATGTGGACATGCAAACTCAGATGGAGTCCTCGGATGAAGAAGTCCTGGCGGCAAAGTTCGAAAGAATTCATCGGAACAAAAAGGGCAAAAAGAAAGCTACTGTTGTTCCACCTGCACGAAAATGGCCTGGTGGTAAGAGAAAGTCCCAAAGGAATCTGGGCAAAATTGTTGATTACTCTGGAAAGGGGAAAAAGCTCAGAACGGATGGGAATGCCTCTGAGCCAATTGCTGTATCTGATTCTGAACCAGAACCAGAAACAGAGGCTGAACAACCTGCTCCTTCAATGGAAGAAGAAGTGGCTGTTAACGAAGAGGATGTGGACGAAGTTGCTGAGGAAATGGAGGAGGAAAGTGAACCAACTCCACCAGTTCGACGATCGAAAAGGCTTCTAGAGCCCGAAAGTGTTGCCTCTCCGATGGCAACACCAGATCAATCAGAACCCGATCAGTCATCAAATTCGTCAGATGAGGATGAACATGAGGTACTTTTCTCTTCTGATGATAGGAATAGTGATTCTGATGAAGATTACAATGATAAGTCAAGCATACAGTATAGAACCATAAGAACTAGGCAGATTATAAGTGAAAGATTGATTAAAACTTCTGATTTTGAGGATATGAATCTGCTTGATTGGTTTAAAGAAAGATCTTTACTGCATGCCTTGCAATTTGCTTGTCCCTATATTGTTGATTGGGTATATGAATTTTATGCAAACATCCCTCAATTTGCTGGTGATCCCAACTCTACAAGATATGGTACTTTTTGGTTTAGAGGAAATAGGCACATGATTACCCCTAGAAGGATCAATATTTTACTTAAAACTAAGATTATGGAGGATCCTGTTGTTACTGATCATGATGTGATGATAAGCATCTTGACTGGGGGAGTAATCACTAAATGGAGAAGAAGAATTTTGGCCTCTAAACTCACAAGTCTATATTCTGTTTTACATAAGTTGGTGTGTTTTAATTGGCTGCCTACTACAAACAACACCACACTCACCTTAGAACAAGCTGTCCTGATGTACAAGATTGGGCACTTGAAAAGATTTAACCTAGGACAGGTTATTTTCACCAACATGATGACCTTTAAATCTGACATGAATGGGAGAGGTATCCTACCCTACCCATGCCTTGTGTACACATACATGTTGGACAAAGCTTTTGAGAGATTTGAAGATGAGGTCATAAGCACATATGTCCCAAGTTTTAGCATCTCAAATCAGTTCCTCATCCAAGGTGAAAGGGTGGTTGATCTTCCTTTGAAAAGGAATGATGATGAAGCAGGCCCCAGTAGTGTTCCAGCAAATGATCCCTTCCACAATACCACACTGCCTCCAGAAGGAGCTGCCTCCTCAATCTATTTGTCTTCACACTATATTATGAGGCAAATTGATATTTTGCAGGGTTCTATTCTTAACTTGCAGCATTCTGTGGAGGATCTTCTAGTCCAAAAGAAATTTTGGATGGATCTTCTTTCCACTTCAACAGGGGGAGTAGCTGCCAGTTCACACAATCAGTCCACTAACATTGTTGACATTGTTGCTCCTACTGTAGATAAACAACCGGATTCAGTTTCTGGCCGAGCTGATGAACCTGCTGTGGACACTGAAATGACTGAGGGAGATGCACAGGATATCCAGGATCTCTATGGTGATCTGGATAAATGATGAGCTTGAAGACAGGGGGAGAGCTTACACAATGGGGGAGTAAATGCAGATTATGGAGATGCAGCTGATACATTTCAGCCCAATCCTTTCCCCTGTGTTAAATTCAGTTCTTTCCTTGTTGTAAAAAGCTTTGTACTTATTTTTTTCTCAAACTCTGTCTTTTTTTCATTCTGTAATTATTTAGGATTTACTTTTGCTCTAGTTATTTAAATCTAAACAAGTTTTTTTGGTTTAGATGTTGTTTACTTTAATTTGATCTTATACAGATTGTTACTTCAATTTTTTTTGGAATATCAATTGTGTAAACTTCTTAATCAATATCTCTGTTGTGTGAACTTCAGTTGTGTTGATGTAGAAAGGTCAAATTGGGGGACATTGTTGATGTTGAGATGAGTGTTATGTTTAATGATCCAACACTGACAGCCGAGTGTTGTGTTTAATGTTCCCAACACTCATGACAACATCAGAATTTGCCCTTCCTTTTCTCACTAACTCTTATCTTACGTTTGTTGTCTAATGATGTCCCCAGAGCAGTTAGAAGACGTGGGCAACACCAAGTCATGCCACTGCGTGGGAGTGAGAAGTTATTAGGCCATGGTATAACAAGTCCCTAAATTCTAGGAGTGGTGGAGAGAAGTTTTATAAACCGCATGATCTCAAGGTTGAGGCGATCATGGGAGTTGATGGCAGTTCGTGAATGAAGCCTATAAATACAGAAGCTGCCCTCAACACAAGATACACAAGAAGGAAAGCTAAAAACGATTACTACTCTATTGAACGCTATATACGCTTCTAGTTAGGAAAAACTTTGTTTCTTCTTGTAGTTCTTCACATTATTATAAACCCGAATAGTAGTGTGTTAGAACATAGTCTTGTTTACTAGGTTGTGTGATTAGATCTATGAGGGAGATAGTTTTATAGGATCTAGTAAATCTTTATACACTTTCGTAGTGTAATTATACACCTCAAAGAGGTTGTACTCGTTTCACATATTTTTATATAGTGAACAGCATAGATTATTTTATAATCTATGCAAATTTTGAATACTTCTATTTTCAGTACGTGCATTTTAATTTCCGCTGCATAGTGTTGTCTGGACAGTGCCAACACGACAGACAACATCTCTGATTTCGCACGCACACACACTTTCATGAACGTCTCAATCCCATTTTTCAACCTAGAAAACAGTCCCATGAAGAACAACAATAAATGCAACTTCTTGTTGGTCACACCTGCCTTAGTGAGGTCATGTGTTTCAGTGTTTTCAGTAATGATATTATCACCATTGATGGAGTGAGTATCCGAATTTACTTTTTATGGATTTAATGTAGAGGAAACAATTAAAGTATGGTGTAAATATGTGGAATTGTGAGAAACATGATGGAATATTGTTCTAGGGTTTATGGAGAAGGAATATGTAAAACTAATCATTTGTTGTACTATCTTTTCAAAATGGTGTATGTTAACCACTTAAAGGCAACACAAAATAATCCAAAAAATAAATCTAAACAAAATTAATCCATAATCAGGCAACATTATAATCCAAAAAATAAATATAAAAGAAGAGGCAACCATTTGATGAAACAGAGGATGATCTAGCATTGTTTACTTCATGAATGGATCTCAAATCTACCAGTTTGGAATCGCGCGAGTGAAAGATTTAGCCACAAACAAATACTCCACTAAGATTGTGAAACATTTAGCCACAAAAGAGAAAGATCGCAGAATCACTGACCTCTCTGCTCCATTTCTACTCAGACTCGTGTGGGTGACTCGACAACAAACGGTCGAACGACAGTGGGATTTACGGCTCTGCTGTGGAGGTTTGACGATGGGATTTCCTTTGGGTGGCAGAAGGGAGACGAAAATGGCCCGTAGTGCAGCGGTGGCTTTTTGTTGCATTGGACCCACCGCCGTGGAGGCGTTATTTTTGCAGAAGGGAAGGCGCTGGTTTTAGGTGAGGCTTGAGCGGCGACCAAGGGTGAGGTGGTGTTGTGAGACTTCAAGCGACGTGTGATGTGAGCAGTTTTGAAGAAGAGTTGCAGCAGATGGTTTGTGTGTTTTACAAACACTAGAATTTCACCCGGCGAAGCACGGGCTTGTATAATTCTTCATAATTTACTTGTTTAAAAAAAATTAATATTAATTGCTTTGAACAAAAGTTTTATCTTCTTCCATTTATATCATCTATAAAAACACTTGTGCACATATCCTCTTCCATTTATATCATCTATTTTAATTTTCTTATAGTTGGTAAATAATAAGTATATATATATATATGTGTGTGTTAAAACTCTCTTACAGAAAGAATTAAACAAAAAATACTAAATAGAATAACAACCCCTTCTCCCTTATAGAGAATATTGAGGAATATAAACAATAAATATTTTTTTATTAGGAAAGAATTAATGTTACCAGAAGCAAATAAATGATTCAAAAAGAGCCATTCAAACTCCTTTAAGACTTGTAGAGAATTTCTCTCATAACTATATTGATTAGATTCTTTCAATTTGTTTCCTTACCTTCACCTTTAGATACACTGACATAGAATAATTAGATAGATAGCCAAAGCAACTATAAATCCATAATAAAAAACAACCTAAAAAACAGTGCTAAAAAATCATGAATATTCATGCAGCACAAAAAAACCAACTCAGTCACACAAAAATAAAAAGTAACTCATTGTTTAATTGTAGATTCCTACCAGATTGAGAAAAGAGGGGATTTTATGAAATTGGAACATTTCCAGCAACAATCCGCCCTGTATAATTTCGTTTATCCAATCACACCTTCTCATTGCTACAATTAAAGATGAAGATGTCAATTTCAAAAAAAAAATAGAAACATATACACATCTGAGAGCTATATACACACATATTTATTTAAATGCAACAATTTAATCAAAATCAGCAGAAGATAAGACATTGATCTAGATAACATAAATAAATTTATACTCAAATCCCGTTAAGACACTGATCTAGACGCCATAAATAAATTTATACTCAAATCCCGTGTTTCCCACACCCTAATTAGAAAAGGGATGTGCAATGCCAATGATATAAGAAAAATTAATAAAACAACATAAAAAAACTGGAGTACATAATAAACAGCAAAATCGCATAGAAGCATAAATAAAGAAACTCGAAATCGTAATTCTTTAAAAGAAAATTACCAAATTGGAGGCGTTGGAGATGGATTTGAGTTTATTCTCCTTGATTCAACAATTTTTGGGACCATAACCTGGAATGTAAAAGAATAGAAAATCATATTCCAATTTCATTTGAATTAACAAAGTTAATTAATATAAATGGAAGTATGATTTGTGAAATGTAATATAATCAGAAGTGAAATGGATACAACCATAGGTCTTCACATGAGAATTTCAATCCGTGAAAATAAATCTACGCTTATGGTTTCTATAAAGAGAAGCGGCGTTTGTATGCAATAGAGGCAACAACAGGAGTTTGCAGTAGTGACAGTAATTGAAGAGAAAATTAAGATTTAACAAAAAATACACATACTTAACTCAACTACACTAACAATTGGATATAAATAAATTTGAGATATGCTCCATCATTTGCCCCTCCCAAATTAGTCTTAGATAACACAATAAAGTAGCATTACAAATTGAATACTTCAACCTATGAATGACTGCACTCCCATCCAATTCAAAAATCCATCTAACAACTTCGAAGACATTCTCACTCAAATGCAAAATTACAACGTCTTTTGATCGTTGTTCTTGCATAGCGGTTTATTCTAGTATTTCAACTTATAAATCTCACGCTTTGCCAAAGTCGAATGACTTTTTCTTACCCTTAGAAGCAAGGGTAATGTCAAAATCCAGTGCATATATCCCTGGCTATATGCATTCCAAGAAGTGAAGAAATCATTCTCAATGTCCAGATCTACACCAATTATAGAAAATAGGAGATATATATGATAAAGTCTAAAAATTTAATTACAAACAAAATATACTTGCGGTACGACAAATTTTTGAAGCATAAATATAGTTTACTAATCATTATTTATATATTTTGAAAAAAGACTTTTAAATCACAAAGTCAACTCAAACAAACCTATCATCACCTTGGATAAACTCTTTAGTAAGTGCTACAAAGAAAGGAGAATTGGTAATTAAAATGAAAATATGGTACATATCCTCGTCCTTCAACCCAACATACCCCTTTGGACAAATACGTAATCATGAGACACCTATTTTAACTTGGCAATCCTATAAAACAACCCCAGAATTATAAAGAAACGGCTAATAAAAAAAATTGTAGCACACTTACCTTAAACAAATCCTAAAAGTTTTTCTCAACAGTGACATTCCATCCATCCAACTCCAATTTCTGGTGTGGCGATTGGGCCCCACCATTACAGTGTCTCTTTGCGGAAGATGAAGATGAATAATTGTTCTTATCTTCTCTAGCTCTTATAACCAAAACTCGATTCTTAAATTCACACAAAAACTCTTTTTCAATGTCAATTTCATCTCTACTTGAACAATTCTCTGCTCCAACTCCATAAAATTTATCATCTAGTGCATCAACTTCCTGCAATGAAAGTTCAAACATTACATCAACTGATAAAGAGAGTAGAAAATGAGTTGATGAATGACAGATGGGGAATTAATGCAACAATAAAACCACCCTAGAGAAAATTGGCAAGCATCATCAAGTATATATATACATACAACTGGAAGTAGTATAAACTTAAATAACCTGAGTACGCTTTCAAGATCGTCGCTTCTTCCATCTGCTCGTCATTAATTAATGTTTCACGATTGTCATTAATATTTGCTTCCTGAAAGTAGAATACTGTCAAATTAATTAATTAATGCCATCAGCAAGATAAAAGGAAAGAGGTGTACGTAAGAACAACTAATTTCAACCATTACAAAGAAATTAAAACCACATTCAGTAATATTATACGTGCAATAGGGAATTTGAATATAGTATTAGTAGTAATATAGTGCTTACCTGCAGAGGATCCTCTTCAAGATCAGCAAGAAAATAAAAAAATATGAAAGATCAAAAATAGATGTTTAATCTCTAAAACTCTAAAACCATAACATCTACAAAACATGAGTGCACAATTAAACTTTTCTTTTGTACTAAACATTTCCTCACAACATGATCCAGAGTCCCTGCAATAACCCAATTAACATCAACGACAAGTGAAGCAAAAAAAGAAATAGAGACGCACTGAGATGGGACAGGAGGCGGATTCAGGGGGAGCGGCGACTTAAAAAATGAGTCCTTGTCAGATAGCTCCTCATCAGACACATTTGTATGCATCGTCTTCTCAATTTCTAAATTGTTAAGACAAATAACAGGATCTGGCTTTTCTTTTCCTCCAATAGAGGAATTAATGAGAATTGTAAAAGTCACTAAAGTTATGGAGAAAATATGTAACTGCTGAAGTTATGAAGAATACTAATTTAGGAGAGGAACAAAAGGAATAACGCATAGTAGAAAAAAATTGAATGTAACTTTAAAGTAGGACACGTGGCACAAGGAGGAAGGGTCTCAAATACACACATGACGAAAGCAGGAGAGCCCTCATCCTCCTTTTATATATATAGACTAGTTTTTGCCCGTGCGATGCACGGGTCTATTGTAAAAAAAAATTATAGTCTTTAAAAAATATTGAAAAGTGTGTTTTTTAAAAGGTATTGTTAAAAAATATTTCTTTCAATTGTTTTATACTATTAAGTTGAAGGTTTGTTCCAAATTAGTTTGGTTAAACTAAATTTCATATTTAAACAAAAATTTAAAAAACATTAACTTAAAAGGGCTACAATTGTTGTGATTAGTTTTAGTGATTCTATTTTATTGTTGTGATTAGTTTTAGGCGTTGCTTGGTTTGAGATTGAACAATTTGAATCCAAACACTACTGCATTCCGGGTTTCAGGCATTAATGACATTCCGCGTCAACCCCTACTTCTCAGTCTGTATCCAAACACAGTTTAAACATAATCACTGGATTACCCCAATCCATTCTTTTTTAATCTCAATATCAATTCAATCCACTATAACCTCTGACCAAACACCACCTTAGTGATTCTCTTTTAAGTAAAATTACAATATATTAATAGACATGTATAATTGTTTGAAGACTGAGGTGTCTGATTTTCTTTTAATATTTTAGATTATAATAAGTCCAATTTTATAATGAGGTAGTGATGCAGGTAGGTAAAAAGTAAATACGAAGAACACATCAAAGAATACACACTAATTCTGTTGATTTTTAAATATCCAAAAAAATTAATAACAACTCAAATATGTTGATTCACGAACAATAAAAGAGATATTGAAATAAACTCTCATTGTTTCATTAATTAATTCAACTCCCTCATAACAATATAAATATTATAAACATCTAATTAAATACTTATATAATATTCTCATCAATATCTACATGAGATAGTCTTCACATCTTCTCTTTTATCCTTTTTTTTTTTTAATGACAATAATACAATTCTTGTAAAGATATTTTGTAAAATAGGTTTTAAAACATTTGAGTGGGCGGATTATAGATATTTGCATGTAAATTTCAGGGCTTGAATGCTCAGTAGAGTGGGAAAACAACAAACATTGATATACAATTACATTCCTGATCTATATTTTTGCAACTTTGTAAGACTCATTTTGGGCATTTCTCATATCTAAAAAAATGGAATAAGATTTATGTTTTATTGACCAAAAAAAACATAGTTCATCATTAAGATTTTTTTTTAGCTCATCAAAATGCATTATATAGTAAGTTTACTTATTCCTTTCGTCCTAGTGAAAACTACCTAATTTTCCCTTTTCGTCCGTTTCAATGAAAGTTATTCATTCCTTTTTTGGTAAACTACTCCCTCTCATATTTCATTATATTCTTATCTCTCTAAATCACATCACCTCTAATACATCTAATTATTACTCCGTATATTATATTTCTTAACCTCCATGCCCGGAGCTCATGGAGAACTTTCCCCGGGACGAAGAGAGTATCTATTTCTACTAATGTATATGCAAAATAAAGTTATTAGAATCTAAATCTCTAACATTTTTATTTTGTGAATCCTCTCAATTTTTCAATGAAATTAATCCTCTCCGTTTTTCAATGAAATTTATGTTTTTTTTTTTTTTTCATTTTTTTCATTTGGCATGTTTATGATATATATCTTTTGTATTTTTTGAAATTCACATAATATTTCTGAAGAATTTCAATATGTAAATTATATATATATGAGCATGCGTTTTTATACTTAGTCAATCTATCATCATTCAGTAAGTTTTGAGAGGGGACAAGCCATTCTATTTTAGATGATGAAAAACATTCCAAGCGTTTGTGCCTTTTTTTAATCTCACATATCCACATATCATAGCAGAATGGGTGACTATGGTAGACGAAAATCATGTTCTTTCTTTTCCTGTATATAATTTGTAGAGCTCTCTTTAAGTTGTTCATTAAAACTAAATTATTAAATATGCATACAAATGAACAGTTGGATCATTTCCAAGTTGTTTCGATCATAAAGTTCATCTTTACCCCTAGCTTCTAATTGTTGTCTCGTTAGTAAAACATGAATGAAGTTAACATACGTAAACTATTTTTTCTTTTAGAACAATTTTCATCCATCAAGTCAAAATACTCATAATTCAAGCTCCTCATGTATCATTAAAATTTTATTCGCAAATATCTTCTGGTATGTCAATACCACAATCCAAACCTCATCAAGTAAACAAAAGAATAAATAAATATATATATATATATATATATATATATAATAGTTCTATTGGGTTTGCGGAAATTCTGAACCCTCTTTTAGAAGCAAACAACATCACCGTCCTCCCTCAATCTTTAGAAAGCCCATTACATTTGACATCAAAATAAAAAAATGTAAAATCCTTTATACACAAAATTTTACAAACTTTTTCAAAAAAAAAAAAAAAAAGGCAACTAACCCTTTTAAGAAGGGCAGCTGCGCACCCCCTCGTCATCGGTTCCTTATCGCTGTTGTGCCCACCACTTTCATTTTCATCCATACCATATGCTACCTTCCTTTCAAATCACACATTCTTTAAAACTATTAGAATACTCTTAACATTAGTTGTATAATTAATTGTTATTTTTGGGATTTCTTAGTAATAAAAGGGACATAAAGGCAACACGTACCTATCTATTTTTCAATTGAGGACTTTCCAACAAAGTTTTATTTCAATTTGTAAAGCTATCTACACAGCCAAATATCATCATGACATTAAGCAAGCACTAATATCTCTCTTTGATCATTATCAAGCTACATGATAAAGGATAAACAAAAAAGTACATCAAAGATAGGCATATTGTCTAAAATATAGAGCTTATTTAACAACTAAATCACAAACACAAATAACATAAAACTACATATGTTCACAATCTAATGTTTAACCTTGATAATGCCACAACAGTTTACAAAATAAAATAGAAAATCAGAAGAAACAATATCTCAGCCATCAAGATCAGATGAGTATAATTAACTAATTAATTAAGTAGATTTGCAATATATCCTTGTCAACTCTATTTTCTTTGTTTAGCTGTTATTTCTAAGATAATAATTTTTCAACAATTTATAAGATGTTTAAGAATTTTTTTATATATATAATTTACAACTTTTGACATAAATCTATTAAAGCTATAAACATTGTTAATGTGAAGGAAGTGTTGAAAGGGATCGAGTTGAAGAAATAGAGGATTAAAGGAACATTGGCCGCTATTGAATGTGACTTTTATTTCTGAAACTGAATGAATAGAAAAGAAGAAACCGATCGAAAGAGAGGTAATTACCTAGCGTTGCCGGAATTGAAATGGCATCTTCACAAATTACTCTGCATTCAAATAAGAAGATAGATATTAGATCAAATTTACAAGTCTTACCCCATCATTTTTCAGTCTATTGTGCATCTGCATTTAAATGAGAAGATAAATATTACATCAAATTTACAAGCCTTACCTCATAGTTTTTCTAGTTGTGCATCTGATGTTTACCTCCATACCATATATTATCCATACTACTTTCAAGGTTTCCTAAACAATCTGACACATGCTCCATTAGTAAAACAAATAGACATACATAACAAAATGGGTGTTGCAAGCTTCGCACCACAGACCCAAGCAAAAGGAAGACATAAGCAAAACAAATCTTACAAAGACAGCCACAAAATAGTACCTTCACAAAATGGTTGGAATGCAATGAACAACCCCACTCGTACAAATTAAGAACACGATCTTTTATTTAGTGCCGCCTCTCCTAAGCCTTACAACATTGCTAGTGCCTGTATAACTTCCTCATGAAATAAAGAGAGGCATTGGAAAGGACTCTCAATGTAACGGTTTATAGCTTCCTCATGAAATAAAGAGAGGCATTGGAAAGGACTCTCAATGTAACGGTTTATGGTTTTTTTTCCCCTGTTAATAACAAACTTTTATTTAAAATGGACACTTGTCAAAATATTAGACATTCTAAATGGACACTTGGCACATGCAGGAGAGACATCGTCCTCCTTTTAGCTTCCTCATGAAATAAAGAGAGGCATTGTAAAGGACTCTCAATGTAACGGTTTATGGTTTTTTTTCCCCTGTTAATGACAAACTTTTATTTAAAATGGACACTTGTTAAAATATTAGACATTCTAAATGGACACTTGGCACATGCAGGAGAGACATCGTCCTCCTTTTATATATATAGATTAGGGGAGGAAGAAGAATTTGAAGAGTTTTGCTTACTAAGAAAGCCAAAAGTCTTCTCGAAAAATGTTAATGTATAACGCGTGAAGGTAAAAAAACTAATTTCTCAAAAATAGTAGTAGTATCTTAAATGGGCGGGAAACTATTTTTAGTATACTATATTGTTTATATATATATATATATATATATGATTAATGTAATACGAGTAATTAACACATGGAAAGAAACATACTTAATTTAAAAAATACAACACTCGGTTGTTAGTGTTGGATTATTAAACAAAACACTTATATCAACATCAACAATCTCCCCCAATTTGACCTTTCTACATCAACACTACTGATGTTCGCACAACATAAATATTGACTAAGAGATTTACACAATTGATATTTCAAAAAGATGAAGTAACAAGTTGTATAAGATCAAATTTAAAATAAATAACATCTAAACCAAAAATACTTGTTTAGATTTAAATAACTTAAACATAAGTAAATCCTAAATAATTACAAAAGTAAATAACAGAGTTTGAGAAAATAAAATAAACATAAGTACAGAGCTTTTACAACAAGGGATGAACTGAATTAACACATGGGAAAAGATTGGGCTGAAAGGTATTTCAGCTGCATCTCCATAATCTGCATATACTCTCCCATAGTGTAAGCTCTCCCCCTGTCTTCAAGCTCTTTATTTATCCAGATCTCCATACAGATCCTGGATATCCTGGTCCTCTTCTATCATTGCAGTGTCAGCAGCAGCCTCATGAGTTCTGTCAGGAACAACATCCGGTTCATCTACAGACAGAGGCGGAGGGAGAATAGAACATGGGGGTACAGTTGTACCCCCAAATTGATATTTTTTTTTTATATTTAAAGCAAAAAAAAAAAAAAAAATTATAAAGGAGGCCAGCCTTTTTTAATGCGGCTGCATCCCCACATCCCCATACCTAATTAAACCTCTAATTAAGTGCAGCCCAGACATTATAAAATAAATAGCAGCCCATACATTAAAAATAAATAGCAGCCCATTCAATTTAAAAGCCCATTTAGTTTTGCTAATATGGCTTTGGCCCTTTAGGCTTTAGTTAATATTTAAAATTATAATAACTTCTCCTTCCTCAAAGCGACAGACGACAACATTCTGTTGTTGGGCGCACATACTCAATTCTTTTTCATTTTCTCTGTTACCAACAAAGGTAAGTAATTTTTAATTAATATTTTGTTAAATATATTTATTGTACTTATTGTTTTGGTTATTGTTTATGAATGAATTTATTTGGGTTATTGGGTATATGAAATATAAATTAGGGATTTAGGGTTTGTATTATAATTGCTCATTTATTATATTATGCTAAATTAATTTAGTTTAAAATTTGAAATAGATAATGATTTGAATTATTTTTTATTGTCAAATTACAATTGCTAATTTACTATTTACTTCAATTAGGAAATGACGAAAGATAAATTTATCTCAAAGAAATTCAAAACAACGAAAAAACAGCCCGATCTTCGTGAATTTATGTTCAAGAGAATGAAATCTCAAGAAGCTCCTTGCACTTCCCAAATACATGAGTCTTCTCCAATTGATATGGTGTCTTCTTCAACTTCATCGTTTAATTCACCTCAAATTCAAGAAAATAAAAGGAGTATAAGTGGTTCAAGTGCACAATTGGAGGAGGAAGAATTGTTATATGATGTTGAACTTCTTCCCAATGATCCCGGAAAAAGAATAAGCATAATGGATTATCCTCCAAATCAACGAAATGCGGTGAGAAGAGCATATATTCTTAAAGGACCATGTCAACCCAAAACTCATGGCTTCCCTCAAAGAGATCTTGGAGGTATGCGTCGATTTAGTGTCGTTTGGTTCAAAAAATATGATTGGCTTGATTATAGTATTGAGAAAGATGCGACATTTTGTTTTGTTTGTTACTTATTTAAGAATGAAGTTGAAATTAGTGTTGGGGGAGATGCTTTTGTTAATGAAGGGTTTAGGTCATGGAATAAACCAATTAGATTTGACAAGCATGTTGGTGGTGTTAAAAGTTCTCACAATCTTGCTTATGAGAAATATGGAAATTTAAGAGATTCAAAAAAAAATTCTATTGTTCGTGTTTTTGATAGTCCAAGTGAAGTGATTCGAAGTGAATATGCATCTCGTTTGAAAGCTTCACTTTCTTGTTTGAGATTTCTTTTACGTCAAGGGTTAGCATGTCGTGGACATGATGAGAGTGGAGAATCAATTAATAGGGGAAATTTTCTTGAACTTTTGAAATGGCTTGCAGAACATAAAGAGGATGTTAAAAAGGTTGTTTTTGAAAATGCTCCAGGAAATAGCCAAATGACATCTCCCATGATTCAAAAAGATATCATTAATTGTTGTGCTAAAGAAACAACTAAGCACATTATTAATGAAGAGCTTGGTGATGATTATTTTGCTATATTGGCCGATGAGTCAAGTGATGTATCTCAAAAGGAACAATTAGCCCTTTGTTTGCGTTTTGTTGATGGTAAAAGGGGAATGGTAGTGGAGCGATTTCTTGGACTTGTACATGTTGGTGATACCACTGCTTTGTCACTTAAATGTGCAATTATGTCTTTGCTTGTGGAACATTCATTGAGTCCATCTAGAATTCGAGGGCAAGGGTATGATGGGGCTAGCAATATGAAAGGTGAAATAAATGGTCTTAAGACTTTGATTATGAAGGATACTCCATGTGCCTACTATGTTCATTGTTTTGCTCATCAACTCCAATTAACTCTTGTTGCCGTCGCTAAAAATAACAATGATTGTTGTTGGCTTTTTTAGACACTTGTAAACTTGTTAAATGTGGTTGGAGTTTCTTGTAAGCGAGGAGAAATGATTCGGGAAAGTCAAGCTAAAAAAGTTGTTGAAGCCTTGCAAATGGGAGAAATTGAGAGTGGATCAGGTTTAAATCAAGAACTTGGTTTGAGAAGGCCCGGTGACACTTGTTGGGGATCTCATTATAAGACTCTTTTGAATACTATTGACTTGTTTTCTACAATTGTTGAGGTGCTTGAGATGATTGGGAAGACCGCTTTAAGTTCAGAGGATAGGATAAAAGCTCAATCAATTTTGTACTCATTTGAGTCTTTTGACTTTATTTTTATGGCACACTTGACAGAACTTGTCTTTGGTTACTCTAATAATTTGTGTAATGCTTTACAAAGAAGAGATCAAGATATTGTCAATGCTATGTCTCTTGTTCCGTTAACAAAGGTTATGTTGCAAAAAACAAGAGATAATGGATGGGAACCTCTCTTGGATAAGGTTACTTCATTTTGCACTAAGTATGACATTGTTGTTCCCGATATGGATGCTCCTTACATTCCACGAGGAAGATCAAGGCGTTTTGTTAAACAAGGTACGAACCTTCAACATTTCCGAGTTGAAATCTTCATTGAATTGATTGATTTACATCTCAGAGAACTCAATGATCGGTTTGATGAGGTGAATACAGAGTTACTTATATGCATGTCATGCTTAAGTCCCAAAGATGATTTCTCTTCTTTTGATAATATGAAAATACTTAAACTTGCCACATTTTATCCCTCCGAGTTTACAAGTATTGATGTGATGGCTCTTGAATGTCAACTTGACATATTCATTGAAGACATGCGAAGAGATGGTAGGTTTCGGGGTTTGCGTGATCTTGGTGCTCTCTCGATGAAGCCTGTCGAGACAAAGAAGCATATGAATTATCCAACAATTTATTTGCTCATCAAGTTGATGTTGATTCTCCCGGTAGCTACTGCAAGTGTGGAAAGAGTATTTTCCGGAATGACTTATGTAAAAAATAAGTTGCGAAATAGTATGGGTGATCAATTACTAAATGATAGTTTGATTACTTTTGTTGAGAAAGACGTGTTTCTACAAATTTCTGATGATGATATCATAGACCGTTTTCAAAACATGAGGCTTCGTCGGTCTCAGCTGTAATTTGATTTGAACGTTATGTAATTTTTCTTAAATTTTCTCGAATCGTATGACTTCTTATTAAATACTTGTATTTTGCTTAATATTTTTCGTACCCCCGAATTCGGAATCCTGGATCCGCCTCTGTCTACAGATGGAGCAACAATGTTAGTGGGCTGGTTGTTGTGTGAACTATCAGCTACTCCCCTTGTTGAAGTGGAAAGAAGATCCATCCAAAATTTCTTTTGAATGAGAAGATCCTCCACTGAACTCTGTAGATTAACAATAGATCCCTGCAAAATATCAATCTGCCTCATAATATAGTGGGAAGATAAATAAACAGAGGAGACAGCTCCTTCTGGAGGTAGTGTGGTATTGTGGATTGGATCATTTGCTGGAACACTTGGAGTTGAACTTGGGCCTGCACTGTCATCAGTTTTTCTCAAAGGGAGGTCTACTACCCTTTCTCCTGCAATCCGAAACTGAGGTGATATGCTGAATCCAGGTATGTAGTTGCTAACCACTTCTTCCTCTGATCTTTCAAAAGCCTTATCAAGCAGAAATTTATACAAAAGGCAGGGGTAAGGCAGTATGCCTCTACCAGACATATCAGATTTGAATGTAATCATATTTGTAAAGATAACATGTCCTAGGTTGAATCTTTTCAAATGCCCAATTTTGTACATAAGTACAGCTTGTTCTAAAGTGAGGGTGGTGTTGTTTGTAGTAGGCAACCAATTGAAACATACCAACTTATGCAACACAAAATATAGGCTAGTCAGTTTTGATGCTAGGATTTTCCTTCTCCACCTAGTGATTACTCCCCCAGTCAAGATACTAATCATCACATCATGGTCTGTAACTACTGGATCCTCCATTATCTTAGTTTTCAACATAATATTGATCATCCTAGGAGTAATCATAAACCTATTTCCCCTAAACCAAAACTGTCCATATCTAGTTGAGTTCGGGTCACCAGCATGTTGAGAGACATTAGCATAAAACTCAAATATCCAGTCTACAATGTATGGACAAGCAAATTGTAAAGCATGTAGTAAAGACCTTTCCTTAAACCACTAAATCAGATTCATTTCTTCAAAGTCTGGAACTTTAATCAGCCTTTCATTCAAAATTTGCCTAGTTCTAATGGTTCTATACTGGATTTATCATTGTACTCTTCATCTGAGTCACTATTTCTATCATTAGAAGAGAATAGTACCTCATTTTCATCTTCTTCAGAAGAGCTGGATGATGATTTTGGATCAGAATGCTCTGGTGTTGCCATCAGAAAGGTAACACTAGCGGTCTCTCGGAGCCTTTTTGATCTCCTTGTGCTTACTGGTGGAGTGGGTTCACTTTCTTCAGCCAAGTCTTCAGCAACCTCATCCACATCAGCCTCATTTACATCCTCTTCTTCTACTTGGGATGTAGCTTGTTCAGGCTCAGAATCAGACACAACAATGGGTTCAGACGCATTTCCATCAGTTCTGGGCTTTTTCCCTTTGCCAAAGTAGTCAACAATTTTGTTCAGGTTCCTTTGGGACTTTCTTTTTCCACCACACCACTTTCTTGCAGTTGGAGAAGCAACAACTTTCTTCTTGCCCTTTTTCTGCCGATGTAATTTCTCAAATTTGGCATCCAATACTTCATCATCCGAGGATTCCTGTCTATCCTGCATGTCCACATCTTGTACAGGTGGAGCATCTCCCTTGAACATCGAGTTGTCCAGTGTTTCACCCTCGAACACAATAACAGGGTGTGCTGTTTTTAGGCTTAGGGTTTCGAAGGCATCCTTTAGTGTGTTGAAAGAAGTGCCAAGAGGAAAGTGTAAGATTACTGGAGCAGTTTCGAGTGTGGGAGCTTCAGATGAGGGCTCATTTTGTAGCTTAGAGGCCGAAGTTGCAGCAGCAGCGTTCACATTCACAATTTCAGTGCGAATGTCGAAGGGGTTATATGGCACGATTTCAAGTGGGAATGAGTGTGAGGGTGTTTGTTCATCAGTGTACAGAACGACGATGGTTCCTACAACGAATGATGGTGAGTTTGGAGAGTTTGAGGATACCATTTCTGCGAGAAGGTTTAGAGGGTTTCGATAATTTTTCTTGCTTGAGCTTGTATTCGTTTGTGCAGCTGAATCCTGAGAGTTTTGTGACATAATAGAAGTTATACAAACAAATCAAGGCAAAAATTAAATTCCAGAGAAACCTTTCGAGTTCTATAGATAAAGGCAAGCCAAAATTCAAAAAGTATGATCCTTAAAGTGATGTGACATTAGTAGTGGACATACTAGAGTGCTGTAAATAATTTTAAAACAGTAGTTACCGTGCTTAAACGAGCTAACAATGCCCTTAATGTATTTACCAACACTTCTATGGAGACTCATCTTATATGGAGAATTGAAAAGTGGAAGATACACGATTCTGAGAGTGAGGAAAGTAAAGTAGTGGAAGTAACTTCCCCACTAATTGATCGTGTGAAGTTGGAAGAATTAATAACTGAAATAATAAAATAAGGTAAGACTTAGTCAATTAAATATTTCAGAGAATAATATTTACTCCCTCCGTCCCACAGGAATTTGCACACTTTTCATATATGGATGTCCCATACCAATTTGCACACTCCATAAAAGTAAATATCTTCAAAACCCTCACCCTTGAAATATACTCATATTTACCCATATGCCATTACTTTTCCACACTCAATCTACTTTTTACTTTACTTTATTCATAAAAGTTTACAAAACTACCCTTCAAAACATCAATCATTACACCTTTTCTTACACATTTCTTAAAATGTGTGCCGGTCAAAGGGTGCAAGTTCCTCCGGGACGGAGGAAGTAATAATTATAAAAAATAACAAATTCCTAGAAAATCGAGATATGAATCTGAGTTTACGAGTTTTTCGACTTTTGTTGGCATTTTATACACCTCAACACAGTTTTTTTCATGACTTTACATCATATGTGTTGCTCTATTTTCTTTTTCTTTTTATATCACACTTCACATTGATCCATCTTTTGAAAAGAGTGCATTGTAGCAGCGAACTCCGTGCCCCATAGTTACTCAATGGATTTGTGAATATTGTGATGCAATTTATATCACCTTTTGAAAAGAGATCGTCGCAGTAGCGAGCTCCGTGTCCCATAGTTACTCAGTGATTTATAAAGCATCTAATGAGTAATTTTTCTTTTTAAGCATTTGAGAGGTGTATAGGCTCTTTAGTATTTTTAACAAGTTACTCATAATTCAAATAATTATCACAAGGAATTTCATTAATTCAATAATTACGAAAATTAAAGCAAGGAAACAAATAAGAGACTTTATCTTAGTGTTGTCTCAAATGCATTTGATACAACACCCTTGATCATATTTTCAGATATTGCACAAACCAAGAGATTTTCGAAGAGTTGAAAACCTCTTGTCATCAAGAGCTTTGGTGAAAATATCAGCCAATTGTTTTTCAGTAGATATATACTCCAACTTAACAACTTCCTTTTCAACAAGATCTCTTATGAAGTGATGTTTAATACTTATGTACTTTGTTAATGAATGTTGCACTGGATTTTTAGAATATTTATAGCACTAGTATTATCACAGTACACAGTCAAAACATCACTAGGTAAGCCATAATCATGAAACATTTTTTGCAACCATAGTAATTGAGTACAACAACTCCCTGCTGCAATGTATTTTGATTCAGTTGTGGATTGAGACACACAGTTTTGCTTTCTGCTGTGCCAAGAGATCAAGTTGTTTCCCATATAAAAGCAACCACCATTTGTGCTTTTTCTGTCATCACAATCACCTGCCCAATCTGCATCACTATACCCTATCAAGGTACAGTTTGTATCTTTGCTATACCATATGCCTAAATCACATGTTCCTGCAACATACTTAATGATTCTTTTAACAACATTCATATGTGATTCGTTAGGGTTAGATTGGTATCTAGCACATAAACATACACTGAACATGATATCAGGTCTACTAGAGCTCAAATAAAGAAGACTACCTATCATTGATCTGTATAATGTTGGGTCAACATTCTGGCCAACATTGTCTTTACTCAGTTTCCGAGTGGATCCCATAGGTGTTTTCATGTGTTTAACATTTTCTAAACCAAACCTTTTTACAAGATTCTTAGCATACTTGCTTTGTGAAATAAAAATACCATCTTTTTGTTGTTTAATTTGCAATCCTATAAAGTAATTCAAATCACCAACCATGGACATTTCAAAAGTAGATGTCATTTCATTTACAAAGTGTTTGAGCATATTATCACAAGTAGAACCAAATACTATATCATCAACATAGATTTGAGCAATCATAATAACATTTTTATCACGTTTAATGAACAGTGTTCTATCAGCTTCTCCTCTTACAAAGCCAAACTCAATTAAGAAATCAATTAGTCTTTCATACCATGCTCTAGGTGCTTGTTTCAAGCCATATAGAACATTTTTTCAGTTTAAAGACATGATCAGGATAATCAGGGTTTTCAAAGCCTTTAGGTTGTTCAACATAAGCTTCTTCCATAAGAATACCATTTAAAAAGGTAGCTTTAACATCCATTTGGTGCAGTTTTATATCAATATAGCATGAAATGGCAAGTAAGAGCCTAATGGATTCAATTTCTAGCAACATGAGCAAATGTTTCATCAAAGTCTACACCTTCTACCTGTGTATACCCTTGAGCAACCAACCTTCCTTTGTTTCTAATGATATTTCCCATCTCACCAGTCTTATTTTTAAAGATCCATTTAGTCCCTATAACATTAACATGGTCTGGTCTAGGAACTAATGTTCAAACATCATTCCTAACAAACTGATTTAGTTCCTCATGCATAGCTTCAATCCAATTCTCATAATCTAATGCTTCTTTAACAGTTTTAGGTTCAATTTCAAAGTGATAGCATTCATGATTTACCTTACTGCACAAAGATGACATACATATAGATCTTACCACATCCTTTGAGTTCATACCCATCCTTCTTCTAGTTTGAACACTTGTGGATTGTTCACCAATGATTTGATCATGTGGGTGATACTTCTGAATCCTTATGGAGGGAGTTTTCTGGAGATTATATAGATTTTCAGGATCTACATTATCAGATGATTCCTCTGGTGTGTCATCATTCTTCTCAACATTCTGAACCTGTTCAACTTTTTCAGTATTGATTGGAACATCAATCAAATCTGAAATGTCTTCATCTTCAATGCTTTTACATGTAATACTTGTATCATCATAAAAAACAACATTTACAGATTCTTGTACAGTATCAGTCCTAAATTTGTAGATTCTGTATGCTTTGCTATTTCTTGAATAGCCAAGGAAGAACCCTTTGTCACTCTTTGAATCAAACTTATGTCACTGATCTCTGTCATTCACGATGTAACAAACACAACAAAAAATATGGAAATATTTAAGGTTAGGCTTTCTATTGTTCAGAATTTCATATGGAGTTCTAGTAGAATTTGTTCTAATGTAAACTCTATTAACAATATGACAAACAGTGTTAAGAGCTTCAGCCCAAAATCTTTTAGATAAGTTCTTAGAACATAACATGACTCTAGCCATTTCTTGAAGTGTTCTATTCTTTCTTTCTGCTACGCCATTTTGTTGAGGAGTTTTAGGTGATGAAAACTCTTCTATTATTCCTTTAGATTCACAAAACTCAGTAAAAGAACTATTTTCAAATTCTCTTCCATGATCAGACCTGATTCTGCATACTTTAGAATTGAAAACATTCTTGAATATTTTGTACAAAATTTTGAAAATGGAAAAAATTTCAGATTTATCTTTTAAGAATTCAATCCATGTAAATTTGGAATAATCATCAACCACAACTAAAGAATATATTTTACCTCCAATACTTTCTGTTTCCATAGGACCCATAAGATCCATGTGAAGCAATTCGAAGCAATGTTTAGTTGAGCAATGTCCCAACATTTTGTGAGACACTTTAACCTGTTTGCCTTTTTTACAAGGTCCACAAACCTTGTTATCTGAGAATTTCAGGTCTGGTAAACCTGTAACAGCTTTCAATCTAGAAAGTTTATCAAGCTGTCTGTAGTTAACATGTCCAAGTTTGTGATGCCACAATGTATTATCATCAACTTTAGCCTTATTACATGTAAGTTTAGATTAAATGAGATAACAATTATCAGCATATCTGTTTCCCATCATGATACATTCAGAATCTTTGTTTAACACATAACATAAGTTCTTGTCAAATTTAACATGAAAATCATCATCACATAATTCACTAATACTTATAAGATTGACTAGTAATCCATCAACATGCAGAACATTGGATAACTTAGGAAAACCAGGAACATTTAATGTCCATCTACCAATGATTTTTCTTTTAGATCCACCACCATAAGTGACATTACCACCATTATAAATAGTATAATCAGAAAGATAATCAATTTGACATGTCATGTGTTTAGAACAACCACTATCAAAGTACCATAATCCAGGAATACATGCTTTTAGAGACATTTGAACAACATTGCAAGACGTATTTTCTTTTGGAATCCATGCAGACTTATTACTATGTGATCTTAAATGTTGAGTCATTTCAGGCAATTCAGAAGTTTTCAGATGATTTTTCTTCTTCAAACAGTGAGGACTTATATGACCCTTTTTAAAAAAGTAATGGCAAATCACATCTTTTACATTGATCTGAGACTAAGCAGAAACACTAGAATTGTAGTTCACTTCAGCTTTTACAAAAACAGTGGGTTTCTTAAGTTCAGACTTCTTGGAATTTTTACCTTAGTAGCTAATACCTGTTCTTCTTGAGTTGTTGGTCATAAGAGAGTCTTCCAGTTTCATCTTTCCTTCAGAAAATCTTTTAAAGTTTAGTGAGGTTGCCTTCAATCTGTCTTCAAGTTTAGACATCTCAATATCTTTTCTTGTTAGAGTGCCTTCAAGATTGGTAATAGATTCTCTTAAGTCAGAATTTTCAAAGTTTAAAGACTTAATTATATGGTTAAGTTTCTCAGTTTCAGAAGATATCTTGAAAACTTTTTCATTTGTTAAAGGTTTTTCATAAGAATATTTCTTAAAGTCAAGGATAGACACTTCTAGTCTTTCTTTGAGTTTAGAAATTTATTTATCCTTCTTAGTTAAAAGACTTTCCAGTTTAAATATAGTGTTAGATAGGTCTTGAATGTCAGCATCTCTTCTGGATAAACCTGCTTTACTTGATGTACCTGTTTCTGTAACATAACTTGTGAAACAGTTAAATTCTGAAGCAGTATTATTCAGTGATTTCCCAAATGATGGCTCATTTGTCCTCACATCATAATAATCATTCAGATCATCATCAAAAGTATCATCATATTTAATTATTGCAGATAAAGTTTTTTCAAGGTCTTTTTCAGGATCATGTTCAACATCAGACTAATCACTTAAAGTAGCACTGAAATTAAGTTTCTTTTTTAGAGTGGTGTTGGCACATTCATTAGCATAATGATCATATCAAAAACATGCATCACATTTAACATTCGTCCTATAATCTTGATCAGATCTAAACCTGTTACCTCTTTCTAATTGTCTAGAAGGATTAAAAGTGTTCTTCCTAACAGGCAATTGTTGAGTATTATTAATCTGAACCTTAGGTTGAATGTTATCCTTGAACCTATTGTTCTTGTTCCTTATGAATTAATGTTTTAAACTGTTTAGTAATAAATGCCATGTAATCAGGATTGTTAAGATATTCCTCAATATCATCTTCATTAGAATCGATTTTAGTCACATAAGGTGACTTTCCAGAACCTGATGATGCAGATGATGAGGCATCACCTTTGAAAACAAGCACTTTCTTTTCATTATCAGTCTTTTCAGAAATGTTCATTTCATAAGTTTTCAAAATACCAATCAATTCATTTTGACTTAACACATCAGTATCCTTAGCTTCTTCTATAGCACATATCTTAGGTTCAAAACGTTTAGGAACTGATCTAAGAATATTATGTACTAACCTTTGATTGGATATTGGATCTCCAAGAGAATGAGCTTCATTTGAAATCTCAGTCAGCTTTTCATTGTAAGATGAAATGGTTTCATCTTCTTTCATCCTCAGATTCTCGAACTTGGTTCCAAGCATACGAAGTCTGGTTCTTCGTACACTATACGATCCTTCACAATGCTCTTGCAATCGATCCCATGCATCCTTTGAAGATATGCAGTTTGATATGATTTTGAACATTGAGGCATCATTTGAAGTGAAGATTGCATTCAATGCCTTTGAATTGTAACTTGCAGCCGTGATTTCATCATTTGTCCAGTCGAGCTCTCTCTTGATCCGAGATTCATTATCCTCATCCGCCGTGGTTCTTGGTTGAGTCCAACCAGCAAGAACACTCTTCTAGGCTCGTTCATCAATGGATTTTATGTACATTCTCATATTTGGTTTCCAGAAGGCATAGTTCGCGCCATCTAGAATATGAGGCTTTAGTGCGGGTGAAAGTGGATACTCAATTTCAGAATTACACACTCTAAGCAGAATCTCTACTTAGTGTATCAAATAGTTGGCTCTGATACCAACTGAAAGTGTGTGTGCGTGTGAAATCAGAGATGTTGTCTGTCGTGTTGGCACTGTCCAGACAACACTATGCAGCGGAAATTAAAATGCACGTAGTGAAAATGAAAGTATTCAAAATTTGCGTAGATTATTTTATAATCTACGCTGTTCACTATATAAAAATATGTGAAACGAATTACAACCTCTTAGACGTGTACAAAAACACTTCGATGAGTGTATATAATTTACTAGATCCTATGAAACTATCGCCCTCATAGATCTATGCATATAACCTAGTAAATAAAACTATGTTCAAACACACTATTATTCGGGTTTACAATAATGTGAAGAACTACAAGAAGAAACAAAGATTTTCCTAACTAGAAGCGTATATAGCGTTCAATAGAGTAGTGATCGATTTCAGCTTTTCTTCTTGTATGTCTTGTGTTGAGGCAGCTACAGTATTTATAGGCTTCATGGACGAACTGCTCTCAACTCCTATTATTATCACAACCTTGAGATCAAGCGGTTACATTAACTTCTCTCCACCACTCCTAAAATGTAGGGACTTGTTATATCATGTTCAATAACTTCTCACTCCCACGCAGTGGCATAACTTGGTGTTGCCCACGTCTTCTAACTACTCTTGGGATATCATTAGACAACAAGCGTAAGATCGGAGTTAGTGAGAAAAGGAAGGGCAAATTCTGATGTTGTCATAAGTGTTGAGAACATTAAACACAACACTCGACTCTTAATATAGGATCATTAAACAAAACACTTATATCAACATCAACAATAAGTAACAAAAAATGAGCTTCAAATAAGTAGTATCTTCAAGTATCAAGTACTAATTACCTTTACTCAAAAAAAAATTGAAGTGGAACTGTAGTGTGTGTTGTTATTGATTTGTTGGGC
Source organism: Galeopsis tetrahit (assembly GCA_963675135.1). NCBI lineage: Eukaryota > Viridiplantae > Streptophyta > Magnoliopsida > Lamiales > Lamiaceae > Galeopsis > Galeopsis tetrahit. The sequence goes on along the minus strand of OY776130.1, from coordinate 34,934,148 downwards.
GTATGTTTTTAAAGTTTGTATTCTAGTTTGAAAAAACTTGAACAAAGTAGTCGATATGTCCGAGTGGTTAAGGAGACAGACTTGAAATCTGTTGGGCTTCGCCCGCGCAGGTTCGAACCCTGCTGTCGACGTTTTTACATTTTTGTATTTGCAAATTATTTTTTGTTTTCTAAAATTTAAAAAATAAAAAAGGCTTTCCGTTGCCGGGACTTGAACCCGGGTCTCTCGGGTGAGAGCCGAGTATCCTAACCAACTAGACTACAACGGATTTGTTGACAAATGTATAAATAGTCCTTTTTGATTAGTATTAGTAATTGAACAAAATGATAAGTATTTAAAATAATTACTCTTTCGTGTTCTAGGGACGGTAATCAATTGAGATTTTTTTGCACTTTAAAAAGTTTGTGAATTTAAAAAATTCATAAAATTCATGCAAAGTTTGACTAACTTTTTTTTTATTGATTTATATGAATTTTCATAAATTTGACGGGATGGTTGAATATATTTTTTTATTGAGTTTATTTTAATTTTTTTTAAATCTTTAATTTGATATAAGTATTTATTAATGATATAACCGATTTTTTAATAATTTACCGATTCATAATTTCTATATTTTGAAAAGTATAAAATTGTAGAAAGTTAGGTTTTTTTTTAATTGGAAGAGTTTATTTAAATTAATACTATAGTATTTTATCAATAAAAAATATATATTATATAAAGTTTATATAATAACTCGGGTCGGACATAATACCCAAATCCGATCCGTCCACATACGGGATGGTGCGATCCGACCCGTTCTTAATACAGAGCGGATCCGATCTGATCCAAAGCTCACGGATTGGGTCAATATTGTCATCCCTACTTCTGACCTTTCGTCTTCAAAGTTCTTTGAGAGAATTCGTTGAAATCTCTAGTGTTTAGAAGAGATTTTGGATAGTGAAATTTATTTATATTTTTGGAGGAGAATCCAACAAAATCTATAGAGTATTAAAATTTATAAACGGTTGAATACCTAAAGATTTTTTAAAACTTTTTAAAATTTGTATTGAATACCTCATAATTTTTAAAAACTTTTGAAAATCCGAATTAAATACTCCCAAACTTTAAATTTGAAAGTCTAAAAAAATACTACAAAATTCACAATCAATACACCCTCCCTTAGTAATTACTACTACTATACTTGGATGTAATTGATTGTTCAATGTGTACCTATACCAATGAAATTTGACTCCACACTACAAAAACGCTCGTTTTTGCCGACGGACGTATACCGACGGATTACCTTTCCGACGGCTGTACCGACGGATTACCGACGAAATTCAATTTCCGTCGGCTTTCCGGACGGAATGCCGACGGACACTCAGAACTCTCTACACGGTGTCGTTTTTGGGTCACCGGCCGACGGATTTTTCAGTCGGTATTGTAAATTTCCGTCGGTAACTGACCCGCATTAACTAACCGCCTCTTGATAGACTCCCAAAATTAAATTTGGTCATTACCGACGGAAATTTCTGTCGGTAACTGACCCGCATTAACTAACCGCCTCTTTATCGACTCCCAAAATTAAATCTGGTCATTACCGACGGAAATTTCCGTCGGTAAAGGCAATTTTTTTTTGTATATAAACTGAAGAACAGATTATTCTTTCTCTTTCGAGAGAAAGAAAGCCCCCCCTGCCTCCTCCCTCCTCGATCCCTCCTCCCTGTTTCTATCTCCTCTATTGCGCGAAGAAGAGGCTCTGCCGAGGCGTTCTCTCAACTCGATTAGAAAATCTATACGGTACACTTTCTCAATTTGTTAGTAATTAATTTTTAAGTTATATTGTATTGCCTATAATTATGAATTAAATTGCATGTGTTAATTTAAATTGTTATATAGATTCATATGAAATTGTTTGTAGTTGATGTATATAGTTAATTATTTTGAATGTATGTAGTTGATATATCTAATTAATTAGTTGATATTGTAAGTGGATAATTGCCTATATATAGCTAGTTGATGTATATAGTTATTTATAATAAATTAATGTGATTTGTTAAGATCGATATTGCATGTTTTGCATAATTAATGTTATATATATAGTTGATATTATTGTTTAATTTGCATATACTTTGGAGTGGAGTTAATTACATAATTAAATTATGATATTGTAAGTTATAATTAGCTCGATTAATATTGTTGATTTACTAATTATGAAATTATTGATTAAATTAGGGGCTTTGTTAATTATATTAGGAAATTGTTATTTTAAAGTTAGAAAAAATTGTTACTAAATTTATTAGGTTATAGATTGTTAATTAAAATAGAAAATTGTTAATTAAAATTGGAAATTATTGAATAAATTAGTTATTGTTGAATAAAATAGGAAATTAGTTATTGTTGAATAAAATAGGAAATTATTTATTAAAATAGGTTATTATTGATTAAATTAGGTATTGTTGATTGAATAAAAAATTATTTATTAAAATAGGTTATTGAATAAAAAATTATTGATTAATATTGTTGATTTACTAATTATGAAATTATTGATTAAATTAGGGGCTTTGTTAATTATATTAGGAAATTGTTATTTTAAAGTTAGAAAAAATTGTTACTAAATTTATTAGGTTATAGATTGTTAATTAAAATAGAAAATTGTTAATTAAAATTGGAAATTATTGAATAAATTAGTTATTGTTGAATAAAATAGGAAATTAGTTATTGTTGAATAAAATAGGAAATTATTTATTAAAATAAGTTATTATTGATTAAATTAGGTATTGTTGATTGAATAAAAAATTATTTATTAAAATAGGTTATTATTGATTAAAATAGGTTATTATTTAGGGATTAAATTTTAATTTATTAGATTATTGTTTTTTATTAAATTAAGAAATTTATTATTAATTAATTAGTATTATATATATAATTTATTAATTTAAATGTTTAAATTAAATAAATGACTGGAAATGGTGCTAGTGCCTCTGGTGGCTCGGGATCTCACGGGGCCTCCGGGTCACGTAGCCGATCGAGGAAGAGTCGATCGAAACTTAGACCCGAGGCGCCGACGCCTACACTGCCACAAACACCATTATCGTCGCCTCCGCCACCCTTTCCACACCCGTCACCTGATCAGCCGTCGTCTCATTCGTCTGTCCGGGACCATCCTGTTGTTCCTGCTCGGGATGGCCGGGAGCGCATTTGGGCTACAGATGGAGGAGTGTAAGTAATTAAATACTTTTATTGTTTAATAATTAATTAATTTCGCATTCGTTTTAATTTATAATGTGTTTTGTTTGTTAATTAATGTCACAGATTGTTACCTGGTAACGAGGTCTCCAGGGCATGCACGATTGCTTTTGGCTCTTTACCGATCTCTGCGGGTGCAATTACCTGGTCGAAGGTCCCAAAACAAAAAAAGTTGGCATACTTCGAGTAATTTCAGGTAGTAATTAATTACTTAATTATTTAATTAATGTTTGTTAATTTGTTCAATAATAAACAATTTATTATATGTGCAGAAACAAACCACTTGGGATCGGAATATGTACTCAGACCAGGCTATGTTCAAGTATTTCTGTAAATTGGCGCAAGAGCGGTATAAGGATTTAATGTACGAATGGAGAATGGCATGGCGGAGCGATGGGACGACGCAGAGCTTGGGTAAGGATGATAATGATGTTGTGTTGTGGGATTCATTGACGAGGGAGTGGCTGGATCCTGCGTACATCAGGAAGTGTGAGATTGCTAAGGCCAACCGGAGATCCGACGTTGGGGGTGGGATGTCCAGGCATCGGACTGGAGCCCGGTCCATTCTTGAGGAGTCGATGGTCATTGTAAGTGTTTATTAATTTTTTAATTAATTTCAATAAATTTAATTATATATTTAATATATATAATACATAAATTTAATTATTAGGAACGGGATACGGGGCGTGTACTAACTCACTTGGACCGGATGAGCATTGCTCATCCGTTTAATGCTGATACACAGCAATCCACATACGGGCGCACAACTAACCTCCACGTAAGTAATAAAATTGTTTAATTAAATACATTTTTTATAATTTATTCTATTAATTTAAAATTATTAATTATGTAGTTGGAGATGAACCGGAGGATGGCCGAGATCGGAACTCAAGTCGACCCTACTCAAGCCGGAACCAGCAGTGCCCCTACAGTCGAGGAGGTGGACCGGGCTTATTTGGAAGTTGCCCCCACCACCCGCGGACGAGTTCTGGGCCTTGGTCGTATGAGCGCTGATGTCAGGTCCGGCGCTGGTCCGTCCCAGACGGCATCGCAGGGTTCCGTATCTTCCACCCCAACTCCTGATGTGACGATGGCACAATTCAACCATTTCATGCATGTGATGCATGTGAATATGGGTCGAGAGATGGGGTGGTCGGACGAGAGGATCGAGGAGGTTTATCAGAGAACCATGCAAGCTCCTCTACCGACGGCGTCTGTTCCCCCAGGCGCCCCCCCCCCCAGCCTCCTCAGCCTATGTCCCGACCATGCAGCAGGATGATGACATCGTCGATCTGGGTCAGCAGTTCGTTGGCAACGAAGACATTGATTTGTGGACCTTTGGTCAATGAGTGTCTGTGAACAATTAAATTTTTTATTTCTGTTGAACAATTTTATTTTTATGTCTCGTAGAACTATTTACTTTTATGTCTTGTAGAACTATTTATTTTTATCTGCATTATTGTTGAACTATTTACTTTTATGTTTAAGTATTAGTACGTTGTTTAATTTTAGTTATGTGTGTTTTATGTGTTAAGAATGTGTATATTAATTTTAGTTATGTTTTATGTGAGATTTTGGATGTGATCTGTATTGGATCTTCATTTATGTTTGAATGTACTCTGTTTTTTCATGTTTGTGTTTATGTGAATGTGAATGTGATGGGAAACTCTATGTGATAGATAAACAACATTTTCATTGAAAATTGCCTTGAAGAAAGGCTGTTGTTGTGGTTACATTACATGCATACACTTAGCATTACATAAACTTAACAATATATATTAGAGGCATAAATTTAGCAATACATATTAGAGACATAAACTTATGATTACATCCAGCCTATAAATTTGAACATATAGGGTAGAACACATAATATTATGGCCATGATAAGAAAGTTCCTCTGCTTCTTTAGCTCTTGAACTTGTCCAGCTTGAAATTCTACTTCTGATGTTAGGTGATCAGATGAATCCTTATAGATTTCACCAACTACTTTTGCATTATTCAGCTTGTTGTTGAGCTCTTGATTTTCAAGCAATAGTGAGTTAATTCTCCTCACCATGCCCGGAAACATTCCGTGTGAACACGTTCCTTGTCCGTGGATTTCGTGTTCATCGGCCCAAACAAAAAAGGAGCATCCAAGACCACTTAGTGAATCTGGGCAAGTATAAAATAGTCTACCTCTGCTTTTTTCTTACTTCGAAATGCACACACGAGCTTCTTTTCCACAATGGCATACCACAATTTTCATGAATGTGGAAGATGAAGACATGAGTTTCTGTATTTTTTTTGTTTTTTGATGTTTGTTAAGAAGTAGGTTGTTTTGAGTGTGTATATATTTTTCTTCTGTAATTTTTATTTTTTTTATACGCGTCTTTTACCGACGGAAAGGTATTCCGTCGGTAAAGACCCATGTTCAATGCCGACGGATAATTTCCGTCGGCAATGTAAATACCGACTGAAATTTGTTCAACGGAATCTGACTGATTTGACATGCATTTGAAATCGTTGATACCGACTGAAATTATCCGTCGGTATTGTCAATACTGACGGAATTTAGGCGCGCGAAATACCGACGGACTGACATTTTCGTCGGCATGTAGTATTGAAAAATGATCCAGAACCTCAAAACACGCGAAAATTTTGGAGTGGAGCAAAAAATTAAGGGAAAAATTTGGATTGGAGCGAAAATTTAAGGTATGTTTTTCTATTAATTTAGTGTACATAGTTTAATTTTCAGTGTGTAATTTTAATTTGGTGTTTAATTTTTTAGTGTGTAATTTTACTACATAGTTTTTACTTTTAGTGTTTAATTTTTAGTGTATAATTTTAATTTGGTCAAATTGTTTAACAGATGGAATTGCCGGATCGTCGGTGGATGTATTGTACTCCTAGGCTCGTTTTAGGAAATGTGAATGTTGAATTTTATGATAAACTCGTGTCATTTGTTGAATTTGCAAAGCTACACCCACATTACATGTCTGAGGATTGTATTAGGTGTCCGTGTAATGCTAAGAAATGTAAGAATAGATCATTTAAAAGCATTGATGAAGTCTTATGCCACGTTGTTATGAATGGGTTCGTTGATAATTACTATAATTGGACAAGTCATGGCGAACAACGGTGGCCTTATAATTTTGATCAAGTCTTGTACTATTACACTACTGCAATTTATGAACAACCAGTACACGTTGAGCATGTCGGCACCAGTAACGATCAAGAGTTTGGGGTGGAAGAACCCGATATGTATCAAACAATGGTGATGGAAGCCGGTATGTCAAATATAGAGGAGGAACCAACGGATGAAGCATTTCAGTTTTATGAGATGCTCAAATTAGTCGATCAAGATTTGTACCCAGGGTGTGATTCTCATTCTCAGTTGTCATTTAATGCTCGACTTATGGCTATCAAGACGGAGAACAAGCTATCTAACAGAGCATATGAGCAAATGACACAATTATGCAGTGAGATTTGTCCTGTCGATAATAAAGTACCTACGACGTTTCATCAGAGCAAACAACTGATGAAGAATATGGGTTTGCCGGTTGAGAAGATTGATTGTTGTGTGAATGGTTGCATGTTATACTGGGGTGATGACGATAGCGATCTTCTTATGTGTAGAATGTGTGGCCATCCCCGGTACAAAGAGCCACGACGGAAGGGACCAGGTGGTCAATCGAGCAAGACAAAAAAGAAAGTGACACATAAGAGGATGTATTATCTTCCTATCATTCCTCGTTTAATGAGATTGTTTCAATCTAGTGCTACAGCTCAACACATGACGTGGCATGCAAGAAATTCTGAAGATACTGAGGCTGGGGATATGAGACATCCGTCCGACTCTGAAGCCTGGAAACACCTTGATAACGTGTTTCCAGGATTTGCTTGTGAACCGAGGAATGTGAGATTAGGCTTGAGTACTGATGGTTTTGCACCGTTTGGGAGTTATGGAAAGAAGTATTCTTTGTGGCCGGTGATACTGACTCCGTATAATCTACCTCCATGGATGTGCATGAAACCTCAAACAATGTTTCTGACTGTATTGGTGCCTGGTCCGTCGAATCCAAAGCATAAACTTGATGTTTATCTCCAGGCTCTTATTAAAGACTTGATCTTCCTATGGGATAACGGAGTCCAAACGTATGATGTTTCTAGGAAACAGAACTTCACGATGCGTGCTGCTTTATTGTGGACCATTAGCGACTTTCCTGCATATGCTATGTTGTCCGGGTGGAGTACAGCCGGAAAGCAAGCTTGTCCGTATTGTATGAAATATTCTGAAGCTTTCAGTCTCCCGAAGAGTAGAAAAGTTTCATGGTTCGATAATCACCGAAGGTTTTTACCTCGAGATCATCCATTTCGAAGGAATAAGGTGGACTTCACGAAGAATAGAACAGTCACAAACAATCGACCGCCCCTTCGAAATGGTATTTTATACATTTATTTTAACATGTTTTTTTGGGTTACATTTATTCTAACATTTATTAATCGTACAGGACAAAGTATGTTACATGAGATTGAGTGGACGGGTTTGAAAAAAACTACGGAGGAAAATGCACAAGAACACAACAAAGGAATCCCAGGTAACTGGAAGAAAAAGGGTATTTTTTGGGACTTGCCAAATTGGAGTTCACTATTGCTCCGACACAATTTGGATGTCATGCACATTGAGAAGAATGTGTTTGACAATGTGTTTCACACAATCATGAACACAGAAGGCAAGACGAAAGATACTCCAAAGTCCAGGGAAGAGTTGAACACTATCTGTCGCCGTGATGAGTTGGAACAGGATACCCGTACAGGTAAATATCCAAAGGCTTGCTACACACTAGATAAGGCACAAAAACAGGAATTGTGTAGGTGGATTAAAGAGTTAAGATTTCCAGACGGCTACGTGTCAAACATGAGTCGATGCGTAGACACAACAAAAGGCAAAGTTGCAGGGATGAAGAGTCATGATTGTCATGTTTTTATGCAGCGCTTGATACCTATTGCGTTTCGAGAATTTCTTCCTCTGAATGTGTGGAGGGTTGTCACTGAATTAAGTCTCTTTTTTAGAGATTTAACGTCTACAACAATCAAGGTTGATGATATGAATCGTTTGGAACGAGACATTCCAGTTATTTTGTGTAAGTTGGAACGTTTTTTCCCACCTAGCTTCTTTGACTCGATGGAACACTTACCTGTTCACTTAGCGTATGAAGCTAGGATTTGTGGTCCAGTGCAGTACATGTGGATGTACCCATTTGAGAGGTGAACAATTATATTTCTCTCATTTAATTAGTTTTTAGTATAAGGAGCCTTATTTTAATTTGTTAACTATTATAATTTTAGGTATCTCCACAACTTGAAGCGCAATGCTAAACAAAAGGCAAACGTCGAAGCATCGATTGTTAATGCGTATTTGAATGAAGAGGTTGGCATGTTTTGTTCATATTATTTTGAAGACCATGTCAACACGAGGATCAGGAATGAACCACGTAACTTCGATGGTAGAGGTACGCAACAAGAAGTCGATGGCATGCTCTCTGTATTCAAGTCTAAGGGGCGACCTATAGGAAAAGCTATTGAACGATATTGGTCAACAAACACAGAGGCTGAAATAGCACAAACGTACGTGTTATTGAATTGTGATGAAGTTCAGCCTTACATTGAGTAAGTATTTCATATATTTATCATCTAATTAAATAGCACTAAACGTGCGTCATTTATCATCTAATTGTGTTGTGAATTATTAGGATGTATACACAAGAACTACGACATGCAAATCAAAACATCTCAGATAGAGACATAGATACTAGTCTTCAACGTCAATTTGCCCGATGGTTCCAACGTTATGTGAGTATCATTAATTGAATTTTACGTGAACAAATAATTGTTTTGATTAATGTTAATTTTAACTGTACGTATAGGGACAATCGCACGATTTTCAGAGCCGGTTCTTACAGGATCTCAGCCAAGGACCACTACGGCGTGTGAGGACTTACAACGGCTATATTGTGAAAGGCTACAGGTTTCATACATCAGAGTATGAATCAACAAGAACGACTAACAACAGTGGTGTTTGTCTTAGGGGTGCGAATTACAATGCAGATGCAAGTGATTACTTTGGGGTGTTGCACGAAGTCGTTGAAATTGAATATCCGGGATATCCAGTGAAAACCGTAATGTTGTTCAAGCGCCATTGGTTTGACACATCCCCTTTAGGAACCAAAATTCATCCGGAGTACAAGCTTGTGGATGTTAATTCGAAAAGGAAGTATAGCGGGGATGATCCGTTTGTATTTGCCTCTCAGGTATCTCAAGTCTACTACTGCACGTATCCAGGAGCTGGAAAACGTAATAGATCAGAATGGCACGCTGTTTGCAAAGTGAAGGCAAGGTCAATGGTGGAGGTCCCCCAAAAGGAAAACAACGATGAAGATGAATCTCCGTTTCAAATGGAACAAATAGAGAATCAAACTGAAGTGTTTGCGGGAGATTTTAATCTTTCGGTAGACTTGACGGCTGCAAATCCACAATTGATTGTTATTGAAAACGATAGTGGACATGAGGAGGAGGATGAACATGACGAGAGGGAGGATGAAGAAGATGAGGATGAAGAAGATGAGGAGGAAGAGGAAGATGTGGCAAATAATGAAAATGAAGACGAAGTTGAAGATGAATATTAAATTAATGTAACCTAGCTATTTTATTTTGTACAATTTATAAGATTTCATTATTTATCATTTGGTTATAACTTATAATTTAATTATTTATCATTTGGTTATATGTTATTAACTTATAATTTAATTATTTATCATTTGGTAATAAAAATCCAATGGCGACGGAACATATCCGTCGCCATTTCCGTCGCTAACGGCAACGAGCCAAAGCCGACCGAAATATCCGTCGCTAACGGCAACGAGCCAAAGCCGACCGAAATATCCGTCGCCATTTCCGTCGCTAACGGCAACGAGCCAAAGCCGACCGAAATATCCGTCGCCATTTCCGTCGGCATTTCCGAATATAAATGTAACTTTCTCTCATTTCACGCGTATTTTCCATCCCTCTCCCTCTCCCCCACTCCGACCGTCTCCTCCGCCACTCCGACCGTCTCTCTCTATGTCTCTCCCTCTCCCTCTCCCCCACTCCGACCGTCTCCTCCGCCACATGCTGTCCCTTGCCCACGTTCGCAGCGGCGCCACCCCCTTCTCCGTCCGTCCTCGCTGCGACCGTTCGCCCATCCCCACCGTCCGTGACACCCTACCGTCCCTCCCCGACACGCCGCCGTCCAAGTCAGGTGAGCACATCCCTTCTTTGTTTTTTTAGTTTTATATTTGGATGTATGGTAGAAGATGAACATGTTCTTTTTGTTTTGATTTGGGATTTTTTCTTCTTTCCTATTTTCTACCCAATTATTTATCCATTTTTTAGTATTTTTTTGAAGATATTTTCCAAATATTTGATTCTTTTCTGGAATAATTTTCGATTCTTTTCCAGTTTTTATGTGTGATTTTTTTTTTTTTTGAAATTTTTTGGGGTAAAGTCAAAAAAAATTAGGGTTTTGAATTTTTTTTGTATTTGTTTGAAAATTTTATTGTGTCCGATTTCTTTTCTAACATTTAATCTGTTTTTCATCCTCCCTACCTGCAGTCGTCGCCCATCCTCTCTCCAAGAAAGTCGTCGCCCACCGTCTCCTCTGCCGTCGCCGTCTTCGTTTGAAAGGTACGTTTTTTTTTGTTTGTTAAATTTGGTCTGAATTGTTGAGGAGTGTTTTCTCATCATAAAGAATAACATCAGTTGATTTGGATGTATTTAATTAAATAAATCTTTATTCGCAACAATTTTAAATGTTCTTGAATGGATTGATGTAGTAATTTAGAAAATGGATGTGGATGTGCAGTTCGATTTTTCCTATTTTAGAGTTGTTTGTGATGACATAAATGCTTGGGAGTGTAGAAAAAAAACTCAATTCACAACTTAGAAGCACTCCCTCTCAGAAGCTAAAACTGTGAGGGTGTGTTTTCAATTACTACTATCAAACAATTATAATCACTTTTGAAAAGAAAAAGCTTTGAGGGAACGACTTAAAAAAAAAAAAATTATTCTATCCCTTGCAAACACAAATTAAAAAGAAAAAAAGAAAAGCCTTAACAAATTTGAATTATTGATTTATTTATTGTACTCTAAATCTCTTATCTTTGAACTACCAGCATGACCGAAACTATGCGAGCCTAATGAAGTTACTTGATCTCTGTTGAGGTATGTTCAATTTTTATGATAATTTAATTTATGTTTAAATATATAAAATGACAATTGAATCTTGATTCTTTGGAATTGATTTTGAAATGGCAGGGATGGAGTCGAGTCAGCGAAGGACAATTTAATATACTCCACGGTTCGTATTAATATACTCACATTCTTGTTAAATTATTTCTCATATAAGTTTTTGTTAATGTTTACTACGTTGTTTTAATATTTCAGAGCTTTTTCAACCATTCTAGTGAGGGGTATAGTTGTCATAATCAACAGCAAAATTCTATTTACTTCTTACTTGATCGATCCTCTGCCAATTCCGGAACACCATTAGATTCCTTCGATGCCTTAGCACTCTGGTCTACATCATCAAGTTTTTGCTGTTTGCTCAAGCAAAGGACGACGATTTTGTTTATTCTGTTGGATCTAATGTAGATTTGTGTATTGAATTATTTAAGCAATTTTGATCGGGTCGGATCCCGATCGCAAATAAATTTTTTTTTTTTTATTTTTGGTACTTACCGACGGACTATTCCGTCGGTTTAGCGTCGGTAATACCGACGGGCGAGCCGACGGAATATCATTTTTTTAAAAAAAAATTTAATACTTACCGACGGAAAATTCCGTCGGTAAATTAAAATAATAAAATTTAAGTCCAAAATATACCGACGGATCTACCGACGAAAAATTGATTTGGGATCTGTCGGTACAGGCGACCCGGTTTGAAAACTTGGTTTGAAAACGGGTTGGCTTGACTGCCGACGGAATTGAATCCGTCGGTACAGGCGACCCGGTTTGAAAACGGGTTGGTTTGAATCCGTCGGGAATCCGTCGGCATATACCGACGGATGCATATTTTCCGTCGGTAACCACTACCGACCAATTCATTGACGACGGATGAAATCCGTCGGTAAATCTGTCGGTAAGAGCCAATACCGACTGAATATTCATCGGCATAACCGTCGGTAAAACACCTCTTTTTTGTAGTGCCAAAGTTAAAGTTAAATATTAAATTAAACATTAAAATTTAAGTGCATTTATACCCTCAATCAATTATCATTTAATTATTAATCATCTGAATTTCAGCCGACCATACGCCCAAAAATAAAAAATTCCAATCATGATAAATTAAGGTATTGAAAAATCTCATAGTATAAATTATTTTTTGATATTTTTTGTTATACATAATAGAACAGGACAAAAACTTGTACAATTAATGTGTACTTTTTAATTTTTAAAAAACTTGTAGAATTAATGTGTATTTATAATTTTTAAAAACTTGTACAATCCTACAACTGCAGTGCACCTTTCAGCTTGCAGCAGTATGGAGTGGATGAGTGTGACAGCGGCTAGTCGCGGAGGTGCTCAGAATTCCTGCATTAGGGGACGATGCGATGCTTGGAATAGACCTCTCATCAGATCGAATTCGCAAACTAAATGTTGATGCCGCTTTTCTCAGAGACTCTAATTAGACCGGAATAGAATGGGTTGTTCATGATTCAAGAGGACGATGGTGTTTAGCGGAAGTGTGGAGGTTGATATTGGCGATGCCATGGGATTCTGTTAGAATAGATGCATTATAAAGAATGACTTTCATTGATTGAAATTGAATAGACCTTGAGGTCTTTATATACAAGAGAAGATAACTTCCAAAGGGAAGTTATAAGAGTTGGTTGTGTAACAACCTAACTACTAAAACTAATTCATATCTTTGATACCCCCTCAAGCTGGACGGATGGGGACAGACTCTGAGCTTGTTACGGAAGAATTCAAAAAGCGGACGAGGAAGGCTTTTGGTAAAAATGTCTGCAACCTGTAAGTTGGATGGCACGAATTGAGTAGTGAGGCGACCAGAGACGACGAGTTCTCGCACAAAATGATAATCAATGTCAATGTGCTTGGCTGGTTTGTGAGCAACGGGATTATGGCTAAGGAAGAGAGCACTTTGGTTGTCACATAAAAGGCGAGGAGGATCAGGGATCGGAGATTGGAGTTCGCAAAGAGGGGATGTGACCCAGATGAATTCGAAGGCAGCATAGGCCATAGCCCTATATTCTGATTCACAACTTGATTGTGAAATAGTTGGTTGCTTATTCGCACTCCATGAGACAAGGTTGGGTCCAAGAAAGATGAAATAGTCATATGTTGATCGGCGAGTATCTAGACAACGGGCCCAGTCTGCGTCGGAGTAGGCGAGGAGATGTGTTGGTCGACTATGGCACCGTCCCAAATTCATTTTATTGAGATTTTTAGAATTTTTTTTTATACATTTTAATTTATACATTTTTTTTTAAATTTTTAGGATTTTATATTTTTTTTATGAGATTTTTAGAATTTTTTTTAATTGACACATTTTCAAATTTTTTGAATTGTAGATTATTTTTATTTTTTTAAGGATTTTAGAATTTTTTTTTTTAATTTTACACAATTTAATGAGATTTTTAGATTTTTTTTATTGTTATTTTCAGATTTTTTTAATTTTTTTTTTTTTCAAATTTAAAGGACGTAAATTGAACTATTCGGCTGGAATTCTAATTTTTCGATAAAAAGAATGTAAATTGGACACCCTAAAACGTAAATTGAAAAAGTGAAAACTTAAAAGATATAAACTGGATTAGGCCTAAGTTACAAAACGTAAAATGAAATTTTCTCATTAAAAATTGCTAAATTCATTAATTTATTTATTTAAAAAAAATCTTCAGTTATAATTTAACCCCAACATACGTCAAAATTCAATTTTTAAATAGTTTATTAGTTGAAAGATAAATTTCTTTAAAATAATAAATTAATTAGAGTGATACTTGAGTGCAATTGATTACACATGTACAATTGGAATTAGGCTCCAATGAATTTGGTCAAATGTTGAGGTCAAATATTAAATTGTGTAAATTGAACATTATAATTCAAATGTATCCATCCACTTTTTTTTTAGGATGATTTACAAGATCATCACAAAATAAAATACAACTTCACGCTCAAGATCGTGATCTTCAAACCAATGCGGATCACCACGGGTCCATGGTATCGCTGTCCCCTCCAATCGTAAGAAGATGAAAATTAAACGAGTGTTCCCTTTGCCTTAAAAGACGTTCTGGTCTCCAACATTTAACTAAGACAACTCAACACTAAGATGTTCGCATGTTAAGAATAGGAAACAAAAAAATAGACAAAATTTCACCAAGTACCATATCCCAAGAATTCTCGAGTCTATCTCTAAAGAGCCCCACCACCAGATAAAAATCCCATAACGAGAAAAAAACCGCACGAGGTGCACCGGAAAATAGCAAGCAGTAACTAAAAAATCATATTAGGAAAACACAATAAAAAAAACTACCTAGAAAAATAGTAAACGGGAACAACGAAAAAAATACCCAAACGATCATCGTGGCTCTGTTAGCGATAATTTATATGTTGATCTCTAACCACATACGAAGGAGAACTACATAAAAAAAGGAAAAGAAACTGAGATGATCGGCGGCAGCAACAACGGCGGAAAGAGCTTCCCGGATAAAACTAAGTAGATCTGAAGATCTGTTGACTAATTTTTGCAAAGCCGAACAAAGATATGAAACCGAGAAAAAAATATATGGCGACAGCAGAGGCAGCAGCGACGGAACGGCGGGGACGGGGCAACGGCAACGAAACAGTGGAGGGCAGTGGAGTAGGGGAGAAAAAACTTTATATGCAATTGAGTGTGTCTATACACACAATTGCGAAGAATTTGTCAATAAATTAATTTGTTTCATTCTATAATTCATACAATTTAATACTTTTAAATATAAATGTACAAAATTTTGAAAACACTAAACTAAATTTTTAAATATAATTGTACAAATTCATATATTTTATATATAAACAATCAATATTTTTTTTAAACTCGCAAAAATGAATCATACATACAAAGTCTGAACGAAAAGAGTAACCATTACTACAACAATATATATCATTTTTAAAAAAAAAAAAAACGTATTAATGTATTATATACAGTGGCGGATCTAGAATTTAAATTTGGGGTACAAAATATATTAAGTTTAAGAATGGGGATACATTTTTAATTGTAAAAGATTCTTTTGAAACATTATTTATTTATTTTACCTATAAAATAAAAATAATTTGAAATACAACAAATTTACATATTAATCCACCTTTGATCACATATATATAAACTGGTGGGGCCCACTGAACTCATCTAGGCCCAATGTGACTCCGTCCCTACATGCGGATGTGTGAGATCAAAGGTTCCACAATCTGCACGGGAGCTCCAATGTGGCTCCGTTCCTACATGTGGGGTGTGTGAGATCAAAGGATCCACAATCTGCACGGAGGTCCAATGTGGCTCCGTCCCTACATGGGGGTGTGTGAGATCAAAGGTTCCACAACCTGCACGGGGGATCCAAGTCCATTTACTTGAATGTCATTGGCATTTTTACTGAACTGCCAATGCCAAAGGAGATTCCATGTTAACTAATTTTTAACTATTTTCATTAAGTTAATTAAATTACAATTTAACAAGTGGACGTGCCGGAGTGGTTATCGGGCATGACTAGAAATCATGTGGGCTCTGCCCGCGCAGGTTCGAATCCTGCCGTTCACGATTTTTGGGGAATTATAGGGATAAAACAATATATCCTATTTAATCTAATAAACCTCATTTTTTTTACCTTTTTCATACTCCCTCCGTTCCAATGAAAGTTATTCATTCTTTTTTTTTTGTCACGATTTTTGGGGAATTATAGGGATAAAACAATATATCCTATTTAATCTAATAAACCTCATTTTTTTTACCTTTTTCATACTCCCTCCCTCCGTTCCAATGAAAGTTATTCATTCTTTTTTTTTTGTCACGATTTTTGGGGAATTATAGGGATAAAACAATATATCCTATTTAATCTAATAAACCTCATTTTTTTTACCTTTTTCATACTCCCTCCGTTCCAATGAAAGTTATTCATTCTTTTTTTTTTGGTAATTATTCTCTCTCATATCATTATATTTTTCTCTCTCTCAATCACATCACCTCTAATTTATCTACATATTATATTAATACTAGATGAGCACCCGCGTATTACGCGTAATTTAAAAATAAAAAAAAATTGAGAAGCAAAACGGAATTATACGGATTTTTTTTATATAACCTTTAATTAATATACAAAATAATCTTTAAAATTCCTATTAGTATATAGGTGAATTAAATTTCAATAAATTCTAGCAATGGTAAGAAGATTATTAATTGTGAAGAAATCAGTATTACATAATTTAGGAAATTAGTAACATTACAAATTTGAATGGTTTTAATTGATATTGAATTATTTATGTAACATCAATCAGTAACATTGAAATTGGTATTACATAATTGATATTGATAATTTAGGCAAAATCAATTAAAAGACGACATGTAGGCAAAATTAACCAAAAGACGACACGTAAGCAAAATCAACCAGAAGACGACACGTAAGCAAACTCAACTCCCTATTAGTATAAGAGGGGATTTCTTAACATTCGTGTTCGATAGGGACGGACCCAGACTTTTATGTAAAGGGGGGCCAACACAGTCAACATAATTTTTGATACTAAAATTTAGATATTTCATACTTACATCATAATATATCAATATTCATTGTTAAGATATATTAAAATGCATAAATATATCTTTATACTATTAAAAGTGTAAAACTTAGAACTTCACTGATGCATATAAAAAAAAATCATCTACAATTGAGACTATACGTTTTTTTTTATATACGTCTCAATATACACTATTAGTAAATTTATAAGAAATTATTAATTATATTTTAAGTATAGTCTCGATTAAGTTTACAACCGAAAACATTGTTTCAAAATTAGTTGAAACTATAGTGTAAAAGTATAAAATGAAATAATATATAATAATAAATCATTTGAAAAAAATAAAAAAATGCTACACGAAACATCAGAGAATTACAGTAAAATTAATCAAATTATGCATAAATCTTTTAGAACTTATAATTTATAATCACATGAAATTAAAAATAACAGACAATAAATTAAGAATAATAAATAAAACCGCAAAAATTAAAATATTTAAATTTGGACCGAGAGATGACTAAAAGGTACTAAACTGGCTAATCAATTGGCCCAACTAATAATTGAGGAATAGGCCCAATTAATATATTAATCCAATTAACATATTATTGAATTCGTAAGTTTAAGACTAATCTATACTAATATAGAGTTGACCAGTGACCAACTACAACATACTAAAACGCGAATTAAAAACACAAAGTAACCGCCAGTCCAGCGGTTACAATACTTAGAAATAGTAATAAGGTCACAGGTTCGAAACCTGTGTCCTGAAATATTTTTTTTTTGAATTAAAAAAATTTAGTATAATAAAACAACACTTTTCACGACACCACTTTTCACTAATTATAGACACCACTTTTCATTAATAACTATTTCAAATTTTCACTTTTTATAGACACCACTTTTCACTTATTACTATTTCCACTTTTTACTAATTATAGACACCACTTTTCACTAATAACTATTTCCACTTTTCACTAATAACTATTTCCACTTTTCATTAATAAATATTTCCACTTTTCACTTTTTATAGACACCACTTTTCACTTATTACTATTTCCACTTTTCACTAATTATAAACACCACTTTTCACTAATAACTATTTCCACTTTTCACTAATTATAGACACCACTTTTCACTTTTCATTAATAACTATTTCCAATTTTTACTTTTTATAAACACCACTTTTCACTTTTCACTAATTACTATTTCCACTTTTCATTAATATTAATCAACACTTTTCAGTAATAATAAGCACCACTTTTCACTAATAATAATCAACACTTTTCAATAATAAGTATTTCCACTTTTCACTAATTACTATTTCCACTTTTCACTAATATTAATCAACACTTTTCAGTAATAATAAACACCACTTTTCAGTAATAATAAACACCACTTTTCACTAATAATAATCAACACTTTTCAATAATAACTATTTCCACTTTTCACTAATTACTATTTCCACTTTTCAGTAATAAAAATCAACACTTTTCAGTTATAATAAACAACACTTTTCATACGGAAAACATCAACATCAACACTTTTCACTAATAATGAAACTGAATAACATCTTGTTATTGAAAAGTGATAGATATTTGAACTGAAAAGTGTAATTCTTATTATTGAAGAGTGGTAGATATTTTAACTTAAAAATGTAATTTTTGTTATTGAAAAGTGATAGATATTTTAACTGAAAAGTGTAATTCTTATTATTGAAAAGTGGTAGATATTTTAACTGAAAAGTGTAATTCTTATTATTGAAAAGTGGTAGATATTTTAACTGAAAAGTGTAATTCTTATTATTGAAAAGTGGTAGATATATTAACTTAAAAATGTAGTTTTTATTATTGAAAAGTGGTAGATATTTGAACTGAAAAGTGTAATTCTTATTATTGAAAAGTGGAAATTTTGTTACTGAAAAGTGGTAGCTATTAATAGTGAAAAGTGGTAATTTTGTTACTGAAAAGTGGTAATTATTATTAGTGAAAAGTGGAAATTTTGTTACTGAATAGTGGTAACTGTTATTAGTGAAAAGTGGAAATTTTATTAATGAAAAGTGGTAATTATTATTAGTGAAAAGTGGAAATTTTGTTACTGAATAGTGGTAACTGTTATTAGTGAAAAGTGGAAATTTTATTAATGAAAAGTAGGGACTATTATTATTGAAAAGTGAGTAATTATTGAAAAGTGGAAGTGAGTAACAAAAAAATAAAACAAAAAAATAAAAAAAGAAAAAAAAAAGAAAAAAAAACGAAAAGAAAAAAGTTTGAACTCAGGAGAATGGTAAATTAATTAATTAAGTGATAAGAATTGTAAATTAATTAATAAAGTAATGGATTATAAATTAATTAATTAATAAATAGAAAAAAAATGGAATTATAACATAAAAGGAGGGATAATAAGTTAGAGTGAGAGGATAAGGACAAAAGCATGTGCACCAAACCATGTTTGGTGCACATGGTGCATTTGAGAATTTCCCACTAATATAATACACCTACATATTACCATTTATAGTTTCGGCGGGAAAAATTTTGGGCCTTTGATCGTTTTCTTCATTTTGATCTTGACCGTTCATTTGGTCTTCTGTATAAATATGGTAACCTTCATTTATTATTTGTCATTTATTACTCTTAATCTTAACCGTTGATATTTGTAGATTGAATTGTCTTCTTCGGATCAATTCCATAAAATTTGTAACGTCTTTTTCATCTTCTCTATAAATTCGTCATTTTTATTTGTCATTCTCATCAAATCTTTTTTTTTTGGTTCATATGTAGTTAGTGTTTTTGTTGTTTTTCTTTTGTGATGATGTAATTTTGTAATTCTATAGTTTTTATTTTAATTTAAATATGTAGTTTAGTTTTTTTTTTTTTTGATGTAAACGTTTGAAGATCTAACCGTTCATCAAAGATTGATATTCTTCCTATATTTGACAGCGTATGCATTCAGAGGTTATCATTGATGACATCAGATGTCTAGCTAATCTTTGTAATAGCCTTGCTTTTGTTGCTGTTAGGAGAGAGGCTAACTCCCTTGCCCATGAGCTGGCCCATTTTGTGTTAGACCATAATTCTGAACAGATTTGGATGGAGGATATTCCCCATGGTTGTATTACTGTAGCTCAAAACGATGTAAGGCATATGCCTTCAATTCATGAATGATAAAATATTTACTTTTGACCGTAAAAAAAAAAATAAAAAAATTGGTACTCCTGTGGCCGATAAAAAAAAATTATGATGTCGTCTTCTGTTTATAATTTGCTTTTTAAATACACCTAGCATCTAAAATATACATATATCTTCTGTTTATATTTTTGTACATCATACCAATTTTGCAGCACGTAAATCGCCATAATTTAAATTGCTTGAAAAACATATTAAAAAAAAAAAAAATCGCCATCCGCCATCACCGTCGTCCTGTGTTTTATTGAAAATAAAATTGCATCATGTATTACATTTAAAATAAAATAAATTCATTAGTTTAGTTGAAAAACATATAAAAAAAACTGAAAGTGTGCGTGTGGTGTATGTATATGAAAGTGTTTAAGTATAAGTAGATAAATGTTGTACTAAATGTTGTGACAAATAGTGCAACACTGACTCTAACAGAATTTCAGAAATTAAGATTAACACAGCGGAAGACTTGAAACACTAAAAACAAACGAGACACAATGGAAATACTTTTAACATAGATTTTATAAATAAAAATCTATGTCTGCCTTATGGCGTAAAATCAATACTTATCTTCAAGTACAAATGTTGTGTGAAATGTTACAACAATAACTTTCACAACGAAACTATAAACGAGGCAGGTGCCAAGTCTAGAAAACGAACTAAGTGTATAAATTATACACTGTCGAAATGCCTAGTCTATCTAATGATTACACTCTCAATAGATAAGAAGACACACAGTCATACGGGTGGTATACAACGTATG